>PSNO01000010.1:0-600000 GCA_002976275.1 Monascus ruber | reverse complement strand
TGGCTTCACGCCCCACTAGCAGAACATATGCCTCGCCGGTCTCTCCTCAGACTTGCAGAATACAGGTGCCGCCTCTGCTTCGATTCTGTTCTACTTCCTCGCCTTCATCTGGTTCCTCATCGGCCTGTTCCTCGTCCCGTTCATGTACGCCGCCGAGATCGCGCCCCTGCAGACCCGCGCAAAGGTCACGGCCATGGGAGCCGCGGCGAACTGGCTGTTTAACTTTCTCATCGCGGAAGTCACCCCCGTCGGCTTCGATAGTATCCACTGGCGGTATTATATTATCTATGCCTGCATCTGTCTGGGTGCGGCTGTTATCTTTTGCTTCTTCTATCCGGAGACGAGAGGTCGCTCGCTCGAGAAGATTGATGAGATTTTTCGGCAGTCGAAGAGTATCTTTGATACGGTGCGGATTTCGAAGGAACTGCCCTTCCAGATGGATGTGTTGGCTCCTGTAAGCGACAAGAAGGCCGAGGAGCATGTTGAAGTTGTGTAATTTCTTGTCTTGGTGATACCTATGATTCGTGAAACTTTGTTTTGTGTGAGATGTGCTTATGTAGTTTAGGCGGATCCAAGCCCGTTTCCAGGAGATAATGGCTATTGTCAATGGCACTTCCTGCTGAGCAAGGGTTGAATGGCTCACACATATTGCCAGAGGATTCGATTCCACTAAGAGGATTCCAACCGGTACCAGTGAGCCGTCCTCGTTAAGAGTCCAGAAGAATACGCTAGGGCTGCGAATAAAGTGCAGGACAGGGGTATATATATTGAATTGCAGTAGTGTATAGTGGTAGGTGTGTAGTAACATAGATCCGAATGTAAAAGACGAGACTCCAATAACGATCTGTTTAAAAAAATGGGGAAAAAAAAAAAAAAAAAAAAAAAGACCGAGAACGATGAAAAGTCAAACCAAACCAAATAAAAAAAAAGGTTCCTCTCATTTCACTATATCCAATCCCTACAACTGGGTCGGAGGAAGATTAATGCAAACCGTCTCAGGACCAGCAGATCCGGTTTGCCTTTATACATTCTTCCCTTGATTCCAACCCCCGTCGACCGAACTAGGTTTTGCATTCATTGAACTGTTGAATCTGATCATGCCGTTGGTACATGCTGCCAACCGTTTCCGGGCGGCGCTCTCCAGGTCTTCTGGCGCGTTAGCATGTCCCTTCTGTCGTTGTCGAATTTGGCCATGGCCGCGGCGTATTCGGCACGGCCTTTCTTGCGCTGGACGACGCAGCAGATAGTGATTGTGACGATGACGGCCACGAGGAAGACGGCGATGCCGATGCCGATGCCGGCTTTGGCGCCTGAGCTGAGGTTCTTCCAGCGTTCTGAGACGGAGAGGTGTGGTTTGAGCAGTTCATTTTTGATAGTGGAATTTCCCCTGTATCAACTTGTTTAGTGGGTTGCGCCGTGAGGAGATAAAGGGGATTAACTTACTCCGTGATCTTGATGCTCTGCCAGTCGCCCGTCTGATCGCCGTAGGAATACTCCTTGCCCGTTGAAAAGTCCTGCACATGGACCGACTGGACGGTCATGGTGTACGGACTCTTGTCGTAGTCGACTTCGCCTCCGGCCCATTCAATGGTGCCGGTGGGTTCACTGGGATCCCCGGCGGGCCAGATACCAATGCGGACATTGCAGGGGGTCTGGGGGAAATTCTTCCCGCCAAGGGCGTCTTCGTAGTTCAACGTGCGAACCAGCTGGCCGTCGATCCACCACTCGAGCTTCTCGCGCGTCCAGTACGTGGTGTAGTTGTGGAATTCGGAATCGGCATTCTCGACGTAGTGGTAGCCGGCCCGGTCGTACGAAGAATGATTGCCCTTGCCGTAGTAGTTGGACTGCACGCCGGAGGTGTTGTATCCCACCCATTCCCAGTCGATTTCGTCCAGGTCGTCCGACTCGAGGACGACGCTGCTCACGATGCCCCTGCCGGTGGCCATCTTGACGAAGGTTTCCACCACGCCGAAGAAGATGTAGAAGTTGGACTGCATGGTCGGAGAGTCCATTTTCTCCAGGATGGTAAACTCTGCGCCATCTCGGGTTTGGCCGACTGTGCCACTGGTGACGGTCCAGACGTCCGAGTCGATCGTCTTGTTCAGCTGGAAGGTGTGGTTCGTTCCCAGGGCTGGGTCGGCTGGACAGGTGGAATTGAGAGGATTGCAATCAGTGAAGGTCTGCGCTGTGACGGAAACAATGCCGGCCGCGAAGAGGCCGAGAAGGTGAACGAGCTTCATAACGAGGGGTTAACGCGCCTCTCTCGAGGTCGGTAGGAAAGGAATGGACGCCTCTTGGCTTGCTGGACGCAGTAGAATTGCTCTGGGCAACGTAAAACGAGTGACACGGAGCTGGACTCCTCGACACAGGATGCTAGAAAAAGGAATGGAAGTGTGCCAGACGCACCGCAGGGAGAATGAAGGAGGAAAATTCGCAGGCCCAAAAGCCAGGAATAGAAGAACGAGCGGCGGCGGCATAATGGGTAATAATAGCAGCAACAAGGGGCGCTTATTTAGTCTGAAGCAATAGACGAGAAAAAGGGGCAGATGGCGGCCATTATATTAGCTTCATTTAGCTGCAGCTTTAGTCGCTCTGCAAGCCTTATGAAGACCTGTTCTGAAACTCTCCCCTGAAGCCACGAGATGGTCTGGCGATCTCACCATGTGAGGATGACAGGCACCTGTCATAGCTGCATGGCCGGCCGCAGAGAACACCACCTCTCTTGCGCGCAAACAGGCCGATCCAACCAGACAATCAATGCCGCAGAGAAATGTGAGCTTGCGAGAACCCGCGGCCATCTGAAATTGCAGCCAAGACGCGCAGGGGGCCGATGGTGAAACTAGTGTATCTGCGCGTGTCCATTCCCGCTGTTGCCGTGTCTCATTCCTTAATTTATTTTAAACGGCATTCTTTGAGCTCTTTCTCTGCTTGGGACGGTCCACAGCGTGGATATCTAGCAGGCAGCCTGTTTGGGATAGAACAAGAGCAAGTCCTGCAAGGCTGGCAGGGCCTGCAGTTTGCTCCAGTGCCGGCAGGAAGATCGTGGCTCCTCACCGTCCGCTCCCCACTGCGCGCGTCCGTTGCTTTGATAATGACACATCCCAGTGAAGGATGCCCGACATGCGTCTCCTTGTTTGTTCTTGTTTGTTCCGGAATGCTGAGTCGTTGGTTGAGTCGTTGGTCGCCACTGTCTTGGAGCAGTGAATGGCGGAAATCTCTTCATGGACTGCAGGGTATATGGGAACGCGTCTGCCTCCCCCACCGCGTCTTCTTCCTCTCCCCATATACCCTTCGTATAGTCACGTCTGCTCTATATATACTGGCTGAGGTCTATGTTTTATAATCTCGCCGTTCTTGGCTCCCTGGCGATGGAGAACGATGCAGTGTATCAGCCTCCGATGCCAGCCAAGAAACGCCGCCGTCTTCAGGACGATCCGGCTCTCTGTCGGACCACGAATGCCTGGGCCAGGTCCTTCTGGCATGACTGTCCTGGCTTCCTCTATAGGACTTATATACAGGGTGACATCTACGCCCGTCCCATCTCAGCTGCGCTGGAGTTGACTGTTTCTGCGCGTGTCCTCGCCCTAGAAGCGATGGGAAGGACTTTGGAGCTGCGACAGTAAGCCAGCTATGCACGGTCTAAACTCCTGTCGACTCACGCGAATTCGCAGTGTGGCCCGGTCTTCTGGTTTGGAAACCAGGGTTCTTCAGAGACCGAGGAAATGGCTCACGCGCATGGGTGAAATGGGGTGAGTGGAATACTTTTCCTTCTGGCTTAGTGGCTGCTGACAAGGTTGTGATGCATTCCATAGTGGAAAAACACCTGGGATGATTGCTCCGTGCAGCTGCCGCGTGCCATGACGAGCTTTCACCCCCTTGAAGACTTCACTTGATACATCCTCCGGGATGCTTAGCATGTCGAGTAGTCTGCATCCCCATCTTATATATAAAGACCTGTAAGTTCAAGTCCAAGACACGCCGGGGATGATTACGACTTGTTGACATTGCTGTTCTTTCTCAACAGAGATAGCGGAACTCAACCCTATACAGCTTACTTCTGAACAGCTTAGCTAGCTTCGGCTCTGAACAATACAACTTTTGGTGGAAGTCACCAGCAAGTCCAAGAAGAAAAATGCCTGGGTAAATACATGTGTCAAGGAGATGTATGCCCCGGTAGGGCAAAAGGCTTCAGTCACGCTCACCTTTGTCGACTCGCCGATGCTATGGCAGACAATGGTACACGAATAGTCTTCCCAAGTGGTCATGTGGACGCGAGGAACTCTCGAAGTATTCATATTACATCGGTATATAGTTGAACCTGTGCAATATTATAATTGCGCCCTTCCGTCGAACAGAAAACTGTATGCACGCGTACTCAAGGAAGACCTACGACGGTTGCCACGGTGAAACCACTACCACGACACGGTGATTACCATTCTACCTCGGGCAATACACCACAGCAATGAAAGGCAGGCTTTATCGTTACGAATGGTGGTCCTTCACAATGGGGGAGAGAGAGACCTGTTTGGAGAACATCCTGGTCACTCCAACTGCTCAGGCACGTTGCTTGCGCCCCTGCTCAGCTCCTTCTCATAGCTAACTGTTTTTAGGGCACTGAGAGCATATGGAGCGGTATAGCTCTTCCCTACCATGCTCATACAAGTCATGCGTTGTCTGTCAAACGCCATACAGGGCACTACATGTGGCCAAAGCCAATGTACGAAGTGGTAGGTCGCCCTCCCAACCAGAATCACATATGCTGCTAGTGGCCCTGCTAATATAAAATAATGATGCTCAGTGTCTCCTGATTGGCCAAGTGCTGTGGTGAAGAAAGCAAAGAATAATGAGGGCCCAGGACGCGTCTTCCACTGTCGAGACGACCCCGACAGTTTATGGATAAAAAACTCTTCTGATTGTATCTGGAGTACTGAAAATAGATGACATCAACATCTGAGAAAAATGTCCTTCGACCATCATGAAAGACGGAATTCGATTTCCTTCAGAAGATTTTCGCATACTATGTCTTGGGAGATACTGCGAAGAAAAGCCCTATATACAAATTCAAGAAAGAATATAGATGAAAGAATGGCTATACACGACGAAGAATGCAGGCTCTCGAAATCCCACGGATTCAGATGGGACGCCAATGTCGCGGTGTCTTGAATAGCTTTACAGCATCCAAAGGGTACCAATAGAAAATACCCACTCCCTGCAGGAATTGAAGCTACCGAACTACCGGGAGATCCTATGAGCCTGGCATTTTGAAGATAAAGGTATGGATGGTTATATTGAATCGCTTACCGGGATGAGTACGGAGTAGCTAATTGTTCGAAACTAGTACTATACATGCTCGAAGCATGGAACATACCAAACTGAAGTATCTTCGTCTCGTTGTGAATCCTTTAGATCTGTCTTGACCCATTTTGATACTCCTCAGTCTTTCCGTTATGGAACTTGAAGAAGCAAGACGACAGTCATGGCAGAATTGCTAGGCCCACAATGAGGATCGTACCATATTGCTCCCAAAGTCATCGCACTGCTTAGAGTTTCCTATGATTCTGTGACTTGATAGTCTCCCCACCAGATGAGTGATGTGTGACACTCTCAGCAGTGGCGAATACCTCGGGGATGAGAAGGGGCCATCTTGTCGGGGCATCATCGGCCCCCGTTGGCGCATTCTGACGCATTCTAAACTCCAGGTATGTCGTGTGATGCTCAGTCAAATCGGCATACGCTCCAGATTGGAACGAATGTTTCTCAAGTTTGTCATGTTCCAGGAGTGCCGATCTGGTTTGTATCTGTGTTGTCAAGGGATATCCGGCATACCTACTTTGCGTGCAGTCAACTGAGTCCACGACAAATATGAGAAGACCAGAGCTACTAGCTCGGTTCTTTCTGGGTTCTTTTTCCTTCTATAAGGATTTTGATAAGTCGAAAAGCCCTGGTCAAGAAGGAGAACTGCAACGACCATCTGCCAACTGCAGTTTCTATGGATCTCCGCTACATACTATGCCTTGTGCCAGCTTCGTATAGGAAATGGACCCTTTTTTCCGAGACCGCCCCAATTTTCTACCCAGAGTCCGTGATGTCTTCCCGAGCCAAAAAAACTGGAGTACGATGCTCCCCCCAGGAGTTCAGCGAGGAGGAAGATGTCATGTACGAGGAGACGGACAAAGAAGAGACTCCTGAGAGGAGGACGCACAATGAGTGAAACTCATGCTGGAACTGATACCAGAGCTGTTCTCAAGTATGAGAACAGAGGCTATTCTCTTGTGAACGGTTACGAGTACTATGGGAGTAATTCACGACGCTATGACTATCTGGCATCTTCCAGCTCGTCCCAGGTTTGTGCCCCAGCTAGAATGAAGCGGACTGTCTATCTTCACGGTCGCGACAGCGCAGCCTCATCGCTGGGCAGTACAACTGACAAAATCAGATAGCTTCCTTGACTTCTCTCACGTTCCCGTTGGGGGTACGGTCAAGAGAAGCCCTTGAATAAAAATGGGAACAATTGGAATGGATGGATTCTTGGTTTCCCCAAAAGCATCGATGAGACCACGTATTCCAACTTCGAAGCCTTCTGCAGCATCACCAGAATGTCAGTCTTAGATGGCTGGAAAAACTCGTCATCCTCTCTAAGACTCCTGATTTCAAGCCCTAAAGGAGAAAGCATCTGAGCTGCCGTCGAGGTCAAGCCGTACCTGTGGTCGAATACGAACAAAACATTCATTGAGACACAAGAGATTGCCGCCACTCGTATCGCTGAGCTTTGTTCGATCGAGTTAAACATCCGAGCTGATTATTTTGTGATGCCGATGGAGATGCCGCCGTATAACAAAAACCCACATCCTACGTCTATTAGAGAAGCAAATACGCTTAAACTAGTTCTTACGTGACGGCTGAACCTCACCCAATGGCCCCTTGTACTATCTATCCGCACGCATGCTTCTACAATAATGTCACCGAAGCGCATCCCTTCCAAAGATCCAGTACAGAACGCCTGTGGGGACTATATCTCAAAGTTTATATTTCTCTTTCAGGCCATAAGACTCGGGGGAGTAAGTATTTAACATTATATTGCTAAATTCCTTTAATTCCTATCGGTCAGTCACTCATATGGGATGTATAATAACTAATATGACAATAGGTTTAGTATGGAAAAGGGAGCTCAAAATCTAGCTACCACTTGCCAATCAGTACCCTCTGCTAAATGTGTTTTGAAGAAGCCAATGGCGACAAGTCAAAGCCTATTCCGGCGGGCCCCTGTGTGAACTGCACCTGGCACGGTCATGGTCACGGTCATTTCAAGCTGCTCTGGGCGTAAGTTTCCATTGCGTTGTTGTTGATCGCTGGCCTCAGCTAACAGTTTATGAAAGCATATACTCACTAAGAGCATTGATATAAACAGCGAGAAAGCATATTACTGTAATCATGGCCACACGCAAAGCTCAAGGGGCTGCTAGGGAGCAAGAGAGGGACAACCTTGTACGCGATCTAAACGCACTCGAGGCCAGCGGACGTAAGGTGGCCAACAGCTATTCGGAGTATGTTACTATGCTTGAGAGTGACACGCCTAGCGACGTTAATTCGCTTATGATACAAGCTATTAACCCTTCCTATAAAGCTGCTCTCCAGCCAGAGTCCTTTGCAAATCTCTCTCACTACCTCAATACCGAGAAATTCCTAAAACTTTATGCAGCTCTCCTAACAGATGACTTTGGGTGACAAGAGAAAAAGCAAAGCATACGTACGACATGGACGAATCGAAACGTCTTTAAATGAAAGACCACTCTGACGTATTCTCCTGGATATCAGATGTTGAAACTGAGCAAACCATCCGAGCCCAAGTACGTACAAGCGTCGTACCTGCTGCTCTTTGACATATCTGCCCCCGTATAGCCTTGAGGGCGTCGCGCATCGCATCACCGTAGTGCAGATGCTTGGTACCCTGGCTGCTCCATTATCTCGATGTGTACAGCTAGCAGGAACATCTCAACGTTCGTACGGAACCCAACTTATCATCGCGTGTTCCACCTGGTGATGTACGCAGCGTTCGCTCGCCTCCCCGTGCACCGTCCGTTGTTGCTGAAGCAACCAAGGCTACGAGTCTAGAGCAACTGGAAATGGCGATGAGACTGGAGTACGTTCTAAGCCTCATGGTGAGAAGACTTTGAGTGTGACCGCCAACATATATATGCTGCATTCATCACCAGGACATCAAGTTGATGGGGCCATGTCGCCTTCAATACTTGTTCCCGGTGCGTTAGGGCTAAAGGACACCAAGATGCCATTGTTTCTCTACAAGAGTCACTCCAGGCATGCTACAAATCAATGTTGATTCGGTAGATGGAGGCAAAAGGTTAGCCTTGCGTGCTGGGAGACTTGATTCCATGACTGAACAATATTCTATTGCGCCGGCCCCTGTTCGTTTTCCCAACAAATTTGGATGCGGCTGACCGCGAAGAGCGACAGATGGTGTAAGGGAGGGCGTATGTGCGTTGTTCCCTGCGACGGGAATCTGGCTATGATCGAGAGATCTCAGGGATGGATACACCAAAGTGATGCCGCTATACCACACGGCAATAAACGATCTAGTAAGGAAACGGATATAACGAATAAAGAAACACAACGGCGATGGAGCCTCGCTCCGTTCTATAGGACGATGACAACGAAAACGATACTAGTGAAGCAACTTAGAAACCAAAAGTATGCTCAATTCTCGAATCTAGGGAAGAGGAGGCTCGCCTTAAATACCCCTTCGGCCACGGGCTCCACCATACATAAGTATAGCAGAGGCCGCGGCCCAGCAGTATCTGAAACAGGAAAATAGAAGATAGGGGAGCGCCCCCGGCACAATGGCCGCATGAAGATATAAACGAACGACGCGATATTTATCTGCTCGGCAAATGATGCCAATATGGACCCTTCCTCCGGCATGTCATTTAATATTGAACTTGTCAATAAATAATGATGTCATCAACACTAGAACGCAACGGCAAGAAACCCATGGGTCGCCAAGCACTCAAAATGCAGGAGAACCCAGGGAAGTGATGGATATCATGCCTTTGTCAGAGGGGTCGTCCCACAGCTCCTTGAATCATTTTCCTTCTTCTCTGAACAACTAAGGTACAATAACATGCAGTCGTTGGACACTCTTGAGACAATTCTGCAGGATTCGTGAGAGGATCAGGGACAGAGAAGTTGTTCAACAACTAAATCTTTTCGATCTATGGCCAAGATAACGAAATAGGGTTCTCGCCAAAGGACGAGGACCAGAACTCATGGACTTTAATCAAACCTAAACCGATCTGGGGAGTGAAGAAACCCCATATGGTTTGCCTCCGCAAGTCGGGAAAAGCATAGTGAACCCATCTCCCCCTGGAGGAGATTAAGACGGTTATGCGGTCTATTTACTCGGTTCTCTAACTGGAACTTCCCCATTAAAGTTGATGCTAGGAGACATGGATTGTCATCCCTACACACTTTACCTAATGGCACGTTCACGGCGCGGCAAACGTATCGGAAAAGGTGCTCAAACAGCTTGTATCTTCAAGGATGGTGACGTGCGGTGACGTGGACCTTGATAACAATACAATGGACATACATGCTCTGAGGACTATTGTTAGCGGTGACTACATAACACTGGGTGCGTTTAGAAGTCTCATGCGCAGTTCGCTTACACTTGCAACCAACGGGTACCTTGACCCGAAGACAGATGTTATGGCGGCAAGCGACGTGGTTGTCCGGCAGGTCACAGTCTTGCACATGGACGCGGCAGCACGGTTGCTAGATTTCGAGCAGATACCGCAGAGATGTGACTTTGTATGTATGTGCAGCCATGTGCGTATGACCTACAACCACAAGCCAGTAACCCCCATTACAAGTTATACGTGTTTTGGTCGGGGAGTTACGCTAATTCAGAAAGAAGCTACTACAAAGACCTGGGATTGGAGGCAATCTTCTCATTATGACAGCTGTACCTTATGGCCTTCATCACAAATAACCCGCGTGAACACGCTGGGGGTACAATTGGAAAACCGCCGCTGTTCCGAATACACCTTTTTATATATGGTACGCGGAGATGGACCGGTTATTTCACATAGCTGTACGACATGAAACGGCACTCCGGGACGCGCTCATGGTCGGATCCCTCATAGTTCGTTCGCCGGTTCTGACCTGTGCAGCTACCTGGATATCCTACACAAGTCAGAATTTGAGACGGACGGCAATGACGACATGGACATGGAATCTCTCTACAATACAAAGTGATGGGCAATCTGGCGGGCCTCCAACCTCTCCTTCATCTGTTGTTGCCGCGGCAGAAGAGCTGTTTGAGATGAGCATGGAAACTAGACCGAAAAGAACATCATGAAAAACCAACATTTAACGTATTTTTAAGGTTGTGATCGAAAAGGTGTGCTCTTCATGGTTCTCTCCAAAAGGTATTCTTTATTGCTCAATTTTTATAGTATCTAAACATCGACAGGTCATTCTTGACCAGGAGATTGTCCAGGTTGCTCCTTTAAGGAAATCCTGGGATTAGACGGGGGAGCTCATGAGGCTGTCCCATCTGCTCCTAGAACTTGACGAACCCAGCCTAGATAGCACTTCGTGATCAACAATATCGAGGAGGTTGTACCTAACTACTACTATTATAGACTCGCTACTTGCACTCGCAATATATAATGCAGTCGAGATCTTTATAATCCAATGGCTTACTGCCCGTGCTGCGCGGATCTCCCAGCGAACCCTTCCATATCTACCTGCATAGTAAGTTCATTTCCGGATTAATGGTCTTCACCCTGCAGAGGCAACTCTCTGCACTTGCTTTGGCTTCACTCCAAATTAAGTTCTACCTTCTGACCTACCTGGTTTTGGTCTCTCGTTACTCCCGCTTTATCTACAGGATGTTAGCTGACCATGGCCATTGTCTGTTAGAGGTCACGTGTGTCCTGCCCAGTTAGACCGCATGTGCACCTAGATAGTAGCACAACACAAAACACACCTCCAATACTGTCACAGTGTTGTCCCAGAGGCTCTATTCTGCCTGTACAAACTTCCCATGTGACCCACGAGGGAGCTCGTCTTGTCTATCTGCCTGCAGCCTGTCTGTGTGGGCACCTCTCTGACTGGTATGTATGCAATCATCTTGGGCTTGTTCAGGTAGCACTCGTTATCTGTTTAAGCTTGATTGGCTTCCAATTGCAGTGGCTGACTAAATTATATTAGTTTAAGTGTTGTGACTGCTGTGTTTTATGGCACATGACTCGCGGATGGTTGTCTCCTAACCGCCAGAGTCTCTACGAAGACCAGCGGTTAGCTCTGTTCCAAGGCTACACGCACGTTTACCCTTTCATTTCATCCCTTTACGCGCCCTTAGAGTCCTTCGTAACTCGTATCCGTGCTACTCAGCATCCGTGACGCCTGACCTGCGCCCTCCGGACCGCAGGCCTCACAATATGGCAACTCAGGTCCAACGCCTAAGTACCCTGCTTGTTTATTGCTAGCATGCCGTTATCTCTCTTCTTCATGCTCTTCCTCCTAAGGAATCCTTCTTCTGGCACGAAAATGAATTTCATATTCAAATGTAACGGGCCGGAGCCCGTCTGGGATCACGTGCAACTACGTGCCCAGCATTTCATTTACGCGGGTCGTCGAGCAACACGAGTTCTTCCTCTCTTCGAAGCTTTTGGAAGATAGCATCTGGCATCGTTAGATTGAATCAAATCTTACCATAGCCCATCACATAAACCCTTGCACACCCCGGCATATTTTGCAACTCAGGGCCAAAGCCTGAGTATTCGGCTTGCCCTATTTGTTCCATTTGTTCTGTTTGTTGCTGGCTCGCCTATTCCTTCCTTGTGCACAACGCCGTTATCTCTTTTCTTCCTTCTCTCGGAGAATTCTTCGCGCATCATCACGGTGCTGGACCACCGTACTGAGTATGGCGGCCAGAGGCTCGGTTTTGCCGGCGCTGGCCGCTTCTCTGCCTCTTCGAGCTACGTCCTGTCTATCTACCTATACGGTAAAATCGTCCGTTGCCTGCCTGCCTGCCTGCGTGTTCTCCCAATCTATCTCTATTTCCTGATCTCCTGAATCCGCACCTTGACATCTAGCAAACAATGAATTCTATATTCAACCCCTTGCAGGTGGATGTGCTGGTGCTGAGGTGGTAGGCCTATTTTCTACAGAGGTTCACGATTTAGAATGGGCCAATGTAGGTAGCAGTCATCAAGTTTTTATTTAGTGTGCAGTTTCAATCTTAATGTTGCATAATAAGATCTAATCTCCTCCCACCTTGAAGGGGTTTAACATGTGTATCCTATTATAATATGCTTTTATGGCTATTTTTGCCTTTTCTAGTCTGGTTCCCAGCACTGGACATATATAGTGGGGTCAGATGGCATATCATTAGATGCTGCTTCCATGTTTATTTGTAGGTTAGGTCAATATCCTATAAGGGCTTCCACAGGCAATACTCCAAGCACACTGTGCCGGGGGCACTACAGATTCATAGATAGGTCCCTTCTTTCTCCTGTTTTCGTTTTGGGACACTGCCTACCCTGATGGACGGTCGGGCTCCGCCATACTCAGTATGGTGGAGTCCGTAGCAGAAGGATACTTAAGGCGTGCCTCCTAGGTATTTTCGAAGCGTCAAGCATACTTCACATTTTCAAGTTTACTTCACTAGTATCGTCGCTATCGCATAGTACAGAAGTCAGCTCCTTTCATTATCTTCTTCCTTTTGTTGTTTTGTTTCCATACTAAGTTACTTCACCCTGCATTGCACGGCTACATCGCCTCAGCACCTTCATCCCTGAATCCCTTGACCACAACCGGGTTCCTTTCACAGGAAGCACCGCAAGACATCTATGTGGAGAGGTATTATATATGAGTTGCACTATTGCAAACCATCTTGCTCAGTTAGTATACGCATGCAGGTAGTATTCAACGACCTGGCTCTGGTATTTAGTCTGGCTGTCAGTCTGTGAGTGGTATACAGTGCATAGCTGGTGCTGAATACTGAGGAACCAGCGATGTGTCACGGTGCGACCTCCGGGAGCATTCAGAAGCTTGACTGCTGCACTAAAAGACTAGGATGCAAACCCGGAGGCTGTACACTTCTCTTTTATATATATTAGGCAGGACAGGACTGGCATCGTAGCAACCCCCCGATCCACGATATCAGAACAATAGAGGATAGAGAGAGATTGCTGGCCAGTGGTCAGACAGCATGTTTTTGACAATTGACCGTCCACGACTTCTTTATTGATTAACGAGGTTCTTTTTTTTTTACAAACTGGTTGATACCGTTCTCATGAACTATCAATCGACTCTCTACCCCCCGAATATTTTTTTCACAAAACTAGGCGAATCTTTGTATATGCGTCGGTTGCTTTGATTAGGGATCCTTCTATGTTATATATTGAAGCTGGAACCAGTCTTCAACACAACAGGTGCTGTGGTCTAGTGGTATGACGTCACGTTGTGGCCGTGCCAGCCCCGGTTCGATTCCGGGCAGCGCCAATTTCTTTTTTATTTTTTGCCCCTTACCTTATTAATAATAGGTTTTACGGTGCCTGTCCTATCCTTACCTAATATATATATGAGAGAGCAGTTTAGAGCCTTCGGGTCTACATCCTAGTCTTTTAGTGCAGCAGTTAAGCCTCTGAATGCTCCCGGAGGTCGCACCGTACAGGCATAAATGGGATGCCCAGCGTCCATGCTGGTAGTGTACCCTGGACATGCTGAAACATGACTTCAGTGGGAATGGGGATCAATTTACGTTCGTGACAAATGAGGGTTCTTAGGGTAAATTGATGGTTGTGGATGGCCTCCCCGAAACCAGGTTGAGAAGTGGGAAAATTTGACTCTTTCCTACCTACCTTTCAGCTCCTCTCAGGCAGGCGTGAGTAAGCAACGAGACTGACATATTCCTCAGGTAGACCTGTCTAGCGGCCCTTGTAGGATGATTTGCCTGAATGAGTTTGGCTTGGGTGGTTCTGTCCTAGTAGGCGCTATAAGCCTATCCAACCCCCTCCGCTCCTCCAAACAATCACCACTTCCTTGTATTTATTTATTACGGCGTGTTATCCGGAATAACGGTAGCCTCGGCAGTTATCATCTTGCTATGATTGACGACATGCATTTTTCGGGGGGGCTATTGAACCATTTAGCTTACCAAGGACACTTATCTGGAGCATATATTGCTCTCGGGCGTAAAACTAGGATTCCCTGGGGTGATATGCTACTGGCAGTGCAAAGGGGGGCGTACGTGCGTTGTTCCTACGACAGGAACCGGGTTGTGATCGAGGGGTCTCAGAGATGGACACACTGAACAATCTAGTAAGTAAACGATATCACGAACGATGAAACACGAAGGCGATGGAGGCTCGCTCCTATACGGCGACGACGATACTAGTGAAGCAACTTAAAAACTAAAGGAATTCTCGATTTCACATAACTATCTGGGAGGAAATCCTGCTTAAGTACTCTCCGGCCACGGGCTCCACCATGCATTAGTATGTTGGAGACGGCGGCCCCTACGGCGTTCTAAGATAGGAAATATGAAGAATCTAGGGTTCCGCAGTGCCCCCGGCACAGCAGTTAATGCTGGCTCGGTCAACGCTGCAGAATCCCTATTGTCACGGTGCACCTCTGGGCATTCAGAAGCTTGACTGCTGCACTAAGCAAAAGACTAGGATGTAGGGCCTCTGGCTCTACACTGCTCTCTCATATATATCTCAGACAGGACAGGACAGGACAGGCACCGTAAAACCTATTATTAATAAGGTAAGGGGCAAAAAATAAAAAAGAAATTGGCGCTGCCCGGAATCGAACCGGGGCTGGCACGGCCACAACGTGACGTCATACCACTAGACCACAGCACCTGTTGTGTCGAAGCTTTTGCCAACTGAGACATTGGAAGTCTTCGTTGCATTGTGCTTTCTTAGATCGAGTTCCAAGCAGGCAGGTCAGGTCAAACATTTTTCAATTATAGCTTGCCATGGATCTTGATATAAAAGCGTCTTATTTATAATGTTTCTGGCGTGGCTTTAACCGCTTAAAGTCTTTTCGAAGTATTTTGGCTCAAAGGATAATTCTATTTGCAGCTGATATGATAAATCTTACTTCATTTGTACATACTACTATGCTCAAATTAACGAAGCCTATCTGCAACCGAAGTGGTGCTCATTCTTCACTGACGTTACTCCAGAAAGGAGAAGGTCAAGATTTGGTGACATTGAACACATTTCCTAGAGCCAGATAAATGGAAGTCCACCAGTTTCATAATGGGATCACACAATCTCACTCTCGGACATATTGGAACTACAAACAGCCATGAGAATACTTTTAGGTGTTTCTCCGATGCAGCTGAGCAATAAGTCTGAAAGCAGTCTTCCCAGGGCTCTCTAATGCTGCCTGAAACTAATTTATCCCATAATTTTCCACAGTGAAGAGATCTATTGATTCCAGGAATGTCATTTGAAATGGTTGGGAATGGAAATCAAATGGGGGAGCCAGCTCAATGCAGGTGGTACAGAGAGCCTTCTCATATACCTTTTCAGATTGTCGCGCGTTGTGAATCTGCGGCTTGGAGGACATCATATCATATATCTGCCGAATGGAGGAGATAAAATCACCCTTAAAGTCTTCGCACTGGATACTTCCAATGATTTTCTCAGTGGACGCAGTGCATTCCTCGAAAGGCAGAGGCCATATGGGGTATCTTCCAGTTTACCGTATCTCGTTCCATTGTGCCGCACTTTCTGGTGCCATGGATACACACTTGTCTCTGGGCACTGGCTGCTTGCTTGGGGGACTCTTCCATATTCGGATGTGCGTTGAGGTGTTATATTCCTTTGGTGATGCACCTAGTTATATATATTTACATGGATCTGAAAGATCGGGACAAGCCCGACGGATCATCCCTCGATCGCTACACCAGACGTTGAGCTGATCATTTGGATGCTTATATGTGTCAATAAGGTGTCCAACAACAGATACAAATCCTGCAATTTTGCTATCAAATTTATTCGAGGTGTCCGGTTCACATCTCTCCGCTGAAAATAAATTGGCCCACTGAGGGTACCGAGAAGTCCGCGGGATATCCGAAGCAAGTCATACATGATCGTTATTTTCTGCTTAAGGAGCCTCTCTGGACAAGCTGGCATGGGGTGTGTTGGTATGAGTGCTTCCTTTGTCCTATAAGTGATAATAGACCAACGAGGACAATCACTTCTCAAGTATACCCTCCCGGCCAAACATAAAGATCATCTGATGAATAAAGGAAAAGAAGACACTGATATGGACATCTTCCGTGTTACATACCACCATTACTGGGTTTATTCCAGGGTTTTTTTTTCCTGTCATATAGATCTAGTCCACTATTACTGGGACCTCAACCCGGCGTATTACTCCTATAGAAAATTTCACCACCGGATAGATTCTTTCATAGGCAAACGCAGATCGTCCTAGGCTTTCTAGCGTAATTTTGCGACTGTGAAAAGACGCCATCGTCATTTTTTTCAATGGACATCGAGTTAGATAATGCATTCAGAAATGCGAACTGATCGGAGTGTCGAATTAGAATAGGTGATCGGGGTAGTTTGCTTTGGGAAAGTAGCCAGATAGTTCACATAACATTGTAAGAAAGTACAATGCACGAAGACTTCCAATGTCTCAGTTGGCAAAAGCTTCGACACAACAGGTGCTGTGGTCTAGTGGTATGACGTCACGTTGTGGCCGTGCCAGCCCCGGTTCGATTCCGGGCAGCGCCAATTTCTTTTTTATTTTTTATTTTTTGCCCCTTACCTTAATCTGACTTCCTTAATCAATTATCCAGCCATGTCTACAGCAACCTGGATTCATTCCTATGTGTTAAGGGAGAATTTCAGTTGATCCGCGATAACAGGTCTTGCAAACGTTACATTTGCACCATTTTGGCTTTGAGCTGCAGTCTGGTTCTGGCCTTAATTGTCAGGCGCTACACGCTGAGCGAATGACCAACCGACGCGTTTTCGGGTTATGCGGATTTACACACACTTTTTACACACATTTGACGATGGTTTTGTTGTTCGCTTACCCTGCTGAAATGGGGGCGATAGTCAGGGTCCGATTAGGCGGGAGGTTTATAGGGCTGCGGGATAGAGAGGGAAGAATGGGAGAGTGAGGGTGAGAGAACGAGCTGTAGAGTCGGGTCTTTCATTCATAGACAGGTGCTAGATCCTGTTGGGGTTATATTTCCTTTTATCATAGGTCCAGTCCATAACCAGCGCTGGGTCTTCTGTCTTAGCGACACTGCTTCTAACAGATATACGGCACGGTGCACGGGTACGTTGATTTATATATATATCACCTTTATGTATCCATCCGGAGAACGAAGCAGATTGAAATAAAAACCATAAGACATCAACAAGTACTTCAGTGAAAACAAGAAATCGTTCGTTATGAAATGGTAGAGTTGCCATCCAACTCATATTCACATTTACTCGTGCCTGCCCAGAACCCAAAAACCCCATGCCATAACAAAAACGAAGCAACAGAATATGCATGCGTGACCCAACAATTAAATCATTCAGCCATTACCGCCCCGTAATATAATCCTTGTTCTCGATAGTGATGCTCTTGGTCATATGATTGACCTTGTACACACCAACAAGACGGGAAGCCAGTTCAAACTATCGAGAGAGTTTCCAGTTAGTATATATACCGAAGGCGATAGTGGAAAGGATTTCTCAGCAAAGTCAGCCTTACCATATTATTTCTCAGAGAAATGACAATAAACTGCGCATTCTTCGTTCTCTCCTTAATGTACGAAGCAACGATGGAGACCTGAAGAAATCGGTAAGAACATAGCCCTGCGACAGCGAGGTTGGAAAGGATACTTACGTTCTTGAAATCCAAAGCAGCATCGATCTCGTCCATCACGTATAACGGGGTAGGCCTATAATGATGAAGAGCGAAAACAAGCGCCAGGCTAGACAACGTCTTCTCTCCACCGGAAAGATTGCTGATGTTCTTCCAGCTCTTCTTCGGCGGCATGACGGAAAAGAGGATGCCCTCGGAGAATGGATCTAACGAATCGACCAGTTCCAATTCCGCATTCCCGCCCATGGTGATCATCTGGTACATTTCCTTGAGTCGAAGTGAGATGATAGCAAAGCCTTCCATAAATCCGTTCAGTCGCGCAGACCGAAGACCGTCTAGTCGAGCCTTGGCACCATCTCGGGCTGCAAGTGCAGTATTTAAATCGGCCGATCGTGACTCAAACTCCGTTACTCTACGGCGATACTCTTCGATCACGGACAAATCGACCCGAGTGTTTTGATTCTTCTCTTCCATGGCTGCAATGACGGCTTTCAGGGACTCCTTGTTCATGTCTGCCAGTTCGTCCCTGGTATAGATTTGGAGCTCAGTGGGCTGTTGATCATCTCCCAAGTCGCTTACGTTCTGTAGCGCCAATCTAGAGACCTTCTCATGCCAGTACCGGCTTCGCTTTTCGTTCTCTGCCAATGCTTTCTGGTTTTCTTCGAGCTTGTTGCGCATTTCGATCTCCGTAGCTCTAGATTCATTCAGCTCAGCGGTCTTCTCTTCTAGTTCCTCCTTCAGAGCCTTGAGCTCCTGTTGCTTCTCTTCGAGAGCTTCTTGTGCCTCCTCGACCTTCTGTTTCGACCCGGATGCGTCGGTAGCTTGATTTTTGGCGGCCTCAGCAAGCTTTTCAAGCTCCACAGCTACTTGCGCAGCCTCCTCCTCAGAATTTGCCCCGCTCTTTCGGTGCTTGGTGATCAGTTTCTCATTTTTTGACTTCGCGATTTCGGCATTGGATATCTCCTCAGAAAGCAGTCTAATCTGTTCTTTCAGACCGTCTACCTTGGCTTTCTGACTGCGGAGCCTAACACCACCGACCTCCATGATTTTGTCGTGGAGTAACTGGATCTCCTCTTCAATGCCCGCTTTCTCTGCCCCGAGTTTCCCAATCTCCTTCTCCAAAGAGGAGATTTGCTTTTCAAGTGCTGCGGCTCGACTTTCGTCCGCTTTCGACGGTTTATGCTCGGCACCCAATTCCCTAACTCTCCGTTGAGAGTCCGCAAGGCTGCGATTGGCGCTGTCAATTTCAATCAAGATCTTCTGAATCTTCGTCTCGACGCGCGGGATTTCGTCCGACTTCTCCCTGATCTGTGCCTCGATCTGCCGTTGCCTCTCTTGGAATACCTGGTATTTTCTCTCTCTTTCATCACGGTCATGTTCTAATTTTGCAACCTGTTCCTTCGTAGTTTCCGCCACAAGCTTTGAAGACATACCACCTCGAGCGACCCGTGTGCCTCCACCACTCATGGTTCCGGATACGTCGATCAGCTGGCCGTCAAGAGTGACAACTCTCCACCGCCGAGCGCCATAAGCAATGCGGTTCGCTTGCTCCAAGTCTTCGGCTACCAATGTATTAAGCATGACGCTATAAAATGCCGGTGCAAATCTCGGGTCCTTGGGCCGAACTAGATCAAAAAGACGCGGGACACCCTCGGGCGTTGAAATTGACGACATATCTCTGCGGGGGAGGCGGTCGAGGAGGATGAAGTTGGCTCGACCAAGGTTATTTTTGCGGAGATAATCAATGCACTGTTGACCAACTTCAACAGAGTCAACAACCATGTTTTCCAGTGCAGGACACGCAGTCGAGATTGCGATGTCGTACTTCTCGTCGATAGTTCCAAGATTTCCGAGTCGGCCATGGAATCCGTCAATACGGCCTGATTCCTTGAGCCGCATTAGGCCCGTCAATACACTGCCACGATTCTGAGTACTGCTGAGACTAGCTCTCGCCTCGTCTGCCTTCTGGCGGGCACTTGATACGTGGGCACAAATCTCGGGCTCCTTCGCCGCAAATATCTTCAGATCTTTCCGCAACTTTGCGACATCGGTTTCGAGACTGGTCTTTTGCTCTTTGCGTTCCTCAAGATCATTCCGCTTCGCAGCCAGTGCTTCTTCAATGGATGATATCTTGGCATGTGCCTCTTCTAGCAAGACAGCACCGGCGCTGCTCTTTTCACGCAAAATATCGAGTTCGCTTTGAGCCACAGCCACAGCTGAACGTTTTTGGTTGATCTTCTCGTTCCACGGTTCGAGAGACTTTTGCTTCGCAGCGATTTGATCCGAGAGGCCCTGTGTCTTGCCTTTTAATCCTTCACGAATTGCAGAGAGCTCATTCTCCTCGACCTTCATCTCCCCCTCGATCTGAGTAGTTTCTGCCGTTTTCTTTTCAATGTCGTATGCATGCTTCTGGACCAAGCTCTCAGCTTCCGATGCAGATAGACGACTGGATTGCATCGCCTTTTCCAGTTTTTTCTGCTTCCCAATCAGAAACTTTTTCTTCTCTTCGAATTTAACAGATTCTTTGTCGTATTTGGCCATTTCTTTTAGTATAGCCTGCGTCTCCTGCTCCATGGCTTCGTATTCTTTTGTAGCACGTTTGTAAGCCTTCTGGAGATCTTTGATTCCGGATTCATTGCCTTCGTGCTTCTCCAGTTCCAGATTTAGCAATTCCTGCATTTGTAGAATGGCTTCCTGGGTGACTCTGATATTATTCGCACATTCGTCAATGTAGATTTGATAAAGGGCGGACTGCTTCTGAACGAGCTCATTCTCATCGCGTATATAAGCGAGTGCTGCGTCTTTCTTCTCCTCAAGGCTTGATTTCTCCTTCTCAATGTGCTTAACGCGGTTATTCTTCTCGACGCAGACATCATTTAGGGTCTCAACTTCTGCAGCAGCTTCTTCAATAGGCGCCTTATATTTTGAAGTTCCAATAATGTCTTCAAGATATTCCAAAAGGCCATCTTCATGTTCATTAGCGGCTTTTGGTTTCATCTGCGCGATAGACTCAACCTCTCCCTGCAAAATGAGGAAACGCTTGTGGTCTAGATCTATGCCGCGCCCACGAAGAAAATTAGCAACGGTAGAAAAGGGGGTTTCTGCCTTATTCATGTAATATTTGCTGGTGTTGTTCTTGAAGGCCTTTCGGGAAACAATCAGTTGGGAATCTGGGATGACCTCGTGCCCTCCATTGGGTAAATCTAGAACCTCCTCGAAGTGAACCTCAACTTCACAAAAGGGTAGATCGGGGTATTGAGCAGAGTTATGAATCAATGCCGATACTTTGCCTTGGCGCATTTTGCTTGCGCGAAATCCGAAGACGAACAATAGGGAGTCGATCACGTTGGACTTGCCAGATCCATTCGGCCCAACGACGGAAGAGAACGACTGATGGAAAGGCCCAACAACCTGTGTCCCTGCATAACTCTTGAAGTTCATGAGAATCAGGTTCTTAATAATGAGGCGCGGTTTTGGACCGGAGGACTCCTCAAGGACTGGAACCATAGATCGTGATTTCAACGCGATATCCATTGGTCGCTCCAAGACTGTCGCGTTTGGATTAATGATGGAAATATCAGACCTTGGTTCTTCCGGCAGCTGCTTTGACGGTGATCGATTCAAAGCAGACTCAGTGACGTCCGAGAGTGGAGGCAAACTTTGTCTCTCTGAACGGGGCGTGCACGGTTCTGGGGAGGCCGAAGGTTCTGGAGTAGGAAGTGAGGACTGTGAAGGATTGGGCGTGACTGATGCACGACTCTTGCGGGGTTGAGTCATACTTTTTCGTTTGGCTGTAGCCTTATTTCCAGGAAGCGACTCATTTTCTTCATCATCTTCTTCGACAAGCGCCATACTGTGCTCCTCTTCAGTGGCCTCCGTGACCTGAGATGTATTCAAAGCGTCCGGGGTCTTTGATGACCGTCGCGGTCTCCGAGAAGTACGCGAAGTACTCGGCTTAGGAACTTCTGTAGACATACTCCTTCTTGAAGATCTTCTTCGTTGAGTCTTTGCCGGCACTGGAGTGTATTCTTCCTCGGTGTCATCTTCCTGGGGGTTCGAGGGCGTAGGTGTCACATTCCCAGGATCTTCATCTTCCGAAGTCTCAGATTGAGCATAGCTCTTTCGAGGCGCAGAGCGCCGAGATGGCCTGCCTATTGCGACTGGCGGCATGGCGGGATTGCGGCGATGGCTGAGAGCGCGAGTGTCGCGATGGATTCAATCGCTTTTGACCGTCGAAGTGGGTTGTTTACTCTCCGTCCCAAACAGGAAAAGTGTTTGTTATTTTTCTGCCACAAATCAGCTCACCGCTTAAAACATCACGTGATAAAATATAACGGCATACGGTATCTATACGTCAGGACCGACAGATTTATTACGCCGACGGGCAGCTTTCACAGTTGAAGAGAACAGAAGACACAGCGTTTCTCTCACTCTTTGCTAAAGGCGCTGCTATCTCAAATCCCAGACAGTATGTCTTTATGGGAGGACTTTGACGTGGTTTTCTTCTTCAATCCCAATTTCGTGTACGATGGGAAGCTCGTCGACCAGATCCTCTCCAACCGCCGGGCACTGGAGAATCAACTCTTCGTTGACCGATTGTTAGAGCTTCTGGGTCTCAAACCAGGTCCGTACGACCGTTCATACATTCTGCAATAGAATTGAAGAAGACAGCTATCTGACAGTTTTCCTGATTAGTCGCGACACACTACCCACCAACGTCCAATTCAGACCTCCGAAGTCTGGTCCATCACATAGTTTCCTCCTCGTTTCCAAGCCACCAAAAACAGGCATTGATATATTACATTCTCAAGGACTGTCGCGGATCCGGCGATGCGGTGACCCATTTCGCTCGTCGGTGCCATTTGCCTGACCGGTATAGACTGTTCATCGAGGGTCTCTGGCACTTGGACCGACTGGAATTCAAAGTACGTACTACCCTCTTGTGCAATGTCAAGAATTCCGAGGTTATATATCTAACACTCGTCTTTCTTTCCTTCTATCCAGCGAGCTCTGGAATACCTATCGGAACCAGCTCTCATCCCAACCTTCCCTGATGAAATTCTCTATGTCCTCACACTTCCCAATCTTCCAAAGCAAGATGACAGTCTCGTGATGGCATATTACTTTACGGTATCCCCGCCTCTTGCATCCGAGAAGGTCCGGACGGCATTCTTTGACACGCTCTGCCGCTCCAGCATTACGGAGGCGTTCTACTTTACCAGAGAACACGACGAATTGCGCCGTCGAAGCTATCTAGAACAGCTCATTATCTTCGTCCACAAGGCTAGTCCTGGCCAGACGCGTAGCAAGCGCGCCATGGAGCTGATAAATCTTCCGTTTGATGAGATGGAGGAGGCATGGTTCGAGGAGGCTTTGCTCAAGGGCAACGCGAGAACGCTCCCAGGTGCTCGGGACACGGCAATGATGCGACGCCTTGCGACCAGGAAGCTGGACGGTCTTTCTACAGAACTCGAGTCCCTTGGTGGGAAAAAGATTGATGGGTTGAATTGGGATGATCTCAAGCAGAGAATGAGATCTGCTCAAACATCGGATGTCGCCCGTGGGTAACAGTTCTAGAAACAGCATTGGTCAGATGCAGAAGTAATTGTCCAGTTGCTTGTTTCTCCTTTTTTATGCTCATAATGGCGGATTTGGCAAATGGAGTTCCGGTTGCAATAATGGAGCAGTCTCATAGTGACAGTCGGGAATTGAAATTTTAGCTGGTAATACCCATCAGTGCAGACAGTCAAAATATATTCCAGAAATTTAATGAAAAGTTCCAGTTCGTTATCTTCAATTTGCGTAGTCAAGTGTATGGAGATGTACTTACTGGGTGGAGCCATTGTGCTGCCTGGAAAGCCAGGCAACAGCAAGAATGCCATCATTTCCTACGGACTTCAGAAAGTCTAGTGCAGCAACATGGGAGTTCCTTCACTCCCACAGCACAATCCATGAGCTGCCATAAATATCAAGTGCTTTCAGTCACCTATCATTTTTGATTTCTCTTTCTTCCTTTCTTGTTCAAGGTGATCAGCCTCGACTTATCTTTGAGCTCAGACGTGTACCCGGTCTACGACCGTTTCAATTGAAGTTGACGACGCGACTTTTAAGAGACAGCACAAACTGCGAAATAGACACGGCAAAATGGCCATCTGCCGTTTTTTCCAGCAAGGCCAATGCAAGTTTGGAGGTAGTTGACCATACGTCTTTGGGTGGGATGAATGCTTACTCGGGATGTTTTTTAGAACGCTGCAAATATGAGCATCCCGGCAAACAGACGGCTGGTTCGTCAAATCGCTTCGGTCTTCTCTCTGGTGGAGGACCTGCAGGTATGTGGCCTTCCTAGCTTTTGTGTTTATTTCCCTATTTATTCTTGTTGGATCAGACTTGTTTCCACTCATTATTAGCTGTCGTCCTTGATGTTCTGCCTGTTACCACTCCAGCGGATGACATTCATTACTGAAAATTTCCTCCCCTGTATTCCGCAATGTCAAATAGTATATATATCGTACGAATTATACTAATCTTTGATTCAAGGCCGATCACAACCACAAACCAAGTAGGTCTTCTACCCCAGGGTTTCTCTGTGGTTCTACTAACGGCATCGTAGCTATGGTGTTACGGCGGAAGATATCAAAACCGATCTCACCCCTGGCAAGGGACGACCGGAATGGATATTTTCCGCATACGGTCCCGGACGAAATGCCCCAAGACAGCTTTTTGGGGGCCCGCAGCGAGAGCGGAGTTTCGAAGAAATGCGACTACGCCATTACGAAGCAGTCGCCATAGGCAATGCTAATCAAGCCATCCAAGAAGCGGAGGCCTTGTATGCGCAGTCATTGAGACAGATGGATACTATTCTCGGTGACCTCAATGGGGCTGTAAAGTATGTGCTGGATGGAGCAAATGAGCACCCAAATCGCATCGACATCGCGGAAGGGAAGACCGGGCCTCAGGGCCCTTCGGATTTTGGCAGACCAGCAGCATTCGGCCAGCCTTCTCAAGCCCCTGCATTTGGACAACCTTCGGCCCTGGGCGGTGGGTCCTCTGCGTTTGGTAAAACTTCCGGCTTCAGTCAACCGTCTACATTCGGGCAGCCATCCGCCCTGGGACAGAGTCCTAGCTTTGGACAACCATCAACACTAGGGCAGACCTCTGCGTTTGGAAGGCCCTCGGGACTAGGTGGTCAGCCAGCATTCGGTAAACCAGCTTTTGGTCAACCTGCGTTCGGTCAGCCGTCTGCCCCAGGCACCTCGGCATTTGGGAAACCCAGTGTAGCATCTCCCTTCGGTTATCTTGGAAGTCAAAATCAAACCGGTGGTGGTTTCGGTCAGCCCTCTACAACAGGCTTCGGCCAGCCCTCTACAACAGGCTTCGGCCAGCCCTCTACAACAGGCTTCGGCCAGCCCTCTACAACAGGCTTCGGCCAGCCCTCTACAACAGGCTTCGGCCAGCCCTCTACAACAGGCTTCGGCCAGCCCTCTACAACAGGCTTCGGACAACCCGCACAACAGGCAACAGGGGCGTTTGGTCAACCAGCACAGCAGACTCAACAGATTTCGAATCCATTCGGTCAGCCACCCGCAGCGGTAGCGCCCTTTGGAGCCCCAGCACAACAACCTACTCCTTTCGGCCAACCAGCTACGACATCAACAGGATTTGGTCAGCAGCCTGTTCCGGTGACTACTGCGCCCACTGGACCACCTCCGCTCATCAAAGTCGAGGATCCAAATCAATTAAACCCTATCCCGCAGTTAACGGGCCAAACCCTTCGCGATCCCGCGAGCAATAAACTTTCAGCTTGGAAAGGACAACCGGTGAAATACATCAACAATGCGCCATGTTACCTGCATCCGCAAGACGGGAAGACATATGTCCGTATTTTCTTTCCTGGCGGGCCGCCTGACGAAGCGAGTCTGAGGGATGCTCATGGCAAGGACAAGGAGTACACCCCCGAAGTCACGGAGCAGTACCAGTTCTTTTTGAAGAATGGGTTTTTTAAGGATGGTATTATACCAAGTGTTGCGCCGAAGAGGGAGTGGGTGAGCTTTGATTTTTGATTTCCGAATATGCGGTTTGTTGCTACTGGGTTATATCCTTTCTATAAGGCCGTGTTGAAACTTGATACCCCATCAAGGGGAGTTGGCGTTTATTATTATTATTATGATTAGGGACGGGATGGCAGCATTATTCATTATCTTACTCTGTTTTGCTGTACTATAAGCTTTGGGAGATTAAGATTTCCATCAGATGATTATGAAACTGCCTGGAAAGGAAACGATATTCTAGTCCATGTAAATTTATTCATTTTTTCTTTTCCATTTAGACCAGGTTCTAGCGAATACCGACGAAGACATCGACTCAACAAGAGTCCCAAAGTTGAGACAGACCACGCATTTACAGCATGGTATGCGCAAACCCCAGGGTATCCACCGTCCCTGCTCCGACCCTGCCGGAAATAGACCCTCTAGAGAGACATTTATGCGGCAATAGTAACCTCAACCTCAACACCGGCCTCAATGTTGATGATGATTTGCTTGACGGTCTCGGTGGGGGCAAGAAGGCTAAGATAAATAGTTAGCCATATTGGACCTGTGATAATTGCGAACATAGTCGAAAAAGAAAAGGGGGTCACTAACTCGATAAGACGCTTGTGGATACGCATCTCGTACTTATCCCAGGTCTTAGAACCCTCACCGTTGGGGGTCTTACGGGTAGAGATGGTGAGGGTCTTGGTGGGAAGACGGACGGGTCCCTTGACGTGGAGGGACTTGGAGCGGGCTCGGTCGATCAGCTCCTGGCACACCTTCTCGAGCGAGGCAACCTTGCGCGAGGTGAGGGTGATACGGATCTTGTGGACCTTCTATATATTCATGAAAGAGGCGATATAATCAGTAAGCTGTTCGTCGCGTAGTTCGGTCATCTGTTCTGTGAGAAAGAGAAAAGAGGCTGCAATTGACAATCGCAATATGGAATCAATGCAATGAACGTACAGGGCCCTCGCCGAATTCCTTCTCGGGCTTCTGGAAAGACATTGTGGGTTTGTAGGTGCGGTGAGGAGACCGGGATTGACTGAGATGGCTGTTCGGCTGTTAGCTCTGAATCAAACAATCAGAAGGAGAAGAGACAACGCACAGTATGGACTAGGTGCCAATCAAGACCTGAACTTCGAGGCTCGGTAAGGTGATGATGGCTGCTGGAGTGAACTAACGCAACGCGAACTTTTATCCAGATTTGGAGATGATTCTGTGGGAGCAAGTCTTGGCGCTCGCCTATCTGGAGCTAGTCCTGATCGGGCAGCCTCAAATGTCAGTTGACTAAGCACCTTTTCTTGTCCACCTCGGTCCTGTTTTATCTACATTGCAGGCAGCCAACGACCATACGATGCTGGCTGTCGTCTGTCCTTAGCTTTCTCTGTATTCGGTGTGTTTACTTTCTTTCTTTGTTGATATTGTTGCTCCCTTGCTTCCACGCCATGACGGAGTGGCCTCATCTTGCACCAGTCCCACCCCCCGCGGTACGGAATGTGATGTGCAGCGAGGAGTGGGAATTCTGTCTGCAAGCATGGACGACGCTGATTGAAATACGTTTGGAAGCCTCTGGGAAAGAGTTTGAAGAACATGCACCGGAAGATGAATCAGCAGTTTCTTTTCTCTCATCTTTCTACGATCAACTGGCCTCGTCATTTTCTACAGATCTCGGTCTTTATTCGGGGAAGGCAAGGCATTTACGGAAGCTCTGCTTTCTTCTGTCCAGGAGATTTCTTTTGGATCTCCCAGTGCTTTCTGGAAAGCTGCTGGACTGGAGGTTCCTTGGTGATTTGTGTTGCTGCTACCCGTCGAGTTCTGCCCTGAAGAAACTACTATCAGAGACGTGGGATAAAGATAAGAATAAGGATGCAATAACATCTAGTTTGGAGAATGCAAAATCGCTCGTTGTCAAGCGACTTTCATTTCCTGTGAAGAAACCTGCAAATAACCTGGATGTTGTTTCTGATATTCGGAAATTGACTCTTCTGGGCTCCATCCTACCCGGATGTGGCCAGGCTCTTATGACCGGATCTGATTTCTTGGATACCATCTCCGATGCGTATCTGGAGCAGAAGACAGAGGGGTTCCATAGGATTCTCGTGGCGAATGTTTACGTGGGATTAACCTCCTTACTGAAAGGCCCCAAGGCAAATCTTTCCTTGCTTCTGGATCAGCTATTCAGCCTTAAGACAGCCGCCGGGGTTGGTACCCCCAAGGTGAAAAAAGAGCCAACTCTCCTTTCAGATCTTGTTTGTAGTACCGATCTTCTGGGACGTCTGGAGAGGTACCTGGCTTCTTTTCCGCAGAAACGCGGTCAGGATCTTGTTTTCAGCTTGCGCTCGTATCAGATGGAATCCAAACCGTTACACCATCGATACCAAAAACAGAAAAAGAAAACAGACAAAGGGAAGGGCCGCGCTGATGATGTACCTATCACTGAGGAACTCCACGCTCACAAGATGTCCCTTGTCACTCAAGTCCAAGATTTATTCCCGGACCTGGGCTCGGCGTACGTGATACGGCTCTTTGACTTTTACGGAGATAACCCTGAAACTGTTGTGGCGCATCTCCTTGATGACTCTCTGCCTCCCGAATTGAAGGCCCTTGATAGACACGAGCAACTTGTTACGACACACGAGATTCCCCACCGAGATCCCTTGTCACCGCGGCCAACACCTCCCGAAGTTCCCTCTCCTCAATCCGCATCACCACCTCTTGCGCGCAGAAACGCGTTCGACGAGGACGTTGATATCGCCGAGCTCGCTCGCTCAGGCGATGATCGGGTACGGAGTAAACTCCGATTCGGCCGCGCAAACCCTGAGCTCACGGCGGATGATATCCTCGCTGACCGTAGCCAACACACTGTCAACAAGGCAGCTATTATATCAGCATTGGCAGCATTTGACTCGGACGATGATGAACGCGACGACACATACGATGTCGCCGACGTCGGCGGGACTGTGGATGGCATGGCACCCGGCACAGACGCAGATGCGGATGCCGACATGCGCAACCGCCGCGCAGATGAGATGGACATGGCCCTCTTCCGCGCGTACAAATCCTCTCCCGCACTCTTTGCCCGTGACTCTGCAACTCGTCGTTCCCAACCGCGCGCATCCCTGAAAGGGGAAACCGGCATGACGGATGAAGCCATCGAAGGATGGGCGGTCATGTTGAACCGGGACCCGAAACGAGTATCGAAGTTAGAACACAAGCTTGCTCTTGCTTCCGGGGGTGCTGGAGGACCCGGAGGGAAACTGCAGCAACCCGAGCTTCGACCGACATCGTACAGGAAACCTGGTCCTGGTGCCTTGGAAGATGAGTCCGACGGCGCTGGGGAACAGAATAAGGCACCCTCCAAGGGTCCCAGCGGAAGAGGAAGAGGCAGCCGTGGCCGTGGTGGCGGAGGAAGGGATGGTGGCCGTCGAGGCGGCGGTCAGGGGCCAGGGCCTTCTGCTACGGAACAGAACCCTGCTCTATCCAGACAAAGGAAAGAAGAACATAAAGCCAGCAGGGCCAATCATAATCGAAGACAGCAGAGGGCGAAGAAGATGGCGAGGGGTGGTGGCATGCCTGGGTAGCTAGTAATGTACAGCGTAGAAACAAAGGCATTCAAACATTCCCAGCTTCTGTCGGAGGCATTTGAATAGACGGAATACAGAGGGGCATCTCTCCATCACCAGCAGAGTACAAATGAGCGCCCCACGACGAAGTACATCGACCTTCATTCATATCCCTTCCAACCGCGATCCAAGCCGACGAAGCTGCAGCATTATGGATACCCTCCGGCTAAAGTTACATCTGTCAGTTTAGCTGATGTGAATCCGCATAACAATATAACCTAGAGAGGTCACCTGCGCCTGTCACGGTGCTGGCCCAGAGGCCCTGTTCTGCCCGTCCATCTCCAACTTCTATCTTGATCCTGTTGTAGCTCTTCGAGCTATGTCTTGTCTGTCTGCCAGTGATATGGCTTACCCGCAGCCTGCCTGCCGGTGTGTTCTTTCCAATCAATATCTGCCCTCTGAATCTGTTTCCTGCATTCCTGAACCTGCACCTTGACAAGAGCCAGGAAACGCACAAATACAGTGGTAGGATCCCCTGTGTGCCCCATACCCTAGCTCTGAGGGCGGCAACATACATGCAGGACAATCTCCACAGAATGACCTCAAGGTTGCTGTGCAATGGCTAGCCCATCAATGGACTGGGCCTGAGTGAGTAGGAGGAAATCCCTACTTAGATTCCGTCACGGAGTATACAATGTGGACGTCGCCTATTTATACCTCATCTCCCTTCAAGCTCGAAGCCCCCGCTTTTCGTCAATGGAGTCTTCCTCAGGTAAGGTAAGCGATACCCGTCCCTGATTACTTCCACAGACACATCCTCTTTGGGTATGTTGTCTCACAATTCTACAATTGGATTCAGATCTGTGAGTATGGGCGTGGTGTAGCGGGGATAGGAGAGGTGACGTGTCGTAGATACCTACACACGCGCGGCGACGGTCCACGAGGGACACGTTGTCAGCGTCACGAATTGGAATTGCATTTGTCTTGGTAGAATAAAAAGCCTCGGATAATTGACGAGCAATCGCTGTTAGCAAAGAAGGAGCCATGTCACTGCTGGAGAATAAGCAAATCGGATGGATTGGTACCACTCCCAACATGTCTATCATTTCTATTACAAAAACACAAGGGATGAATGAGCTAACATTGACACGAAATAAGGCCTCGGAAGCATGGGCCTAGCAATGGCCACGAATATCCAAACGTATCTTCAAGCACAAGGAGGGCGGCCACTGCGATGCTTCAACCGCACAGCTGCACGGGGTGAATCTCTCAAAGAACTCGGGGCAGTACAGAGTCCGTCTATTGTCGATTTAGTTAGGGATAGTGATGTTGTTTGTATTTCTGTGAGTTTCGTTGACAACAGGGAAAGTTGAGCCTATATTAATATATATAGATGAGCGATGACACTGCCTTGAAGACCATCATATCTGCAGTCCTCCAGCTTGGAGACGATGAACTGAGAGACAAGATCATCGTCGATACAACGACCGTCCATCCTGACACTACGAAACAGGTAGCTGAGCAGTTGGCCCTAAGGTCTTGTTTGTTCCTGGCTGGTATGTCTGCGCACGGATATACGATATATCAGAAATCCCCCACAGGACCGCAAGTTCCTAACGGTATATTCATAGGACCCGTATTCGGCCCAACACCCACAGCTGTAGAAGGCAAATTACTCATGGCTTTCGCGGGACCGAAGAAAGCCATCGACCTTCTCGTCCCATTCTTCAAGAACACCATAGTCCGCGACGTGATTGTTGTGTCTGAACGCCCGGAGAAGGCCGTCTTGATGAAGACACTAGGGTAAGCAGATATGCACGAATGCTACGTGCAATGACCGTCACTGCTCGAACCTGCCAGAACTCATGGTAGTGCTGCAGGAACTTCATAGTAGCCGGCGTCATGGAAATCATATCGGAAGCGCATGTTCTCGCCGAAAAGTCAGGACTGGATTCGGCCATCTTTGAATCACTCCTCGAGAAGAACTTTGGGACGCTGGCGTATTCCGATTCGACGCGGTTGACTACGGGGGTCTATATGCCAGAAAGAGGTGCGTACTCATTTCTCCACAGTCTAATGGTCAATGATTGATGAAGCTCGCATGACGTGAAGGCCAGAAACCATGGTCCAACCTAAACCTCGCTCTGAAGGATGTGCAACACGGAATCGATTGCGCCGAGGCTGTTGGAACGAGATTGAAGATTGCCGAGGTGGCAATGGATCATTTGAAGAGGGCAAAGGAGTACTCGCAGGCACACGGGGATAGGGCGCTGGATTCGTCGAGTTTGTATGGGGCTGTCAGACAGGATGCAGGGTTAGATTTTCGGAATGATGTTGTTATGGATAGGGAGGGGGAGAGTGGAATAGGTAAATGACTAGAATACTAACTAGATGCCAGTCGTATCGAGGTAGTCATTGACTGATGGGATCTTCCAGTGTTAACCCTAAGACAATACTTCCGTAGCATCTCCAAGCTGGAATTTCCGACACATTCTGGGAATATCCCACATCTTTTATATCTAGGCAGCCGATCCCCACCAGAATAGCCCTCCCCCCCAACCAGGCTGCGGATGCCCGAGTCTACGTCCTTGATTCTTCGTCTCAGTGTGATGGAGTGGCTGGAGGATGCCATGCCTGAGTCTGGGACTGTGGAGATGGCGAAGAGAATGGCAGGGCTCGGAAGGGGACGATGGCACTGGAGAGGTCCTGACGGACATCGTCCTGATCGGCCGCCAGTTCCTGCGAGAGCCGGAATGGGTGCTGCATGCTGCAGGTGCATTGGGCGTCAAATTGCAGTGGCCGGTTTAGTGTCAGCCGGGGAAGTTTCTGGCTGGCGGGAGCATTGACAGGAAGTGAGCATTATGTAGGGTTTGGTTCAAGTATTCCAGCCCAACTCTTTTTTCTCCAATAATACATGACCTGAACGTGTCCATCTACAGTCAATAGTCTCTTACGAAAGCCGGGATCATTGTCAAAGAGAGTGGCTATTAGAATGCGCTGGGAGTAGCCGCCATTATATTATCACGGAGGTGTCCTTAGCGGCGATAATGATCATAATTATCACTATGAGTAGCGATGGAGAACATCACATTGTCATGAATAACAGTCATGAGTAGACTTGCATACTCGTATAGACATGATCTGGGTTGAACACACTCAACAAGACAAAGGGAAATAGGGACAACTAACAGCGCCTCGACCGCACATTCAAAATAAAAGGCAACGGAGGACCATAGGCACATCCATCCATGCCACAGGCACACCTACATGCTGCTCTCGACCTCCCAGTGTGCAAAGAACACGAACGCTGTTGCTGCTGCTGCTGGTGATGGTGGCGGTGCTCTCGCGAATACGACCAGCAGTGCGAATACGAGTGTGAATGGGACTGCGAATGAGAGTGAGAGCCTAATCCTGATCCTCTACAGAAGCAAAAATTGCAGGGACAATCCCGGTGAGTCGCAGAGCAGGGCAAGTGGTGATGTTTGTGCCTGTGTTTGTTCATGTGGCGGCGAACAGAGGTAATCGGGCACTGTCTGGGTCTGAGAAGAGAAATAAATTAGACCGTCTATTTTAGTACACTGGCGTAGATAATGATCCTAGTAATGGAATAAACCAAGTTTAACGACGGAGAATGACTCTACCTTTCCAAAGGATAGCAGTAGTGCTGCTCCCCGTGCCGGTCTAGACGCTCTCGAGTCGGGGGACAGAGGAATTGATCCTGGTCGTGGGATCCCTCACAGCAAACCGGGTCACTGCAGTTGCTATGTAGTATCTTTAGGTTAGCAAGTGGAGGTCTGGCGCATCCAGAAAAGAGGGTTAACATACCACCAGCGTGTCGGACATGCTTGATCCCTAGAACGGGTATGGGAGGTGGCAGACTCGAAGGACTCATCGCTGTCCTCGGACTCGACATGAATGCATTGTTCCCGGTCACAGTGGTTTGTTCCTCCGCGGTGCATTCCCTCATGGTGTGCGCATCGAAACCAAGGGTCGTGAAGCATGTTCATGTTCAGTGAGTAGGCGTTGATCTACGGCGTATACAGGGTGTCAAGGCAAGCAACAGAAAGATGAAGTAACCGCAGGGAGAGTAAATCCAAGGGAAGGAAAGGGAGGGAGGTGGTAGCCCTTATATATCTACTCGGAATTCGCCGGACATGCAAGGGCAAGCAGAGCAGTGCAGGGAAAGTAGCCAACAGCAGTGGGATTCTAGGCAGACGCCTCTGCATGCTGAGCACTGGCAAACAACGACAATTGGCAGTGAAGCGAGACAAGTAGACTGGATGTTTGCTTGAAATCGTGTATATTGATATCATAAACTAGTGGAAACCCGCAATCCACATATTCTTTTCTCAATGATCCAACAACCTTGGTTGAACTCTGCATCTATCTATCCAGGCGTGGCCAACCATGATTCACTCGACCGTAAAGACATGACCTGACGAGGTCGGAATTTGTTTGTTATGTGTCATCGATGGAGCAAAAGGCTCAACCCACTCCTTCAGGACGGCCGTGAAAGTGTCGCAGACAGCAGACACTGCCTCATCACGCGAAGCGCAGCAACTCTCAATGTACACTTGCAAGGGTTGTTAGCAGCCAGACTATGCGGGTCACGCCGGGAGGTAAACTTACGCTTGACTTTTGGCTCTGTCCCCGACGCTCTGAAGGTGAACCGTACTTCACGATCCAACCATAAAGTTAGCATTTGACTGCTTTTGTCGATCGGCAGCGAAGGGGTGTTATCTGCTGTCCCAGAATCATAGCCTTCAGTCATGTCCCGCCATCTCAAGATCCTAAACGCCCCCAGGGATCCCTTCATTCTAAAACATCCGCTTCTGATCTTCTGGAACAAGGCCGTCGATGTCTGTGGATTCGGTGACCGAAAGTAGCTGTTCAGGGTTTCATAGTGTCCAAAATCCCTGAACAGCTGCTGAAGCTTCCCGTAAGGAGTGAGGCCTTTGTCCCTCCACTTTGCTTCGGCCGCCAGGAAGACCATGGCCGCTGAGATGCCATCCTTATCGTAACAAACAGACGGGAACATGTATCCGAGGGCCTCTTCAAATGCGAAGGGAACAGTGAATCCTGCATTTTCCAGTTCCTGTGCAATATTTGCCATCCACTTGAAGCCAGTCAGAGTTTCCCGAAAATGGAAGCCCTTGGACAAAGCCATTTTTTCGAGCATCCCAGTAGACACCGTTGAGCTCAGAACGGCGATAGGCGAGTTGCTCCCTTGAGCCTCAAGTGAATCAAACAGATGAGAGGCGATGAGGATACCGATATGATTCCCAGTTAGCGTGAACCATGAGCCACTAGAGTCGTCGTCAGCAGTTGGTGTAAAGCATACACGAATAGACAACATACTCCACTTTTTCAGCGACAGCGAAGCGGTCCGCATCGGGGTCGTTGGCAATGATCAAACTCTTTCCTTCCTTGTCAGCCGTCCGCATCGCGAGATCTAAAGCTCCAGTCTCTTCTGGATTGGGGAATGACACCGTGGGGAAATTAGGATTCGGCTCTGCTTGTTCGGGCACAGATGTGAAATCTTCTATCCCCGCGGACCGGCATACGGACGGAAAGACAAGACCGCCGACTCCGTGCAAGGGGGTATATATGAATGGCTTTGGTGGTTTCCAGTTTGGCACAGTGGATTTCTTTGACAGAAGTGTCAGCGATGATGGATGATAAGGGGGCATATTTCTTACAGCAAACCGTGTAACCGAGTCCATATACTGGGCCAAGATCTTCTGATACGCATCTACATGCAAATACTCGCCGGGTTCGGGCTCGTTCCATGCGCCGGGCCAAGGCACCAAGTTCTCTTCAATCGATTGAGCAATCTCCATGTCCATGGGCGTGTTGATCTGGGCGCCATTTTTGAAGTAGCTAAGAAGTGTCAGTATGAGGCAACTAGCATTCGGGAGGAAGGTCGAACACTTTGTAGCCTGGATTCTGATCAGCACAGCATAAAATGCCGGGGAATAGAGGTTCTCACCATTGTCTTGAGCTGGGTTCTATCCTCAGAGATCAGCCAGAGAGAAACAAGACCTGGAACACAGCGAACATACATGGCTTGCAGTAACCATCACGCCTGCAGCGGCGTGTAAATGTGACACACCAAATGGAACCGATGGAGTGACGCAGGAGTCTGCATAAAGCCACACGGGGATTCTCTCAGCAATGAAAGCACTGGCTGCAAGGGCAGCAAACTTGGCAGAATTATGGCGTGCATCGTGTCCGATGACTACTCCATCCGGCGCAATCTGGGGATGTCTATTGCGGATGTACTTCGCCAGTCCCTGAGAGGCTTGGATGACAGTCAATGAGTTCATGCAAGAGAACCCAGCTGCCATCCGGCCACGAAGGCCAGCTGTCCCGAATTGAATGCCTAGCGATGCCAAAGTTAGGCGTTGGACGTAAATGCGACATGGGGGCACTTCCACGTACGATTTCGAAGACGCTTCTCCAGCTCGTCCACTGCGACAGCATCCCGAAGTTGCTCTATTTCATGACGCGTATTCGGATCCTGGATTTTATGTTATTATGTCATTGTCAAACAGTTCAAGGGGACCTGCACGATGTGCGTACCTGGTCCCAGTCCAGCCACTGCTGGATCAGCGGAGAAAGCGAATCCTGCAGCGAAGTATCAGCTCAAGCTGAAGAAGACGAGCGCCATCGAAAGCATACGCCAACGGACATGACTGCAGGCTTGATCAGTGTCGATGTCTGCAAGGGAAAGTTGCTGCCTGCATCGACGTCGGCAAGAGCGGGAAATGATCATCCGAGTTTCACGTTGTTTGCGTCCTTTTCTCCCCGCTCCCTATGTCAACGTTGACAACGACATATCCATTATTTATTCTCTTCTCCCCCAACTCGATCGAGGTCTTTTGAGCCTAACATGACACCCTGAATCAGCAGCTCCCCATTCCTGACCATAGACGATCGTTCCTCCACTTCCATCATGACTGACATCAGAACTCCCCTCACCGCCAGCCGGAAGGACAAACTCCTGTCACGACGGTATGTCGAGGGATTGATCGCTGATGGCAGCTGGGTCATCATCTTCGAGGGTAGAGCCCTCAAGGTAAATGCCTGGACGCCATTCCACCCCGGAGGTGACAAGTCTATGCAGCATATGGTTGGCAAGGATGCCACAGATGAGATCAACGCGTACGTGCTTCTGTTCTGCCAGATGCGTTTACCAACGCCGTGTCTCCTGACGTTGACCTACATAGACTGCATTCGAAAGAGACTCGCCAGAAAATGCTTTCTTTCCAGATCGGACGCGTCGAAGAACCGTGGATAAATTTCCTCCCCCCCATCCAAGGCGGAAAGTTTCGCCCCTACCCAGACAACGAGGATAATTATACGACAGACGAGGACAACTCCAGCCAGGAAAGGTCCAACCCCCCTTCTCCCACCTTTGATCCAGTGGATGCGCAGCCTGGTGCTCGCCGGAGAAGGTCTGTTTCGTCTCTGGATACCACTGTCTCATCCGCAGCTGATCACGGATCCGAGCCAAAACCATCCTTCCTCGACGCCCGGACACGAGAGGAGATCAGCTCAATTGCTGCAAAGTATCCGTCTCTCGATATAGCGACTCAGGAATTTATTCGAAAGAGGTATCGCGAGCTGGATCGACGTATTGCGGCGGAGGGCCTCTACGAATGCCGCTACTTCTCGTACTTGATCGAATGCTGCCGGTATACACTCTTCGCGAGTTTATTTTATATATTCCTTCGATGGGGCTGGTATGGGACTTCGGCATTTTTCCTCGGCTGTTTCTGGCATCAGCTCGTGTTTACTGCTCACGATGCAGGTCATATAGCTATCACTCACAACTACCAGGTCGATAGTGTGATCGGGATTATCATTGCGGACTATCTGGGAGGCCTCAGCTTGGGCTGGTGGAAACGAAGCCACAACGTTCATCACATCGTCACCAATGCCCCTGAACACGACCCGGATATTGAGCACATGCCCTTCTTTGCCATTTCCCATCGCTTTCTTACCAACTTGCGAAGTACCTACTATGAACGCGTCATGACCTTTGATGCGGCAGCCCAGGTATTGCTGAAGTATCAGGACTATCTGTATTATATAATCCTGCTCTTCGGCCGATTCAATCTCTACCGCTTGAGCTGGCAGTACTTACTGTGCGGCCAGGCCCCAAAGAAGGGCCCTGCTGGCTGGCACCGCTGGCTCGAACTACTTGGACAGGTCTTCTTCTGGTACTGGTTTGGCTACAGAGTACTATGCTGCTCCGTCCCCGATTGGCCAAATCGCATACTCTTCATCTTGATATCGCACTGGGTCACCTCACCGCTACATGTGCAGATCACTCTCTCGCACTTTGCAATGTCGACCGCTGATCTAGGTGTCCACGAATCCTTCCCGCAGATGACGCTCCGCACGACCATGGATGTTGACTGCCCGACCTGGTTGGACTTCTTTCACGGCGGTCTCCAGTTCCAGGCCATCCACCATCTCTTCCCGCGTATACCGCGCCACAATCTGCGTCGCACCCAGAGGCTTGTTTTAGAGTTCTCCCGTGATACAGGTATTCCGTACATGCTCTTTACATTTATCGATGGCAACAAAGAAGTCATTAGTAAACTGGGCGATGTTGCGAAACAGGTTCGTATCCTGGAGGAATGCAGAAAATTCTGGGCGCAGAAGGGGGTCGGCTCTCATTAAGAGTGGTGGGATTCAATGGTGCTTCTGATGCGGTTAAAGGACTCGTATTCCGCATTGGAAGTGTCTCACCCATTGTAAAGGGAGCCTAATGCTCTTTATCTTTTGACGTATATATACACACGATGATAACGCCTGTTAAATATTTCTTCTAAACCAAGATAATGTTTGGCAGGATATGTAGCTGTTGTACTTGTGCACAGTTTATGTATTTGATGGGGAATGGAGACGATTCCTAAATATCAAGAATGAGCCGGAGGAAGTCCGGAAACATATCCAACTTGACGTACCTTTTTTGCAACAATCCAATATAGCTAAGTTTCTGCCGCGGGAATTTAAATCGGGCTGGCTTGTGTTACTAACTAGATATACTACGAGCCGTCCATCTCCAGATCAATAGCCCCTTCCATTGCATTGCATTTGAAGTGGTTATATAATTCGAATATAAATCAACCTGAGTCCTGGACCGTAATACAATACATTCTAAAAAAGTGAAGGGGAAATAAAGAGAAAGCTAGCCGAAATTAGAGAAATGCTACATGTGATTGCGCCAGCGTAGCTAGATCATAGCCAAGAAGAAATACATGTCGGGTAAGGACTAAGGGTACAGGCATGAAGCTAAACGCTCTAGAAGTGGATGGCCTTCGAGTAGGTGGCCATAGCGGCCTCCTTGAAGGCTTCAGAGAGAGTTGGGTGAGCATGGCACGTACGAGCCACGTCCTCACTGGAAGCGCCGTACTCAACGGCCAGGGTAGCCTCAGCAATCATCTCACCGGCGTTGGGGCCGATGATGTGTACACCGAGGATGCGATCGGTCTCTGCGTCGGAGATGAACTTGACGAAACCATCTGTGTCGAGGTTCGTCTTGGCACGAGAGTTAGCGGTGAAGGGGAAGGTGCCGACGCGGTACTTGACACCCGAAGCCTTGATTTCGGCCTCGTTCTGGCCAACCCAGGCAACCTCAGGGTGGGTGTACATGACGCTGGGGATGGCTGCATAGTTGACGTGGCCGTATCCCTTCTTGATGTACTCAACGGCTGCAACGGCTTCTTCCTCAGCCTTGTGTGCCAACATGGGACCGAAGGTGACATCTCCAACGACGCGGATGTGAGGGAGCTTAGTGCGATACTCCTGGTCGATTACTAGGCGGCCCTTCTCATCCTTCTCAATACCAACATTCTCCAAGCCAAGTCCCTCAGTGTAGGGTCGGCGGCCAATGGCGACCAAAACCACATCGGCATCGATGGTCTCCTCTTTACCACCCTTCGCGGCCTCAACACTGAGAGCAACTGTGGCACCGCTGTCATCACCCTTGGTAACCTTGGTTCCAGTCTTGAACTTGATACCCTGCTTCTGCAAGAGCTTCTGAATCGCCTTGGAAACCTCCGCATCCATACCCGGACCACCAATCTGGTTGAGGAATTCGATGACGGTGACCTCAGCACCCAGGCGAGACCATACGGAAGCCTTGAAAAAAAGGAGTCAGAAAAATAAATCCCAAGACCAGGAATATCCGTGTCTTCTTCAAAAAAGGCAACTGACCATCTCCAAACCGATGATACCTCCACCGATGACGGCCATCTTCTTGGGAACCTCCTGCAAAGAAAGGGCGCCAGTGCTGGTGATGATTCTCTTCTCATCAATGGTTAGGCCAGGGAAAGGAGTGCTTTCGCTGCCAGTAGCAATGAGGATATTCTTGCCGCGGAGGACCTGCTCACCGCCATCGAGCAGGTTCACCTTGACGGTGTTGGCATCGACGAAGGAACCGGTACCCTTGACATAGTCGACACCGTTCTTCTTGAGCAGGAATTCGACACCTTTTGTGAGACCGTCGACGGAGGTATCCTTGGCCTTCATCATCTGCGCAAGGTTGAGCTTGACATCGCCAACCTCAATGCCACGTTTTTGCGTGTCATGGAGGATCTGGTGGTAAATGTGGGAGTTGTTCAGAAGGGATTTGGACGGAATGCAGCCGACATTGAGACATGTGCCTCCGAGTTTACCACGCTTCTCGATACATGCGGTCTACACGCCGGGAATCGGAGAAGAGATTAGCGAAGCCAATTCCAGCGAGCTTGTAACCGGCGGATATGGAACTTTTGGATATATTCCAATGGCGCACCTTCAGACCCTCCTGTCCAGCCTTGATGGCAGCAACATACCCAGCGACACCACCACCGATGATAACAAGATCGTGTTCTAACCGTAGAATTTCAACCGGCCCGGTCAGCAACTTCCTTCCCGCCGGGAAGCGCGGGAATCCTCCCTACAGCGCAACAAGGCGAAATCAGAGTGTACACACCTGCTTCAGAGGCAAAGCCACGTTTTGACTGTCCAAAGACAGCCAGAGAGGGACGAGCAATGTAAGTTGAAGGACCAGCCTGAGGGCGAAAAACGGCGCGCGGTGCGGCCCGGGGCATCATACTCCGAAGCATGGTGACGGAAATGTGTGAGGAGAAGAAGAAAAAGAAGAGTTCTATTGCAAGGGGAGGGAGAGAGGAGGGGAGAAGAAGACCGAGAAGGGAAGAAAAAGGAAGGCGAAGAGAGCTGGGAGGGGGCAGCGGAAGAGAGATGAAGCTTCACGTCGAGCTGGTCTTGGTTGGGGGAAACGGGAAGCTGGTAATTTTGGTACTGCCGGTAATAGGTAATGGTAACTTGGAGCCCATGACGGTATTTCAAGCTTATGTCAGCTCCTCGGGTTAATGCGGCTTCCGGTTTCCCGGAAGGGAAGGCGGCAGTTGCTGCTCCTCTTGGCCGACGCATTCTTCTCCCTGACTTCTACAGTGCACGTTATTATTATTAACTTCCACGTTCCCACCCGCGAAAATAATAAGCAATGCCCGTGTCTGGATTATGGCCCAAGCCCACTGTTACATCATCCCCTGTCTAACTGGCCAGTGCAAGTCGTTGCTCCCGCTCGAGGTCCACGTCCATCTTCATCCTAGCCTTGACACGGACACACGCGGTATCCATGTCCATTGAATCTCCTCGGTTATACGGCTTGGGCGTGGGGGGATGGGTGGATTGAATGAATTTGCAAGAAGATTGCCTCTCTCAATGCCATCCAGAAAGCTCAATTCGTGCGACTATTATACATCAAATACCAGCATAGAAAAATTGACACGGAGAATCTCGCGCATGTCATACACAATAATAAAAACCACTCCCAAGAGCAGACTGCTTGGGCGTGAATACAGTTCGAATATCATCCACATGAGACCCATGAGACCCAACGCCATATGATTGCCCACCCATCTAAACCGTTCCATCCATTAAGACCAAAACAAAGCAACACGCACTAGGCGGAAGTAAAAACAAGAAAAAAAAAAAGAAGAAAAGAAAAGAAAAAGGCCAAACGGGGATGACCGCAGCCAGAGAGGTCTATATGAAACATGATTATAAAGTAAACGAAGCAGTTGGGGTCCGTTTAGTTCACACTGTCCCATTCCTGCCAGTGCAACAACATCAACAGACCGTGGGTAGTAGCTGCTGTTCGTTCGTTGTCATAAATAGTATAAGGTATGCCCGCAAGGCATCGCATGACTCGTATCAGCGTCGCTGGCAGTGGAAGGTGGGCACTCTCCTACCACGCGACCCATCATCAACAGCGTAGCAGAAAGACAAAAGTCCTCCCAAACAGAAGGCGCGAAAACATAAACAAGCGGCGGGGCGATTAATAATAAAAGGAACAAAGGCACTGAAAAAAGAGACGACGGACAAGACGTGCGAAAAAGGAGAAAAAAGCCAAACAGTTATGAAACCAAAGGAAGCAGGCAGTGCAGACATGACCACGTGGAAGAAAGCATCCAGAACAGAAAACAGAAACTGACACAGGCGGAGTAAATAAATAGATAGTATAATTAAAATGGAAAAGCAAATGTGGAAAAAAAAAGAGTGCAACTTTGTTTTCTGTCTGTCCGGAATTTAGTCCTTTTCTGCTGTCATTGAGACAAGAGTGGACAACTAAATGGCCCTCTTGGACACACAGTTCTTGGACACCCGGCCCCGCTTAGGTAGAGGGACATGGTGGCACGAGCGCAGGTGCTCATTCAAGTGATCCTGTCGAGGAAAGCCGTTGCTGCCTTTGCGCGAACAGTTTTCAATGGGGCAGTCACGGTAGGTAGGGTAGTGTACGCTGGTATAATGGCGCTTCAAGTCGGCAGAGCGCGTGAACGTGTTTCCGCATGAGGGACATGCGTTTGGCTTGTCTGGTCTTTGAGCGCTTGAGACATGGTCAGTACTGCTCGTCTGCCATCCAAGACTGAGACAAGAGATGCCCTACCTTTGCGGGGCCGGAGGAGGATCTGGGATTGCTGCCACAGGAGACAAGACTGGTTTCGGAGGATACGCAGGGACGAAAGGTAGTCTGCAGTTGAGATTGATCGGAGTCTTCACATCAAAGAGCGGATCCCAGTGCTCCTTCAGTAGTGACGGGGTCGGGACTTGAGGGTTAGGCACAAAACCGAGACGATCATCATACAACAACTGGTCCGGGAGAGACTGGGTGTAGGGGCTGAGAGTCATGGTTTCGAAATATGAGTCGAAGGCAGGCTGGGTACGCGGAATGTCCAGGGGGTCGGTCGGCATGGGGTACGAGTCAACGTAGCTGAACGCAGACTGCATCGACCCTTGGCTGCTGGTCGAGTACGATGGCTCCATTGGTGGACAGAAGATGGACATGGTGGGCTCCTGCACAGGCAACAAAAAGAGAAATCAGCTTACGGTGGCAAGATCACAGTGGATTGGCTTAGTATCTCCTACCATCTTAAGATGCTGGGACATTTCACTCCCTTCTTCCCCTGCGTCTTCTTGTCTTCTTGCCAGTAGTAGTATCTGCTGTTTCCTCTCGTCGGCAGGCTCTTGGATGATGCATAGGACAGGTTGACTCGCAGATAACCACAATGATAGGAAAGGGGGGGGGATTCGCACTTTATGAATGAATGAAAATACCAGGCTAGCAGAACGGGAAACTAATAGAACCCCTTGTCATCTGCATGAGCAGTCAGCTTCTGCACCTGAGTCCGAACATGATTTGGCGACGCCCGCTTCAACGCCATAGCCACGTCGAGTGTAGATATTGGCCCTTGCCGATCAACCCTGTACGCGGTGGCCCACTACTCCGAAAACGAGATGGCGTCTGCGATGGAATGTTCGCTGTAGTTTTCTAGAATTTCTAGCGCCGAGTATATTCAGCCACCAGCGACGATCTGTCCGGAATGGTCTCATTGCTGCAGCGACGAAACGGCAAAACGATGAGACCCCCTCCCCCTTTCAGCCGGACAACTGTTTTCCGCCCAGGTTTGAACAATAGAGGGATGTTCTGGTCGATGCCTTCCCCCAGAGCGCCAGAATTCGTCTGTCTTGGACCTTCGTATCCGCGATTCGCCTGGGCCTATCATGTAGGCTGCATTCATATCTGCCTGTTCGGAAGCTCGTGCCGGCGCCCTTAGCGATCAAGCTAGCCGCTCGGTCGAGCATTATTACGCTGGGGGAACCAAGTGGTCGCAGGAAAGTCCCAGATTAGCGGCATCGACATCATTCAAGACCTTACGCTGTAGAAGCAATTCGTCTGTGGCATGGGGCAGGGGATCGGCCCGTGTCTATTCTCGACAGCGTAGGTTCGGTGGACGGCTTGCCCTGGCGTTCGAACAGATTAATTACGAACGCAGATTGTCATCATGCATGGCCGACTGGGACGATCATCCCCCCTTTTCCCCTTCTTCACTTGGCGTCTTCTCGTTGCGGTTAGCGGAGGATGCCTCGCTCAATCAACAGCCGGTCGCTCAGCCCCCAAGGCCGCCAGACAATACATCAGAATTACCGCTCTGCACCCAGTTCCTGCATGTTGCAAAAAACCCCTCACGTATTCCATTAACATCTCCAGACAAGTGAGGCGTGTTATTCCATCCGGGACGAGGGATTGGAACAAGAATCCTACCTGCCAAAGTAGGGTGATGTTTGCGAGTTGGAATCCTCCTCGCCTATCGCAGCCAAGGAGCGCGTTCCCTGCGGCGTATCTCCCGAAAAAATCTCTGATTAATTTATTTTTAATTTCAACACGCCGCGAATCGTACCGGATGCAATCCAATCTGCGCGCTCAGACTTCGTCCCAGTACGGTGATGGCCGGTGTATCAGTATCTGCAAATGCATCAATGTCTGCAGGGGACCGTTGAGTTGGTATAATCCTCCGGCCCCCGAATCGGTGGGAAAACAGCTATTTTTTCTTCATTACTATTATTATTCCTCAGCAACAGCTCAAACGGTGGCTTGAGTCCGATACGAAATCTCACCTCCTTTGAGAATTTTCCTCCGGCACACGTCGGTCGCAGTCGCAGTATTCCATCACGATAGAACAGAACATGACCGGCATTAGCGTTACCTAGCTTCTGGCTTCCGGCAGTTCCACACTTGATTGATTGTTGTTAGCGAGTTTCTGCTTCGCCCCAGTCGGGCAGGGCAATGATGGTATACAGTAGGCGAAATCCCACCTGATCAATAATAATGCCACAGGGAACTCTTTTTCGACCTTCACTTCTCCACCGTATCTTCCAATACCTGCGCCCATTGCCCAACCTTGTTCTGGAATTGCGGAAAGGATCTCCCGACGGGATCAACTTCTGAAAATGCCGCCATCATCATCCCCAGAGACGCACCTCCACCCCCGGACTGACTGTTTTCCAATAAGAACGCGGTTCCGTATGCCAAGATTCACAGCCATGCGTCTCTGCTATGGTTCCGTGACGTCTTTGCTTGACATACACCGTATAGATAACCCGTAACCAGGCTGGCAGAGATGAGTCCAGAGACAGTCAGGATCCGCGGATGGAGTACACCGTACTTTCCTGCACGTAGCGGCAATGCAGTGCCTCCCTTCGCCTCACCGTTCCTTTTTATGTTCCCCGTACATGGGATTTTGCACCGGGCAATCGGGGATTCGACGTTGTAACCACGCGGTTGCCTGCCAAGGACTTTGTCTGTTAGCCTCTTAACTTCCTTAGAATGAATCTGCTGATCTGACAATCTCGCTTTTTCTTCCCATTAAATCATTAAAACACATGCGTGCAGAGGCGCGTAGGTTATCGTATTGGTCTGTTGATTTTGACATCGTCGGAATAGCAGGCCGAGCTTCAGGTCTTCGCGTTACTGCATTCATAGATGGTGGTCATGAAGATGAGACAAATTCGGCTAAAATTAGCGAGCGATAATATTGTTCCTGCCTGGGCTTGGATAATATGGTGTCGACTCATATCGATGAAGAAGTAATGAGCAGGGCCAGGGTGGGTTGCAAGTTATCTGGGGAGACAGCCGAGTCCTGCCGCCAGCACTGTGACTGCCCACCTTCGTTATTCCTACATTCAACTCGCTACATGGACTGTCTGTCAAGGGCAGTAAAACTGAGCAATAGACATTTCTCTCATTTTGCACGTAGCTCCCAATGGCCTGGATTACGCCAATACACATACAAAGAGAGGATAAACGATGGCAGGACAGCGAATCGGTTCTATCACCCAGCAATGCAAACCTGAAGGATAGGAAAGACAACAGTGCAGAACTCCCATAAGCCCTGCGGGGATTCCATTCATTCACCCGCTCCCGAAAACGAAGAAGAGAAAGACCCATTGCCGAGGTAACAATAGAGGTCGCGAAATAGACAGTCCCAAACTCAAACAAAATCCGACTCGCGAAACGAGAAAACGATGACGCTAGCCACCGATGAAAGACGCCCTTCCTTTTATCCCGGGAACCCTAATCACAGCGCAGCCTGAAAATTAATCTGAGACGTTCGCCACCCCTTTTGGCTACTAATCTGATAACCGCCCAGAGCAAAGAAGGAAAACGATCCCGATGAGGAAGAAGCAACGGAGGTATTCAATTACAGTTCGTCCTCCAGGTACTTGTAGATGAACTTGAAATCCGCCTTGCGCCGGTTCATCCTGCAGGAGAGAAGAATTAGCCAATTGCTGGAATACAGTGACTACATTCAGAAGGCTGAGAAGTAGTGTGCCGCAGGTAGTCCACTCACCATGTACTCTCATAGTCAAAGAATCGGTAAGTACCCTGTTCGAATTCTTCGGTGATCGTCTTGGGCTCCTCATGCCGCTGGAACCATGTTTGGTATTGTTTGTGAAATCGCCAGCTCTGATTCTTAAGGGCCTTGGCAGCCAGATATTGCTGGTAAGTTCCCTGGCGGTAGTAGAATAAATAGAATAGTGTATCTGTATCGATCCTTCCCGTATCGTATAGCCGGGCATCATCAAATATTGGGAGCGGCTCTTGAGGGTAGTAAATAGGCGTGTTGTATGGGTTTTGTGGTTTGTAGTGCCGCGGCTTCTCTGCATCAAGAGGCTCTGGACAAGTGGTGAGCGATGCAGTAATAAGTCGTTGAACCGATGGGGAGGGGTGCGTCGATGCTCTGTTCTTGGTGGCCTCGAATGAGTGTATCAAGTCCTGGAGCCCTGGTGGTAAGTGGTATATCGATTCCTCTGTATCGCCTTCTGCTTTTGCTACGTCGCCATTTGCCTTCGGTTGCCCCTTGACCCCGGTGGTCTCCGTCTTTGCAGATGCAGGTGTAGGCGGCACCGCACTTGCCGCAGTCGCTGAGGGGAGATTAGGAGTCTGAGCCGGCGCTGGCGTCCCTGTTCCCCCTCCATGACCACCAGACTCTCCTGTAGCCGCCGTTTGTGAATGGGCTGGTCTGGCTACGGGCTGTGCTGTTGCGACGCTGGGTGAGGCAATTGAGGGGGTCTTGGATGGGATTGCAACTGAGATGGCAGGGCTAGCACCCGGAGGTGGCGGAAGAGGTGCAATTCCAACGCCATTTTTGTCGCTTGCCGCAGCTGCCGCCGCAGCGGATGCATACTTCAGTGTTTCTCCCGGGAGACGGGCCGGCGGTGGTGCAGGCTTCATGCTCGTAGTGGAAGACGAAGACCCAGCGAGATGTAGAGTTGCGAGTACCGGAAGAGGAGATTTCATCTGCGTTGAGGGTCGCCGATGCCCTGGAGTATCTGTCTTGGATTTTGCTTTCGGTTCGGATTCTTCCTCCTGGAGAGATTGTGTATCTTGAGAGGAGACACGGTCGTTGTCCAAGCCAATTCCAAACTGGGTCTCAGCGTCACCACCAAGGTTCAGGTCATCATATAGCGTCTCATCTTCACCAGAGTAATCTATGTTATGACCGTCTTCCACGTAGTATTTGATGCTATCCTTGACCGGTAGGACATCGCTGACGTCGACGTTGCCGTTTTCCACTGACCGTAATAGCAATTCAAGCTTGTTGAGGTGCCATCTATGACGCTCCGATAGATGCTCGACATCAGAAAGGCGATTTGTCTTGGTGACGTCCTTTTTGCTCTTTTTCAGCTGGATATGGAGCGTCTCCTCTTCGGCCTCAAATGCCTCGATCTTCCGTTGGATCTCTTCCACGCAGTTAGATAGAAAGTCGCACATCTCCACCTTCTGTTTTTCCTTCGGATCGAGTCTGCCACCAGCTGAGAGACCTTCTTTGGAATATGCCTTTGTCTTCATCTCCTTTTCCACGGCTTTGAACTGCTCCATACACTATTCGTCGGTTAGCTCTGACTAGTCCGATTGACCAAGGTCCAGGGTCCATGGATTGTCCCACAGTTTCGATTGCTTTCCGCTGCTCGAGCAGCGGGGTTTTGTCTTTAACTTCATTTCCTGCGGCCCACGATTTGATCTGATCTCGGAATCGTTGGAGCTTCTTGATCTCCCTCTTGAGGTTCTCCTCGAGCTTGTCGCGCTGGGTGGGGTTCGTGGCTGACCGGATCTTCTCGTATATGCCTTCGAATGCTTGAATGCCTTCAGCGACCTTTTTGAAGGTCTTATCAATCTCTTGCTGTGTTTTTCGAGACGTCATGGCCGCTGCACACGGGAGGCTTTCGGAGCCGTTCGACACACAGAAACCGCAGGAGGCTGTCGCGTGGCTTTGAGAAGGATGAAGAGAATGGAAGCGCGTAGGGAAAAGGAAGAATAAATCCGGAGCCGTCCAGAACTGTCTTCTGGACGTATCAAACTGGTTTCAGCGTTGATGCTTCCAAGAGAGTGTCCTGAATATCGACATGTGGAGTGCGATCGCAGTTTGAAGTGTCGAGCTGGAGATGCCAAGACCTTTCTCCGAGCGCTAAAGTTACAGATAGAATATGAGGACCTGTGAAATTGACGCTGAAAATGACCGCCAGAAACGGCCGCCTTTCCACCCGTAACATCCAGCGGTGAGCCGTTGCTTGACCGCCCAGCACCTGTTTAAACACCACTATTCTGCACCTCCCAAGACTTCTTCAGTCACTCTCCTGAGCTGATGTAGGTGCTCAATTTCACTGAGTTGTTCTCCCTATTTCTACTCACAACTGAAATGATGCTGGAAATGGCTTCCCTCCCACTTTGCGTGGCCTCATCACTTGCATATAAAATGCCACCTTTTCTCCTATTTCCCTTGGTGTCCTCACCCTTCAATCCTTGCATCATATCACCACAGCCCTTCCCAACCCTCAAGTCAACCTTTCTATATATTTCTTACAGAAAATAACCCTCACAACCTGGAATTAGGTCATCTCAATGGCAACCTCTCCTTTGCCTTCTTTTCAGCTTGGTGAGCCGGGGAACTAGATGTAGAAAGATCACACTATCTAGATTGGACAGAACAGGAGAGGACCCAAAATCAAGTTCCTCCTACCCCAGGATCCAATTTCTCAGATAGGGGAGGCAGGCATTTGAGAAGGGCTTATCCTACCCAAATAGTGAGACTCCTCTCTTACTACCCAAAACAGGACTGGCAAGGAAACCCTGAAGCTAAGGACTCAAGACCTTCCCCATGGGCTAGTATATTGGGAAAAAAGATAGATATCTCTATCTCCCTAAAATCCAAAGAGGCTGCAGCTCTAGACCACCAAGCTTGGACCCAAAAACAGGTGATATCTAAGATAGATAATAAGCTCATTATCTACTCAGATGGCTCTCAATCACAGAAAGGATCTAATGGGGCTGGGATCTTTAGTTCTACCTCTTCTTTCAAGGTTCAGAACTCTCAGGCATGGAACTTAGGGACCCAATGTGAGGTATTTGATGCAGAGCTATACGCTATCTATCAAGCTATCCTACTAGCTAGGAAGCAGGCCCAGCACCAAATAGCTCTCCAAGAGGCGTGGATCTTCTCTAATAGTCAGGCTGCATTACAGAAGCTTCAGAAACCACTAGATCAGGAATCTAGAGTAGGAAAAATAGCTCAGGCTATACTAGACCTAATCCAGGCATATTGTCAAGGTGCGGATTCTGGTGATCAGGAAACTGAAATAGATTGGAAAGAACACACAGGCAGACAGGCAGGCAAGCTATCGTACAGGTAGGTAGACAGAACGTAGCTCGAAGAGCTACAACAAGATCGAGACAGAGGTTCAAGATATTTCCTCGCAGGCACGTGCAGGGGCGGTCAGTACAGGCAGAACCGGCCTCCGGACCGTCATACGGTGTACGTTGGTCCAGCACCGTGATACATATCCTCACCTAGAGATCCACCTTCACTGGGTCCCAGGCCACCAAGGAGTCTATGGGAATGAAAAGGCAGATGAAGCTGCCAAGTATGGAGCAGAATGGCAGGAACCTATCTCTCAGGCCCCTCTCTCATATACCTATATGAAGAGAGATCTAAAAGCTAGGTCTTTAAAAGAATGGGAGCATGACTGGCAGCTAGCTAAAAGTAGAGCTAGCCAGCATTATCTTCAGTTTTCCAGCAGGCCTAAATGGAAACCAAACCAGCTCCAACTTCCTAAGCAACTGTGGTCTACAATCACCCAGTTGAAGCTAGGGCATGGATACTTTAGGTCTTATTTAGTCAGACTACCAGACTACAATACAGAAGACTGCCCTAACTGCCAATATCAGCAAAGACAGACCCCTTACCATCTGCTTATGGCATGCCCAGCATATGCTAGAGAGAGAAGAGACACTATACTTAGCCTTCCCCAGAGAAACCAGACTCTGTCTTATCTATTCAACACTTCCACAGGGCTAAAGCAGCTTTTGGCATACCTAAAATCCACAAAGATAGCCACTAGAAGGTGGCTACTAGCCTTTGCTGGAAGCTAAAAGGGAGAAAAAAAAAAAAAGAGAAAAGAAAAATATAGCTCTTGCTTATGTCTCCTGTCTATCTGCCAATTATTGAATTTCATGTATTTGCCATATATTTGTCACACATCCTATCATACTATCATGTTTCCTGCATCATACTTTGTCAATCATCTGTCAGTTATAACCACTTGCAATATTTCTGTACATCTCTCCCCTCTTTGTGAGTTTTTATATTTTACCTGTACCATGGCCAACCCAATCATGTATTTAAGCATCAGAACTAAATCCTTGCCTCATTGGGGCAGGGTAGAGCATGCATAGTCTTAGACTGGAAAATGCTCTCAAAAATGGAAGAATAATAATAATAATAATAACCATGCCAACCTTAGGCGCTTTATGTCGACGAGTGACCTCAAGGGACGTCAGATAAGATGGATGGAGTATCTCTCAGCATTCGACTTTATAATAGAGTACCGTCCAGGGGCAAAGAACCCCGCAGACGCGTCAAGCCGTTGACCTGATTATGCCCGCGAAGTTAGCAGGGAGCCAACAGCGCTACCCACACTATTTGAGAAACTTAGGCGAGGGCTATTCAGAGAAAACACGCAAACCCAGCATGCCAATGAGCAGATAGGAACACGGCTAGGAGCCATTTTGGCGCATAGGCATTAAATAAGTCCCAGGAACGGCACAACCCTGCCGCCCTTGGTTGACCAACTAAATTCCCATGGGAACCAGAACGCGCCTATGGATGAGAATCCAGTCGCTGGCAATACAAGGGGTCCGGAACTCCTGGTGCCACAGTTTATAGCGCCTGCAGCTGCTCAGACTGAGATAGCCTACTCAGAAATGCCTGAGCCCATGACAGGCCTGTTAAACGTATGCAAAAAGCAGGCCCTTTCAGTGAAGTCCGCATTCATGAGGAGGAAGTTAGCAGAACTCATGGCAGAGTTTGCAAGGCAAGTCAAGGCAAAGGATTCGCCCTGGGAAGTCAGCACAGATGACCTACTCAGGTATGAAGGCCGTGTGTATGCCCCACAGGACCCGGGCCGTGAGAATAGAGCTTCTTAAGAGTGAATCACGATGACCCGCAAGGGGGACACCAAAGCTCTAAAAGAACATTAAATTCGCTACAATTGAAATACTACTGGCATGGCATGGCTAAAGATGTTGAAGAATACTGCAAGACATGTGACCCTTGTCAAAGAGCACAAGTACACCACCATAAACCATATGGCATGTTTGAACCGCTACCGACGCCCTATGGACAGCATTACCCTTGACTTCATTACAGGGCTACCACCATCCTGATGGCTTAACCGGGTTTATGATGCTATTTTAGTTATTGTGGACCGCTACATGAAATTCACAATGTACCTGCTGTGCCGGTGGCACCACGAATCCCTGGATCCCTTGTATTTCCCATTCAGGAACGGCGTTGGGGCCGCGGCCTCCGGCATACGAATGTATGGTGGAGTCCGTGGCCGAAGAGTACTTAAGGAGGGTTCCCCCTAGGTAGTTGCAAGGAATTTGAGCATTCTTTTGGTTTCAAGGTTGCTTCACTAGTATCGTTATTGTCGTATAGGAGCGAGGCTCCGTCGTTGTTGTGTTTCTTTTGTTATATCGATTTCCTACTAGATTGTTCATCGCCGTGTGGTACAATGGCATCATTTCAGTACATCCATTCCTGAGACCCCTCGATCACAACCCGGTTCCTGTCGCAGGGAACAACGCACGTACGCCCCCCTTTACAGTGAAAGTCATCATTCATTAAATCATTGAGACATAACCACATAACTCCATGAAACCCACTCAAAACACCATGCTACAGCCACTCCATCAAATATAGCACTGAGCCTGACAACGCTCAAGCCACTGAACAGCTTCATACTCTGACTATATCAGCCAATAGGCTAAGGCCATAATCATTACACAATTTACAGTCGAAGCTCTCCTCCAAACGAGCCAAAGCATCCATTATCTCCCGCGTACTGCCATAGTGAAGAGACCGGTCAGCCTCAGCAGCACGATCCCGAAGCTCCATAGTTGGGAACTACAGCTATATTAGCTAACTTAGTGGAGCATACTGCTAATTTCACTCACTGGCTCGCATGTGTGTCCCACCATAGTACACCACCAACAGCTCTGACGCTGAGGACCAGGCAGGAGATGACAAGGAGTAAGCTCCAGGTCCTGGTCGTCCCAGTCATTACAATGTTCCTGGAGAAAATCCTGCGTTAAATGCAGGACAGATGCCCAGCTTCCATCATATTAGGGTTATCTGGATCATGATTGGCCATTTTTCGACGAACTTCGGAGGAGAAGGAGGAACGAGTGGCAAAGGAACAATAAACTTGGGAACATACGGAGACAAGCTCAAACAAGTACCCATCCGATTTTCCATTAACCTATTCAAAACTGAGGATACAGTCAAAGACTACCATGATAAAGAATGCCCGTATTTCGTATACTTGGCCTTCCCTAATGTAGTTAGAGGGGTGTGAAAATAATAAGCCAGGGGCGTATTTTTAACGACCCTCAAGTTGGAAGGTAAACAGATTAGGAAAAGGATCTCTGTCTCAGAAGCGAGTTCAATGTCAGCCGCACCACGAAAGGTGAGTAGTCCAGGGTAATTCGGTGTAGCTGTAAGTTACTGCTCCATTTTCATCGACAGCTACCCCCTCAGTGCAGGGCCCTCCTTGCCCATTGAGTCATTGACCAACTGCTGGCATCCATCCACGTCTACCACGCGTTACCATTCCACAAGATGGCACGGCCAAGCTTCTCAGATATCCTCAAGACAGCGTCATTGAACTTGGCTCCCGACGAGGACCTTTACAAGTATTTCCACGCCTATCCCGAACTTTCTCGGCAAGAGGAATGTACATCGGAAAAGGTCGCAGGGCTTCTGGCACAGCTGAAAGTCTATGAGCTTCACACTAACATTGGAGGCTACGGCCTGGCGGGTGTGTTTCAAAATGGCGAGGGCAATACCGTGCTCCTGCGAGCGGACATGGACGCCCTTCCAGTGAAGGAGCTGACCGGGCTCCCCTATGCAAGCTCCGTCACCACGCGCGCGATGCCAATGGGAATGAAAAGCCAGTAATGCATGCTTGTGGCCATGACATGCATATTACATGTCTTCTAGCAGCGGCAGAAACGCTTGTAAAGATACGGGACGCGTGGAGCGGGACTTTGATCGTGCTGTTCCAACCGGACGAAGAACGAGGTGGAGGCGCGCAGGCGATTGTTGACGATGGACTTTACTCTATGTCCTTGGTCAGCACGTCATGAGCATGCGGGCAGGAAGCGTTGGCTCGCGCTCTGGAGCCATCATGGCTGCTGCCGGCAGCATGAAGATCACAGTCATTGGGCGTGGTGGTCATGGATCTTGGCCTCATCAAACGGTGGATCCAGTGCTTCTTGCTGCACACATTGTTATTCGACTACAGGACATCGTGAGCAGAGAGGCCAACCCAAGCGACCTCGCGGTCTTGACCGTTGGAAGTCTCCAGGCCGGGCAGACAGAGAACATCATTCCTGACAGGAGATCGGCGTTGACTTTCGGTCTGTCAAATTGGAGATTCGGGAACAAATCATCTTTGCAATCAAGCGAATCGTCGAGGCCGAGTGCGCGGCGAGTGGCTCGCCCAAACCCCCAGTGTCTACTTCGACGAGATGCTTCCCACCTACCCTGAACGACAAAGATGCTGCGTCTCAAGTTGCTGTGACATTCGCGACTCACTTTGAGGACTTCAATAATGACATACCACGAACTAATGTTAGCGAGGATTTCTCTACGCTAGCAACATGCCGAGGGATTCCCAGCTGTTTCTGGTTCCTGGGAAGCACTGATCCTGATCTTTGGGATAGGGCTCAGGAGGATTCCCGCACAGCAGAGATCCCAGGGAACCACTCAGCGCTTTTCGCGCCCGTTATTCAGCCAACGATGAAAGTTGGAGTGGATGCTTTGTGCCTTGCTGCCTTGACTTTCTTGAATAACAGATTGCTCGGGCATGACTGCACTAACCCGAAATGCTGCATCGAGAATTTCCAGAGGCTCCTAGGGGTGCCAGCCAACAATCGATACACATATGAGGTTTACAAGACTATTTTTCTTTTGCTTCCTTGCGCTACGTCTTGTATCTCGAGTCGACTATAGCTTCTCTTAATATTTGGTACTGATGTGGATCAGGGGTGCGGCGTCTGGATATCAAATGCTAAAAGGATACCATAGGATTCGTAGAGATCGTGGTGAACGCTCTATATCGATATACTCTGTCTCTAGTACATCTTGAAGCTCTAAACAATACGCTTCCTTGCTTGAACTCTCTATCACTCCCCCCATAACTCCAGGATATATGTATGACGGTCATTCCTCCCAGAACATACATACTCCATATCCAGGGTCGGATTATTAGATAATCCACCTGTCCGAAATAGTATATCCTCGTCAAGTAGCATAGCGACATCATCCTGGTATATCCATCCCCAAGATTCCTTGATCACAACCCAGTTCCTGTCGCAGGGAGCAACGCACGTACGCCCTCCTTTACACTAGTATACAACGGCACTTAGAAGCAACCAGGCGCAGGCCATGGTGATCCGTATCCACGGGGCTTGATTGCGGTCCATCAAACTCCTAGCATGCCCACGCTCGGGCGGGCAGTTGCTGATACGGTAGGAACATTCGGCGTGAGTAATGTTTGAGATGGCCTCCGGGTTCAAACTTGCTGGTGTTGGCTTTGGAGCAGTGGTGGCAAGCTGTGCGCAGGATGAAACAGCACGAGAGTAGTTCATGGGTGGTGGAACATGCAAGTTATCCACAATGTCAAAGGTGAAGCTCTGGATATTTTCATGGTTGTCTCCACTGCTGATGGCTGTGAGATTTGGCTGGCGGCCTCCTTGGTGGGTGGTGAAGATAACTGTCTGAGAAGATGTATATGTGCCTAGATGGAAGCCATCATAGACATACTCAAAGTCATCACCATATGTGTTGTTTATGAATTCTGGGTTATCTGTTATGGAACAGTTTACCCATACCAGTTGCCACCAGAACATCCAGATTCCCTCAGTGTTAACTTTGTCTATAGCAAGACTATGGATGAAGACAGTTGTTGTATCATTTGCTGATAAGCTTTCCAAGTTGCCAGTATCGGAAAATCCTTCTTGGGAGTTGGAGATATCATAACCCATTGGGCCCAGCCCGTAATAAAGGTATGGCTGTAGCAGCTTTGTGGCAGGAGGGTTCTGCACTGCAAAGACTATAGGCATCACTGGAATAGGCGCAAAGGTGTCATTGCGTGGGAAAATCAAGTCAAATTCAGTGATTCCAACATAGGCAGTTGTGATGCCCCAGTAGGCTATCAGGCAGAGCCAGAGCATGGGTTTGCTGGGCATGATGACATGCGGAAGATAACAAGACACTAGACAGAGGAAGAAGGCAAAGGTTTAGGATGACAGTTTGAATTAAAATACTCCTGACACTGTCAGGAAAACTCATCAAGGAATCTATATACCAAGACTACCAAGCTATCATGTCTCACAACAGGCATATTGAGTAAAGTTCTCTGTCTGGACAGTGGGACAGTAGCACTCTTGGCTCTCAGAATTACAAACAATAGTCCAATTAAGTGGATCTTGTTGGATTATAGGGGGTTTGTTAACCATTTTTCAGGGTGAGACTATACAGCTACTAGGATGTAGTCACATTGGGTAGAGTGGCACTGTTGCTTTATCTTCGTCTTTTACATACTGCATACTAGATGCATCACCCTGATAATGACCATCCTCTGTCAATAATAATAATAATACCTCAAGCAGATTCATTCCGAGCTGTTCCGTCACTCCATATGTTCATGGCACTATGTGGAGTTTACAGTGCCGCAGTTTATTCCAAAAGAAGACAATACTTCAAGGTCTGCCTGTCTATCTCATAACTAGCGGATCCTAACTTGTGAAACTATGTGTCAATGCCAAGTCCCAAGAGCTGTAGCCCGGTCCTTTCTATCTGTGAATCATCCGCTGATATCCTCCGGAACGAACTGTAGAACCATAAATGGCTTTAGAAGGGCATTACAGTTGTCTATTTCTCAGCATATACTGGTAAATTGACGCAGTTCTACAGTATAGCTCACAGGCAAGCTGGAGTATGTGTTAGGTCACATACGTTAGTTAGTTAGTTATTATTATTTAACGTCGCTTGGCGGTCACGTGGCGGGTGACCGCGGCCTCCCGAAGGGCAACCGGACGTGCCTCCCAAGCGTGTGCTATCTAGAGGGATCTAAGTACGCAATCTAAATACATGCTTAAAGGAGACAAATTTGGGCACTACGTGCCGTAGAGTTGGGGAAGTTCCCAGCACTGCCCTGGCTGGGGCTTCAAGCGGTAGAAAAACCTGTTTTGCCTCCCTATAGGTGAGAGGGGGAGCCAATCCCTTTTTCCCAGGAAGATATGTGTTGACTGTACACTACTCTGTGTTTAGGTGGGCCCAGTTTGGGCATATATCCGTAAAGAAGGATGTGTTTTGCACAATGCGGCTGAATTCCTCAGCCCCAGCAGCAGTCCCTAGGAGCCAGTCAATGGTTTTTGCTGGCCCAGCTAGTGTGTGTTTCCGTCTCTCCTTCCAGCGCTTCCTAGTATGTGGGCAGAAGAAGAAATGTACTGGAGTCTTTAGCTTCTTGCAGGAGCAGGTTGCTAGGTAGTCTGTGTGATGGAAGCGTTCATGGTATGCTGCGAAGTCCCCATGTCCAGTGCGGGCTGCAATGAGCCTACCTAGTACCCAACGCGGTAGTTTGTGTTCCTGGGCCCGGCTGCTCTTCGTATGGGGGCAGATGCCCAGGTCTTGGTATGCCTGGGGTGCGCTGCGCATATACGCTGCCTGGGTGGCAGTACGGAGTTGTTGTTTCGCCTCTCGTCTTAGGTATGCCGGAGAGGGGGGGATGTGGGAGCCATCCATGGCTGCTCCCTGCTTAGCTAGCCTGTCTGCCAGCTCGTTCCCTGCAATTCCAGTGTGCCCTGGAACCCAGGAGACTCGTACGGGCCTGCGGGGAGAGGCTAGGATATATGGCAGGCTGAGCCACCGTGTGGAGAGCTGGTGGAAGGTGTCCGTGAGATGGTGTCTGTGTGGCGCGGGCCTGCCATCTGCTAGTAGGCTGGCTGCTGCCAGGTTGTCTAGGAAGACGTTCAGCTGGTTGGCGTATGCGGTGCATGGCAAACCAACTGCTGCCCGGAGACCTTCCACAGCACCCATGATCTCCGCGTCGTAGACCTCTGTCCGGGGGCCTGCTGGGCCCTGTCCCTGGGTGACTAGGGTGGAGCCGTAGTATATGGCGTATCCATATCCAGCGCCTTGGCCCGTGTGGGAGCCATCTGAGTAGACTGATATGGCTAGTGGTGAGTAGATATGCCCTTCCCGGTGGGTTGGCAGCATGCGTAGTGGTGGGAGCTGTGGCTCTACCCACCTGCGTTCTGGTGCTGGTGTGGGGATGCGTTGCAGGATCCTGGTGAGCCTTGTGTTGTACCCATAGTTTGGGGCTGCATGGGTGCGTGCTATGGGGTGCTTTGCATCTAGGCCTGCGTATCTAGCGGCTGCCCTCTGGAGGGTGCTCTCCAAAAGGGCTCTTGGGTCTGGCAGGTCTGCCTCTCGGAGGAGTGCTGCTGTGGGTGTTGTCTTGTAGGCTGGGAGGATTGCTAGGGCTGCTATTCGGAGTAGAGACTGGAGGGAGCTGATAGCCTTTAGTTGCTGTTGGCCAGCATAAAAGAGTTCAGCTCCATACAATGCTGTTGGGAGGACACACTGAAGCACTGCAGCACGCATAGGTGCTACTGGGCACCCATGTTGGGTGTTGCTAAGTCTCTGGAGGTGCTGTGCTAGCTGCTTACCACGGCTGTATGCCCAGTTGATGTGTGGTTTAAAGGTAAGTTTTGTATCCAAGAGGACCCCTAGCCAGCGGGTGTATGATGTGGGAGAGATCTCACCCACACCAGGCAGCCTGACTGCTGGGGGAGGCTGCTTGAGTTTTCTAGAGAAGTGTTGTATCTCTGTCTTTTCCACTGAAAAGGGGAGACCTACCTCTGTTCCCAGGGCTGTTACTGCCTTGTATGTTTCTGCTAGTTGTTGGGATGTCTCCTGGAGGGTGTCCCCTACAAGGAGGATTCCTAGGTCGTCTGCATAGCAGAAGGAGGCTTTGTAGGTGGCCACTACCCTTGCTGCATAGAGTAGGAATAGGATTGGGGAGAGGGGGGATCCTTGTGGGAGTCCTCCCTTTATTGGGGCTTTGGCATTTGCCTCTCCAATCTGGACAGATGCCGAGCGGTTGGAAAGCCAATCTTGGGTCCATGTGAGCAGGCAATCATCCCATCCCTGAAGGCGTAGGTGTGAAAGAAGCCTTTGGTGGTCTACTGCATCAAAGGCTCCCTTAACATCCATCAACAGTAGTGAGGCTACCTTTCCCTGTTGGAAGGCTTTCTCCACTCTATGAACTAGTACTTGGACGAGGTCAATGGCAGAGCGGCCTGGGAGAGCACCAAAGTGGTATGGTGTGAGTAGTTTTCCCTGGATTGCTTGTACAGCCATCCGTTTTGCAATGAGACGTTCTAGGCCTTTGCCTAAGGTAGATAGGAGGCTGATGGGCCGCCATGAGCCTAGTTGGGTAAGGTCTCTCTTGCCTGGCTTTGGCAACATGATGATTTTTGCTGCTTTGAAGATCTGTGGGAACTGACCTTTCTCCAGGCTTTGATGGTATAGTGCTGTAACTGAATCTCCTATAATAGGCCATAGATTTCTCCATACAGATGTGGTAAGATTGTCCTCCCCAGGGGCAGATGGGGTAGGAGAGCAAAGGGCATTCCAGCATTCTTCCTTTGTTGGTAAAGGTATAGGATCTAGAGGTCTGTTTGGTGGTCCTTCTTCAAGCTGGTTTGGAAGGGAGGCTCCCTTTTCCAGGAGGTAGGTGAGGAACGCGTCTGCTTTGCCCTGTAGGGTGGTGATTTGGTTGCCTTGTACAAGTAGAGGGGGCGAAGCTAGTTGGTTGGAGGGCTTCTGCCATTTTGCTAGTGTAAAGGCTTTAGTGGGAGTTGTTGCCTGCTCAATCCGTTCCTTCCAGTAATTGGCTTTTGCCTTTGAAATTGCCTTCTGAAGAGGTTGGAGGTCTGGTGGATGTTGTCTTGCTTGCCGGAGTAGGTTTGTGAGCTCTGGTGTCCACCATGGGGTGTGTGGGAGCCTGCGGGTGTTGTATTCTGATGCTCCCTGGATGGCTAGCTGTACCCGGCTGGCCAGTTCCTCTGCCAGAGTATCTGTTGGTAGGTTAGCGTCTGGGGGGACCAGGAGTTCTCGAGCCTTTTCCCAGTTAGTGGAGCCTAGTTTGTGTTGTGGCTGTGGCTCCCTCCATTTTAGCTGTGCTAGGATAGTTTTATGGTCACTAAAGGTGCTAAGGTGGTCCTCCACTGTAGCCACCACTGGGAGGTTGGCAAAGACTAGGTCCAAGGTGTTGGGTCCGCGGGTTGGAGTGCCTGGTTCCATGCAAAGCACTAGTCCTTGGGTTTCTAGCCATTCTACAAGAGCTGTAGCTCCTGCAGAGAGAGCATGTAGTTGGGTTTCTGGTTGCCATAGTGGGTGGTGGGTGTTGAAGTCTCCTGCGATGATGGTATTCCGTGGGACAGGGTATTGGAGTAGGGTGTGGAGCGTAGATGTGGTGGGTGAAGAGGGAGTAGCTGGGTCCTTTGGGGGGCGGTAGACATTGATAATTGTGAGGCCATCTACCTCTACTGCCGTGATGTCTGGGGAGGCTGGTTGTGGAAGTGCGTGAGCTGGAAGGTCTTTGCGTACGTATGTTAATGTTCGGGGCCTGATTTCCCAGCGGGTGGTTGGGCTGAAGAGTTGATATCTTGGGTGTGTTTTTGTGAGGTGTTTTGCCATATTGGTCCAAGGCTCTTGGACCAGGATGATGTCTGCTGTGAAGGATAGCAGCAGGTCATGGGAGGGGCCACCCCTCCCTACATTGGCCTGTATGATTTTCATAGTTCTTCTAGAGAGGTCTGACTGGCTAGCTCTTGGGTGAGCTGTCTTGATGGGTGGTCTGTGGCCTGGTTTAGGGTGTGTGGGCTTGCCTGTGTAGCCTGCACCTTTCCAGCTTGTTGCTGGAAAGCCAGTCTCCCAGCTTTGCGTATTGCCGCTAGTGCTTCTTTAGAAAGGTGGGTGATGGTCCCTTTACGGGAGATAGGCTGGGCTGGGCACTTTGGGTAGTCTGCTGCATGGGGGCCATGGCAGTTGATGCATTGTACACGGCAGGTATGCTTTATTTTGGTGGAGCCACAAGAGATGCAGCGAGTGTTAGAGCGGCAAGCTCGTGTGTCATGGAAATGGTGGCAGCGGGAGCATTGTAGTGGTCTTTGTTTGGGGCATGTAGGTCTAGATAGGCCAGAGATGCCAAATAATTGTATTGCATGTTTGGGCTTCTTTGGGAAGGCAATGACTGCAGTGATTGAGCCTGCCTCTGTAGGATGGTTTGAGGGCTTGACATGACATGGTTTAATGCCTGTGATACGCTCCGCTTCAGTGCTAATGTCTTCTAGTGTGGTTTCTGTCCATCCCTCTAGGGACCAGAGCCTCTGGGGAATCCGGGGAATGACAATTTGGTGGTATTCTATTGGCATTTCAAAGTATCCATCTGCAGCTAGCTCTTTCGCTTGTGCAGAGAGTAAAAAGGCCTTGCCTTCATCTGTGGTTGTGATGGCATAGCCTGTGGGGATTATCTGTACACGAGAGATCCCTCCAGGGACCTTTCCTGTAAGAGCTATGCGGATTCCATGAGGGCCTATTTTCCGCAGGTTGGAGGGTTCTGGGAGGCGGAGGAAGATGCGGTTGTCTATCCTCCTTGCCTGCTGGGGCTGCTTGGCAGGTTTGGGTCTGGTGGCTTGCCATCCCTTTTGGTCTGGTCTTGGGGCCACTGCTGAGGCCCAGGATGGTGCTTGGGGTGTCTGTCCAGTTGGAGTGGCTTGTTTGGCCTGTACAGGCTCTGGAGTTGGCTTGGGGGGAGCTATGGGAGGCTTTTCTGGTCCTAGCTGGGGTGTGCTGCCTTTGGCCAGAGTCAGGAACCTGGCTGCCAGTCCTTTGGCGAGTTCTTTGGGCCGGCCGTGGAGGGAGGAGACAGTCGAATCGAGCGCGTCTGCAAGAGAAGTTAGTGCCTGCCTCCAATCCTTCAGGAGGAGGAGCTGGTCTTCAGCTACCGCATTGATCTGCTGGCGAATTGACAGCGTGTTTGGCCTGCTAGATGTTGGGCCTGAGGGAGTATCAGGCATCTTGTCCGGGGAGGAGAGGGCTCTCCGTTTGTGGGTGTTGCGGTGGAGGGGGGTAGGGGTGGTGGGTTCCAAGGAGGATCCGACTTTTCGTCCCAGGAGGCGGTTCCTGGGTAGGGGACGACCGCCGGGGGGTCGTCCACCTCCATCAGGTGGAGGGTGAGCGCTATGGTGTAAGTAGTATCTCTCGATGTTGGTATATTGGGGGGACAGCGTGTCGTCGCTGCTATAAGAGCTCCAGTCCGGTGAACGTGAGCGGATGCGGTCACATACGTTATGTTATGTTATTATTATTTAACGTCGCTTGGCGGTCACGTGGCGGGTGACCGCGGCCTCCCGAAGGGCAACCGGACGTGCCTCCCAAGCGTATACTATCTAAGAGGATCTAAGTACGTGCGCAACGATCTAAATACATGCTTAAAGGAGACAAATTTGAGCACTATGTGCTGTAGAGTTGGGGAAGTTCCCAGCACTGCCCTGGCTGGGGCTTCAAGCGGTAGAAAGCCCTGTTTTGCCTCCCTATAGGTGAGAGGGGGAGCCAGTCCCTCTTTCCCAGGAAGATATGTGTTGACTGTACACTACTCTGTGTTTAGGTGGGCCCAGTTTGGGCATATATCCGTAAAGAAGGATGTGTTTTGCACGATGCGGCTGAATTCCTCAGCCCCAGCAGCAGTCCCTAGGAGCCAGTCAATGGTTTTTGCTGGCCCAGCTAGTGTGTGTTTCCGTCTCTCCTTCCAGCGCTTCCTAGTATGTGGGCAGAAGAAGAAATGTACTGGGGTCTTTAGCTTCTTGCAGGAGCAGGTTGCTAGGTAGTCAGTGTGGTGGAAGCGTTCATGGTATGCTGCGAAGTCCCCATGTCCAGTGCGGGCCGCAATGAGCCTGCCTAGTACCCAGCGTGGTAATTTATGTTCCTGGGCCCGGCTGCTCTTCGTATGGGGGCGGATGCCCAGGTCTTGGTATGCCTGGGGTGCGCTGCGCGTATACGCTGCCTGGGTGGCAGTATGGAGTTGTTGTTTCGCCTCTCGTCTCAGGTATGCCGGGGAGGGGGGGATGTGGGAGCCATCCATGGCTGCTCCCTGCTTTGCTAGCCTGTCTGCCAGCTCATTGCCTGCGATTCCAGTGTGCCCTGGTACCCAAGAGACCCGTACGGGCCTGCGGGGAGAGGCTAGGATGTACGGCAGGCTGAGCCACTGCTTGGAGAGCTGGTGGAAGGTGTCTGTGAGATGGCGTCTGTGTGGCGCGGGCCTGCCATCTGCTAGTAGACTGGCTGCTGCCAGGTTGTCTAGGAAGAGGTTCAGCTGGTTGGCGTATGCGGTGCATGGCAAACCAACTGCTGCCCGGAGACCTTCCACAGCGCCCATGATCTCCGCGTCATAGACCTCTGTCCGGGGGCCTGCTGGGCCCTGTCCCTGGGTGACTAGGATGGAGCCGTAGTATATGGCGTATCCATATCCAGCGCCTTGGCCCGTGTGGGAGCCATCTGAGTAGACTGATATGGCTAGTGGTGAGGAGATGTGCCCTTCCCGGTGGGTTGGCAGCATGCGTAGTGGTGGGGGCTGTGGCTCTACCCACCTGCGTTCTGGTGCTGGTGTGGGGATGCGTTGCAGGATCCTGGTGAGCCTTGTGTTGTACCCATAGTTTGGGGCTGCATAGATGCGTGCTATGGGGTGCTTTGCATCTAGGCCTGCGTATCTAGCAGCTGCCCTCTGGAGGGTGCTCTCCAAAAGGGCTTTTGGGTCTGGCAGGTCTGCCTCTCGGAGGAGTGCTGCTGTGGGTGTTGTCTTGTAGGCTGGGAGGATTGCTAGTGCGGCAATGCGGAGCAGGGACTGAAGGGAGTTAGCCACCTGCTGTTGTCCAGTATAGAAGACCTCCACTCCATATAATGCTGTTGGTAGTGCGCACTGTAGTACAGCTGCTCGCATAGAGGCTACTGGGCACCCACGCTGGGTGTTGCTCAGTCTTTGTAGGTGTTGTGCCAGCTGCTTACCACAGCTGAACACCCAGTTGATATGTGGTTTAAAAGTGAGCTTTGTGTCCAAGAGGACCCCTAACCAGCGGGTGTATGATGTGGGAGGGATCTCACCCACATCAGGCAGCCTAACCACTGGGGGTGGATGCTTGCGTTTCCTAGAGAAGTGTTGTATCTCTGTCTTCTCCACAGAAAAAGGGAGACCTACCTCTGTTCCCAGTGCTGTTACTGCCTTGTATGTTTCCACTAGCTGTTGAGATGTCTCCTGGAGAGAGTCCCCTACAAAGAGGATTCTTAGGTCATCCGCGTAGCAGAAGGAGGCCTTATAGGCAGCTACCACCATTGCTGCATAGAGTAGGAAAAGGATTGGGGAGAGAGGAGATCCTTGTGGGAGGCCTCCCTTTATTGGGGCTTTGGCATTTGCCTCTCCAATCTGGACACATGCTGAGCGACTGGAGAGCCAGTCCTGGATCCATTGGAGCAGGCGTTCATCCCATCCCTGAAGGCGTAGGTGTGAAAGAAGCCTTTGGTGGTCCACTGCGTCAAAGGCTCCCTTTACATCCATTAAAAGTAGTGAGGCTACCTTTCCTTGTTGGAAGGCTTTCTCCACTCTGTGAACTAGTACTTGGACGAGGTCAATAGCAGAGCGGCCTGGGAGAGCACCAAAGTGGCATGGTGTGAGTAGTTTTCCCTGGATTGCTTGTACAGCCATCCATTTTGCAATGAGACGTTCTAGGCCTTTGCCTAGGGTGGATAGAAGGCTGATAGGTCGCCATGAGCCAAGTTGGGTGAGGTCTCTCTTTCCTGGCTTTGGCAGCATGATGATTTTTGCTGCTTTAAAGATCTGTGGGACAAGGCCTTTCTCTAGGCTTTGATGATATAATGCTGTAACTGCATCTCCTATAACAGGCCATAATTCTCTCCATACAGATGTGGTAAGGCTGTCCTCCCCAGGGGCAGATGGGCTAGGGGAGCAAAGGGTATTCCAGCATTCTTCCTTTGTTGGTAAAGGCATAGGATCTAAAGGTCTGTTTGGTGGTCCCTCTTCGAGCTGGTTTGGGAGGGAGACTCCCTTTTTCAGGAGGTGGGTGAGGAACGCATCTGCTTTGCCCTGTGGGGTGGTGATTTGGTTGCCTTGTACAAGTAGGGGGGGCGAAGCTAGTTGGTTGGAGGGCTTCTGCCATTTTGCTAGTGTAAAGGCTTTAGTGGGAGTTGTTGCCTGCTCAATCCATTCCTTCCAGTAATTGGCTTTTGCCTTTGAAATTGCCTTCTGAAGAGGTTGGAGGTCTGGTGGATGTTGTCTTGCTTGCCGGAGTAGGTTTGTGAGCTCTGGTGTCCACCATGGGGTGTGTGGGAGCCTGCGGGTGTTATACTCTGATGCTCCCTGGATGGCTAGCTGTACCCGGCTGACCAGTTCCTCTGCCAGAGTATCTGTTGGTAGGTCAGCGTCTGGGGGGACCAGGAGTTCTCGAGCCTTTTCCCAGTTAGTGGAGCCTAGTTTGTGTTGTGGCTGTGGCTCCCTCCATTTTAGCTGTGCTAGGATAGTTTTATGGTCACTAAAGGTGCTAAGGTGGTCCTCCACTGTAGCCACCACTGGGAGGTTGGCAAAGACTAGGTCCAAGGTGTTGGGTCCGCGGGTTGGAGTGCCTGGTTCCATGCAGAGCACTAGTCCTTGGGTTTCTAACCATTCTACAAGAGCTGTAGCTCCTGCAGAGAGGGCATGTAGTTGGGTTTCTGGTTGCCATAGGGGGTGGTGGGTGTTGAAGTCTCCTGCAATGATGGTGTTCCGTGGGACAGGGTATTGAAGTAGGGTGTGGATTATAGATCTGGTGGGTGAAGAGGGAGTCACTGAGTCATTTGGGGGGCGGTAGACATTGATAATTGTGAGGCCATCTACCTCTACTGCCGTGATGTCTGGGGAGGATGGTTGTGGAAGTGCGTGAGCTGGAAGGTCTTTCCGTACGTATGTTAGAGTTCGGGGCCTGATTTCCCAGCGGGTGGTTGGGCTGAAGAGTTGATATCTTGGGTGTGTTTTTGTGAGGTGTTTTGCCATTTTTGTCCAAGGCTCTTGGACCAGGATGATGTCTGCTGTGAAGGATAGCAGCAGGTCATGGGAGGGGCCACCCCTCCCTACATTGGCCTGTATGATTTTCATAGTTCTTCTGGAGAGGTCTGACTGGCTAGCTCTTGGGAGAGCTGCCTTGATGGCTGATCTATGGCCTGATTTAGAGTGTGTGGGCTTGCCTGTGCAGCCTGCACCTTTCTAGCTTGTTGCTGGAAAGCTAGTCTCCCAGCTTTGCGTATTGCCGCTAGTGCTTCTTTAGAAAGGTGGGTGATGGTCCCTTTACGGGAGATAGGCTGGGCTGGGCACTTTGGGTAGTCTGCTGCATGGGGGCCATGGCAGTTAATGCATTGTACACGGCAGGTATGCTCTATTTTGGTGGAGCCACAAGAGATGCAGCGAGTGTTAGAGCGGCAAGCTCGTGTGTCATGGAAATGGTGGCAGCGGGAGCATTGTAGTGGTCTTTGTTTGGGGCATATAGGTCTAGATAGGCCAGATATGCCAAATAATTGTATTGCAAATTTGGGCTTCTTTGGGAAGGCAATGACTGCAGTGATTGAGCCTACCTCTGTAGGGTGATTTGAGAGCTTGATATGACATGGTTTAATGCCTGTGATATGCTCCGCTTCAGTGCTAATATCTTCTAGTGTGGTTTCTGTCCATCCCTCTAGGGACCAGAGCCTCTGGGGAATCTGGGGAACAACAAATTGGTGGTATTCTATTGGCATTTCAAAATGTCCATCTGCAGCTAGCTCTTTGGCTTGTGCAGAGAGTAAAAAGGCTTTGCCTTCATCTGTGGTTGTGATGGCATAGCCTGTGGGGATTATCTGTACACAAGAGATCCCTCTAGGGACCCTTCCTGTAAGGGCTATGCGGATTCCATGGGGGCCTATTTCCCGCAGGTTGGAGGGTTCTGGGAGGCGGAGGAAGATGTGGTTGTCCATCCTCCTTGCCTGCTGGGGCTGCTTGGCAGGCTTGGGTCTGGTGGCTTGCCATCCCTTTTGGTCTGGTCCAGGGGCCACTACTGAGGACCAAGATGGTGCTTGGGTTGTCTGTCCAGCTGGAGTGGCTTGTTTGGCCTGTACAGGCTCTGGAGTTGGTTTGGGGAGAGCTATGGGAGGTTTCTCTGGTCCCAGCTGGGGTGTACTGCCTTTGGCCAGAGTCAGGAACCTGGCTGCCAGTCCTTTGGCAAGTTCTTTGGGCCAGCCGTGGAGGGAGGAGACAGTCGAGTTGAGCGCGTCTGCAAGAGAGGTTAGTGCCTGCCTCCAATCATTCAGGAGGAGGAGCTGGTCTTCAGCAACTGCATTTATCTGCTGGCGAATTGACAGCGTGTTTGGCCTGCTAGATGTTGGGCCTGAGGGAGTATCAGGCATCTTGTCCGGGGAGGAGAGGGCTCTCCGTTTGTGGGTGTTGCGGTGGAGGGGGGGGTGGTGGGTTCCAAGGGAGGATCCGACTTTTCGTCCCAGGAGGCGGTTCCTGGGTAGGGGACGACCGCCGGGGGGTCGTCCACCTCCATCAGGTGGAGGGTGGGCGCTATCGTGTAGGTAGTGTCTTTCGATGTTGGTATGTTGGGGAGACAGCGACGACGCGCTGTCGATTTCGAAGTTGTGTGGCAGCGGAGCTGTGCTGCTAAAACTGTGCTCATTAGGAGCGTTAGGTCACATGGCTTATAAGCCTGCCGACTAATATGTACATGCTCACGTATGTGACCTAACAGAACACGGGAAATCGACAGCGCGTCGTCGCTGTCTCCCCAACATACCAACATCGAAAGACACTACCTACACGATAGCGCCCACCCTCCACCTGATGGAGGTGGACGACCCCCCTGCGGTCGTCCCCTGCCCAAGAACCGCTTCTTGGGATGAAAAGCCGGATCCTCCTTTGGAACCCACCACCCCCCTCCACCGCAACACCCACAAACGGAGAGCCCTCTCCTCTCTGGACAAGATGCCTGGCACTCTCTCAGGCCCAATACTTAGCAGGCCAAACATGCTGTCAATTCGCCAGCAGATAAATGCAGTTGCTGAAGACCAGCTCCTCCTCCTGAATGATTGGAGGCAGGCACTAACCTCTCTTGCAGACGCGCTCAACTCGACTGTCTCCTCCCTCCACGGCTGGCCCAAAGAACTTGCCAAAGGACTGGCAGCCAGGTTCCTGACTCTGGCCAAAGGCAGTACACCCCAGCTGGGACCAGAGAAACCTCCCATAGCTCTCCCCAAACCAACTCCAGAGCCTGTACAGGCCAAACAAGCCACTCCAGCTGGACAGACAACCCAAGCACCATCTTGGTCCTCAGTAGTGGCCCCTGGACCAGACCAAAAGGGATGGCAAGCCACCAGACCCAAGCCTGCCAAGCAGCCCCAGCAGGCAAGGAGGATGGACAACCACATCTTCCTCCGCCTCCCAGAACCCTCCAACCTGCGGGAAATAGGCCCCCATGGAATCCGCATAGCCCTTACAGGAAGGGTCCCTAGAGGGATCTCTTGTGTACAGATAATCCCCACAGGCTATGCCATCACAACCACAGATGAAGGCAAAGCCTTTTTACTCTCTGCACAAGCCAAAGAGCTAGCTGCAGATGGACATTTTGAAATGCCAATAGAATACCACCAATTTGTTGTTCCCCAGATTCCCCAGAGGCTCTGGTCCCTAGAGGGATGGACAGAAACCACACTAGAAGATATTAGCACTGAAGCGGAGCATATCACAGGCATTAAACCATGTCATATCAAGCTCTCAAATCACCCTACAGAGGTAGGCTCAATCACTGCAGTCATTGCCTTCCCAAAGAAGCCCAAATTTGCAATACAATTATTTGGCATATCTGGCCTATCTAGACCTATATGCCCCAAACAAAGACCACTACAATGCTCCCGCTGCCACCATTTCCATGACACACGAGCTTGCCGCTCTAACACTCGCTGCATCTCTTGTGGCTCCACCAAAATAGAGCATACCTGCCGTGTACAATGCATTAACTGCCATGGCCCCCATGCAGCAGACTACCCAAAGTGCCCAGCCCAGCCTATCTCCCGTAAAGGGACCATCACCCACCTTTCTAAAGAAGCACTAGCGGCAATACGCAAAGCTGGGAGACTAGCTTTCCAGCAACAAGCTAGAAAGGTGCAGGCTGCACAGGCAAGCCCACACACTCTAAATCAGGCCATAGATCAGCCATCAAGGCAGCTCTCCCAAGAGCTAGCCAGTCAGACCTCTCCAGAAGAACTATGAAAATCATACAGGCCAATGTAGGGAGGGGTGGCCCCTCCCATGACCTGCTGCTATCCTTCACAGCAGACATCATCCTGGTCCAAGAGCCTTGGACAAAAATGGCAAAACACCTCACAAAAACACACCCAAGATATCAACTCTTCAGCCCAACCACCCGCTGGGAAATCAGGCCCCGAACTCTAACATACGTACGGAAAGACCTTCCAGCTCACGCACTTCCACAACCATCCTCCCCAGACATCACGGCAGTAGAGGTAGATGGCCTCACAATTATCAATGTCTACCGCCCCCCAAATGACTCAGTGACTCCCTCTTCACCCACCAGATCTATAATCCACACCCTACTTCAATACCCTGTCCCACGGAACACCATCATTGCAGGAGACTTCAACACCCACCACCCCCTATGGCAACCAGAAACCCAACTACATGCCCTCTCTGCAGGAGCTACAGCTCTTGTAGAATGGTTAGAAACCCAAGGACTAGTGCTCTGCATGGAACCAGGCACTCCAACCCGCGGACCCAACACCTTGGACCTAGTCTTTGCCAACCTCCCAGTGGTGGCTACAGTGGAGGACCACCTTAGCACCTTTAGTGACCATAAAACTATCCTAGCACAGCTAAAATGGAGGGAGCCACAGCCACAACACAAACTAGGCTCCACTAACTGGGAAAAGGCTCGAGAACTCCTGGTCCCCCCAGACGCTGACCTACCAACAGATACTCTGGCAGAGGAACTGGTCAGCCGGGTACAGCTAGCCATCCAGGGAGCATCAGAGTATAACACCCGCAGGCTCCCACACACCCCATGGTGGACACCAGAGCTCACAAACCTACTCCGGCAAGCAAGACAACATCCACCAGACCTCCAACCTCTTCAGAAGGCAATTTCAAAGGCAAAAGCCAATTACTGGAAGGAATGGATTGAGCAGGCAACAACTCCCACTAAAGCCTTTACACTAGCAAAATGGCAGAAGCCCTCCAACCAACTAGCTTCGCCCCCCTACTTGTACAAGGCAACCAAATCACCACCCCACAGGGCAAAGCAGATGCGTTCCTCACCCACCTCCTGAAAAAGGGAGTCTCCCTCCCAAACCAGCTCGAAGAGGGACCACCAAACAGACCTTTAGATCCTATGCCTTTACCAACAAAGGAAGAATGCTGGAATACCCTTTGCTCCCCTAGCCCATCTGCCCCTGGGGAGGACAGCCTTACCACATCTGTATGGAGAGAATTATGGCCTGTTATAGGAGATGCAGTTACAGCATTATATCATCAAAGCCTAGAGAAAGGCCTTGTCCCACAGATCTTTAAAGCAGCAAAAATCATCATGCTGCCAAAGCCAGGAAAGAGAGACCTCACCCAACTTGGCTCATGGCGACCTATCAGCCTTCTATCCACCCTAGGCAAAGGCCTAGAACGTCTCATTGCAAAATGGATGGCTGTACAAGCAATCCAGGGAAAACTACTCACACCATGCCACTTTGGTGCTCTCCCAGGCCGCTCTGCTATTGACCTCGTCCAAGTACTAGTTCACAGAGTGGAGAAAGCCTTCCAACAAGGAAAGGTAGCCTCACTACTTTTAATGGATGTAAAGGGAGCCTTTGACGCAGTGGACCACCAAAGGCTTCTTTCACACCTACGCCTTCAGGGATGGGATGAACGCCTGCTCCAATGGATCCAGGACTGGCTCTCCAGTCGCTCAGCATGTGTCCAGATTGGAGAGGCAAATGCCAAAGCCCCAATAAAGGGAGGCCTCCCACAAGGATCTCCTCTCTCCCCAATCCTTTTCCTACTCTATGCAGCAATGGTGGTAGCTGCCTATAAGGCCTCCTTCTGCTACGCGGATGACCTAAGAATCCTCTTTGTAGGGGACTCTCTCCAGGAGACATCTCAACAGCTAGTGGAAACATACAAGGCAGTAACAGCACTGGGAACAGAGGTAGGTCTCCCTTTTTCTGTGGAGAAGACAGAGATACAACACTTCTCTAGGAAACGCAAGCATCCACCCCCAGTGGTTAGGCTGCCTGATGTGGGTGAGATCCCTCCCACATCATACACCCGCTGGTTAGGGGTCCTCTTGGACACAAAGCTCACTTTTAAACCACATATCAACTGGGTGTTCAGCTGTGGTAAGCAGCTGGCACAACACCTACAAAGACTGAGCAACACCCAGCGTGGGTGCCCAGTAGCCTCTATGCGAGCAGCTGTACTACAGTGCGCACTACCAACAGCATTATATGGAGTGGAGGTCTTCTATACTGGACAACAGCAGGTGGCTAACTCCCTTCAGTCCCTGCTCCGCATTGCCGCACTAGCAATCCTCCCAGCCTACAAGACAACACCCACAGCAGCACTCCTCCGAGAGGCAGACCTGCCAGACCCAAAAGCCCTTTTGGAGAGCACCCTCCAGAGGGCAGCTGCTAGATACGCAGGCCTAGATGCAAAGCACCCCATAGCACGCATCTATGCAGCCCCAAACTATGGGTACAACACAAGGCTCACCAGGATCCTGCAACGCATCCCCACACCAGCACCAGAACGCAGGTGGGTAGAGCCACGGCTCCCACCACTACGCATGCTGCCAACCCACCGGGAAGGGCACATCTCCTCACCACTAGCCATATCAGTCTACTCAGATGGCTCCCACACGGGCCAAGGCGCTGGATATGGATACGCCATATACTACGGCTCCATCCTAGTCACCCAGGGACAGGGCCCAGCAGGCCCCCGGACAGAGGTCTATGACGCGGAGATCATGGGCGCTGTGGAAGGTCTCCGGGCAGCAGTTGGTTTGCCATGCACCGCATACGCCAACCAGCTGAACATCTTCCTAGACAACCTGGCAGCAGCCAGCCTACTAGCAGATGGCAGGCCCGCGCCACACAGACGCCATCTCACGGACACCTTCCACCAGCTCTCCACACGGTGGCTCAGCCTGCCATATATCCTAGCCTCTCCCCGCAGGCCCGTACGAGTCTCCTGGGTTCCAGGGCACACTGGAATCGCAGGGAATGAGCTGGCAGACAGGCTGGCAAAGCAGGGAGCAGCCATGGATGGCTCCCACATCCCCCCCTCTCCGGCATATCTAAGACGAGAGGCGAAACAACAACTCCGTACTGCCACCCAGGCAGCGTATATGCGCAACGCACCCCAGGCATACCAAGACCTGGGCATCTGCCCCCATACGAAAAGCAGCCGGGCCCAGGAACACAAACTACCGCGTTGGGTTCTAGGCAGGCTCATTGCGGCCCACACTGGACATGGGGACTTCGCAGCATACCATGAACGCTTCCACCACACAGACTACCTAGCAACCTGCTCCTGCAAGAAGCTAAAGACTCCAGTACATTTCTTCTTCTGCCCACATACCAGGAAGCGCTGGAAGGAGAGATGGAAACACTCACTAGCTGGGCCAGCAAAAACCATTGACTGGCTCCTAGGGACTGCTGCTGGGGCTGAGGAATTCAGCCGCATCGTGCAAAACACATCCTTCTTTACGGATATATGCCCAAACTGGGCCCACCTAAACACAGAGTAGTGTACAGTCAACACATATCTTCCTGGGAAAGAGGGACTGGCTCCCCCTCTCACCTATAGGGAGGCAAAACAGGGTTTTCTACCGCTTGAAGCCCCAGCCAGGGTAGTGCTGGGAACTTCCCCAACCCTACGGCACGTAGTGCCCAAATTTGTCTCCTTTAAGCATGTATTTAGATTGCGTACTTAGATCCCTCTAGATAGCACACGCTTGGGAGGCACGTCCGGTTGCCCTTCGGGAGGCCGCCGTCACCCGCCACGTGACTGCCAAGCGACGTTAAATAATATAAAAAAAAAAAAAAAAAAAAAAATCAAGCAGGTCCATTCTGAGCTGTTCCACCGTCCCCATATGTTACGGCACATGCGGAGTCAACCATGGCATTGTATAATCTAAAAGAACAACAACACTCTGATGTTTGCCTGGGCATGTCATAACTAGCGAATCCAATCCTACCTTGTGAAAAATATGTGTCAATGCCAAGTCCCCAAGAGCTGCGCCGTAAAAATGCACGAACCCAGCGGCCCGGTCCTTTCCAGACAGATACTGGCATGTGTAAATCATCCGCTGATAACCTCCGGAGCAAACCCTAGATGGCTTTAGAAGGGTATCACAACTGTCTGCTTTCAGCATGTATTAACAAATTGATATATCCCAGTTCTCAGGGTGCTGAGGGCACGATAATGTCCTTACTGCTGTTCATGGTTTTGTGGGGGCTGCTGCCCACAGTAGCTCATACTAACAACCTGGCTATTTCATGCCAGGATCGAGATGGAGAGGCTAAGCTCTCTATTGAGCTATGCTCAATATCTTGGTTTCTTGGCCTCTTGGCTCTGGGACAAGAGAATTGTGAACTACATGAGCCTCCAAGTTATTTAAATACTGCTGCTTGTCAATGCTATTCTGTGGTATCCATCCTCAAACACTGCCAGGCGACCTGGTGTACTATCATTTTGAATAGTCACTCTTTCGTTTCATTTTTTCCTTTGTTTTTTGTATCAGTCTTTCATTGATATCTCAGTTATTTAGGGCTCTGCAACAGCCCACCCCAGCCATGACCCCCTCCTGGCGCAATGCGGCCCTTGGCGCACTAGCCTTTTCCCTTGCTGCTGATGGATTGTTTGCCTCTGCACAGATGGGATCAAGGAAGTCTGCCGGTCCAGGATACCGTGGAACAGATTCCGCGTGCCCCTCATCATGCATTTCCACGGGTCCTGATCCTTTTGGATGGTCTGCTTACCCCAGCATGGATCAACTGGCGTATTGCAAACAGGCCATGTTCTATACCTTCTCTCTTTATGATGAGGTGGACGACCCAGATATTCACCATCGTATCTATGCCTGCACCACATACGGCCATGACTGGGAGGATGAGGTCAAGGCTAAAGCAGCTGCCAGCCGCCCTGCCAGGTGTGAAGGGCTAAAGCAAGATTTGACTCAATCTAACGATGCCAGATGCTATCTACCAAAAGCTTCAAAGAGAGGAAGAACGTGCTGCTTGACGGTCCGCGTAGATAACTTGCTGGTCACGTGATTCACGTGATCCTAACCGGGCTCTGGCCCGTTACACCAGGAACATCAACGTCAACTATGAGATTGGATGGTGGTCCAGTTCTCCCGGCACCGAGGTTGAGTACACCTCCTTGATCAAACAGATGCGCGACTATGTGGTGAATGGACATGCTCCCACAAACACAACAACTATGCTGTATGCACAGTTTGGCCATGCCACTGCTGGTCTCTATATTGGCCAGGGTCTGCATGGCCCAGATGTCAGCACTGCCGCCCTAAATGCACTTGAGTTCAACACAGATCAGTTTGATGGACAACGAGATGCTTTGGTAATGCAGCTCTGCAGTGCTGGCTATGACTCAGATCACATTCTGGGATTCATGGCCCTCGACAATGGAACGATGGGCGCTATCCAACAGGCCTTCAAGTCATGGTCTAATGCAGAGTGCCTTCTCTTTGATCAGTCAATCAATTTCACCACTACCGCTCCATTTACAATGCCTCTATTGTTCTCCATTAAAGCCAAAAATATGACTGTTGATATGACTGGAGCTCATAATGGAACTGAGCGCAAAAATGCCCCAAAGCATGCAATTGGAACCCAGCTTGCCACGTGGACAGGAGAGTGTCAGACAGAGCAGGTGGAAGCTGGAGATAGCTGCGCAGCATTGGCAGAACGGTGTGGCATCACTGCTGCTGACTTTACCAGGTACAACTCTGTGAAGGGACTCTGCTCTGGTCTAAAGCCAGGCCAACATGTCTGCTGCTCATCTGGCAGTCTACCTAACTTTCGACCTAAACCCAATGAAGATGGATCCTGTGCAACTGTCAAGATAGCTGCTAGTGAGAGCTGCGCCGCTGCCAACAGCCTGAAAAATAGCGATATTGAGGAGTTTAACAAAGACACCTGGGGATGGAATGGATGCAACAACATCTGGGCCGGCAGCATCATCTGTGTGAGCAAGGGTACACCACCCATGCCAGCTCCCATGGAAAACGCGGTCTGTGGCCCCCAGGTCCCTGGAACCAAGGAGCCCACAGACAAGAGCAAGCTTGCTGAGTTGAACCCTTGCCCTCTCAATGCCTGTTGCAATGTCTGGGGACAGTGTGGCATCACATCTGAGTTCTGTACCAACACTGGGACTGGAGCTCCAGGAACAGCAAAGCCTGGCACTAATGGATGCATCTCCAACTGCGGCACCACTATTGTGAAAGGATCGGCGCCATCTGAATTCCGCAGTGTCGCCTACTATGAGGGATACCTTTTTAAACGAAATTGCCTATACCAGGATTCCTTGCAGATCGATGCTTCCAAATATACGCATCTGCATTTTGGCTTTGGTTCCATTTCCTCTGACTATGAAGTTTACTTTGATGATGAACTAACTACCTATGAGTTCAACAACTTCCGGTACATCAATGGTCCAAAGAAGATTCTCTCCTTTGGCGGCTGGGACTTCTCAACCATGCCTGAGACTTATAATATCTTTCGTCAAGGTACTACGCCAGCCAACCATCTCAAACTAGCAACAAACATTGCGAATTTCATCAAGGAGAATGACCTGGATGGTGTTGATATTGATTGGGAGTACCCAGGTGTATGTAACCCCATCTTTCTGCTTGTGCCATAGAGTTGCTGATAAAAGGTAGGCCCCAGATATCCCTGGCATACCTGCTGGGGATGAAAGTGAAGGCATGAACTACTTGGCCTTCTTGGTGGTCCTTAAGAACCTACTGCCTGGAAAGTCTGTCTCAATTGCTGCTCCTGCCTCATACTGGTACTTGAAGAGCTTCCCTATCACACAGATCAGCAAGGTGGTAGATTATATTGTGTTTATGACCTATGATCTGCATGGACAGGTATATAATAACCAACCTTTTGCAATATTTTTGCTGACCCATGTGTGCCTATCTATAGTGGGATGTAGGCAATCCTGATGCCCAGCCTGGCTGCCCATCAGGAAACTGCCTGCGAAGTCATGTCAACCTTACTGAGACAATCAGTTCCCTTGCTATGGTAAGCCTTTTAGTTGCACACAGTGGCACAGAGAAATACTGCTAATGTGTGCTCTATACTACCAGATCACAAAGGCAGGTGTTCCATCCGGCAAGGTTGTTGTGGGAGTCTCCAGCTACGGCCGTTCCTTTTCCATGACTGAGGAAGGCTGCCATGGTCCCCAATGCCAGTTCACTGGGTCACGGTTGGAGCCCAGTGGCATGGAAGGCCGATGTACTGCTACAGCAGGCTACCTTGCCAACGCAGAAATCTATGAGATTATCAATAAGAATTCTAGCCGCGTCAACCAGCATTATATTGATACCAATAGCCACAGCAACATCCTGGTATATGATGATACTGAATGGGTGGCATACATGAGCCCTGAAGTCCGCTCATCGCGCATTCAAATGTACAGAGCATTCAACATGGGTGGCTCTGTAAACTGGGCTACCGACCTGGAAGAGTACAATGACCCCCCCACGGGGGTATTGAACTGGGGTGGCTTTAAGAAGCAGGTTAAGCTGGGCAAGAATCCATTGCAATATGCTGATCATCATCATGGAAACTGGACCAATTTGACATGCGATGACTCCTTTTTCATAGATATACCCTACTACACGCCAAAGCAGCGCTGGGACGGACTGGATGCTTCAGATGCTTGGAATGATCTCATGACAGAGTGGAGAAACTACCATGATGGGCACAACAACACCAGCCACATGAAGTTTACAGATTATATCTCCTATATGATTGGCGGCCCTGCAAATGCTGACTGCGGTGAAATTGGGCAAGACAGCAACTGTAGACAGACTGATAGCAACTGTGATGAACATGGGCCAACAGGCAAGCTCATCTGGGAATCATTTGTTGCTATCTCTTCGGTACATGGACCCCCTTTTCATCTTCCCATATCCATCTCTATGTTTCTGCTGACTCAAATATTGTTGTAGACATATGCCCAGTACAAGGATGATCTTGTCACTACTGCTGCTCTTTTCATTGATAACACTTTGGTTGATATGGAGAAAAAATTTGCGCCAGTTCCCCCAGAGGAGGATGACGGGTGGGCTGACATGCTTTTCGACCTTATCTCCATGGGCACACCTATGGCTGGAGGGAAGTTTTTTAAAGATAGTAAGCTACCCACTCACTAAACCTTGAATAGGGGGGGGGATTGCATCACTAACTAGCAGTACAGTTGTGGAAAAACTGCCTGCATTGGCATCAAAAAGTCCAGAGACTAAAGCTAAAGCTGAAGAAATCACTACAACTCTTATGTCTGGGGCAGTCTCCATTGCCTCTGATCTTGAAATCTCTCCACCGTAAACTTGCCCTGTGATCCATATAATTGTTCAGCATTTGATGAAGCTAACATAATATTGCATCTTAGGGATAAGTGGTCAGAGGATGACCAGGCTGGGTTTACTCACTATCTTGGACAATGCCTTGCTGGTTGGGAAGAAATTGCTAAGGATGATCTAGGCAATTTGTTCAGTGGTGAAGAAGAGTCTATTGATAGGCTCACCACTCTTGTCTCAGGCGGCACCTTTATTGGTGGAATTCATGGGGATTCAGATAATGAGGAGCAGCAGCAAACCATAGTCCAGAACAGTGTTGCAAGAACATTCTATAGCTTTGCCATCCCTGCATTGTGGCAAGCTTCTGGTCATCATCCTTTCATCATTGACACAGGCCACAGTTGTGATGATAAAGCTGAGGATGATGAGAGTCTCAAGTCAGCCTGCTATAATAATCAGCTCTATAAGTTGGCTGATCCTGATGGCACATCTCACCCATGTGAGAAAGACTGTGGATTGATAGGGGGCTGCACATGTAATGACACTCCATTTTCATCACTTGCAGGGGTAGAGTATTTGGATGGGGAAGATTGGGGTGGTATTACTGTGCAAGATTTGATTATTGGGTATGTGTTTCAATGCTTCAAGATGATCTGATCTCCATCGTGATTGTACTTTGGACTAACCTGTATTTGATGCATAGATCAGTCAAAACATATTTTGCAAATGGCCAGAAGAACAATGGTGGTGCTGCTGATCCAACAAACCCTAACACCTTTGATAGCCTCACCCAGGGCAACATCACCACACCTGGTTATATTAGACTGCCTGTGTGCACTGAGACCATAGCACGTCTATCCTGGGAAAATGCTGACAAAACTGAGTCAGTGAGAGACCAACCTGACTTCCCCTGCAATATGAACAATGGCAAAGACTATTGTGAGGACTCTACCTTTGAGGACCAGACTAGCAATGCCTCACCTCCTGTGGAAGATTGTCTACAGATTGTTAAGAATATTGAAGGTACAGATGGCTCGTGGAACACATTCATTGAGACACAGCGCCAGTTGGTCAGTTATGGAAACTGCAAGTTTGGCGTCACTGGCAAGGGCCGCAAGGGCAATTCCAACTTTGATGTAGGTGCCCAGGACATTGTTGACATCATCCGCGATGCTGTCAAGAAGTTTGGCAATGAGGATGGCAAGGTTGGGGCCAAGGGCGTGATGCAGTGCAGCGGCAACATCAAGAAGCAGAAGGTGGAATGGGGGCTCTACTAGACTTCCTTGTCTTTTTTTATCCCAGCTGCTGAGGTTATGAACGGCTGCATTCCCACCTGTAATTTCCAGTGGCAAGTGATTCCTGTTGGTGGTCCCCATGGGTTGGCTAATTAGCATATCGTGACAACTAGTTAACTCCTAGCTAGATCAACCAATGCTGCGAGTTTAACCCCCTCTGACAAGATATTCTTTCATTTCCATGCGTCGCGTGTGCTACTGTGCCGGGGGCACCGCGAACCCCTGGATCTCTTACATTTCCCATTCAGGAACAGCGTTGAGCCCGGCCTCTGGGCATACGAATGTATGGTGGAGCCCGTGGCCGAAGAGTATAAAGAGGGCTTCCTCCCAGATAGTTGCGGAAATTGAGCATTCTTTTGGTTTCAAGGTTGCTTCATTAGTATCGTTATCGTCGTATAGGAGCGAGGCTCCTGTGCTATCACGCTCTTCCGACCAGATATCGAAGCTCACGCTATTGAAGAGCTGGAGCGGAAGCTCACTGCAGAAGGATTTCAAAAATATGAGACTATCCTGGGTGCCGACGGAGTTGGGGTGCTATGGCCTGCCGTATTCCGAAATGGCACTGATGGAAAGGCTGGCGAAGAGATTGATCAAGAGATGTTTGAAAATGCTGACGGCGTTCAAGATATCGACCAGCTGGTTGGAGTGGGAGTGCAAGAAAATCGGGAAGGCTGGAAATTTTGGACGCGAGATGTCTCTTCAAAATGAAACATAGCATGAGAGATGCACATGTCTGGTTGATGCCTTGTCCTCAGGCATCAAGCAAGTATTTAAACGCTTAACTGACCCCTACGGTAACCTTCGGGGGTCGCGTCGCCAACCACCCGAGCACCGATTTTAGAGATCCCCCCTTCTAGCTTCAATATCTCAATGAATTCTATAGTATTTGGCTTCAAAATATATTTAAATTAAAAATCTACTCTTTCTCTTGGGCCCTAGCACGCCGTTGCCTTTGTATAATAGTTCCTCGTTGAATACACACATCCAACAGCTCCGGTAGGCAGTGCTTGTATTTGGCCCTTCCTATATCTTTTAATATGCCGATAGAATGACTGAATCCATTGGAAGGCAATCATATCAGTCATATAGCCATTTTCTGATACTCCAATTGAATATTCTTGCTGGATATCAGTAGCTTCAAACCAATTTGCAAGTATACAACTCCCACTCATGAGAATAAGTGGTGGGCAGGTCCAACCATCTGTGTTAACTGCTTCAACCACCGTAACATATTCACGATTTGAATCCATGCCAATATGGGGCTTCTTAGTATTGAAGTCCCTGGTAATAATCCATTGATCACGACCAACACCAATATTGAAGCCAGTCTCATCAAAGTTGTAGATATCCTTGTAAGAGCATGAGACCGCATAGAGGCGGCCTACAGGATCTTCCAGTGCGTACTTAAGCGGGGTCTGGGTCCTATCCGCCAAGCGCGGACAGTGCTGGTCTTTTTAACCTTGTGGGGGAGCGTAGGTGACCCAGCTACACCCTTTACAATCCTCCTTCAATATCCCATGGTCCTGAATGGTCCGATGGAGCTTCTGAAACCACTCCTGAATAACCTCATGATCCTCTGCACGCTTGCGGTCAAGCTCTATAGCTCTAGAGCGACGTTTCTTATATTCAGGATGCCTTCCTAGCCATCGGTTTAATCATTTCTCGCTGACAGTAGGTGGAGGGGTGTCTAGGTTGGTATGGGTTGACAGGATGGAATTGGCACTTGATTGGATCATTCGTGCAAGTGGCTTCACATTTAATTGCTCTAGAGTATCAATATAATGACACAGAGCCTTCCCTCGCTCTTCTGACAATCTGGTGTTGGTTGGTGGTCGTTCAAGTAGATTGGACCGTCCCTTCCACCTTGCGGAGAGGGTATGCCGTTTAACTCCATATTCACGCGCAGTTTTAGCAATATTTGGAGGGTTTTGTGTGTTTAATGCGTCAATGGCTTTGAGCATTTGATCTTCGTAATTTTTATTGAATTTAGGCATGGTGGCGATGGTTAAATTATATGATAAAGTTGATGGGTTGGAATTCTACGAATTTCTAAAATCAGTGCTCGGGTGGTTGGCGGGGTCGCGTATTGCGCGACCCCGAAGGTTACCGTAGGGGTCAGTTAGTTATTTTGTGAAATGCTACTACATTACTTGATCTTCTTCCTCTCGTACCTGAGCGTAACAGTCTCGGGTCTGGACAGGTATTCAGGATCACCAGCTCAACTGCGTTGACCGAGATATTAAACTCCCCCGGAGTGCGGCCCCGGCAGGAAAGTGGAGGGGAAGTGGTTACAAGTTACTGTGCATCACCTTTCTTGAAGCAGTGTGAAGATCGTACTTTTAAGGGCGAGAGAAGAAGGTATGGCATAGTTGATAAAGATGGAATCCCTCCACGCGACATCCCCCAAAGAGAGCCACTGTTTCTTGAGCGTCGTGCTCCAGTACACCTAGAGGGACCCTTTGCTCCTTCTGGGGAATTTCTGTGCAAACAGTCTCGCCACCTCCGACCAAGCAAGATTCTGTTCTTCCCGGAGGTTCACCAATAAATACTTTTCTTCCATGGACCACGATAAGCCTTTTTCTCGTAGGCTGCGCATCAACTAGGTCGGTGCTTGAGCCGGGTTGTCACAGTCATATGTCGTGTCCACATCTTGGCTTGAGATGCATCTTGATACAGAGGCGGTATCTGCGTCGGCACACGTAGAAACGCAGTGTGATAAAGCACCCTCAAACAGTCAGGACAGGAACTGTAGCCGATCCTCCACTGGAAGGGCCGAGAATTGAGCGCGAATGGTAGGAAAGGAAACGCGCTTGTGACGGCCAGGCCCTTTAGTGGACCGACCAGAACCATTTTTTGACCGTCCCGTTCCAGCACTAACTGGTGACCAGAACTCTCTGTCCTCTCTGCGTTATGTCTGCATTGGAGAGATGGATCTTGATTTGGAAAGCAGGAGCACTCCGAGGGATCTCTGCCTGGACATTCTGCGATGCCGGTAATATTCTCCGTTGCTTCGACCTGCCCACCATCTGGAAAGGCATGATTGTTCAGGATTGCGGGATCAATGGTTTCATTGCTTGGAAGATCTTCACTCTGGATGGGATTTTCGGAATCAACACAGAGGAATTGATGCTCAGCGCCCAGACAAATATAACCGGATATTGCTGCAGAACTGACGTTCTCTGGGACTGACAAGTCTCGCAACTGCAAAATTTCCTTAGTCAAAAACTCCTGAGTAAATATTGGCAGAGGTTGGTCGCTCTAAATCCTTCGGTTCGCGTCAAGTGGTTTGAGAGTCTGAATGTAGACTGTCATCGAAGCAGACCTCCACTGGCGGCTGGGCAGGAACAAGATGCTGCTCGGAGTTTGAGGGGGTGAATATTTGGGCTCTTTGACGCTGGGTTGCTAGAATTGGAGGGAGGCGGGGTGGCAGTGATCTAGACAGGACTTGGGTAGCAACAAATATCGAGAGAAGCCTTGTCCTGGAAAGGATTCCACAGCCAGAAAGATTCCAGACAAAAGCTAGTGCTTAACACAGTGCGAAAAAGAGCGGGAGAACAAGTTCACGGGATATGGGGATTGGGGCCGCTCGTAAAATAGAGATACTGGGACTTGGGATCTTAGGGCAGTGGGCAGGGCACAGCGGGAGGAACGAGTGGGAGAATTGGGAGGGTTGGGTTGCAGATTTGCCATTTTGGGTGGAATTGTAGTCTCTTTTATAGACCTTGAGGCGTAATCCACCTACTTCATAGCGCAGAAGACGCTGACGAGCTCCTGCACCCTATTCCAATGCATCCAAAGTTGCAAGATCACACAAGTTTCACACCTGTGAGGCTTTAGGGCATCTGCAACAATCCTGACCAATATTGCTGATGGCTCCCAATCAATGACCTATGCCCACAGCCGTCGCCAGCCATGCCTCTATTCGCCAGACTGTGTGATCCTGGGGTCTTGCCGCAGCCTGGCCAGGCATTGACCTCATGATGCAGCCTTGGCCAGGGTCTAGTGAATGTGCAGTATTTTCGCTATTGCTCGCATACCGTGGCATGCCATCGAGATTCATCCATTGGGTGCAAATACACTGGAGAGGCCGACAATGACAACAACTGCGAGGTTGAGACGTTTGAGAGCAAGCGGCTGAGAGTAGATCTGCAACGCCAGGGGCTGTGCAATGTAACATTAAATAGGGCGTCAGATCGAGTGGATGAAGCAGAGAATGAGCATTGACGAAGGCAACTGGGGAGACTTTGCAACAAGGGAGGTCAGCGGAATAACAGTGACACTCAACGGGAAGGCCTCACAAGCAGAAGGCGGTCTAGATAGATCTCAAGCGGGATTCACGGTGACTTCATTGGAAAAAAGAGCATTGACACGCAATCACATGACGTGGTGGAGGACTTAACTACCCCCAGTGTTTCTGCTCCTGGGCGATCCTGGGCGACTGGATGGCATTGCAGCCAACGCTGGCCAGAATGACCACAGAGTCGGATGGAGCAGCATCTCTGGCAAAATGCAAGGGGCAGTGCATCGGGCGGAAAGCCAATGCGTAGGTGACGGTGGGGTCCAGAGTGGAATAAAGGGGCCGATGATGAGTGCAAGATAGAGGAGTCGAAGGAAGGGGAAGAAAGAGAAAAGAGGTCGAAAGGGCGAGGTCAGGTCTTTTATGTTGGAGCAACAAAGAGGAGAGGTTACGTGACGGTGTATTGGGGTGCTAAGCCGGGAACGGCAAAACTAACACCTAGTAATTCACAGGTCCTTATTTTACAGTATTAACATTCACATTAACCAGATCTTGGGCTTTCTGTTTGCTAGCCAGATCTGTCATCCGGCAACTGCAATTCACTCTATCTTCCCAGTCTGTTAATTTCTTGTGCAGCTGGCTTTGTGCTGTAATGACTGTTTCTGTGCCAGTGAATTGACTGCTATTTGGCTGAGGTATACTACAGTTGTCCACCACTCATACATTTCCTCTCTCACTTTCTAACCACCCTACTCTTTACTGATCAATGTTGCTGACTATTTCTACGGAAGTAACTAGATCTCGATCCTCAAGATGAAAGGTGCGCAGCGTCGCGATACGGTCATAACGCGCGCCATGACTAAGTCTCCAGTCAGCGGTTATCCAGAGAGTCAAGTCGGCATCCGTCACGGTGGACCAGAAACTGATCTCATCAATCGGTCGAGGGCTTCTCGTTCTCGCGGCAGTGGGTAAGGGTGACACCGAAAAGGAAGCGGACTCGCTCGTTGCAAAGATCTTGAAGGCCCGATTCTGGGAGGACGATACCGGTGTAGCGGTTTGTCTCTTGTGTGCCCCGGAAGTCTATCTGACCATTTCTTAACGCCTGGCGGTTCATAAAGTGGAAGAAGAATGTCCAGGATATACAAGGGGAAGTGCTCTGTGGTATGTGAACCTCGATCCATCAGAATCTCCGGAGGCTACTTTCTCACAGTCAAATCCAGTCTCACAGTTCACCCTATATGGTAACCTGAAGAAAGGCAATAAACCCGATTTCCACGATGCCGCGGATGTCGAAACAGCACGCAGGCTCTACGACTACTTCTACAACCGCATGCGAGACTCATACAGGCCCGAATCGGTCAAGAATGGTGTCTTCCAAGCGATGATGGAAGTGGAATTGAAGAACGACGGTCCGGTGCGTGTTTTCGATCCATTGTTGATGAAAAGATCATCATATTCCTAACCACGGAGAGCGCGTAGGTCACTATTGAACTCGACACAAACGTGCCCAAGAAAGAGCCGAAGAAAGAAGACGGCCAGGGTAAGGCGCAGGAGAAGAAGTAGCAGCTCCAGGTTTGAGGTGTAGCAGCTGCAAACGGTTAGGAAGAAGCGATAGATCCATATAGACAAGACTCTGTAAGAATATATAGACAGCAGCAGCATTGCCTGTAAGTAGGCGTGTCGTGGCAGCGCAGCGTGAAAGAAATGACTGCGGAAACGGGATCGGGGAATGGAAGCTTCCTGAAGCACCCCAGTCACAACAGTGAACCCCACAAACTTCTCTCTTCCTCTTTCTCCCTTCCCTGGCCATTCCTGGCTTCCTTCGATACTCCGCGTATTCTTTTCTTCAAACTGCTGTACTATCTCCCTCTTTAACAGCCATTCGCATACTGTCCAGCCATCATGGCAGTGTCAAACCGTGAGTCCCTCACTGCGCGGGGTTGAGGTCGATCTTGCAGGTCCAGGATACTGACTGTCGTACTCCTGCAACAGGCCGCGCTCGTGTCTACTTCGATATCCAGATTGGCAAGGAGAAAGCTGGTCGGATTATCTTTGAGTTGGTGAGTCCTGTCCGCGGAATGGCTTGTCGCGGTTGGTTTGCTAACTTTGGATTCTCTCCAGTACAATGACGGTACGAAGCCTTCCACTTTGAGCTACTCATGCACATGCTGACCATGACTCAGTCGTTCCCAAGACCGCTGAGAATTTCCGGGCCCTCTGCACTGGAGAAAAGGGAACTGGCGAGCAGGGAAAGCCCTTGCATTACAAAGGCACGTTGGACGCTTTTCATTCCTTTCATTTCATACCACGGGGGAAGGGCCAGCTGACAACCGGATGTAGGCTCGATTTTCCACCGTGTGATCAAGCAATTCATGATCCAAGGAGGTGACTTCACAGCTTTCAATGGAACTGGCGGAGAGTCCATCTACGGCGAAAAGTTCCCGGACGAGAATTTCGAGCTTAAGCATGACCGACCTTTCCTTCTGTCCATGGCCAATTCGGGTCCTGGCACCAACGGGAGCCAGTTCTTCGTCACCACAGTCCCTACCCCACATCTTGATGGCAAGCATGTTGTTTTTGGAGAGGTTATCAATGGCAAGAGCGTCGTTCGCAAGATTGAGAACCAGCCTACGCAGGGAGACAAGCCAGTGGTTGATGTGACCATTGTCGAGTCCGGGGAGTTTACCGGCAAGGACTACGAGGATGCGGACAAGCATGCCGCTGATGCCACTGGTGACACATACGAAGATTACCCTGATGACTTCAAGTCTGAGGAGTTGACTGCCCCCCTCTGCTTCAAGATCGCCTCGGATGTGAAGAACTTCGGTAATACTGCGTTCAAGAGCGGTCAACTAAGTCTGGCCCTTGATAAGTACCAGAAGGGATTGCGTTATTTGAACGAGTTCCCAGAGCCTGATGAGAAGGATCCCAAGGAGCTGGATGAGCAGATGAAAGTCCTCCGCTTCACGCTTCACTCCAACTCATCTCTGCTTGCCAACAAGCTCGAGCAATACAAGAACGGCAAGACCTGGGCCACGTATGCACTCGAGGTTTCTGCTGCGGCAAATGCTAAGGATGCGGACAAGGCCAAGGCCTACTACAGACGTGCCGTTGCATCTGAGGGGCTAAAGGAAGAAGACGAGGCACTGGCGGATCTCGAAGAAGCATCTAAGCTGGCACCCGGCGACGCTGCCATCGTCAATGAAATCGCCAAGGTCAAGAGATCGATCAAGGCCGCCGAGGCTAAGGAACGTGCTGCTGCCAAAAAGTTCTTCTCATGATTCTGACCCATCTTATTGGTATTTTCCATTACACACATGTATTGCATCCTCTAGCGAGATGTTTGGGAGAATACCCGAGATACTAAGCCTGTGTTTACTCTAGCAGTCCATAGTTGATTGCAGATGGTCACAAGGGAAAAATTTCGAAGAAACAGAAAGAGAAAAAAAAAAAAAAAAAAAAACTTTCATACTAGACAGTTCCCTTTATCCCTCATTGCATTTGTGTTTCTTACAAGGTACACGGTACTTGAGCAAGCAGACATTGAGGATAGGAAATAAATGGGTTTTACGTCTGTTAACATTCTTTGGACTCACTTTAGGTATATACCAGACATTGCATAGGCTGACCCGTAGCCTTTGTCCTCCATCATGTCTTGAAGCATCAGGCCAAAGGCCATACTGGGGGTAGAATATGCCGAGCTGCTAATCTAATGAGTTTGCAAAGAACCATGTGAATGCGAAGAACGATGGTGATGCCTTTTCTTCCCTTCGTTCGACTTCACTCTGCTGAGCTCTCTCCTTGCAGGCTCTCTAATGGGGACCTCGTTTCCGAAATTTGCTCAATGCCTAAGTGCTTGCTCCGCTGGCTTTGGATGAGGATGGTTCTCATTCTTCTCCTTTCTGGATTTGCGCCGTAGGATTGTAATTGTCGCGTCATGCACACGCTCCAGGCTCTTGATGAGTTTCATAGCAGCTAACTATTCCAGCTCGCAGATTTTGCATCTTCTCCCTTGGCATTCCTGGCTGTCTGAGTTGGAATCTGTCTATGTTTATTGACTGTTCGGGCTCGAGTCTGCTCCATCGACTGATTGGTTTGTTGGTGCTTAGCATCATCGTATGTATTTCATTTGCGGGAGCGAGGAAATATTTTTCGAATACAGGTTCCTGCGTGAGATGTAGACAGTAGCTGATGCTCAGCTAGGTTCAAGTCGTATGCAGTTGAAGACACTTAATACGAATGTGTAGAAAGGATAGTATGAGGAAGGTCACAGCCATTCGCCGTCTATTCGACAGTCGCGTCCAAATTTTGCACACTAGAAATAATGTGGGAATCTAATTATATATCTATATTTTCAAACAACACAAAAGCTTGTGTTTTTGCTCCAACCCTCTCTATGATCGATATCACCAATTCCATCCATTCAGTGCAGGAAACCCATCTCCTTCCAGGCCTGTATATATTTATGTACCGCCTCTGCACTGACTGGGACCACGTCAGCCAGAGTTGGCGAGTGTTCCCTGCTCTTACTGGTATCCAGCAGCAGCCCACCGCAGGACATACGCAAGAAGTTATCATCCAAGAAATCGATCAACTTAGCCGCGGGATTATCCAGTTCAACCGATCCTGGGAACCGGCGTACTCGTTGCACCCATTCAGGGAAAGGGATCACGTTTCCCTTGGGGATATCGAGCCCGTCAGCGAGGATAGGGATCATTTCGCGCCATGGCTGCCGCACGGGGTTGTCGATGTGGTAGATTGGATACGGGGTGTTGTCCGCGAGGAGAAGGTCTGCGAGCGTGCCGGCGACATCGTTGACCGGGGTCCAGGATAGCTCGCCTTCAAAGTCAGGGAGTGCTTTAAGAGTCTGGGACGATTTCATCAGGAACGAGAGATGCTCCATGGGGTTCCAGTATCCGCTTGTCTTGGAGCCGGCGACTTGCCCCAGACGTACAGCCATGGGAGAAAATCGGTCAGGATACTGATGGAGTGTCTCATCAAGCATCAGCTCACAGACATACTTGGCATCACTGTACCCGTTCGGTAGGAGGTCTTCGATGCATACACGCTCCTCAGGGACGTGCCGGTTGCCGGTTCGCAGAGGGTAGTAGCCAACTACGGAGATGGAAGAGATGAGCTGGAATCGGACTTTGAAATCAGGGCCGCGACGGCAGGATATATCCCAGGCCAAGGTGATAAGGTTCTTCATGACTTGGAATTGGAGTTCGAAGCCCTTGACTGGGCGTTTACCGCTCATGGGCCAGGCATTGTGCAGAACGTGTGTCACGTTGTTGACGAGATGCTGATACTGCTCCGCGGGTAGACCGAGCATCGGCTTGGATGTGTCCGTCTCGAGGATGATGAGTTTGGACAGCGCGGTATTATTGAGAGAGATCCCCTTGGACTCCATGGATTGCTGCTGACGGCGCGTCGGATCCTCCCGACTGACCCTGTTGATGCAGACGACAGAGGTAACGTCGTTCAGTTGAGCGAAATGGGAAACCAGGTGAGAGCCGAGACTGCCAGTGGCCCCGGTAACCAGAACGCATCTTCCAGGAGGAGAGGATGGCTTGGGCTGGGAGGTTGAGGAGGTGGTTGGAGCGACGAAGCCTTGGGTGCTGTTCCGGACGTACTTAAGAACGGCCACTTGACGAGCCGCAAAGTCAGTCAAAGGGGCCTTCGCAGCAGACGATGGGGTTACTGGTTGACGCTCATACCTCTGGCCGGATGCCAGCGCAAGGAAAATGCGCTGGATGTTCACTTCTGAGCGATGCCCATCGGTCCAGTCGACATGGCCAAAGCCGGCGGTGTTCAAGTCGCGTTCCCACCGGGACTGATGGGAGATGGCATGGCGTCGACCGTCATCGAAGAGCCACCAGCCTTCCAGCAGGCCGAAGATGATATCGATCCAGTAGACCGTCTCCGTCATCTCCAGCATCATGAGGAATCCATCCTGACGCAGGGCCTTGTGGATGTGACTGGTGGACACCGTCAAGCTGTGCGTGGCATGAACCGCATTACTGGCGAGGATGATATGCTGGGTGCCGACGAGGTCATCCGCGGGCGCCTTCTCAATGTCATGGACGCGGAATTTCATGAAGGGGTACTGCTTGAACTTCTTGCGCGCTGCCGCCACGAATGAGGGTGCCAGGTCGGTGAAAGTATACTCAATCGGCACGTTCAGACTGGCTAACATGGGCACAATCCACTTCGTTGTCCCTCCCGTTCCAGCACCCATCTCGAGAATCTTTAGTGGACCTTCGTGCATGGGGAGCTTGGAGATTAGGCGCTTGAGAAAGTCCTCCATCTGTTTGTATGCGAGCTTATTGAGCAGGGAATCTCCGTAGAGGCCTGAGACCAGCGTTCGACCTTCTTCCGATCCGAAGATCAGTTTGATGCCATCCAGTTTGCCAGTCAGAACGTCAGCCAGTCGAGTACCGCAGAACTGGGTTAACTGGTTGGCGAAGTTGTGGCCTGGGTAGTCGCGCATGAGCTCCTGGCAGATCTCTGAGCTCGATTTGGAGGGCACAGTGACAGCAGTCCGGATGATGCAGTCATCGTCCATATCAACCAAGCGGGCTCCTTTTTCCAGCATCATGTAGAGATACTCTACTAATCGTTCATGCTGGGGGAGGTACTTGATACGCTCCAAGGTCTGCCCGGACTTAGCGTTGCGCAGCGAACAGCCCAACTGCTCAAAGGCTTCGATGACGAGAGCCACACACAACTGGTCCTGCTTTGGCAAGATGGTGTCTATGTAGTTGGCGCAGTGATAATCGGAGATGAACTGGTCAGTGAGGGCTTTTGTCTCCCCAAATGCCTCCAAGACCGTGGAGACAGGAAGACTTAATTCGCCGTTGGAAGAGGTATGCGGAGTGCTGTTGACGGTAGGATGGGAACCATTCACCTTGACTGATTCCTCTATTATCTTTGCAGGCACGGTAGAGGCAGCTGAGGAGCTGGGAGTTCCCTCCAATTTCCCGTTAACTTTGACATCGAATTCCCTAACGCTCAATTCCTCAAGGACAACTTCTTCGTCGATGTGGGCGTCGAACTTGGAGGCGATTTCCGATATCAGTTCGGTTGACAGCAAAGAATCAACTCCAAGATCACGGAGGAGAGTCGTTGGGGAGATATCACTTTCCTCAATTCCAAGGAACTCAGCCAGGAACTCGGCGACATCCGCTTTGGCAGAGGAGACACTGGTTGCGGCGTCAGAGGGAGTGAAAACACTCGGATTCTCCGACGACTCTCCATCCTCGCCTTCCTCGCCATCTGTATCTTCTACTACTTCACTGGGCCCCAGAGCCTCCTGAATACAGCGTAGGAGACCCTGAAAGCTAGTCACTTCGACCAATTCGTCCGTAGGCAGTGAGCACTTGAATATAACCTCGATTTCCCGCGCCAGCTCCATGCCCATGAGCGAGTCAATGCCGATATTAGCTAGTTCCGTATCGTCTTTGATCTCCTCAGGTTCGAGACCGGCAAGCTCTGCCAGCATTGCACGCACTTTGCCACTGATATCGGGCGCAGAGGACTGCTTTTTCTTGGGCTTGGAGGCCTTCTTAACCTTAACAGCCGAAGCAGGACCCGGAATAGCAGCAGGCGCTGTCAGTTTAGCTGGGGCAGAGACAGGGGCAGCACGATGAGATTGCCTGACTCCATCTGCGGTCAGCCGGGAGAGCAGCTTGCTCATGGACATTTTGGGCACCTTGGCGTAATTGATGCCCAGAATGACTTCGGTCAAGAGGCCATTAGTGGAATCGAAAATGAAGATATCGGTGATATATGCCTTTTCCGAGGACCGATGATGGTATGCATATACGTCCCAGATCTCCGGCCGTTCATAGTCACAGCTGATTTTAGGTGAACGCAGCCACTGCTCGAATCCATTGGCAATGTACATATCGGTTGGAACGCGGTCTGTCATACAGTTGACCCAGATCCCACCTACCTGGCTGAAGCAGTCTGACAAGTGTGTGTCCAGCCAAGTTTCCCCAGAATACCTCTTGACGATCCGCCCAGCTGACTCGTTCCCTTGTCCGACGAGTTTCTGCAAACCACGATACATCTCCCCGTAGTCTACAATTTCAGCGAAGGTTTTGTAGATGTTTCGGCCTTGGATAATATCGTCCGCATCCAGACTGTTCAGAATGCCCAAGCAGCGTTGATAGCCCACCAGACGCTCGTACCGGGCAAAGTCGAGCTGGAACTGCAAATCGTCGACTGACCGGAAGAAAACTTTACCTGTAACATGCAGCGTAGTTGCCGACGCTTTTTGTGATCCGGTACTTTCGATCTTCCAATTCCAGGAATGACGCTCTGCATCGAACGCTTCCAACTGCAGCCAGACCATCCGCTCGGGGTTGACGCATATCGGTGCCTGGTTATCGACGTGATGTATCTGCGGTTGGAGAGTTGACTTCACCAGATCCGGACGCAGACTATACAGGGCCTCAATGGCCAGATCAACCTCCAGCGTGGCAGGGCAGATCGGTGCCGTCTGGGCGATAAGGTGGCCTGAGACGAGTTCTTCGTATTTGGGGACCATGGTGTTGATCCGGAACCGTGCAGTTCGCTGGTCTTTATCCTGGTAACCGACAAAGGTCAAGAGGCCTTTTGGAAGCTCCTCAATCGGCGAGGCCGGCTGTACCACAGGCTCCACAGTCAACTTTGGTGGTGGCTTGAGCTCAACCCAGTGTCTTGCCTTTTCAAATTGATACGGCGGCAGGAGAAGATTGGCGTATTCATAGGTCTGTGAGGAGTGATGGGACCAGAAGGACACATTGAGACCGGCTCTCCATAGGCTGACAGTTGTATCAGACAGAGAATCCAGGCCATGATCACTAGAGAGATTGACGGGCTGGAAGTGATGGTCAGCAAAGGCTCCAAGAGCCCTACCGAGCATGTTGACAATGGTTGAGTTGCACCCGGCTTCGAGCCAAACGCAGGATGGGTGTTGTTTTGCTAGTCTTTGCACGGCGTGATTGAAATAGACAGGATCGCGCATATGGCTAGCCACATATTTTGGCGTTAATTCCTCGTCAGAATGGCTCTCTGTGGCCCTCTCCAGATGGATAATGGGCTTTCCAAATTTCAAACCGGTAGCTGTTTTCTCTAAGTCGACAACCAAGGGCTCAACCAGAGTGGAATGGAAGGCGTTGGTAACGTTCAGCTTCTTAGTACGCAATGAGGAGAATGAAGAATTGCTAGACACTGTCTGCAGCACAGCATCAATTGCGAGACTGGAGCCGGCCAGCGTGAAGCTACGAGGTCCATTGAAGCAGGCAATTGTCGCGGGCTTGTCCTTGCACAACTTCTCGGATTCACCCAGTAACTTTTCAACGACAGGAAGATCCGCCTCAATAGCCATCATGGATCCCTTTTCATCACCCCAAGAATCCCGTATAAGACTAGCTCGACCGATGATCATCTTCAGGGCATCTTCAAGGCCGAGGATTCCAGAGATGCAGACGGCCGTTAGCTCACCAAAGCTGTGGCCGACGAGCGCTACAGGCTGTACACCACAGTCAATCCAGCTCTTGGCACAGGAGTACTGAATGGCAAATAAGGAAGTCTGAAGCTTCACAGGGTCGGTGATTGGGTTCCGTTCGAATATAGCTGGGTAGATGCTACCAACTTTGAGGGCACGGCAGACTGCATCACATCGATCCAAATAACTGCGAAGAATGACAACGTTATCATAGAGCTGTCGATCCAAGCCTACAAATGTGGAGATCTGACCACCAAAGCACAGCACAACTGGTCGAGTAGCCGGACGCACGGTGGGAGCCACACTGGAGTTTCCATTTCCCAGCGCTGTCAACTTCTGTTCCAGCTCGCCTATAGACGCACAGTTGAAGATTGCAGCACGGCCGAACGTGCGGTTTGACTGCCGAGAGAGATTGAATGACAAATTCCGCGGGGAAAAGTTCTTCGCCGAGACTGTCTTGGACTGGATGAAGCGTAGGAACCGGGACGCATAGGAGCGAAGACTGCGGTCATCCGGCCCAGGGAACCAGAATGGATATCTGGCGCCTTCTAGAACCTGGATAGTCGCCGGATCCCTCGCGCTGGGAGCCTGAGTGACTATGAGGGAGGCATTGGAACCGGAGGCGCCATAATTATTGATGAGGGCCGCGCGGAAGTCCTCGTTCCAGGGAGTCAGCTTGGTGGCAATCTTCATGTTGTGCTCTGGCAAGGCTTTTATGGATGGATTCATGGTGGTAAAGCTTGCCTGGGGTGGGATGTAACCTTCATTAATCATGAGGAGCACTTTGATGAGGGAAATGACTCCTGAAGTACACTCGGTATGTCCGATGAGGCCCTTGACAGAGCCAAAGTGCAGCGGTGTTGAGCGATTGGAGCCCCCAAGTACTCCCAGGATACTCTCATATTCTGCTGGGTCTCCCACAGGAGTGCCAGTTCCGTGAGCTTCAACGACAGTAATCTGTTTAGGCACCAGATGGGCCTCCCTGGTAACGTCCTTGAAGAGCTCTGAAAGGGAGGGCGAGTTTGGCACGAAGATTGGGGTGCAATTCTGGTTTTGATAGACAGCGGTGCTCGCAATGGTCCCTAGGATCTGGTCGCCGTCTTCAATTGCAGTGCTGAGCTTCTTCAAGAAGACAGCTGCAATGCCTTCACCGCGACAATAGCCATCTGCATGAGCGTCGAATGGCTTGCATTGGCCCGTTGGACTCAGAAAGGACGCCCCTGCCAAGTTCTGGAACCAGAGAGGATGCGTCATTACATTCGTACCACCGGCCAGGGCAGCAGTACACTCGCCGCTGAGGATAGCTTTGCAGGCCTGATGAACTGCTACAGCAGACGAGGAGCATGCAGTGTCGATGGTCAGGCCAGGACCGGTCCAGCCGAAGTAGTGGCTGATCTTTCCTGCAATGAAGCTCTTTAGGTTGCCAGTGGCCGAGAAGGCATTAGGAGCATGGCAGGCAATGTTGTTCTCATAATCCGCAGCGCAAACGCCAATATAGCACCCAATCTGCTTGTCAACGCTGGGGTTGCAGAAGTATCCCGACTGTTCGACAGCCTGGTAGGCGATCTGCAGCATGTGGCGCTGCTGGGGATCCGTCGAGGCAATCTCTCGCGGGCTCTTCTTGAAGAACTTGTGATCAAAGACATCGTGGTCTCGGATAAAGTTTCCAAACCACTTCCTATTTGTATCAAGCTCGCGAAATACTGTGTCGAAGGTAAAGCGCTCTTTGGGTACTTCCTGGTGCTGTGACTCCCCCTTGCAGAGCAACTTCCAGAACTCTTCGAGGTCATCTGCACCGGCAACCTTACACGACATGCCAATGACGGCGATATCATTTTTCTCGACCGCATGGGCGTATTTCAAAGTAGATATAGCTCCGGGAACACACGTGTTGTGTACCGCAAGGTCCGCCATATTGACAATCTGTGCGCTGAGTCCTCGCAGAAGTGAAGGAGGGATACATCTCTCTGGGCCGAAAGAGACCAGCACGGAATCCTTGTACTGCAATCTTGCAGCATGCATAGTTGAAAATGTCTGGTACCACTGTGATCGTTCCAACAGGATCAGACGCAGGGCGTGCTGATGCAAGTTGCCCTTGGTGATTAAATTGCCTCCAGCGTTTGATCGCGTCTGCAACACCAGTTCTGAGGCGTCCGGGAACTGGAAGGCTGGATGCGAGTCGCAGAAGTCTATCATAGAATCGATGTCATTGCCATAGCAGTCACAGTGGAAGCGGCCCCGGAGCCCAACCTCCGTAGCGATGATGCCAGCTAAACGGAGTTTCTGCTGCAATGCAGGGAAAGTCTTCGCAGCGGTCGTTACTGTGACACGGTTTGCATCGTACCACACGGACACATATGCCTATTAGCAGTGGTTAGATCTAACAAGGTCGGTTCTTGATTTGATCTATGAGTTGAGTGTCCGGGGGAACTCACCTCTGGAAAGTCTTGTAGGACCCGGCTGAGCTCTGCTCCAGCCTCCGGGGAGTTCCACGCAGTTGCCATTGATTTCGATGCTCCATAATCGCTCAATGCATCTTCTGCGTCGGCGGCTGCTCCGACGAGCATTGCCAGACGGATGGCTACCGCACCATACTTCTGAAATTGTCTTCTGTTTGTGCTGCAGGCTACTGTGACAGCACTGAGAAGGCCAGTACAGAACCCTAGGGCCTCTATATTATTGCTCTGGATGGCATGAGGATCGGACTGGTCATCCGCCTGCGAGAGTTCGAGATATTGGCAGTACTGTGCCAATTGTGTGATGACGACAAGGGGGCTGAGGAGAATATTGGGAAGATGAAAATCGGCCTCATTGACCTGGCCAGTCGTGAACCAGTCCTTCAAGTTCTCAAGGAGTTGCTCACCGAGGATGGACTGCAGCTTCGGGATCCTCTCTGCCAGCGCTTTCCAGTGTCCGGGAAGACCAGCAACGGCATCAACAATCCAGCTGAACCCCTGAGTCTCCAAAACGGTGGTGCGAATTTGGTTGAAGTCCTCTTTGGTAAACGAAAGCGCCTGTGGCCCAAAGAGGAGGACGGTGCTCCCTGTGACGGGGCGCAATATCCGACTGACCATCTCGACTTGGATGTGTGTCTCTCCGTGTCGGTTTACGGCAAGCAATGCGAAGTCGTCACAATATTAAGGAGCTCGGAGTGGGAGTGGTATTGCCAGACGTCCTGTTGAGAAGCCGACAGCATTGGCTCCAAGCAATCTAGCACGCCAGATGGCGATGGGGGTCGAATGATTTATGAGAATAATGTTGAAAGAATTATCGTGTCTGGAAGACAGACATATAAGGAATATCCTGGACTTAAAAGAACTAATGAAGGCAGAGCCAGGACAACAAACACCTGGTCTCGTCCAGAGTGCTATCAGGACTTTAGGGCACGATTTCTACTCCGCTGCAGGAGAAACATGGAAGACCGCGCATGCCTTTCCGGTCAATAAACTCCAGTTGTCCGAGGATCTAGCATGGACCAGCTCCTTGGTCAAAGCCATCTCGACTCGTGTCCAACAGAATTTTCCACCGAAGGGCCACCTACATGCATCCTAGCGCTTCGTGAGACCGCCAAAGCTGACCACTGCTCCCATCGATGCACAGACTCGGGCTATGTTCCCACTATCAACTCTGCCACATCCAGCTGGAGTAGATATTGCTTGCTGAATCAAGTCCGACAATATCAGATCGATTTAAGCTTAAATGGGAACTTCATACCCGGAGTTTCCTGGCGGAGTTTTCCATCGGGGTTTTGCCTACAACGTATGCTTAGCCCCTCAATTCTACTGTGTTGGATGAAATTCGCTTACCTATCATTCCGATCAACAGGTACTATGCCAAATACCGAGAGGGTAACGGCCTTCTCCCGTGTTCGCATATTGTGGAAGGGAAAGCGAGAGAGATGCATTATCTTCGCTATCGGCCGACCCAGTCGCTTCTTCATCTTTACCAAGATGTTCACAAGTCTTAACAAAGGTCTCTCATACTTAAGCTCTGGATATAGGAGACCTGGCCCATGCAAGCTTTGGTTGCTGACTCTAGTAACGGAGTTAACTCGGATGAACAGCACGCTTACGCATGAGTCACTTCGCATGGGCGGCATGGCCTCTCTACAACCGAACGACCGTAGGTAACTGACTCAGAGCACTCCGCATGTCATCCGCGGTTCGGCGATGACTCTGTCTGTTTCGATATGCCTTGGCTGGCATCTCTCTGTGGCAATGTTGCCCCTTGTCTGCGGTTCAAGGCAGTCGCAATGTATTGCTGCATTGAGAAACGCAGATAGATCTGTTTCAAACCGGCTCGACCGGGCGATCTAATACATCTCGGAGCTGACTGTATCCATTCCAATCATATGTTCACCCTGGCCTGCACATGAAATACCTTCGGCCAAGGAAAAGAAAGCTAAAGAGTGTCTAAAAACAAAGGCACATCAGAGGAGCTGAAACAAACTGCAGTAATCAGGCAGCCACGGAAGTCTCTCTCCATCCTCACTTGACTGCATCTGCGTAATCCTTCGCAGGTTTTCGCACTGGATTGCTTATTCCCTCATTCCCTGACATCGTCCAACTAATGCCTATTCAGCGAGAGCTCCGAGGACAGTGCTTTTGAGTCGTCCCGTCCCGCCCGGATACGAGCGTCATAATAATAAACTCCCGGGAGATGGCGCTAGCAAATGCCAATTTGTACTTTTGCTGGGATACCAAATGAAAGACACGCCGCTGTCGTTCCGTCTGCCAATAGTGGCTTAGGGCCTGGAATGGACGCTAATGCACTATGTCATCGTCTACACCGTATAGAGCACATAATCCCCTTCTCGTCCGCTCCTGGCCCATCAAAGTATCTTCAGCCGTGAAACATTGCTTACCCGGAGCATGCCAAATCTGACATGCCTGCATGAAGCCATGAAGAAAAACCATTGGGCCAAAAAACAGATTGATAAGCTGAGGATCCTTTCTCCGTCTTGGAATATTGCGACGCTATTAATATTTCAGGCTATGCGACATGGTGCGTACCCTTGAGGAATTAATTGGCAGGACAGGGATCTCTGGACATGCAGTTGTTCGTGTAGGGTTCGGGAATGACAGCCACAAGAAGAGGCCCCTCATTCATGTATGGCTAATGTGCAGCGATAGCATGCTGAGAAGACAGAATTGCCTCTTCCGCGGGTCTGATTAATTATATTCCATGCAGGTGGCTGCTGCCTCAGCCTGGAGGAGATAATGCAGGTCTGGTCTCGCAGAACTTCTTCCAAGAGCAGACCGATTATTCTCTACCCGGGGATTTAACTGTCCTATATCTGGGCTCACTAGGAATAGCTTTATAGACGGGACAACGCGAGTGGTATTTGCCATAATGTTCACGTCGTCCAGCCCTCAACAGAGAAAACCACGACAGTCAAGACAGCTTCCGGGGGCTGCATGCGAGGAATGTCGCCGGAAGAAGCTGCGATGTGATCGCCAGCAGCCTCAGTGCGGCGGGTGTAGGGATTCAGGCATTGTGTGCAGAGTTACCACTGAACATCCCCCCCGAGGCCCAAAGAGTGGACATCTCAAAGCACTACAGACCAGGATCGGTAATGAGGACCCTCTGCTATTCCTGCGTGGCATTTTGCTAACGAGTCCCATGTTTTCAGCAAGTTTGGAGCGCCGGTTGGAGCAGCAGATGCAGACAGCCCTGCTCCCAGGGGATGACATTATGAATATGCTGGACGAGCCGGCCTTCACCGTGTTCCCTAGCAGCGAGGACCAACTCGGGTTGCCGGCGTTTAATATTACTAACTCGACCCGCGGCGAACAGTGCCAGGAGGAGCAACTCTTGGACCATTTTGCCGATATGAAAGCCTCAGAATTCACAGGAACCCTAACCACGACCTCGATACCCGAACTGATGCGGGCAGACCTGTAGGTTCCTACAATCCTGCCTTCTAGACAGAACGCTTAGGGCTGACTACCGACGTGGCATTGACAGAGATCAGCTTTATTTCGACCGGGTCCATATCTTCACTCCCATCATTCACCAACGTCGCTACTTATCCTGGTCTAAAGATGCCCACAAGAACGAGGCCCGTGTCTGTCTGCAGTATGCCATGTGGGCGCTGGCTGCATCCTTCTCAGCGCCCTTCCAGCACCTCCGGGACGCCCTCTACCGTGACGCACGACGGATGCTGGATCTGCTGGAGCTAAGTGACGGTGCGATGGCTACCTATCACGTGGAACAAGCACAGGCGTGGATTCTGGTGGCTATATACGAGTTCATGCGTATGAACTACCAGGTCGGCTGGATGAGTGCTGGACGCTCCTTCCGGCTCGTCCAACTGATGAGACTGTATGGGATTGACGGAGCGAACAGCCCAACACAGGAGCTCCCGCAAACCTCTTCCATGGAATGGATTGAAACGGAGGAGAAGCGACGGACGTTCTGGATGGCGTATACTCTAGATCGCTTTATTAGCATGCGCGATGGTTGGCCATTGACATTAAATGAACAGGTGGTAGGAACTCCCGGAAGCAAATGGCGTTTGAAATAATGCACTCCATCTAATCGATAGAATACCCTAGGTCACTACCTGTCTGCCTGCCCCCGAAGCAGCTTTCCAGAGTGGCAAACCGGCATCAGGGGGCTTCCTATCAGAAACAATCACGCAGGAGGATACAGGTGCATTGTTCTCCTTTACCGAGTGTATTATCATCGCTACAGTCTGCGGGCGTAGCCTCTCACACGGCCAGAAGCTAGAGGTCGAACGTGTATACGGCGATGTATCTCCTGACTTCTGGCAACGGCATCAATGGCTGGATGCAATTGTGAAAAAGCGGATCGAGATCCTGTCTCTCCGCTGTGCTTCAGCCGCAGAGGTAGTAGATCCGCTGCTTCTTTTCACATACATGATGGCGCAGACCACGGTGCTGTATCTATGTAAGCTGGTCAAGTCCGTGACATGGGAGACGGATAAATTAAATCCCATCGTCCAGGAGTGTGAGCAACGGTCTTTAGCTGCTGCACAGGAGATTGTCAGTTTGACACATACTTTAAAGCAGTTCAATTTCCTCAAGGTAGGTAGCCGATCTTTTACTTTCTTCTATTTCATTGTTCAAGCAAGCAAGTCTGATATATCCAGGTCCATCCATTCACGCCGTTACCTCTGTACCTGTGCGCAGAATTCCTGTCCATGTACCGCAGCCTGGATGCATCATTTGACGCCCAACTCCAGGAGGTCCAGAATGCCCTCCGAAATCTTCAGGCAGTAAACAACTTGGCCCGGACGTATCTGAACCTGCTGCAACTGAAAGAACACGAAGGGTCCCTGCGTTCATCTAGCGAAGAGATTGACCTATGAAAGGATCTTCAAGTCATAAGAGGCTGTTATATTCTACTTATCTTGGCCAGGGTAGGTAGAAGCTAACAGGATGTCCACTTCCAGCAACACCTCGTGTCCCTGGCTATGTACTTTTAAGACATCCTGCCAAAGATTATGAGTGTGCGTTGGCCTAGTAGATAAATTTCACTTTCAACTTGTCTCCTTGGACGATTTCGTCTTTCATAGCTATAAGCTCGGGCATGTCCCAAGTGACGTTGATATATCGTCCTCCAAGCCAGTCCCGTTTCTTGGACGTGAGATAGACAATGGTGTCTGCGCTGATTTCGGGTGTTTCGACAAAGACTGGAGAATGTCAGCTTGTTTTTATCAGAAAAAAAAAAAAAAAAAAAAAAAAAAAAGAAAATACAGTATAGGGGCGAATTGTTCGTACTGAGTTTTTCATGCTCACTTAAACCAGCAGGGCCTCCCATGATGTCCGTAGGGCAATTCCCCGGATGAACAGCAAAAGTAACAAGCCCCTTTGAACCGAATTCCGCGTGTACCAGCTGGCTAAATTTCAGCAAAGCCATCTTCGAAGTCTGATAAGCGCTGAGAGTCGGGTTGAGAAGATGCGCCGCGACGCTGGTGACATGCACCAAGGCCTTGAGTTCACTTTCGAGCAGAAGGGGCAGAAAGGCCCGCGAGACAAGATACGGTCCGCGAAGATTGACCTCCAGAACCTGCCACCATTCCTGGGGATCGGTTTGAAGAATGCCCCCGAATCTCCCGAGGACCCCGGCGTTGTTCACCACGATATCACAGCGGCCAAACACGCGTTTGACGGTGGCCGCGGCATTTTCCACGCTTTGCGGGTCTGTTACGTCAAGCTGAATGGGCAGGAATTTGGGTGGACTGCGTTTTGCAGTCGCTGCAGCTGCCGCTACGTCCTTTGCTAGCTCCGTCATGTCGGATCGGGCACCGGCTGCGATGTACGATGCCCCGGCTTTGGCAAAAGACAGAACCATGGCACGTCCTAAGCCCTTGGATCCCCCGGTAATAAAGACCGCTTTTCCAGAGAGATTGGCCTTGAGAGGGTCAATTGCTGGGTAGGTGTCGTTGTGGATTGTGGATGTCACATCATAGTCACCTAGATCGATTGTAAGCCCATACTCCAGTTCATACCTCTTACATGGCACATTAGCTTACCAGGCCCCTCAAGAATATTGGGAGTGCCCCTAGGAGGAGGCATTTCGGCGAGAATGCGTCGAAGACAGGAATGGATTAGATGGAAGGGGAAGAGTTAGGGTTGGCCCGGAATAGCTACGGGTAAACCACCGTGGCTCTTTTCCTGGATCCTGCAACTCCTTATACTCTAGGAAGCATACGAGCTTTTAGATTATAGTAAACACTCCGGGGCGGGGGTTACTCGTCCTGTCTTCCACGGCCGTTGAGATATTGCATGGGCAACCTAGTCTGCTTGTCGGAAGCATCACCGTTGTCCAAAGCAAGGGTTGTTTCGGACGATTTTTTTTTTTGTTCGGACCTTTACCTGTGTATGCATGGTTTCCCATTGCAGTTTTTTGCAACTTGCGTCCGGCAAAGTCTCTGGGTCCATGCAGTGTTCCTAAACTCAGGATCCGGCGGAGTTTCTTCCACGGAGTTTGGAGGAGGCACGGTGACTGTCCAAAAATAACACACAGTCCAAGGCAATAGATCTTGTAAGCATCTATTTAGATTCACAGCAAGGACAGGGCAAACATCAACTGCCATGCCCCGGATCAGATCATTCTCGGATGATCCGCATCCTTCAGATACCACCGGCTTTCTTTCACTGCAGACAGACGCACGCATCAATCATGGAGGACCCTGCTCGGACGCAAGACATCCTTGGACAGCTGCCAATCCTCAAGGCATACAATCATATTCTCCTGGGGTTTGCATTGTCCGAGGACACCTCCCGGGAATCTGTCGTCCAAGCGCTCAGCGCAGCAGCCCTGCAGCTAACAACGTCCATCCCATGGATCGGAGGCAAGGTCGTGAATGTGGGAAGCGGACCCGGCAATACTGGACTATTCAGGAGCGTGCCGTGCGAGCTGTTTGCACCTCCGAATTCGATCCTTCGAGTCAAGGATGCTACGGCGGACTATCCCTCTTACGATGAGATCATGAGCGCCAAAGGCCCCATCTCGATGCTGGACGGTAGCATCATTGCGCCCAAGCCTGCATTTCCCGTGAGCTATGTAGACTCTGAGTCTGATCCAGCCCCAGCCCTCCTCATCCAGGCCACCTTCCTCAAGGGTGGTGTGCTGTTGGATTTCGCCGCGCAGCACAATCTGTCCGACGGCGGCGGCGTCATCCAGATGATAAACCTGTTCGCTACCACCCTGCGCGGCGAGAAGACCCCCGAAAAGGCCATAGTACAGGCCAACCGAGACCGCAGGGATGTAATCCGGCTTCTGGATCCCGCGGAACCCATGCTGGACCACAGCCATCTCGTCCGTCCGCCGCCGTCCACGATTCCCGCCAACCCCGTCGTCTCGCCTGATAACTTCATCTGGCAGTACTTTCGCTTTTCAGCGTCGACACTGGGTGCGCTAAAAGATATCGCTTCGAGTCCGGCCGATTTTGACCCGTCTGTCAAGTTTATCTCGACGGATGACGCCCTGTGCGCGTTCTTATGGCAGCGCATCGCGACTGTCCGTCTACGCCGCCGCCAGACGCCGGATGACCTGTGCAAGATGACACGGGCCGTTGACATCCGCCGTACTCTTAACGTGCCATCAGAGTATATGGGGGTGATGGTATACAACGTGAGCGGTCGACTGCCTCTCGGCCAACTGGTGACGGCTTCGCTGGCCCGCGCGGCGTCCGAGTTGCGCAAAGCCCTAAACAGCATCGATGAGTATGCAGTGCGCAGCTTCGCTACATTTGTAGCGCGCCAGCCGGATAAGTCCACCCTGGCGTACGCGGGGAAGTTCAACCCTGATGTTGACATGGGGGTATCCTCTATGGCGTCGGTGCCGCTGTATCGCGCCAATTTTGGTCCACTGGGCGCTCCGGGCCTCGTGCGACGGCCCAATTTTGCACCAGTCATGAGCACCATCTATGTGATGCCGCAGACTGTGAAAGGGGACGTTGATGTCTTGATCTGTCTGACGAGGGAGGATATTGGGGCCTTGCGGGAGGACCCCGAGTGGACTGCGTATGCAGAGTATATAGGGTGATTTACACCATCGAAGAGATGCAGATAAAGATGAATCCTCTGGTCAATACTAATGTATCTTACTCTAATGAAACTGGATTCCGTACGGTTCCTTCTGGACTATGAGAGAAGTGCAGTGCCAACGTGCAACAACTCGAACCCTAGTGATAGTAAGGCCCTACGATTGCTTTCACCTTTGCATAGCCTTCATCCAGCACCTGAACCACTTCCTCCGGCAAAGGCGCCTCTTCCAGCGCCAGAAGATCCTCCTCTAGCTGCGCCGGATCACTGCCACAGACCAAGATGGCATCTCCACACTCCGGCCTGAGCAGACTATGATGACTTAGCCACCGCAAGGCACACTGCACTTCGGTCAGGTTATACTTCCGACCAGTCTCCCGAATCGCATCCAGTACATCGAAATAGGTATCGTTCCAATAGCGGTGCCGATGATGTCTCCCATGGAACGTCTGGGGATCAAACCGCGAGCCGGGCTTGTGTTCCGACTCGGGCATATCACGACGGTATCTCGAGGTCAAGAATCCACCGCACAGAGGCTGGCCAACGTGCAGCGGCAGGTTGTACGCACGCAGACAGGGGATCAGATCTGGCTCAATGGCACGGTGCAGGACGTTGTACAGGCTCTGATAGAGAGACGGCTTGACCCAGGCGTTCTTCTCACACAGCTCCATGATTTGCACTACCTCCCACGCCATGTAATTGCTGATGCCCAGTCGCGAAAACAGCCCTTCCTCGTACAGCTTGTTCACCTCGCGTAGTGTATCCTCCACCGGAACCTGTCTGTCAGGCGCGTAGAGGATGAACAGATCGAGTTTCGGCGTGCTCAACGCTTTCAGGCAGTCGAGGAGCCCTCTGCGCACGTCTGCCGGCTCCAGGGTATACGCTGTTCCCAGATGCGCCATCGGCCTTCTTTTGGTTGGATACAGCTTGTCCCGGACGACCAGTCCTCGTCCCTTCCAGTCTGCCGCGGCGAGAAGTGTCTCTGCGGAGCCGGAACCGTAGATACGAGCAACGTCGACGTCGGTGTGGCCGTGTGCCTGGAAGGTGTCCAGGAGGGCTTCGACATCCTTCACCGTGGTTACCGTTGCTCCTTCGAATAGTCCGGGGCTGCCGATTAACCCGGCTCCAAGGACGATGGGGAAGCGGGTTTTGGGCGAGATGCTTCCCATTCTGCGCGTACGTACGTGGTGCACTTACCGTGAGGTTGCGACAACACGTTTTCCCGGCGACGTATAATACCAGCTCCGCAATGGATATCTCTTTGCCTATTCTATAAATCCTAGATGTGTCTTGACCGGGCGTCTGTTATGCGCGCCAGCGATCTTATACGGAGTTTCCACCGGACTTTCTGTGGCCGGAGTTATAGTCGCATTGCAGGACACAGAACCCTGTCCTTTCTCTCACACCACAGCCTTCGTGCCAGGAGCAAGTTGGCGATTGCCCTGGAATAGGGCCGGAAGGGTCTCCTACGGGGTTGCAATGTCTGGGCTGCAGCCAAACGATTTGACCGCGGCAGGCCAGCAGCAAGCCCTAACAAGACGCCGTATTGCATGACATTTAAAGGATGACTATAAGTAAGTACATCGTGCAAAGTATGCATGCACGCAGTCGTTCTCACGGCCCAGATTCCCCTGCTCCAAGAATATCATGATGCTCCTCACCCTTCTCATCCTGTCCTCCATGGGACTCGTGGCAGCGGCGGACCCGTCTCTATTCAGCGAGAATAACTACTCCCCAGACAACATCATCAACAGCGATGTCCTGATCGTTGGCGGTGGTGCAGCTGGCACGCACGCTGCCGTCCGGCTGAAAGACCTGGGCAAGAGCTTCACTCTGGTCGAGAAATCCTCCGTCCTGGGCGGCCACACGCATACCTACATCGATCCCACGACCGGCACTCCCGTTGAATTCGGGGTGCACTCCTTTGGCAACACCTCAGACACCAGGGACTTCTTTGCGCGCTTCGAGATTCCCCTCGTCGACTTTGTGCCTGCCCGGTTTCCTGTGCATTATATCGACTTCCGCACGGGAGATGTTGTCGCCGTAGCGCTGGATACAAACGTCACCGGGTATCTGGACCAGGTCGAGAAGTATCCCAGTCTGGCCTACGGGTGGTTAACTTCGTTTCCGGTGCCGTCGGATCTGCTCCTGTCCTTTGGCGACTTTGTGAGCAAATACAGTCTCCAGAAGATCGTATACACGATCTACTATCTCGGCGTGGGCGTTGGCAACATTCTCCAACAACTAACCATTACGGTGATGAACAGCGTTGGAGTTGGCATCCTCAGAAGTCTCCAGGGCGTGCCGGGGGGCGCCGTGGTTCCAGCTGCAGGAAACAACCATGCGATCTTTGACAAAGCCCTGGCCGAGCTGGGCGCAGACATCCTGCTGGACTCGCACGTCGTGTCTGCCAGTCGCCCGGCGAACAACTCCGGCGTGAAGGTCGTCGTGCAGACGCCGAACAGTCTCAAGCTCGTCCTCGCCAAGCGGATTATCGTCGCCGTCCTCACCCAGCCGGAGAATATGAACGTTTTCTCGCCCGACGAGCGCGAGGCGCGGCTTTTCTCCCAGCTGAAGGGCCAGGCGTTCTACGTCGGCCTCGTCACGAACACCGGTCTGCCCGTGAACCAGTCGTACTACAACGCGGCCAGCAACGAGCCGGACAGCGTTCCCCTGCTGCCCAAGACCTACAATATCCAGTCTACCGTTCTCCCGGGCATCTTCTGGTGGCTGTACGGGAGCGAGAAGGCGTTGACCGAGGCCGAAGTCAAGGCAGCCGTCACGTCCCAGATCGCAACGGTGCGCACGGCGTTGAATGTTCCTGCGCCCGCGGGCAGTCCGCAGTTCCTGGCTTTCGGCAACCATACTCCGACTCATGTTACAGTTTCGGCGGAGGCGATTGCCGATGGGTTCTATCGGGATCTGTATGGGCTTCAGGGCCACCGGAATACGTGGTACACCGGCGCTCAGTTCATCGACAGTGCCAGCGGTATATGGAACTTGACTAACTCTGTTGTGCTGCCTGGACTGTTGAAGGGTCTTTAACCTGGAGATGTGAAAAGGACTGCAAAGGACTGCAAAGGACTACTGTGTACATAAAACTGCCAGAAGTAACAGACAAGCCCTAGAAACTCCGACGAAAAACTCCGGATGCCCTTGATAGCTGCGCCTGCACATCTGCTTAGAATCCCGTCTTACGGGGCGATTCTGATATCCAGGCTGGAAGGAGAAGCAGGTCCAGCCCAGCCATGTAGTGATTCCGGGGCCCTATTTCTTCCTGTCTTTGCTCCACGAGAGAGACCAAGGAGACCAAGCCGCGACCTCACTCCCTCCAGCACTGCACCACCGGTACCGTCCTCACTGCCATGCCAGCAAAACCCTCCAGCGACGACAGCACGCTCCATCTCCCGCGGATCCTCTGCCTCCACGGCGGCGGGACGAACGCCCGCATCTTCCGCGCCCAATGTCGCATCCTAACGCGGCACTTCTCCACGGCCTTCCGCCTCTGCTTCGCCGAAGCCCCCTTCGTCTCGCAGCCGGGTCCAGATGTGACCTCGGTCTACAAGGAGTTCGGGCCATTCAAGCGCTGGCTCCGCTCGTCGGCCAGGGACCATCCCGAGATCGACCCAGCCCTAGCGACGGAGGCAATCGATGCGAGCCTGCGAGATGCCATGGACGAAGACGACCGACGGGGCGCAACGGGTGAATGGGCCGGACTACTTGGGTTCAGCCAGGGAGCGAAGATGTGTGCCAGTCTGCTGCTGAGGCAGCAGGTTCGGGACTCTACTCGGACGAGGCCGAGTGCGACGGACGGCCCGCACTGGCGCTTTGCTGTACTGCTGGCCGGTCGAGGGCCATTGGTTTCTCTGGATCCTGCATGTCCCAAGTCTCCAGCGATTGTGGATGCGGGCGGGATCGCCATGACGGCGTTCCCGGACGAGAGGCTCCTTGCTGCTGGTACCGCGCATGTGCTGCATCTGCCCACGGTGCATGTGCATGGGATGCTCGATCCGGGGCTGGAGGAGCATCGGAAACTGCTGACGCAGTACTGCGCAGAAGGGACCGCAAGGGTCATGGAGTGGGAGGGCAATCATCGGGTGCCGATCAAGACGAAGGATGTTGTGGCGCTTGCTGGGCATGTTTTTGATGTGGCTCTTGAGACCGGCGTGCTCCAGAGAAGAACTTGATGTGTATAGAGTAGATTTCTGCAGTGGATTTAGGCTTTAGATACATACAGGAACAAGACAATGCAGGATATCACGTATTACGCTATTCGGAAAACATGCAGCTTCCAGCCCTACAGCGAGACAACTATCTTCTTCGCCGACACGCCCTGCTTCTGCTGCTCAAAAGCCGCCTGGATGCTCTCCAATCCCTTGCCCGCCACCTGGGCGTCGGGAGCAGGGACGAACTCGCCGGCGCGCAGGGCATCGGGCAGGTAATCGACGAAGAGAGCCTTCCCGATGCCATTGTGGTTGACGGAAGTCGCGAAGATGAAATTCGACTTGATCCCCTTAAGCAGGCCCTTGAACTTGAACGAGATGATCCACGAGACGAAGAAGATGATGGTCCGCAGCATGACAAGATGCTTCGGCTCTTCCTGCGGAACGGGATACGAGGCCAGCGCGATGCGCTTGCAGCCCTGGACCTGGTCGAGAACCTCCATGCAGGCCTCCGCGCCTCCCTGGCCGATAGCCAGCGCGCCGGCAGACGTGCGTCCCTTGAAGGCACGGATGATGTCCTGCGTCACCGAGCCGCTCTTGTAGTCGAAGACCTTGGCGGCGCCGAGCTTGGTCACGTACTCGAAGTTCTTGCGCGAGGCTGTCGTGAAGACCTCGTAGCCTGCCGCGGCGGCCAGCTGGATGGCATTGCTGCCGACGCTGGTCGAGCCGCCCCAGATGAGCACCGTCTGGCCGGTCGACTGTCGCGCCGGCGACGTCGGGAGCTGCAGAGCGAGTTGGTCCTGCTGGAAGAGGCCGGCCCCAGCCGTGGCCAGGCCGAGGGGAATCACCGCCGCGCTTTCGAAGGACACGCTGCTGGGGATGTGCGCCGTCAGCTCGGGCACCAGCACGGTGTACTCCTGGAAGGCCCCCTCGGACGAGTCGTTGACCTTCTCATCGGTTCCGCGCGCGAAGCCCAGCACACGGTCGCCGACCTGGAAGCGGGTGACGTTCTTGCCGACCTCGACGACCTCGCCGGCGACGTCCGAGCCCAGCACGAACGGGTATTTGAGCCAGGTGAACATGATGTCGCCCTTGGACTGGATCAGCCAGTCGATGGGGTTGACGGCCACCGCGCCGTTCTTGACGACGATCCGGTTGGCCTTGGGAGGGGGATATGGCGCTGATTTGACCTCGAGCAACGCCGCCTTCTTGGCCGGTTGCCATGCTGCTCGGTTGGTGGGCATGGTGGAGAGACGCTGTGGCAGTCGAAGGGGCATATGGGCATACAAACGTGAGCCGGCAGAGGAAAACCGGGCGCCGCCGTCAAAGAAATAGAGAATGCACAGCATTGGCCTGCTCGCCGCGGCCGCGAGCACCACCGATGGACACGAATCCCCCCGGACGGCGCATGGTTTAGGGCTGGCTGCACCGGAGCAGTGCAGCCGCGAAGCCACTCGGGCAGATTGATCGTCCGATTCGCAGCGGATATCCGCATTAAATCCGCTGTGGCTTGCCTTATTTAACCGTGCTTCGTCCCTGCTGGCGCGGAGGGTCGGAGATGGATGTCTACTACATCCTCGCAGTCCTCTTCAACCGTATGGCCATGGCTGACAGCAATAATAGCAGCCCCCCGGCCAGTCGCCGCCGCGAAAAGCCCCAGCTATCGTGCACGCTGTGCCGCAGACGGAAGTACCGCTCCCTGTCCAATGCCCGGATGCGCGGATGCCCATCTCACTGACCTGCCAGGCTCCGATGTGACCGCCGCCAGCCATGTGAAACGTGTGTCCGCCGCGGCCTTTCACTGTCGTGCACCTATGTCCGCCCTCCCAGTGCAGCGCCCGAGCGCATCGACCGCGCCCAGGGCCGTCCGGCGGGCGTTGAAAACCTGCCGGAGCGGATCGGCCAGCTGGAGCGGCTGATCACCACGTTGATGGACACGGTCCACGCGGGCAGAACGCCATCCGCCAAAGAGCCCATGCCGTCCGACTCGACCGCAGCTGGCTTTGAAGGAGCTGCTGCTGCCGCTGGCGCTGCCGCTCCCGCCACGGCGCCTGGCGAGGCCGTCAATGCGGCCGACTCGGCGGCTAGGGAGGAGGCACCGCAGCTGTCGGACCGCTTCGGTCGCATCAAGATCGAGAAGATGGAGACTGCCTACGTCGAGAGTACGCACTGGACGGCCATCTTGGACGGGGTAATGTGGCCGCCCCCCCTCCCCCGGCTTGATCCTTGGCTGACCAGCACGCTGTCCCAGATTGCAGAGCTCCGGGACCACTTCCGCGAGGAGCAGAATCCGGTCGACAGCGCGCCCTTCCAAGGGCCAGGAGCTGCGGCAGAGCCTACAGAGCCCGACGAGCCCGATATCCTGTTCGGGAGCTACCGTTGTGTGAGCAGGGAGGAGATCCTGTCGGCGATGCTCCCGCGGCCGCTGGTCGACCGACTGGTGACCGAGTATTTCATCAACAAAGACATCGCCCCTGGTGAGGCAGTTTCTGCGGCCGTGGCAGCCATGATCCCCCGCCGGCTGACTTGACTTGCGCGCAGTGATCGTGCACAGCGTGGCATTCCTCCGCGAGGTGAGTGTAGACAGCGGCACACAGGACACGGCGCTGACTCGCCGCAGTACGAGCGCTTCTGGGAGCATCCTCGCGAAACGCCCATCATGTGGATTGGCCTGCTCTTCGGCGTGATGTGCCTGGGCGCTGCTTTTCAGCGCCAGCGGTCGTCGCAGATGCCCGACCCGCAGCAGCTGGTCCGTCTGTACCGGGAGAGGATCATCCAGTGCCTGGTCGTGGGGAAATACGCCAAATGCGCGCCGTACACGCTCGAGACGCTGCTGCTCTACCTGAACATCGAGTCCCTGCAGAGCGAGGACACCCGCGTCGAGACCTGGATCCTGCTGGGCGTCATCGTGCGCCTGGCGCTGCGCATGGGCTACCACCGCGATGCCAGCCACTTCCCGCACATCTCCCCCTTCGCGGCCGAGATGCGCCGGCGCGTCTGGGCTCTCATCGTCCAGTTCGACTGTCTGACATCTGCCCAGGTCGGGCTGCCGCGCATGATCCGCGACTCGCAGTCGGACACGGCGGAGCCGCGCAACCTGCTCGACGAAGACTTCGACGAGGACAGCACTGCCCTGCCGCTGCCCCAGCCCAGCACGGTGCAGACGCCGGTGCAGTATATCGTGGCGAAGAACCGCATTGTCGCGGTCTTCGGCCGCATCTGCGACCTGATCACATCCAGCAGAGCGCCCTCCTACACCGAAGTGATGCAGCTGGACGAAACCCTACATGAGACCTACCGCTGCGTGCCGGGGGGCCTGCAGATGCGGCCGATGACCAGATCGCTCACGGACGGGGCGACGGTTATCCTGCGCCGGATGTACATCGTCCTGCTCTACCACAAGGCCGTCTGCATGCTGCACCACCGCTACATGGTCCCGGCCCGGACGGACGGGCGTTATGCCTACTCCCGCTCGACCTGTGTTGCGGCCGCTCTGCAGATCGTCTCGCACCAGTGGACGCTGCATAATGAAGCCCAGCCGGGAGGCCGTCTGTACGAAGAGCGCTGGAAGGTCTCATCGCTCGTCAAGAGCACCTTCTTCCTGGGCACTACGATCCTGTGCGCAGAACTCGACTGCTCCCTCCACAAGGAGCCCGCCGACGCCGAGCAATCGCCGGCCGAGACAGGCCTGCGGCAGCAGGTCATCCAGGCTCTGCATAATTCGCACACGATCTGGCGGCAGGCTAGTGACTCCTCGCGCGAGGCCAGGCTTGCGGCTGATGTGTCCGGTCTGCTTCTCACCCGGGCACAGAGGAAATGGAAGCTAGAGATGCGGCAAGCCGGAAACATGGGTGTGTATTCTCTCTCTGTCTGTCTCCGTCTGCCTCTGACTCTTGCACCTCGACTGAGATACTGTTCACATAGGCATGTCGTCGGAAACCCCCTTCATGGGAGTGTCAATCCCGCCACAGAGCACTACAATGGCTGCTGCCGCCGTTGCACAGCCGCTGAGCATGCCGCAGCTGCTGCAGTTCAATACCGCGGCGCACATAGACTATAGCGATGTCGGTGCGGAGCCGTTGGGTCTTGTAAGCGCACCTCTGGGCTACGGCTGAATGTGTTTCATTAACTGTATAGCAGAGCCAGGGCGTGGATGACATGCTCGCCATGTCGATGACTTTTCCGCGGATGTTCAACGTGCCGGTTTGATCTTTTGGATTGTGGATTCTGGATATACTGAATATACTGGATAGCTGGTTCTACGAATGCATGGAATGCGTTAATCACATTGTAGGTATGCTCTGCGCTCCGCGTAGTATAAGAAGTCAACCGATCCCTGCCCACCAACTCCCCTGTTGTAGTATACTCAAGACAGCGACGATGACTCTGCCAATGCCACGGCAGTGACCGTTCCCCCCGAATGCGTAATGCTAGCCTGGATGTTCCTTATTCCCTTCGCAGCGGCCACCTCCTTCGCACGGCCGTGGAGCTGCACAAACCACACGGGTGTCAGTAAACAGACGTCCAAGAGAGAAAAAGAAGGCAGACCAACCTGCACTTTAGGCACGCCCCCATCACTGACTATTTCAATCTCTGCCATCGCCGCTCCGGCACCGACGGAGGGAGTCTGCAGGCTTTTGAAAACCGCCTCCTTGGCGCTCCATCGCCCGGCAAAGGATGCCTGCGGCGTTGGCGAGGAAAAGCAGTGCTCTCGCTCACTCTGCGTAAAGTTCCGCTCCAGAAAGACGGCGTTCCCCAGGGGGATGCTGGAGATAGCTTCGACGTCGACGCCGATGCTGGTTGACGTTGGCTGGGTCGTGGGTTGAGAGGCCAGTAAGGCCTGGATGCTCGCGGCGAGCGATGTGCTTTGCTGGCCATCGGGAGATGCTTCTGTTTCTGGCTTCCGTGAGGGAAGCAATGAGCGCACGAGTCTCTCGATACTCGTGTTTCTCCTCTTTTTGTTATTGTCGCTGTTGTTGTTGTTGTCGTTCTCCGGATGGCCTCCCACTCGCGCATCTGGATCCAGGAGCATACGATGCATGCTTGCGTCCGACTCGCCCCAGACAGAGACCTCTTTGGCTTTGAACAATGACTTGGACATAATCCCGGAAACATAGGCACTGTCAGCCTCGCGTTGGCGCTTCGCGACTCGACGACGGTAGTCATCCAGCTCATCCTCAGCCATCGCAGAGAAGAGATGGCGCGGAGCAACAACGACAGCAATGCCCCCCTTCTGCCCGAAGCCAAACGAGGTGAGCATGGTCGCCTTCAACTGCGGCACCGGCATGGATTCCATCGGATACACGATGTGCCGGTGCTGGCGGAGCTTGCTGTCGATGTTATCTGCGTTACGGTTCCCAGGCACGATGCCCGTCCGCAACATCTGCATGCAGCCGTGGAGCTGCCAGGCGCCGGCTGCGCCCTTCGGATGGCCGGTCAGCGCCTTCTGGCACACGGCCAGTAGGGGATTGCCCGGTCGACGCCCGAGATGGTCCATCTGCTGGCTGATCACGTCGGCTTCGTTCGTGTCGTTGGCTTTCGTCGATGTCCCGTGCATCGAGACGGCTTGGATGTCGTCGACAGTCAAGCCCCAGGTTGCCAGGGACGCTTTGAGCGGTGAAATGGAAGGATCCTGGGACCGGATGTCATTCCCCCATGCGTGCTGCGCGTGCTTGATCTTGCGCGAGGCCGTCGCCTCGATCTCGTCAATCGTCCTGTCCGACCAGCCCGTTGGACCTCGAGTTGCGGTCAGCTGCTGCGTCACCCATTGATGGACGGCGTCTATCTCCTCCGTGAGCCGTTTCCGGCGGTGCGCCAGGTCGAGCAGGGCTGAATCATGGCCTGCGGATGTCTCCCGGGCAGCAGTTAAGATGCCCTGTCCAGGCGCCGGGATGGATCGCCCGATCTTGTCGCCGGCCATCTGCGTGTACGCGATGATAGCATGGATTGGAAGCCCCATCTCGACGGCCAGCTCGGCGTTCATGATGAGCTGGACACCGCATCCAGCGGACTCGACAAAGCCGCTGCGAGTCGTCGTGCTGGGCCGAGACATTTCCCCGGGCAGTCGGCCCTGGGCCAGCTCGCCGACGCTGCTTGCCGTGGCGTTCATCATGGCAAACTCGTACGACGCTTCTTCCCGGAAGTCATCGTAGCCCCCGACTAGGGCTACCTGGGACCGGCCGGAGCGAATTGCATCACAGCCGATATCCAGGGATTCGATTGCCGTCGCGCAGGCGCCGACGGGGGTCTTGATGGGTCCCGTGGAGGAGAACACTAGCATGTTCACCCAAGCCGCTGCAGTGTTCAGGAATGACTCGGACAGGATGTCACTCTGCACCGCGTGGTCTAGATATCGCTTCTTGTAGAGACGCTGGGCCGCGGATTGAGCACCGGCTCCCGTACCGAGACAGTTGGCCAGCTCCGAGACGTGAATATACCGGTACAGCTCGTACGGATCCCGGATCCCAGCCGACAGCAAGGCCTCGGAAACACAGCAGAGGGCGTAGAGAGTAACCGGGTCGACCTGCTGCACGATATCCTCGGGGATCCCGTAGCGCAGGGGATCCCACCCGGCGGGCAGCAGGCCAGCAACGCCACGGTTAAAGGGAACAGCCTTGGGCACGAAGAAATGCGCGCCTCTCCGGACCTGCACGAGGTATTCATCCGTCTCGGGCATGCGACGGACGGCCACCTTGTCGCCGAGTCGCAGCCGGAAGGCGTCTGCGTTGGCCTTGGAGGTTGAGAACGACGGCAGCTCTTCCTCGACCACGATCTCCTGCAGGAATTCTTTCCTGGACGGGTCGTAGCCGCCGAGCAAGCCCGGTTCAACAAAGCGCAGCCCAGCGTGGGCGAGAATGTGCATCTGATACTTCGCCTTGAACTCATCATCCGCCACGGGCTGTCTGGTCTGCGCATCTACCCAGCCGACGAACGGTTTCCCGTTGAGATCGCCTTGGAAGTGCTCGACCAGGCCCATTATCCAGGCCATTTCGATGTAGCCCTCCGCCGTGAGGTCCGTCAAATGCTCCATCTGCCAGCGCGTGCGGGCGTTGCCCCATGGGCCCAGTTCCGAGAATCCCACGACCACGACGGTGCGAGACAGGTCGACCATGCCCTGCAAGTTTATGAGATGGTCCTTGAGGTCGCCCTTGCTGGGAATCTCGGGGAACTCGAGGGACAGACGGGCCCGTTTGATGTTGAGACGGGGCGAGGACGTGTCGTCCTTGGGAGACTCGGGGCCATACAGCACTCTCTGTTCGTAGGCTTTCTCGGCCAAGAGAGCCTTTTGGATACTGCTTTCCTTCAAGAACTTCGCCCGTGCTGCTGCCATCACGTCCTTGATCTTTTCGATCTCCTTTGCTCCCCCGGTCAGATCCGCGTACACGGGGCCCTCCTCGCACATCTCCGCGACGGAGGGTGCCATCAAGGCGAGAATATTGAAGGCCATCTCCTCTCGCGAGAAAGTGATAACATCCAGGCCATTGGCGTGCTCAATGGCCTCGCCAACCAGCAGGATGGACTGTGTAAGACTCGTCCCCCGGACCCAGCCGATGACCGCGCCGCAGATGCTGAGATAGTCAGACCAGCTCCCAGAGAAGTACCGGTTGAACAGCGCCTCTAATCCGATCTTGGACTCGGGATAGAGGCCGTCACCGCCGAATCCTCCCAGGTTGAAGGACAGCGGAACAATGACGGTGGTCGGTCTCGTGCGTAATCCACGCTGTTCCTTCTCCCTGTACACCAGGCCCAGGATGCGCAGGATATTGACCAGCATGGCTCGATGCGCCAGCTCAGACGTGCCATCGAGATTACCGAGCTCAGCCTTCTCGGGAATCGCTCCAAACGGCACGATGTAGTCGAGGTCGCCGTCCACGGGCGAATATGCGCTGTAGACATACTCCACCAGCGATTCGCAGTCTCTCTTGCTGGCTTGGTTGAAGGGTACGACGGCCATCGTGGCCCCCCGGGCAGCGCATTCCCGGTATATCCGCTGGAAGAACGAAGCCGCGCTGGAAACGCTGCGGCTGGTGGTGACGATGACCCTCGCACCGCCGTTCAGCAGACCCCGAACCACTGCTGCGCCGATGGAGTTCGGTCCGGCGCCGGTGACCAGCACTGTCTTGCCGGCAAAGGTGAGTCCTGCACTGGAGCCGGCGCTGAGAGCCTCTAGAAGTATCTCAGTTGACCGTGCATCATACCGCCAGGCTTGATCAGGGGTCTTCTTCTTGAGATGCACATAGGGTGCTCTCTCGCCCGAGGCCGCCATGAATCCTTGTTTCAGCAGAGCGATGTACGAGCTCTTCTCACGGGGAACCTCTGAGTACTCAATGCTTCCCGTGGCTGAAATGACTGTTCGAGGCTTCGTCGACGGCGTGGTGAACCGGTAGACAGGACTCTTCTGCAGCGCGTCTGATCCAAGTCGCAGGATCTCTGCAGCCGTGGCAAGAAAGGGCTCCTTACATTCACCTGTGTCAATGAAGTTCTTGACGATGTCTGCACAGCTAGGCTCCCACCTGCGCAACAGCTGTGCCACCAGACCCTGTTCCTGCAGGTGCTGCAGGGGAAGCTGTCCGTGCCTCATCTGGCTGAGCAAACGCATCGTGTCTTCACGGGCCCAGTTCCACCAGGAGTCATACTGACGAACTTTCCGGGCGTCGAATATCGCCTCAATCCCGCTGAAGAACTTGTCGTCGAACTCGGAGACCCAGCGGTCGAGTTTCTCCTCCAAGCTCTTCTGGGAAGCACGCAGCTCGTTCAGCACGGTTTCATCGGCCGCCGTATCAAGCTGTAGGTGCTTGGATAGCAGCTCGAGCTCCTTGATTTGGTAGTCTCTCTGCTCCCTTTTGATGCTGTTCAACACGCTCTCATCGACCATAACGGCAGATGAATGATCAGCCGAAACGTTACCCCTGCCCCGTGGAGTCATGGTAATGCCCGCATACGACGCATATCGAGAAACCAGACCGTCCAGGAACTCCTTGGCACTGTCCGCGCTCTCAAGACGAGACTCCGGCTCAGCTGTAATAGCAAGGCAAATGATAACCTGAGCATGGGCCTTGCTGAAACCCCATTCTCTCTCCAGGTGGTTCTGCATAGCGGCCTGGTTGAATCCGCCCGGCATCTTGTGGGAAATCAACTTTGTAATCAAGGATGACATCTGCTTCCCCGGCTTTCCTGGGAAGTTCCCCTGCAGTGCCTCGCCCAGTGCATCTAGCGGGGTGTATTCGCTGCCGTCGGGGAGTTGGCCAAACTCCGCCGTCAGGTCGCCTATTATCTCATTTTGGAGAGTTGATTTACCTCGAAGCCAGGTTAGCTCGTTGGAATTGCGGATCCGTAGGTAACATACATACCACCAGAAAGCTCCTGGATTGTTTTCTGCGCCGGGATATTGTCGAACGCACGTCTGAATTTCTGTGCGATCATAGCTAGAACGACATGCTTCGCAGAGAGAGGAATATCGGGAGTCGTGCTGCCACCAGCCGGGGTCTTCTGACTGGAAGTCGATGCCGCTGGAGTAGCCTTCTCTGGAGACCTTGACGACGGCGTCGTCACCATTGCCTCTGCGGTGGTAGCGGTCCTGGAAGAGCCGCTGACTGCAAGCGCCGGAGCTGCAGCATTGGACTGACCCGTAGAGCCCTCCTCTTCCACCGGAGCACCGTTCTCCTGCGGATACTCATAGTAAATCTCGGCATCATTGTCACCCGTGCATAGGAATTTCAGCGTTGAAAGGTTGGATGCAGGCACGGTCTGCGACGATGCACGGCGAGCAGCTGTCTTCTTCGCCATGGTGACCAGCGTTGTCCTCGGCCCGATCTCGACATATCTCTGGATGGTCTCTTTCCATTGTAGGAGTTCGTTTTGTGTTTCGATCCTGTGACGTTAATGCATGATACTTGACGGAGCAGTCGTTCAATCCAATCCACTCACCATCGGACCGGTAGTGCGAGCTGGTACCTGCAATATAAAACCCTCTCGGTTATGATCAAGCAAATAGGATAAATACACGATAAGGCACTCACGAAAGCAGTTCAATTAGGAGCTTGTGCGCCAGTGATCTCTTTTGGTCCATGGAGGTAGAGGCAGGGGCATCGTCCACCACTGGTGCTGTTCCGGGGACCAACTCGCGAACCGCCATGATTAATGGGGATAGTGGTGTATTCAGGTTTAGTTTAGTAAAATGTGCAAAACTAACTGAAGGACGTTTTTGTCCTTCGTGGAGAGTAGTCGCAGCAGACAGCAGGGCAGCGTCAGCGTCGGCACAGACTCCGGATTAGGGCTACGTTGACAATTGCTCGACGCAGTCCGTTAGATACCCATTCCTGAAAGGCATCGACCAATATTCATGTTAATAGCACATAGTAGTATTGCTCTGGTGCCTATCTGACCAGCTTCTCCATGCTGAGTGTCCTGCACCGCTGAAACTCCGACTAACGGCTGCCTTGAAAACTCCGGCCAGTAACTCCGGTTATGATCAACAATGATTGTCATTCCCAGGGCTGCTGTAAGTAGGCATTGGATTTATTCTAGGGACATGGTGAAAGCCAAGCCCTTCAATCAGCAGCTGAAGAGGGCCTGGAGTGCCTCTGCTGAAAGCGCATCGGTACGTAGACATCGTGCCCTAATTGTCCGACGAGTTGCTCGATTCAACCGTAGCTCGCGTAGAAAGTCTCGAAAGTCTAGAAAGTCTAGAAAGCCGATATCTACTTCTTCCTACATCTTGCTACTCGAGAGGAGTGTCCTGCCCAGCACTTTCTGTCTTCAAGAGGCACAATGGAGGCATCCGACCAGAGCCAGGCGAAGCTCACTCTATCACTTGGTGGCATCCAGCATGCCTTCAGCGTACGGATAGAGGACCTGAGTGCTCTGCAGGATCAGAAAGATGCTTTCCTTCGCTCTCGTTCCCAAGCATCACTATCTGAGACTCGCGAGCCACGTTCTCCCGCCGAGCTGGTGCTGGATTATCTCGAGTTCCTCTCATGCCGCAATCTTCCACCATCATTAATCAAGCCGGTGCTCCTCGCTTTCAGTCGAAACTTCCTCCACGATACCGAAATCCACTCGTTGCTTGCAAAACCCGAGTATGCTCCGCAAACCAGACAACGCTTGGTCCGGACGTATTACATTGCTGCGTTGTCTGCCGCCGAATCTCATGTCAAAGAGAGTGCGTTGCTCGACGCAGCCAGGCACGGCAATATTCAGCTAGCTACCGTCTTTGGAGGCCAAAGCACAGCGAATCCGGCGTGCGTTCGGGAACTGGCGGAGCTTTTTGCGACATACACGCCTTTTCTCGGGGACCTGATCAGCACCACAGCTCCAATATTGAGTGCGCTCTGTCGCTTGCCCGAGACAAAGGAGCATTTCTGCGGCCGGTACATTGACATTGAGACATGGCTGCATGATCCCGCCAGCGTTCCAGATGGTGATTTCATTGCAACGGCGCCTGTGAGCTGCCCGGTTATCGGTCTGTTGAATCTTGCACATTACGCGGTTACCTGCCATGTACTCGGCAAGACTCCTAGCGAACTGAAGTCCCACTTACAGGGTGTAACGGGCCATTCGCAGGGAATTGTGGCCGCGGTGGCCATATCCCTGTCCGATTCATGGGAGTCCTTTTACGAAGCTGCCAGAATGACCGTCGAGACTCTGTTCTGGATCGGGTTTGAATGCCACCAGAGATCCCCACGGACGTCTGTCTCACTCGACCAGGTGCAGGATAGCCTGCAGAATGGTCATGGTCGACCGTCGTGCATGTTGAGTATCGTGGGCCTGTCCAGAGCGCACATCCAGGACATTATTCTCAAGCTCAACCGGAGCTTGCCCGAGAATGAACAGGTGTATCTGGCGCTCAATAACGCCCGGGATAGCTTTGTAGTTTCAGGTCCGTCATGCTCGCTGGTCCATTTGCATACATATCTGCGGAGTTTGAAGGCGGATGCTTCTATCGACCAGACTCGCATACCACATAGTCTTCGCAAACCCACGGTTCAGCATCAGTTTCTCCCGGTCAGCGTACCTTTTCATACCCCGTATCTGCAAGCAGCGGCTCGAGTCATTAAGGAACGCCTATTTTCTCGGAGGGTTGTCTCTGACAAATTGACAATCCCTGTTTATGACAATCGGACGGGGAATGACCTCCGCAAGTTGGATAATGTCAACTTGATCCATGCTATGGTCGATTCAATTTGCTGGGAACCCTGCAACTGGCCGGCTGCTCTCGACATAGCAGATATATCACACATTGTGGCCTTTGGCAGCGGTGGAGTCGGGGAGCTGGCGATGAGACTCAAAGACGGCCAAGGGGTCCGCGTCATCATGGGAAGCGAGTTTCAGAGCAGAGATGAGGAGATTGGGACCAAGGCTGATCTCTTCTCTCCGACTCTCCTGGCCTCTTCAACAAACGTCGGGAGCTGGGGGGAACGATTCCGTCCTCGACTGTCAAAGTCCCCCATGGGAGAAGTCAAGATAGAGACCAAGTTGAGCAGGCTGCTCGACACTCCTCCTCTGATGGTAGCTGGTATGACGCCTACGACGGCAGCCTGGGATTTTGTCTCTGTTATTACAAATGCAGGGTACCATGTTGAGCTCGCTGGCGGGGGTTATTACAACATGGATACTATGGCCGTTGCTGTCAAAAAGCTCGTGGCCAGCATTCCCCCCGGCCGGGGCATTACCTGCAATGTGATCTACGCGAGTCCGCAGACGTTGTCCTGGCAGATTACTCTGCTGCGGCGTCTTTCTTCTCAAGGACTCCCCATCGACGGATTGACGATTGGCGCTGGCATTCCGTCCCTGGAGGTAGTTTCGGAATACATCCAAGCCCTAGGTCTCCGCCACATATCCTTGAAACCAGGATCAATCACGGCGATTCGTGAAGTAATCAAGATTGCCAAAGCCCATCCCCATTTCCCCATTATTTTGCAATGGACCGGTGGGAGGGGCGGCGGGCACCATTCCTTCGAGGATTTCCACGCCCCCATACTCCGTACATATGGCGCTATCCGCAGATGCTCCAACATCATCCTCGTAGCCGGCAGCGGCTTCGGTGGCAGCGAGGACACATATCCTTACCTGAGCGGGACCTGGTCAGCCCGATATGGGCTACCAGCGATGCCATTTGACGGCATCCTCCTAGGCAGCCGGATCATGGTCGCGAAAGAGGCACACACATCTCCCGCCGCGAAGCGACTGATCACAGAAGCTCCCGGGGTATCTGACAGCGACTGGGAGAAGACCTACCAAGAGGCCACCGGCGGCATCATTACCGTCGTCTCAGAGATGGGACAACCGATCCACAAGATTGCCACGCGAGGAGTGCTCTTCTGGGCCGAAATGGACAAGACGATCTTCAGCCTGCCGCGCACGAAGAGAGTCCCCGAGCTCCTGAAGAGGAGGGACTACATTATCAAGCGACTCAATGCGGACTTTGCGAAACCCTGGTTTGGGCAGAATTCCAAGGGAGAGCCCGTGGATCTGGCTGAGATGACATATATCGAGGTGTTGCGCCGTCTGGTAGCTCTGATGTACGTCTCGCACCAGAGCCGCTGGATTGACCCGTCCTACATGACATTGCTCATGGCTGTGTCGGTTCGCTTCTTGGAGAGATTCTCCATTGTAGATGAGCTAGACGACGCCTTGGTGCTGCGCGAACCTCATCGTTTTGTGGAAGACATAGTCCGATTATGCCCTGCAGCCGCCCATGACATTCTCAGCCCGGAGGACGTGGCATGGTTCCTGTTGCGGTGCAAGACTCGCGGCCAAAAGCCGGTCAATTTTATCCCTGCTCTGGACGATGACTTTGAAACCTTCTTCAAGAAGGACTCCCTGTGGCAATCCGAGGATGTAGATGCGCTCATTGACCAGGATGCCGGTCGATGCTGTATCCTCCATGGACCCGTGGCGGCTCAATACTCGCAGGATTGCAATGAGCCAGCCAAAGAGATCCTCGACGGGATCACTCAGTCGTGGATAGACATGATCCGACAGGACTTTTACCCCGGAGGCGTGACTCCGTCTTCGGACAATGGCAGTCTCTCCTCGGAGTCGTGGTCTGTCCTCACGCCGGATTTAACATCCAGGGATGAGTCTGCGCCGTTAGACATTATCCCGGAGATACAGGCCTATCACCCGTCAATATCAAGTCTTGGTCGGTCTGGCAGCCCTTGGATCCACGCCCTCCTCGCCGACGAATTCACCCTGCAGGGCCGTGACCGCAGGCCGAATCCGTGCCGACGAGTGTTTCATTTCGGCCCTGGAGGCTCTCTGCAGTTTGACCGAGAAAAGTCGGAGATTATTGTTTCCATGGAAAACCATGCGGGCAACAGGTCCGTGATGAGGATCGTGTGCGAGAACGGTGTTGACATCTCCGTCGATCTCCAGCAACCAAGTGCATACACGGACGAGATGGTCTCTCTTCCTCTGAAATTCCAGTATGACCTCGGAATGATTCCTTTTGGGATCAGCGAAGTAATAGAGGGACGCAACGAGCGGATAAAGTCGTTTTATAGCAAGGTCTGGTTCGGTGAAGACATCTGCAGCGTTATGAATGCCCGGTCTGTCTTCCACGGTTCGGAAATGGCACTGACAGAGGCCATGCATCGGGACTTGCTGTCGACTGTCAGCCTTGCATATCCTCACAGCGAAACGGCCCTCAGTGGCGTAGACGTATTCCCCATCAGCGTCGGGATGTTTCCAGTCTGGGACGCGATGGCCAGGCCGCTGGTGGTCAACGACATCGACGGTGACTTGCTTCGTCTGGTCCATGAGTCCAACACATTCGAATACTGCGAGGACTCCACTCCTCTTCGCGTGGGAGATGTAGTTTCTTCAACAGCAGCTGTTCGTGCCGTGTATATCGAGGATGCTGGCAAGCATGTCGTCGTAGAAGCGAGTATTGAGCGTTCAGGCAGGCCAGTCATGAAGGTCGTCTCCACGTTTCTTTTCAAGGGGATCTTCAATGACTGGAATTCCACCTTTAAGACCAACAAGGAGCCTGAGATGGTCCTCAACATCCAGTCAGATCTGGATGAACTGGTCCTGCGTGACCGTGGATGGCTCCTCCTTCACGATCCCTCCCAATCCCTTGTTGGATGCAGTCTCCTGTTCCGATTGGAGACGCGGGTGACATGGAAGAACAGGAACACGTACGGAAGTCTTGATGTGTCCGGTCTCGTGTTTCTTAAACAGGCCAGTGGTGATCTGACGGAGATCGGAACCGTTGCTTTCCACGCAGGAGAATGCGTCGGCAATCCAGTCTTGAGCTTCCTGCAGCGCAAGGGTAGCCCAGCCACTTCACCAACACCGTTGACAAGCCCAGGCTGGCTAGGAATCTCTTCGCTCGAAGTACAGCTCCCGACCAGTAACGAGATGTACACGAGAATCTCCAGGGATTACAACCCGATCCATGTCTCTCCGCTGTTCGCGCAATGGGCCGACCTTCCCGGCACCATCACCCAGGGAATGTACACTTCCGCCATCTCTGCAGCCGTGCTGGAGCACCTGGCATTGAATGGCGACCGCCGGCGGTTCCGTCGCTTTTCTGCTCGGTTTACTGATATGGTCCTGCCGGGTGATAGGTTGTTGGTTGTCGTGAAGCATGTTGGCTCCATTCAAGGCCGCATGTTGTTCAATGTCTCGGCGTTCAAGCAGGCCACCAACAGCATGGTCCTGGAGGCAGAGGCAGAGCTAGAGCAGCCTCCAACAGCATTTATCTTCACGGGACAAGGCAGTCAGAAGCCCAATATGGGCATGGATCTCTACAATAACAGTCCTGTTGCGAAGGCCGTTTGGGATGAGGCAGATAAGTATATCTTCGAGACCTATGGTAGAATTCCTATTCTCGTATTAATTCGCTAGGAAACTGACCGATTGCAGGATGGTCAATCCTCGACATTGTCAAGAACAACCCGAGAACCCTAACAATTCATTTCCGCGGCAAACACGGCCGCAAGATCAGAGCCAACTACCTGTCCATGGAAAACAAGACCACCACTCCCGACGGTCAGATTGTGAAGAAGCCCATCCTCCCCGGCCTCACCGATCAGACACAGTCGTATACCTTCACCGAACCCAGCGGCCTCTTGTTCTTTTCCACCTTCGCCCAGCCATCGATCGTCGTGATGGAAAAGGCCACGTTCGAGGATATGCGGAGCAGGGGACTTATCCCCCAGGCGGCAGTGTTCGCTGGCCACTCACTGGGTGAATATGGGGCGCTCTTGGCTTTCTCGGGGTTCATGTCGGTTCGGGATCTCGTTGACCTTGTTTTCTACCGTGGTCTCTCGATGCAGTTTGCCATGGAGCGTGATGAACGCGGAGAAACGAACTTCGGCATGGTTGCTGCTAGCCCTCAACGCGTGGGGAAGTGTGAGTCTCATTCGGCATTTTTCTGTCTGGTATGGAGACATGGTATGGAGTGCTAACAGCCAACGCAGTCTTCACGGAAAGCCACCTGCGGTCCCTGGTCCAGATGATCTCCATAGCAAGTCATGAGTTGCTCGAGATGGTGAACCTCAACATTGAGAATGAGCAATATGTCTGTGCCGGCACAGTGCGTTCCCCCTCTCCTCCTCGTTTCTGCTCCGTACTCTATTCGTCGTGAACACTGACAAGCCTAGCTCCATAATCTCCATGTCCTGGGACAACTACTAGACCATCTCTCCCAGGACGCTGAAACCCAGCCACTGCTCCAGGAAATGTCTACCACCGAGGACCTGACTACCACAAAGCTCTACGAGCTAATCCTGAAGTCGATACCGGAAACGAAGAAACCACCCATGCCGATCAGGTTGCAGCGTGGGAGGTGCACGATCCCCATTCCGGGCATCGACGTCCCATTTCACTCGAGCTACCTGCGGTCAACGGTGTCCTCGTATCGCAAAATTTTGCAGCGGTGCATTTCCGAAGAGAACATTCATTTGGAGAGACTGGTCGGTCGGTGGATCCCCAATGTCACGGCGAAGCCGTTTATGGTGGATGAGGGATATGTGAGGGAGGTCTTTAACATCACGCAGAGCCCAATATTGAAGGAGATACTAGAGCTGTAGGCTTATAGTTTTATAGAGCATTATTACGGATTCCATCTACCAAAAGCTTGGAAAGGAAGAACTCGTGCTGCTCGATGACACGCGTAGATTGGAATGATGAGGATATACTACTAGTTAGTAACTGCGCCTATAATACTTAATAACTGGTTCCATACTAGTTCTAGAATGGCTGCAAGAGTCGCAAGGAATAGAATATCTCATGTTCTTTACCATTTTCTTCATCTCCGTGATATTATGCTATACTAGTTAGCAAGTAGTGAATAACTAATTATAATTTATGAAGACTTACTGTCTTCCCATCTTTGCGCATAGGGAGCACTGGCTTCTCTTTATTTTTTCCCTTACCAGCGAAATTGGCAGCACTATGATCCTTTCCATTAGTAGATGAGTGTACTGGTTGTTGACTGGTTGTGGTAGGAACTTAGTCATCATAGACTCTCATAATATCCTGATAGAATTCTAGTTTGTACTAGTTAACGACTAGCTGGTCCACTCCCATATTAATACATACTCAAAGCGCGATCAATATCAGCCCTTTTCGCATGGCCAGAGGTACCAGCCACAACTTTAATGTCTTTATGGCTTGCAACATGCTTCCAGAGGTTGTTTGTTGTGTATTTGGTCTATTAGTTATTAAAGAGTTAATTACTGAGCCCTAACTAGTAGATATTATATCAAAAGACTTACCAAACTGCTGCACCCAGGGATACGACAGAAGGCTTCACCAACATGGATAAGATACTGGCCACGTTCCTATTCAATGCAAGTTTCAGCATGACTGCTCAGATATTAATGGGCAACTAGTTATTATAACTCACGTTTTTCTCAAATTCCAGGCAGATTCAAGGGTTCTTTTCCTATATCAAGGTATCGTCTGTACACGGACTGAATGTGTCAGTATAACTAGTTAGTAGCTAGTATATGACTAGTGACAAACATACGAATTTCTTTAGATCTGCCGTCATTTTACTAACGGGTGACAAAACGATTGACAGGTGCTAGAACGCAGTTGGAGAGGAGAGTTGAATAAGAACAGATTGTATTTGATACTAGTATGTAAAGGAGACTGTAATAGTATAAAACTGAGCTGACCTGTGCCAAGAAAACAATAGACTGTGGGTCAGCTGACTTCGCTAGTGTGGGTCAGCTCGGCTAATCCATGGGTCGGCCGACCTGTACACTCCTTAAGATGCTTTAGAGATTGAGAGTGGGGACCATTTCTAGATAACCGCAGTTAGGGGGAGCGCCATAGCCCACAATGCCTCTAATAAACATCGTATTATTATAGGTCTCTCTATCCCAATTTCCCCCTCTACCTGCAGTAATGGAAGTCGTTGTCGCAGACTCACGCGAAATTGCCATCAGCCTGCTGTGTTACTCGACTATTGCTGGACTGCGCACCCACACTGGGTAATAATCCCACAACCGTGTCGAATGATATCTCAGGAACAGAAAACTGATGGACTTCCAGGTCCTCGACTCGTCACTCGGCCCTCATAGATTTGATGTGCTGACAATTCTCTAGCCAGTCTTGTAGTGGGTGACGACGCGCGCCGCGGCCTCAAGTACTTGCTGAACTCCCTCCAAGGTCGTAGCTGAGCATTCAAGGTATTGACTAGCCCCAATCTGACGACAAACCTTCGTGGCCTCCTTGCGGGTGACCTGTTCCGTTGCCGCCTGAGAAAGCCCATCACTCATCGTCGGCTTTTCATCAGATCGCAGATCCTTCTCACAGCCCACTAGCTTCGTCATCAACTGCAAGAGTTTATTGCTCGCTTTGGGATTTTGTTCGCGACGCCGATCCTTCTTACAGCCAACTAATATAGTCGGCTTATCACCACAGAAATGCTGAGCTTCCGGGCCCCATTGTGTCTGCACATTTATCAGGGATTGGGGCGAATCGATAGAGAAACAGATCAAAAGAACATCACACAAATTGTAGGAGAGGTCTCGAAGCTTGCGGTATTCTCCTCGATTACTAGTGTCCCAAAGAGTGAGCTGAGTCTGGCTCCCCGGGATCGGGGAGGCAACCTCGTGAAATTCTAACAAAGCAGGCAATTCGCCGCTCGCGGGGCTGCCTTGAGCGAAGGCAAGAAGGAGGCTAGTTTTTCCACAGCCTGTATCACCTACTACCACAAGCTTCCGAGTAATGATGCTCATGACGAAATACCTTCATCGGTGTGAAGGGCCTCACCTGGGAAACAGGAGGTTCCGCTTGAGGGGAGAATTTCAGGCGGGATGACTCACGTCCCGATATGCTGAGGTTAAGCCTAGCAAATGTGCTGGCTTCATCCGGAGGTTTGGGGTGTAGTGTACGGAAGGTGATTATATATGGTTTCTCTAAAGTATTACCTCTTCGGCCATCACAAAACAAGCCACGTTTACCAACCAGTGCAAAGCTTAAGTCGAATAATATTCAGGCCTCGTTTCTACTGATGGGACGTATTTATATTGTGATCAGGGGAATATACAACCAAGACTCATCCCTAGTACGAGTGTCTGTGATTGGTTCCTTTGCGGGTCCGGATGAGTAATCAATATTTAACCCGATTTCGGGTCGTCATCAGGAGGTTCATTTTCATCTTGTCTCCGATTCGAAGTCGCAGCCAAAGGACCTACTACGTTGACCAGATATGCCTATGCAGTCTTTAATAAAAAGCAATATAAACCAACCCAGAGTCCGTCGTACCCACTCAGGGTGTCGACCATGCCGTAAAAGAGGAAAGCGGGTCAGTGAACATCCTACTGCCGATATCAGGCATCTTCTGAATTGAACTTCTTCAGTGCGACGAGGCAAGGCCAAGCTGCCGGGCCTGCAAAAGGTTGTCACTGGATTGTAGCTACGGTATTGACTATACCTTCCGTAACTTGGACGGAGCACTGTTTCAGCGGCAGCCAGCAGGTCAAACAACCTCAACTCGATCAACTCCGATTTCGAAACGGAATACGGCGAAGGGTGTGCTAGACCCTAAAATCAAGATTGGCATGCTCAATCAACTGAGCAGACTGGAAACTCCTAGTGTATCGCCAACTGTCAGCACACATCATGAGATAGATGTCAGGTACTTGAGCCATTTCCAAACTCATGTGCGCCATCTCCTTCCGGCAGCTTCTCTGGAATTTATCGACAGATCCCTCCAGTCGCCGTCATTACGATTCGCCGTGCTTTGCATATCAGCATCCAATCTCTCGATGCTAAATGCACGAGTCCAGAACCGCATCTTACCAAATGATAGCCGGAGATCTGTTCACAGTCCACTCGTCAATGACTTGCATCACAGCCTTGCTCAGAAATATCACAATCTGGCGCTCTGGAACTGCCGGTCTGCGGAGGCTGATGGGATCAAAAATGAAGTACCTGCGTTACTCGTTGCGCACGTTCTTTTGGCCTATTACCACCATGCATCGACTGATCATTTACAATTTCGAAGAGCCGTGAGGGATGCTGTCCGATTCGTTTTGCAGAACAGGGCGACTATCGCCGATTCTGCAGATGGTGTCGAGTCCCTGCAAATGTGGTACCGTCTCTGCACATCTCACCGACCAGCGAAGCCACCTGCTCTCCTCCTTGAAGGGGAGGGGGCTAGTTCCTTTGGGCCAAACCTCCTTCCGGATGTCACTGAGCATCTCTATCTAAACTGTATTTTGAGGATGAGTGTAGATGACCTTATTTATGACATCCTTATCAAGACACTTGAAATCCGGGCGAAGGTGACGGTGTTTCGTTGCGTAGGAGCGATCCGTCAGGTTTCTGAGACATCGAGTGACATTGGTCCTCTTGCCCATGAGATGATGAATAAAATGCTAGGACGAGAATGTGGACCGGATGAGTACGTGGAAGCCCGCGATAGCTTTGTCCGCGGCTCAAATCTACTAGGTCTGTTGGATGTGCAAAAAGAACGCCTGAAGGTGTGGCGATCTCGACTCAGGCCGGGCCAGTTGCAAACACAATACGGTTCTGTTTCCAGTATGCCAAGCCAAGGGAGCCCTGAAGCTTCACATTCACTCACTGGCCATCGAGATGCCATGAACGCCTTGTACTATTTACTGTGCGAAATGACATTCGAAGAAGCCAAGCAAGCTTTCACATTGGACCACACGTCTACAGTTGTTGGAGTCGATCCTTCGAATCCGATTGCCAACATGGCTTACAGCGCATACCATATTGCTGATAGTCTTAATCTTGCTGTGTCAAATACGTCGGACGTTTACACGATGAGTCTAGCAGAGGTATTGCTGCAACTTGTGTTTCTCTGGCGATCGGATGAGCTGTTTCACTACATTCTGGATGTTCTGTGGCCACGGCTAGAGGCACATGGGAGGGGATATGAACACTCCCACTACCCTACGCATCTTGTCAAGAGGATTATAACCCAAACTGCAGTATACTGGGAGCAGGGTCGAGTTATAAACTTTGCTCTTCCGGCAGTCGCCGACAATATATCGAAATTAAAACTGTTAGATATTGACCATCCGGTGGATCTGGTGGTCTGCGGGTACAACACGGATGGCATGTATTTCATTGAGAAAAGCCCGCTACCTTGATGTTGCTCTTGAGTCAATACATGCTATCAGGACGAGTACACCTGTTATGTACCTGCCGTTATATCCCTTGCAAACTTTCTTCAAGCACTTACATTTGTGTTACCCCTCCCAGGCGAGATCGGTGCCAACCGGTAGCCTAACAGAAAATCGCGCAACTCCACGAACATTCCCAGCAGCCAGGCACTTAGCTGAATTAGCTCATTTGGGATCCACTTGAACACTCATTATGATTTCCCTAGCTGTGGAGGGTCTGGAGAGATGCGCATGGAGCTAGTCCTATTTGGGATATATTTTACGCCCGTTTTCCGCAATACGATTGTGACAATCGGTCTAACCGTACTTAGTAAGGTATTGAACCGCCGAGGATTAGTCTAACCTGTCTTGGATATTACTTACGCCGATATTGAGATTACCAGCTTGTTTCCATGGCCTGAGGCAATGCAGATTGGAAGACATACGCAACAGTATTTAAACACTCTCGCTAGCTCTCCCAGGTTTGAGTAGTGCAAGCATCTCTCTGCAACGCAACTTAAAGAACAATGGCTCGTGCTGTGTGGACCAAGCTTCTTTCGAACGACTCTATCCGGAGGTCGTCGCAAACCCTATCCGTTGTTGCAGGCAATGCGTATCTGTACGGCGGGGAGCTGCGGCCTCGTGAGCCGGTGGACTCGGCTGTGTATCGCATCACCCTAAACAACAGTGAGCATACATGATTTGGCACTGAAGGACAACGGGATGCTAATATGTTATAGAACAACCTTCAGATACCAAAATATCCACAATCACTAGCACGCCCGAGAGCCCACAACCGAGAGTCGGGTCTGCCTCGACCACGATCGATAGCAAAGTCTATATCTTCTCTGGCCGTGGCGGCACCGCTATGGCTCCGATCGAAGAAGCCGGTTCCTTTTGGGCGTTTGATCCAAGTACCAGCACCTGGCTACAGGTGAAGCCCGCAGATTCTGAATCTCCATACCCAGCGGGACGCAGTTACCACACACTCGCGAGTAATGGCAAAGATACTATCTTTCTGCACGCCGGTTGCCCCGAAAAGGGCCGGCTTAGTGATTTATGGGCTTTCAACATTTCCACTCGTCAATGGCGAGAACTAGCCCCAGCCCCCAAGCCAGAAAGAGGCGGCACATCTATTGCTTATGCGGAAGGGAAGCTTTTCCGGATGAACGGCTTTGATGGAAAGACAGAACAAGGCGGTGCATTGGATGTGTATGACCCGGCGAACGACACTTGGAGCACCATTACATACTCAGCGGATGGAGTTTCTGGTCCGGGTGCGCGTAGTGTGAGCTGTTTGCTGTCGCTCAAAGTTGCGGGGAAGACGAGCCTTGTTACTATGTTCGGTGAGCGAGACCCTAGCAGCCTAGGACACCAGGGAGCAGGTAAAATGCTTTCCGACGTGTGGATCTTTGATATCCAGACTGGAAAGTGGACGGAAGTACAAGCGGATGGCGAAAGTGCCCCCGAAGGTCGCGGATGGTTCGACGCCGATGTGATTACAAATGCTTCAGAGGATAGTATTGTTGTCCATGGTGGACTGGCTGAGTCGAATAAGCGGCTCGGAGATGTATGGCGATTGGACTTTTGATACGACAGCTAGTCTTATGTGATGCCGGATAATCGTCAGGATAGGACTCTATTTCCCAGATTTCTCAGCATAAATTCTTTCTTTTCCCCCACCTTTAGCCAAATCTTTGAACATTTGGTGGTCTTCTAAATCCAGTTGTACGTATTAACAGGATTAAATGGGTCCAGATTAGACTTCTAAAGATATACGTGGACCCACCGACATAGCTGTATCAGTGTAGTCTCCAGCTGTTTCATTCAGGAGCTACTAATGAGTTCCGCGTAAGACCTAATTAAACCGTCATATTACATGCTGTTTTCGGGGAAAACACTTGGAAATATCGGGTTACAGGTAATACATTCATCAATATCCTGGTGGAGCAAGACGAATGGCCCACTCCCTTCGTCGTGGCTTGCCACTGGAGGATACTGCCCGTATGGATGCACCAGCGTCTATTTATCTGTCTGTCTTTCGTTTGCTTTCAACTTATTTCTGTGTTGGTATCCAGCATTGGTCGCGTAGGCAGCACAAACTCGGATGCTCACGGTCCCGTTCATCATTAAGCGGTCAACTTCTCCTATTAGTAACATTCCCTGCAGAAAGGGACACAAAAAGACGAAGAACCTGTTTATGTCCTCAAACTGTTTACAACCTTTCCATGCATTTCAAAGATGACGGCACGCGCGACCCAGTCATCGACTCCTTCAGAGTACTCCCCTCTGCTTTCTGCAGACCCAGACGCTGCTGGTCATGCACACTCAATATTTGCTCAAAATCAGCATGAGTGCCAAGTAGCCAATGCGCCCCCCAAAAAGCTTGCACGTCGCTTGTACATCTCACACTTCCTATCAACATGGAACTCTCGCGTCTTCGAGTTTGGGGCCGTCCTCTACCTTGCTTCGATTTATCCAGGAACCCTGCTACCTATGTCAGTTTATGCTCTTTCGCGAGGTGTCGCGGCGATTCTGCTGGCACCAGCGGTGGGGAATTACATCGATACTGGAAACCGACTGCAAGTAGTTCGAGCCTCGATCGGTGTGATACCCATTGGGTAATTTGGTCTGCTCATATACTTATCGAAGCAAGTGCTCCAAAGAATCGTGGTCGCGGCATCATGCGTTATTTTCTACTTGCTTGAGATTGGCCTACCCATCCTCAGCGAGATTGATAATACCTTGATGGTAGCATTGGCGCTCCTTGCCTGTGTGGAGAAGCTATGCTCTATCATGAATCTAGTCTCCGTTGAGAGAGACTGGGTACGTATGCGAGGGAAGTCCTTCTGTATAGACTCAAGTTCACATGATCTGTTAGGTTGTGGTTGTTACAGGAAACGATCACGAAGGCCTCAAAAGTAAGTACTAGATTTGACTAGTGGCCTGTACTCGGCATTAATGGAGTTTAAAATAGCCATGAATGCCCAGATGCGACGAATAGACCTCATCTGTAAGCTTGTCGGGCCGCTTGCGATAGCTTTGGTCGATGGTGTGTCGACTAAGATTGCCATTTTGTTCAATCTGGGAATGAACATTTGTTCTGTGGTCGTTGAATACTTTTCGATAGCCAGGGTAAGTGCTAGAAACCACGGTAATACTCATTCACAAGCAATTACTGGTTCTAATAGGTGGCTTCAGGTATACTATGAAATACCCGAACTGCAACAGCCAAAGACGAAGGCATCCCTCGATGAGCCAAGTACAGAATCCGACCAACATAAAGGCGTGGCGCGCCTCTGGCACTACTGTCATCGCATCACTCACAAGGTCGTGGGAGACTTCGCCTCCTACTTCCGTCACCCGGTGTTCCTCCCCTCGTTTTCCGGAGCTTTGCTATATCTGACTGTCCTCTCATTTTCTGGGCAAATGGTCACATGGCTCCTGTCGACGGGATACGAGTCTACGCAGGTCGGTATTGCGAGAACCCTAGCTGTAGCCTTTGAAGTTCTCGCAACATGGATCGCGCCTTGGCTCATGGGGCGAATCGGTATCACTCGTGCGGGTTTGTGGCTAGCGAACTGGCAGATCGCTTCCCTGGTAGCTGGAATATCCATTTTCTGGATGTTCCCCGACCAGCCTCTAATCTCTGCGTCAGGGCTGGTAGGAGGCACAATCCTCAGCCGAGTCGGATTGAGAGGCTTTGATTTGTGCGTGCAGATTCTTGTTCAGGAGGTGAGTGCTTTTCAGGTACCTGCAGGGGACAGGCCAAGCTCGTTTGATCCACTTCAACTTGGGCCTATGAAAAGAGTTCAGCATTGTTCATGACTGAAATATACGAAATACAGGGCGTCGAAGCCGAAAACCGAGGCAATTTCTCCTCGATAGAGGCTGCATGGCAGAACGCGTTTGAGATCGGCTCGTACATCTCGACTATTGTCTTTTCGCGACCAGATCAGTTCGGATGGCCGGCGCTGATTAGTATCATTGCTGTGGGTATTGCCGGAATACTTTATACGGTCTTTGCTCGCATGCAGCGTGGTCATTTGATCCATGTTCCGAAGTGGATTTCCGCTCCGGGAATGCTGCAACAAACGAGGGACAGGTGCCTTGAACGAATTTCTTCGGCGTCAGACGTTTAGCGTTGATGTATTGGGGATAGGTGCCAGTAATGGATTTGGTGAGCACCTGCGTACTTGCTGGTTACCTGGTGAGATACAAATCAAGTTCAAGCGAATTAGGGTACACCCCGAACAAGAAGGATGTTACCAATGATTGATTACTTTATGGACTGGGGTGAACAATAGGTACAAGGAGAAGGACAAGGACACAAGGATTGACAAGCAGTGAACGACAAGGAAATTGGACAGGGTAGTACTAATAGATGATTAATCAATAACCCAGTAGACGTTTTAGGAGAGTCCCCAAGCAAGATCCAAAACGTTCCTAGCCTTCCTAGTCCGCAGCTCTAATTGTATGTCCCAAGATTACTCGAGCATTCTCACGTACCTAACTTGTCGAAGGAATAAAGACAAGATCTTCAACGTTCTCTCCCGCCTCCTTTGCATCTTTGATATTCTCCGGTGGTAACTTGTCCTCTTTTTTATGTTGGCATGTAAGCTCACCTTCACCTTCACCATGTTTTGGTCCACCGGCCTCCTCAATCGCATCCTCAACACAGCCATTCTTGAAGCCCGACATCGTGAACGTAACCTTCTCAGTGTCTCGCTGTCTGCCCTGGAATTCTAACTTTTCATGAGCGTAAAACAGGTAATGAGTGATGTCGAAACTTATGAAAAAATTGTTCTTGTGGCATTTCTTCTTCATTATCTTGCCCCATGTTGCCGGCCGGTTGCATATTATTCCCCATCCCTGTATTTAGGCCATTCTGGAGCGGACTCGCCTGGGGAGGGTTTGGTGCTATATAGCCTGCTGGGGGAGCCATATTGTTGCCGTACCCATTGTTTGGACCTCCGGCCGAGGCTATATTGTCATTAATGCCTCTCTGTAGTCCATCTTGAACGGGGCTTGCTTGAGGAGGGTTAAGCGGCATAGGAGGTGGTACATGACGTTTCCAGTACCGCTGTCTAATACACTTTGAACAGGCTGTGGAGAAGCGGAACTGGGCGCAGCCACGGGGGGAATCATGTCATTGAAATTACTGTTTTCTACTCCATTGACTGGGGTGTTCGCTGCAGAGTCCGATCCAGGCTGTGGCCCCACGTTGCTCATCACGTCATTAGCCTGCCCATCTAGAGATTGGGTAGGCGGATTGTTTATGCCAGGCGATCCTCCTGACTGGTCAAGACCATTTTGGATACCATTTTCTAGCCCTTTCAGAAGGCTCCTATTGGCCGGGCCGGGCCACCAACAACTTCAGGCGCTTGGACGGCACCTACCCGTGCTGGTGGAACTTCGACTGGGGGAACTTCGGCTGGTGCATGGTCGATTTTGATTCGGCGAAAGAGAATCCTGCCAGCATTGTGTCGTATACCCTTTGAGGTATTGAATAATGCCCACAAATCGCGGTTCTTCAGCTATTATGGCATATTAGTATATTATGATGTCTGCAAACATGGGTGGCTAACATTCTGAAATATCATCAGTAGTAATTCAGGAGGCAGGCCCAACAACATTTTCAGGCAAGAGGGGTTTCCATTCGGCCGTCAAGGAACGGGAGGGTGGCAATTGACAGTTCGCCAGATCTTTCGCATCTATTATATCCAGACCAAAACACCATTTCAACCAGAGTTGCGTAAAATTCTCCTCATTTGCACATATACAATAATCATTCGCTGAAGCAGTACATGCCCAAAAAAAAAAAAATAAAAAATAAAAAGAACAGCTGGAAGCCAACTTTGAGGCAGTTGCGCTCCCTGCTTCACCTCTCGGTCTCAAAATTTGTACGCAGTGCAACTGTTCAGCTATCCACGATAATATAGTTACTGGAGTTGGATTATCAGACTAGGTTAAATGGACCCATTCATGACACTTACATGCTAGTGTGGCACGATACAAGCCTTCCAGAAACCGGAGTCCCCAATATACTTTTCTGATTATCTCCGTAGCCCTAACTCTAAACAGCACTGAGCCACATCTAGAAATAGAGGGAATATCTATGTGTTTATCTGGAGCTGTATTATGAATTAATTAACAATATTAATAACCAGGTGTATTTTCTCTCAGCCAGATTCACTCTAGCATAGTGGGATTATCCACCCGATTGAGCAAGTCAGTCCCCGGTGTGATTAATATCAGTGGCCTTTGACTCCCTGTTCAACTAATATGACTTACTCTTCAGCTGAGAGAATAGTGCAGTATTAGTGCAGGTGCCCGTGCAATGCCATGACTGGTGCCTTTAGGTTCAAGAACTTGTCTCTGGCAAGAACAATTGCACAGCACCCTGCCTGGGCCAGATGGCATATTCATCTTTCTCTATCGGGCCTGTTCAACCCTGGGCCCTATTTGCACCTTTTCCACTTGGGCGATCTTCAGATTGATAACCTCTATCCTATTCCGCCCAACCATGTTCCAGCCGGGAAACAACCCCGCAGTATATACATATAGCAGAACTTTTCCTCACTTTCTCATTGATCACATAAACATACTCGCTGTGGTATATTCTTGGCCTTTTCGATCTTGAAATTTGAGAGTATACCTGCAATCGTGCTTTCATATTCTCCAGAAAAGCTCTTTGGAGCAAAGGTACTCATGTCACTTGAACTTTTGCTCCGCGAGATACTACATGAGGTTTTCAAACAGGTATTCGATAACATCAGGCTAACAGCGACTAGTACTGGAAGTCCTCCCGATAAGACGAGCCTTCATCAAATTCTCCAAAAGGTTACAGACCTTCCGGATCTCCACAAATTGAAAGTGTGGAGCAGTCAATCGGTTGCCTGGAGACACGATTGGAATTTCGAAAACCTACTTTATCTGGAGATTAACGGCCTGGGATGCGAGCAAGGAACTTTGAATCTTCCAAGCTTTCCTGCTCTACTAGGCCTTAGGATGTCCTTTGGCGAGGAGCGCACCTGTTACCATGTAGACGAATTTTAGGTCTACGTGGATTTGTCTCGTCTGCCCAGTCTTTTAGCCCTCGAAATTGTAGGAGTTCTTGAACAAGAAATTTATGACCACCTACTGTAACATTTTGTGATGTTACCAATTTTTAGGTCACGCACGCAAGCATGTACATTGATGAGGATATACTATTTCGGACAGGTGGATTATCTGATAATCCGGTCCCGGATACGGAGTATGTATGTTCCGGAGGAAGGTCCAACATACGGATGTTGGGACAACGCAAGGTGTAATGGACAAGCAAGCAAGAGGAAGCGCATCGTTTTAGAGCTTCAAGATGTACTAGAGACAGCAGTATATCGATATAGAGCGTTCACCACGATCCTTACGAATCCTATGGTACCCTTTTAGTATCTGGTATCCAGACGCCGCACCCCTGATCCACATCAAATATTTCCTCGCAGGCACGTGCAGGGGCGGTCAGTACAGGCAGAACAGGCCTCCGGACCGTCATACGGTGTACGTTGGTCCAGCACCGTGATAAGAGAGCGTTTCCGCTGTAGCGGCTTCACAGTATGCCCATGTTCCCAACCTCCAGTCAGGATCTGGGTTGGCCTCCTTGAACCACAGCTATCTGAGAATCATGTCATATGCTGCCATGTCGACGGCGTCAGGAGAGTGGTTAAATTCACGGGTAAAGTTGCTGCAGTCTGTTGCGGTCTGTTGCCTGGATGGAGGGTATGTTGGTGCAAGGCCTCAAAGACAGCAGCCTTAGGCCACAAGATCAGGTGTACTTAGCATTTAGGAAGCTGAACTCCGCAACATAGCGAAGTTAGCGATTAGTTCTTAGTTCAGCAATCCCTAGCGACCTTACGTTCCCTCCCTACTATCGCACTTAAGAATTCTTCATGTTGATTGGTTGCTTCAGCTCATCTCCACACACATTGCAATCTGGGCAAAACACGACCGGGTTTACATTCTTCTTGAGCCTACTGTCTTTGTACCTGCATCTATGGGCCTTTTTTTGGTCTCAAGTAATCTAAGCCAGTCTATCTATCTTCACCGTTCAACGCCGGAAGTTGTTACATTTTTATCTGAAGCCTCTCACATTGGGAACAGCACAATTTGCGCAATGGCTTTCCCCACCCTAGTAATTCCAAGGAAGACAGTACCTGAATCAGATACAGCTGAGTTGGAATCTAATTAGGCATTGACGCATCCAGGCCCGGTTCATAGTTCGGAGCCGCCACGACCGGACGCCTTTTTAATATGTCTTATCGTCAAGCGAAAGCCAAGCCCCATCTTCGAAGCATACCTGGCTACAGCGGGATAGTCCATCTTGAGGACCAGAATTCATCAGATTTCTTCTCTGGAGTGCAGATACGCACCCAAGCAGTCAACAATAATCAGCTATCGAAGATATTGCAACTCAGCTGACTGAGCTCTCAAAAGACGCAATTATGCAGCTTCAGCGCAGGGACAAAAACCGAGAGAGAGGCAATCATGGCTTACTGGTTCTGGTATTACTGGTATTACACAGCATGTATCCATTACGCACCAACTCTTGCGCTGCAGCTCCAATTCCAATGTTATCAGCATCAAGGTACCGGAAAAAGCCAATAACATACCCATCGGTATCCAAGAGTGCAGAACCACAACTCCCATCAATAGGTATAGCACTTGCATCCTGACCAAACCATTGCCATAATTGCTCCACCCACAAGTGTTCAGTGTGAGCATCGCGTGGCATATGTTTCAAGGCAACCGTAAGGTACTGGCCATCAATCAATCCAGTATACGGGCTATCCATAGAGATTATATCGAAGCGCTTCAGCTCAAAAGGATCCTTTATCCCTCTAAGAAAGACACCGTCCGGCTCCAGTCCACTCTGGAATGTTCGATTTTCAAAAACAACATTTTCCTGAAGTTTCATCAGCCCAATATCTGTGTCCACGATGTGATGAATAACCTCCCCAATCATGGAGCAATTTGCTTTGGGATGATAGACATGGACATGGCCCTCTGGAAACCCATGAGATGCAACCGTCATATATGTCTCATTCACTGAATCTTTCACAAGAACACCTGATGTTGTTAAGAAGTTATCAGACGCAACCATGACTCCTGGGCGAATGGGGGTATATTCAGAATCATCGGCACATGTTGTTGTGGGTAACTTCTGACGAAAGGCTGCTTCAATAGGGATGGGCTCCTCTCCCGCAATGTAGAATGTCGTGGCCTGGCACATCTTTCCTGGCAGGATTGATATATCTGCTCCAGGAAAGGTCCTAACCCGCCAGCACCCAAAGAACCAGACAACTTCGAAGATCTCAACATTCTGCTTCCGAAAAAAACTTATGACGGCCTCATACAGAGACCGATCAGAGGTCTCTCTCGCATCAAGGTGGTCTAAAACAGAGTGTCTCACATTGCCCGCAGTGCCGATTGTCCAGGGGACTTTGAAATCCTCAGTTGTCAAGAAAAGGGGCAGGCCTGCCACTGACAGTGGCCACGGTTTCGGCGGCAGCTCTTTCACATAGATCACCAAGAATGGCCCCAGCACGGCCGCGCCGCTGTAAGCAGGGAACAGACCGCTGAGGACCTCAAATTCATCAAGGGTGGGATTTCGGGGTAGATTTTTCTGGTCTCGAAGGTTGAAACTGAGGACAATGTGACGCGTGTGCATCAAAGGGTAATCGATAGCTCGAGTCTCCTCGCATTCAGCCATGCTGGGGAAGCAGGAAAGTAGAGACAACTCTGTTAGGCAAATTAAGGGTTAGCTGGTCTGTAGTCGTGACATAACAATTAGAGTCTAGAAAACCTACCGGCTATTTTGCGTTTGGGGCCTTGATGCTTGGCTTGCAGATCAATTATGGTATCTAGATATGAAAGGGAGCGTCGTTCAGTATCCATGGTGATAGTTTGATGTGAAGAAAACAAGAATGGAAATGGACAGCCTGATGTGAAGACAACGAGAATGATGAAAGGTCTGAGGAATATAAAGCTCCCATCTGGTGCACTTACCGGTCAGTCTTTCTTTCCTATCCTAACCTACCTAGCCAGGATTGAGGATATTGAGAAGGCGGTCTCCTGAGAAATACTTTTGGAAAGAGCGTGAAGTCAAAAGGATCGTACAAAAAATAGGTAGGAAGGACGGGAAAGGAAAAGGTAAAGGTTCCTCTTGGAATGATTCTCATCCCGTCTTTTAGCTGCTTCAACGCCTGTAGATATTAATCATCATATTACCGTTAGCATATACACCTGGTGAGTAATATTCACCTTTTCTTGCTCATGGCTAGGTATACTACGCAGCTGCCTAGGAGTATTGTGTCATCCTTACCTGCTCAAAAGCCCAGAGGTTGTACTGAATGAGAGTGTGATGCAGCTAATCTTCCACCCGCATCAGTCATACTCCATAAGCAGCAGCAGCAGTAGTAGTAGTACAGAGTAGCGAGTGACAGCTAGTAGGGAAGATGGTTGATTTCTAGAAGGGGTAGGCGGAGCGGTGCTCAACTAGGTAAGGATGATGAGGATATACTATTTTGGACAGGTGCATTTAACGCCAAACCCAATCCGGTCAGCTCACGCGAGCTGTGTACACCACTAAGGTCCATAGTTACCTGACCCGGCCTTTGTATTAGTCAGCTGCCAAGACTTAACTAGTTTGAGCTCACCTGACCTCGCTAAGTGTCAATTGTCTGTCCATTCTCTAGGCAGGCTGTGTGGCTGCGAGGGGAAAAGGGCAAGTGAGGGCGGTCTATACCGGCAGAACCTCATGTGGTGCCAACACTAAGGAGGGTACCTGGCCTCAGTATTAGTCAGCTGCCAAGACTTGACTTGGTTTGAGCCCAGCTGACTAATATTGCGCTAAGCCTAATCAAGAACCTGCTAATCCACCTAGGTCAGGTACCCGTACCCTCCCTAGCGAGGTCAGGTTATCTGTAACCACCCTGACCTTGCCATCATTTCAATACTGCGCTAATCCTAATCAAGAACTCGCTAATCTACCTCAGGCACCCTGCTTAGCGAGGTCAGCTTATCTGTATGCGCCGCCAAACCCGAAACGGGAGAGAGCCAAAAACGGCAGTGTGTCCGCAAATCGAAATTATGCTCACTGAGCGCTCCTAAAGCGCAGGCAGAAGGAGAAAGTCAATGTGGTCTAGAACTTCCATTTTATATAGAATATACAACCGCAACTATGGTATACCATCCTGATCTAGTTCCACGCTCAATTCCTTCTCCAACACCATCTTAATATGCAGGAGAATCCTCTTCGCTGCTTCCCCATCATAATATGCCTCATTGAAGTTCAGCGACAACGTCAATTGCCCCCGAAACGTCCATGCATACAGCATGGTCTGCCTCGTCATCATCGTAACGCCAAAATGGAACCGCTCCACCTTCAAGCCATTCTCATAGTCGCTCCGAAAGTACTTCTCAATGACCCCCAGGCTGTTCAGAGTAACGCCAGACGGCGGATTAGGCGGAGGAGCGCGTTGCGCGAAGAGAGCGTCAGCGTGGTACTTGAAGATGGGCCGTAATGCTTTTATCAGTTTTCTGTCATACCACCCCTTATAGCTCTCCATCAAGGACGCAGTCCGTTCCACGAAATCCTTGCTGCGGAGGACCTGCGGCGTAATGCTTCCGACGTAGGTCTGGCATGCATGGTCGCGGCTGTTATAGGGTGGCTGCAGGTACGGACGCAGATTAACGGCCATGACTGTCGTAAAATCCGCTGCCTGGTCCTCGGACATGCCCAAGACAAACACCGTCTCTGCCAGCGCAGCATGTATCGCGGCTGTGACGCTGATCTGGCGATTCTTGCAAGCAGCCAGCAAGGATTTCGTGCTCGACGGACTGAACACCACTGCCTCTTGGGACGGATTGGATGGGAGGGTATTCGGCCCACCTTTAAAGGGAAATCCACTCGTCTGCACTGCTTTCTTATGGAAGTGGGCAATATACTCCCCCGCGAACTTCTCCATCTCCTCCGTCGATGTCCGTGGCGATCCAGCCGCGTCTTCAAGGCTGGGCGAAATCTTCACCCGTTCATCTGGTGCCGGTATTGCCTCGACCTGCGGCGGCTGCTCAAGGATGGAGAAGAAGCGATCAAGAAGCATACAAGTGCCCAGGGCATCGATCCGCCAGTGTGAGCTCAGAAAGACGATAGAAGACGATGCGGGGAGGTAGTAGAAGCTGGGCAGGTCTCTGGGTTTAGCGCTGGCAATAACTTCCTCTGGTGTCTTCTCAGCGTCGACGAAGAATGTCTGCCTAGCCCATTCCTCTACTGACTGTGCATCGGACACTTTGTACAGTTTGGCAACGCTGATGGGGACGAGACTTAGGCCTGGGAAGATGATTCTTAAGGCCTTCCAGGCGCTGCGCAATACAGCGACGCGATCCGTGTTGAGGGACGGGCCGAAGTTGACGGTGCAGATGGCGTAGATGCCCCAGTGCTCGCGGTTGAGTGGCTTGAAGGATGTGAAGATCTTGTAGTAGACCTTCTCTGCTCCGTCGAAGTCCTTGACGAAGATGCCTGATTCAGTCTGTTTCCAGGTCATTTTGGAGATAGGGATGCGGGACAAATGGTAGACGATTTTTCATTGAAGGGAGATTGGCAATTGTAGCCCACATTGAAGCAGGCCCTTAAAACATCAAGTATATCAAGACCTACCCCACCGTTCTCACTGCAACTACGGATCCACTCTCCAGATATTGCATAAATATATTACTATAGTGGACATTATCTGATGACCGCGGCCAGGTATGCTTGTTAACAGGCAGCGTTTAACCGAAGACCTAATCTGTTCCAAACTGCCCCTGCGCTTGCCGTCAGTGAACGGATTTAGCAGGACGTAAACTCCAATCTCCATAGCACTGTATGCATCCACAAAATGGTGTCCTCGAATGCAAAGCGTTTGTGAGGATCTGTGAGTTGGGAATGGCATAGGAAGCACTCGGAGTTTTGTCTCGGAGTTTCTATGTCGGTGAATCGGGTTTTGTCGACACTGGTCATAGCTGTATACGGTTGAAATGGAGAAAGAATAGTATTATGCTGCCGCAATTAGCTCAAAGAAAGGATGCTGCTGCGCCTCCTGTTCACAGGAATAAAAGCAAGACACGCAGTTGTCGTGCTCGTTCTAGGGCATCGTCTATCACGTGATCCGGTATACTGTCTGAAGAGAAGCGAAATAACCTCTCAGCAAAAGAAGCGTACAGAGGAGAATGAATTCTGTTATTTATAGATATTATTTACTCTGCCTAGTGGTTCTCATTTTGATTAGCCAGAGGCATGTGCCTATTCCAGTCTACGCCTATACTCTTCAGCCGTCCGACGCAACATATCATCCACATCATAGTCCCAGATCTGGTGAGAACGCCAATAAACTTCAGCACCGCATTTAGCAGCATCACGACCAGTAGGCTCATACTGCCACTCGTAGAGTTCACCCAGAATCCGACTGCTCTGGACAATCCATTGACTGCGCTCGAGACGGATAGCATTGTACGTCGCCAACGCGGCACGTAGGGCTTCGGCCTTGGTCTTCGCCAAGCTGGACGCTGTCTCTGATGCAGCAGCCAATACAGCAGCCAAAACAGCTGCATCTTCAATCCCAGTGCCCGCCCCGGCACCATGGTGTGGCGATGATGCGTGGGCGGCGTCGCCGGCGATACACATGCGGCCCCGCATATATGTGGATGCTGGATGGTCGTATGTGTCGAAAACAGCCCATCTGTCCAGTGTATCTGGGAGCAAGTCCATGACTGCGCGTACGACGTGTCCGAATCCAGAGAAGGCTTGCACAGCCTCTTCTTTGCTGGCAGGAGCGGACAGCTTCTCCTCATGTGGCCATTCTCCCGGGTCGGTGACAAACGCAACAACGTTTAGAAGCTTGCCCATGGCCACGGGGAAGGTTAAAACGTGGGCACCTTGGCCAAGATGCATATGGCGAGTGAGTGCTTTCTCTCTCCCCATTGCATCGACTGCCCGGTCCATCGAGACGAGGCCTCGAAAGGCACTCTTATGGCTGTACCGTGGGTAGGATGCTGGGTTGTCCTCGCCTAGGATGAGCTGACGTACGCGCGAGCGGATTCCATCACACCCGATGACTGCACAGAAGCAAATGTGGTTAGCTGTTTGATACTAGTTTCTGTATAGTGGAAGACTTACCCGCATCAGCCTCTGCGGTAGATCCATCTTCGAACTCCAGCAGCAACTTCTCCCCATCTACTTTCTCAGTAACCCGCTGCAAAGTCTTCCCCAAGCGAACATTCTTCTCTGGAATCAGCTTAACGAGCTCATCCAGAAACTGAGCCCGATGGCACCCCTCGAAACCTCGCTTACCCAGATCCATCTCGAAGAGCAGTTCCTCGTATCTCTCGTCACTGTAGCGTGTGTACCCGTCAACCCAACGGAAGAGGTCCGTCTCGTTGGGCGTTGCTACTTTTTTGAACGCGGTGTGAACGCGAGGATCCAATGCTATCATAGAGCGCTCTGCATTGGGTGTGAATCCAATTCCAGCTCCGATTTCGCGGAACTGACGCGCGCGCTCGTAGATCGTAACGTGGATATTCCTGCTCAGGAGGCCAGCTGCGAGGGATAAACCGGTAATCCCACCGCCGATGATGGCTAGGTCGAGCTGTGGCTCTTCTTTTGTGACTCCAGGCATTCTCGCTGGTTAGGTGGTGCTTATGGATCCGCTGTCAGTCTATATGATAGGAACGTTAGGGCTGTCGTTCTCAAATATCGGGCTATCACCAGCTTGGTTATCCTATGCTTATATTACATAGTCCTCTCCATCTCTGGCTGACATTCCGGAAAGACCGATTCTTCCAGCTGTATCTCCTGGTCTATTTGTCCGAGACTCTTTTACCCAGCCGGTATGCTTCACAGGCATACTCTAGCATTATTCGTCTAGACCAATTGGTTGGTATTTGCGGACAAACACTGCTCCAGCTGCCACCAGAAACTCAAAAGGCTTCATAGAACCAGAGCACAGAGTTATGTATGCCAGAACCTGCCAGTCAGTCAGTCGATGTGCTTCTCATTCGATGGCCATTCAAGTCTACCTCATCGCTACAGATTCGAGGCTACACTCGCTACATGAGACTCACCAAGCGCAGGTCCGAGAAGTTGGGAAGTCCCGGACTTTCCTCCAGCCTCGGAGTTTCTGTGACAGGCAATCCTAACGATGAGATGCGCTAAATCAAGAACCAGGAGAAGGTATCTGACTAAATCCGTTCTAAGCCTCGGGCCTTGAATCCCCCGTCATAGCAAATCGGCAACCTAGATAGGCTAGATGGTGTAGAAACACTACTACCTGTTCTAAGCCTGCATCCTGTCATACATGACATTGGTGATTTTACACCAGTATATCGTGGAAGAATTGCAGAAATAATATCTTGGAGAATGTCGTGTTTGGACCCTACACGGGGAGACTGGCATCTGATGATACATCGTAGGTGTGCTCACATTCTGCGGGTAAATCAGACAGTTAGGAGAAAGCCTCATACTGGTTGAAGGATGTATTCGTACATCTTTCTTTATGAATTACCATCATCGTAGAAAGATTCTACATGACCCTGTCATCTCTGATCCCCAACTCAGTGAGCAGAACATTCTTCAAAGTGTCCAACAACACGGTGGCAGTGGTAAAATTATAATAGGCCTCATTGTACACAAGATTAAACCCTAGTTGTCCACGGAATGTCCATACGAAGCAGTAGAGCTGGCGAGTCAGAGTCTCAACGCCAATGCTCACGTCGAGGATCTCAACGTCGCCCAACTTGCCATGGTAGACCGGATGCACCAGGAGCTCCGCATCATTGATGCTGGATATATCCACCTCACTAGGTGGAGGGCCATCCGTGGAGATGTTTTTCTCCAATAGCTCCTGTACGTTGAGTGCATATTCCCTTCGCGCGCGGAGGAAGCCCTTGCTCAGGCCGCGTCGGTACGCTGAATTATACTCTCGCACGTTCTCTGTCCATGAGTGTGTTGCGGGTACCTGGATCATATAGCCGCCCGTGTACAAGGCGGATGCATACGCTGGACTGCTGTATGGTGCAGGTACGTATGGTCTGAGGTTGAACCGCATCGTGCTCGTGTACGGCTTGCTCTTGGCCTCGGCAGAAGCCCCAGCGTATGTGGTGGCTGCTATGCTGGCATGGATGGCTGATAGCATGCTAATCCCACGCGCTCGACATGCCTCCTCGATGGCTTTCGTTTCCGACTGGGACAAACGCACTTGGACGCTGTGAGTCCCCGCTGGCAAGGTTGTCAGATCGCCTTGGTAGGATACTCCCGCCGCACCGCGGGTAAGAGACAGCGTAGCCATGCACTCAGCCGTGGCAGCCTTAATCTCCGGCGTAGCCTCTTCAGGTAAATCCAGAACCTCTTCGATGCTGGGAACCAGCCGTGCAACCTCCTGACCCCAGGGCAGGTCAATGGAATCACGGTCGTCGAGTCCCGCGAAGGCCTCGAAGAAGGCATTGACAAGCTGCATTGCACCGAACCCATCCGTCCGCCAATGCGCGGTATGGAGGGTTAGTTCGCTCGTCCGTACCAAATAGTGCGCCGTGAGGTAGGGAGATGGCTGTAAACCGGCAATGTACCGCTGGCTGCTCGTATCCTCCTCCACAACAAAGAAGGTCTGCTGCATCCAGTCCTCCAGGTCAGCGGAGCTAGGGACATAATAGTCGAGGGTTTCTGCGTTTGCAATGGATGCAATGCTGGGATGTGCAAAGCGCATCATCTTCCAGGCTTTGCGCAGCTCCGGCACCCGTTTCTGTCCCTCTTGAAGGGCATCGCTTGTCTTAAATCTGGCCTGGACAGTGACAGACCAGTGTTCTCGTCCAAGTGGATGAGCACGATCTCCAATACTCTTGATGAATTTCTCATTCGGGCCGAGTGGACGCTGGAAATGGCCTGGGGACACTTCAAACCACGGCATTTTGGAAACTAGTCTTGTCAAGGGAAAGCGAGGTGTTGAGGATGAGAATCACGATGTGCACAATGGGGGGTAACTATGGCTACCCTAGAGCTAGGAATAAGTATGATGTTATTCATGGAGAATCCGTCGGAGTTTCATCCTCTAACCGGAGTTATTATCTGGTACACCCTACTCTGCAGTGAACAACGCCCATTCCCATGAACCATATCACTCTTTTTCTCTGCCTCTTCATACTTCCCTTCTTTTAACAATGTAACTAACTTTTTACAGTTCTTCTCTCAGTGTTCTCGGAGTTGTCGTCGAGACTCATTGATCAGGGTGCTGGCGGCGCGATCCAGGGCCTGGAGAGATCGATGGCACTCTATTGATCTGAAACCTGTTAGTCATATGGGGACCATAGGGGATTTTGTGGAAGTATCAATCTCTTTGGCAGTCTCCACAGAAAGGCTGTAGAGGTCGGGGAGCTTTTGTCTTTCAGAGCTTCCAAGACTGAAACGGGTTGTCACCAAGATGGCGTCTGACTGCACATCACCAGCATGGATAACTTCATTGTTCAGTTGGCAGACGTCTTCCTTCTGCGCTTCTGATTTTATTGTAGGCATCGCGCATCTATGAACAAAAGGTTTATCCTCACACGTCCAAATCGCTTTGATGGGTCACCTCAAGCCTCTTGATCTTTTTGGAGAGGGCCACCTTGCGCTCAGCTTGCTCCACTAGCTGACAGTCAAATTTGTCCGGCTTCCATACCAGGTCTCTGGTCTGCTGCAGGAGAATGGACCCTTGCTAATTGGTAATTCGTCCTGGTCCTCATCGTCGCACATTATCTCCATCAACTGGAGCATTTTTTGCTTTCCTGCCTGCACAGGATTCTCTTGGTTCTCAACCACATCCATCACTAGAGGATGGGGATCTGTGACTGCCATATCAATGGCTCAGTTGAGTCCTCCACCGGAGCACAAGCGTTGAAGACCAAGAAACAAGAGAGGGAGGCTCACGTACCGTTGTTTTGGGCGTATTTATGTTGGTACCAGTTAATGATTTCTTTGATGGACAGTCCGAACTCCCTAGTCCATATTTGGCTGCCTTCCATTGTCCAGGTGGCATGTTAAGGGTTTGAATATAAAATTCATTTTCGTACTAGATACACGAAGGATTTCTTGAGAGGAAGAAGAAGGAAAAGAAGAAGAGAGACAGCAGTGTTGTGCCGAAGAAAGGAAGTAAGCGAACTAGAAGCAACAAACAGAACAAATGAAGCAAAAGAGACATACAGAGCAAATGATACAAATAGGGCAAGCAGAGTTGCCATATGCCTGGGCGTAATCCATGACAGCATGATATCAATAGAAGTAAATGGCAACCAGGTGCTCCTGGTAGGGCAAGATATTCGATATATGACTCCAGCTGACCATAACCGATCGTAGCAGGAGAATGTAGGTCATGATGGAGGGGGACAAGGGTAACTGCAGAAGGCAAATGCAATATCTTGGTACTAGTGTTGTAAAGGGGCGTACGTGCGTTGTTCCCTGCAAAAGGAACCGAGTCGTGGTCAAGAGATCTTGGGAATGAATACACGAGACGATGCCGCAGCACAGGAAGAAGGCAAGAATGGTGCTACCCGGAATTTATTCTTTACAATTGCCAATGTATGCGATCGTATATAGGAGTTGATTTGTAGGCATTATCTATACCTTTTCGGCTCCAGATGGCTGCGGCGGCGCATCGTCTCGAATATCCTTCCAGCCCATGCCGCAGGAGAAGACAAAGGTAGCCACTGCAGCGCCCACAGCGAGATAAAACACGTAGTCCACACTCTTGCTATACGCCTTCAACACGCCAGGGAGCTGGTCAGCGGGAACAGCCTTGCGGAAAGCCGTGGCCCCCGCCACGATGATCGACTCTGGCGGGACCTCGGGGGCATACTCTTTGAGCTTGTTCCTAAGGCTGTTGGTGAAGATGACGTCGGCGTAACTGAGGAAAGTCGAGCCAAAGAAGGATTGGCAGAACATGATCAGGGCCATGGCTACGGGGATCAGGGGTGGCGGGAGATTGTTCTGCGCGGCGATGATGGGCTATGTCCATATTATTTTAGCCATTGGCCATTGGCACCAGGAATTTGGGAAGAGAGACGACGTACCATTTGTAACCCGGCACCACGGCCTGCGCCTAGCAGGATCTGATATCCGATCCACTTGCCCACCGACGTCGACGGGGTGAAGGTGGTCAAGAGACCATTGCCAACGGAGCTGACCATACCGCCGGCCAGACTCCAGGGCAGGTAATAACCAAATCGACCCACTTGCACGAACAGTCAGTAGATGGCATATGATCAGAATCATTGGAAGCAAGCAGGTTTCTTACCGAGAGCGCCAGAAATGATGGCCAGAGCTGACTGACTGAGGATGCTAGGCAGAATGTAGACACCACTCAGCATCGCATTGACTCCCCTAATCGCCTGGAAGTAAATGGGGAGATAGTACGATGCCACCAACAGCGTGGCCATTAGGAAACCATAGACCACGCAGCTGGTCCAGACGGTTTGTCTGCAGATCATGGAATAGGGAATCATGGCATCGTCCCCCTTGTACCATTCCCAGAGGATGAAACAGACGAAGGTGGCACCAGCACCACAGAAGAGCCCAATGACAACAGAACTGTTCCAGGCGTACTTGTTGCCACCGTATTGCAAGGCCAGCAGGAACTGAACAGCTGCTGGGGCGAAAAGAACGAAGCCGACGAGGTCCAGTTTGCGCAGGATGATATGGACAACTGAAATGCCTTTGGGCTTTGGCAGCTGCTCCGGAATATGGACGAAAAACAGGAGCAGACCTACTACGCCGCCAATGGGGAGGTTTATGTAGAAGCCTGATCAAACCATCGACCATCAGACGAGGTGATTCCGCAGTGACAGGGAGGACGTCTCGACTTACACCAACGCCAGGTCGTGTATTGTGTGAACGCACCGCCGATCAAGGGCCCTATAACAATGCCTAGCTGCGCAACTATATGTACATCCTGGTGGTTAGGCTGGCTTTATTTGTCCCTGAATCCGAGGACAACTTACATCCCATGAGAAGCCCGGTTAACGCTGTGGCGAAGCCGATAGAGTATTAGCTTTGTCTCTTCTGCATCGTGAACGAAGATGTAGATGCACTCAGGGTGCCATAGATGTACCTGGTCGCCGCTGCATTGGCACGCATCCTGCAATAATGGTGAATGCCCCATTCTGAATGCCTGAACCACCCATGCCTGCAACAGCTCGTCCCACGATCAACATCTTCGAGGAAGTGGCGACTCCACAGAGAAGGGACCCCAGTTCGAACACTGCAAAGAAGGACATGAACGACCACTAATGTCGGTTCAGCTTGTCAGACATCCCTCACTTTCGCCGGTGGCGGAAGACACACCTTGGTGTTGAAATTTTGATAGATCTTTCCCGTTAGTGGCACGAGAGAAGCGCTGTACGATGTCCGTCAATGCAGCCCCGGCCATGCTCCACCAAACACAAGCACATACCTGGCCAGTAGATAGGCACTTCCATACCATCCAACGTCGGGCAGCGAGTGAAACTGGCTCGTGATCCGCGGAGTGGCCTAGACACGGTACATAGTTAGGGTTAGCCACAGCCGAGGCCTCGATCGTCGAGAAGGGGATTCCTAGCCTACCGTTGATATAATAGAGGTATCGAGCAGCATGAGGAAACACACAAGGGTTATACCGGTCATGATCATGACCAGCTTGATGCCCGTCACCCACGGAGTGCCATCTGTTGGTCCTGTAGGAGCTGCTTGCTCGACGCCCTCGCTGTCTCCTTTCTCCGTGGCCACGTCGCCCTCATGGCTCACGTTTGGCGGCGTCTGCTCGGGATGCGCCTTCTCAATCATATCTGCATCTATCACCCTGTCTGTACTGGAAGTCGACGACATGCTGATGTACGAGACCCAAGATGCTGGCCTAGTCAAGGGGAAAGAAGACAGAACTTCACGGGTCTCACAATCCGAAAACTACCCTGTTGCCATACGCCACAGGGAAATCAAAGAGCCCGGCGGAATTGCCCAGCACATGCTCGGACTTCTTTGCTGCGTGTTTGTCCATTTGTGCGCCGTTGTTTCTGTCTTCTTTATGGAAAGACCTGATTACATCCCTGCATAGCTGCTCCGGCTCGGAGTATTCATCCGGTGGCCTTTCTGCGCTCACTAATGTCCGTAGGTCTTCTCCTCTCCATCATCTCCCGATATCTGTTGTCTAGGCCCTAACTGTCCTGGTGGTGATCCGCTGTCGGCCATAGCATCGAGCGCTGGCGGAAACCAGCGATACGAGCCGTTCTTGGACCTGCACGCCTGCAGAGCATGGCAGGACAGTTCCAGGCGGAGTAAATACCACTCCGTGCCCTGTCAGGATCTTCCTGTGGTGCTTCAGTAACCCCGGCCAGTGGAGAAGAAAGTTCACATCCGAACGGACGTCCGCGCGGACGTCCGCCAGCACTCCGCTGGCTGCCCCGGGGACTTATAAACGCGTTGAATTTGTCAGCCTTGATTCCTGTAGCCTTTAAGGCAAATGGACAGCTAGTTCTCACGAGTGTGCGAGAACTTGTGTCTGTTGCATGTCTTGACATGGGTTTCAAGACATGCACCTCCTTGCAAGAACCTTCAACACCAAGAACATCCCAACCCTAATAGACTACAAGTCTAGACGAGCCTCCGGGCAACCGGCTGACTTTTCAGGAAGAGCGGCCTCGCAGATGCCGTCGTTTTGGAGGCTGAGACGACGCGGCGAAAGCCAGGGTGCTTGATTTTGATCTGTAAACCCGCCACGGAATATCATTCATGATGGGATAGTCACTACTGGTAGTATCACTCAAACCTATCAGGCAAAAGGTGCTGGATCGCGTTCCGATGAATATGGAATACATGATAAGATACTGAGTGTTTGATATTATCCCAATCATTCTAATAATAATCGTACAACCCCTCCCTTCATCCGTGGATAGCCATGATAAGCACTCCCCGCAGTTGCATCTCCTGGACGGCCCTTCTGTCCTTCCACCCAGCAAGGAACACCGTTCACAGACAATCCATACCACCATGGGCGTCAAGGAAATCCGTACCGCGATCAAAGTCGACCTGGACAAGCCTGCGTGGGAGCAGCCGGGTCTGCATGTACGTCCATCCCAGTGTGGTACAGGAACAAATGCGCTGATGTTATTGTCTCTTCCCCTAGAATCGGTGGCATCCAGACAGTAGGTGCCTCTGAATTGGCGCCGTTACCATGGAAATATGGCTAGACTAATGCGACGGTCTATCTAGTCCCTGCCTGCGGCAAGATCGCAAACAACGAAGTCGTCAAGATCGAATGTCTCGACTGGACCGGTGGTCAAATCAAGAACAACGATTCCGCAGACGACATCAAGAACGTCGACCTCACCCAGATCCATTACCTTTCGGGGCCGTTTGAGATCGAGTCCGCCGAGCCGGGAGATGTGCTCGTTGTAGAGATTCAGGATGTTCAGCCGTTCCAGCACCAGCCCTGGGGGTTTACCGGCATCTTTCACCGGCAGAATGGGGGTGGATTCCTGGATGAATTGTATCCGGAAGCGTATGTCTCCGTTCCAGGCTGTCGTGGCAGTCATCACGGCCATTAACGCCTCGCTAGGGCCAAGGCCATATGGGACTTTGAGGGCATCTTCTGCTCGTCCCGACACATCCCCCACGTACGCTTCCCGGGCCTCATCCACCCTGGCATCATGGGCTGCGCGCCCTCGGCAGCGATTCTCGCAGAATGGAACCGGCGAGAAGGCGAGCTGATTGCCGCCAATGCGTCGGCCGGCCGCGATGTCGCCAAACCGCCCGAGCCGAAGAACACCCATGCCGGAAGTGCGAGCGAGGATATCAAGGCCAGGGTGGAAAAGGAGGGAGCCAGGACCATCCCGGTACGTCCCAGCAGGCCAGAACCGCAACCCGGCCCAGTCTGCTGATATTCTCCAATGCCAGGGTCGCCCCGAGAACGGCGGGAACTGCGACATCAAAAATCTCTCCCGCGGCAGCAAGGTCTACCTCCCCGTCCACGTCCCCGGCGCCAAGTTCTCCGTGGGAGACCTACACTTTTCCCAGGGCGACGGCGAGATTTCGTTCTGCGGCGCTATCGAAATGGCCGGCGTCATCACCCTGAAATTCACCGTTCTCAAATCCGGCATGGCAAAGCTAAACATGAAGTCCCCCGTGTTCCACCCGGGCCCTGTCGAGCCCACCTTCGGGCCCGGCCGCTACCTCACCTTTGAAGGCTTCTCGGTCGATGAGAGCGGAAAGCAGCATTACCTCGACGCCACCGTTGCCTACCGACAGACCTGTCTGCGGGTCATCGAGTATCTGCGTCGCTACGGATACAGTGACTACCAGATCTACTTGCTGCTCAGCAGTGCGCCTGTGCAGGGGCATTTGGCCGGGATAGTGGATATTCCCAATGCGTGCACGACCATCGGCGTGCCGATGGATATTTTCGATTTCGATATCCGGCCGGAGGCCGACGTCGTTAGGAAGGACATGGGGAGCTGCGCATTTGCCAGTAGCTGAGCCTGAGTAGACTGTCGAGCGTTCCGAGCGAGAGAATGCTAACTCATGTAACTCCCCACGACGGAATGAGATAGCCGAGATTAGATACAGAAGAAAGGAAGGTCCATGCGGAAAGCCAATTAATATTAAGCATTTCACGCGGGTAGATAGCCTTCGTTGTTCTCCGAATTGCCAGTATATAACCCCGGACTTTGATGTCCCCCGGAGTCTCAACCGGTTGTCTTCGAGACAAGAAAGAGACAGATCAAAAGTCAGCATGCCCTCGGAATTAACCACTTCATCCTCTATCCTCATCGTCGGAGCCGGCACATGGGGCTGCTCCACGGCCCTCCATCTCGCCCGTCGAGGATACAAGCATGTCACCGTCCTGGACCCTTACCCGGTGCCTTCACCCATCGCGGCGGGCAACGATGTCAATAAGATCATGGAGCATAAAGAAGTAGCAGGCATGTGCATGTGTTTCCAGTCCTGCAAGCATCCACGGCTGACCCGATCCCACAGACACTGCCGACGCCCGAAGCATCGCCTTCGCAACATGCACCAGAGCCGCGCTGAAAGGCTGGCAAGCAGACCCAGTTTTCAAACCCTACTTCCATGAAACCGGATTCATCCAGGCAGGCCATACCCCTGCTCTGATCGAACATATCCGCCAGAACGACCTCTACCCGTCCGAGTCCGACTTCGTCAAGCTGGAGACGGCCGAGGATTTCCGTAAAACCATGCCCCCCGGCGTCTTGACCGGCGACTTCCCGGGATGGAAGGGCTGGCTAATGAAGAAAAACGCGGGCTGGATCCACGCGCGCAAGGCGATGTTCTCGGCTTTCCGCGAGGCCAAGCGTCTGGGTGTTACGTTCATCACCGGATCGCCGCAGGGGAAGGTCGTGTCTCTCGTCTACGGCCAGGGCGACGTGACCGGTGCCAGGACAGAAGATGGCAAGGTCCACTCTGCGGATAGGGTAATTGTCTCTGCCGGAGCAGGTACCGATCGTATTCTTGACATGGAGAATCAGCTCCGTCCGACGGCGTGGACACTGTGCCATATCAAGATGACGGAGGAGGAGGTCAAGTCGCAACGATACCGAAATCTGCCTGTTCTTTTCAACATCGCCAAGGGTTTCTTCATGGAACCGGATGAGGATAAGGGTGAACTGAAAATGTGCGATGAACACCCCGGCTACGTCAACTGGGTGTCCGACCCAAACCGACCGGGAGAAAAGAGATCCATCCCCTTCGCCAAGGAACAGATCCCCCGCGAAGCTGAGAGAAGAGCCAGGGAGTTCCTGAAAGATACGATGCCGCACCTCGCGGATCGGCCGCTCGTTTTCGCCCGCATCTGCTGGGACGCTGATACTCCTGACCGGTTCTTCCTGATCGATTACCACCCCCGGTATCCGTCGTTGTTGCTCGCATGCGGCGGATCCGGGAACGGTGCCATGCAGATGCCTTCCATCGGAGGATTCATCACGGATGCGCTCGAGGGGAGGCTGCAGGAGGAACTGAAAGGTGTTTGTCGTTGGAGGCCGGAGACGGCTGTTGGTCGGGACTGGAAGTCTACTCAGGGTCGGTTTGGGGGGCCGGACAAGGTGATGGATTTTCAGGAGGTTGGGGAGAATGAGTGGACGAGGGTTGGGAAGGAGAGTTTGCTCTAGATCTACTGCTAATGATTTAGATTGCCTCAATATGCATAACGAAGATCATGCATGGTGGATGTCTCATAGTCATCATCGGCATATAAAATCAATATATTATCCACGGCTAACGTCCGCATAGTCTTGGGTTATGTCGGCTATCTAAACATCCATATTCACAATCGTCTCCATAGTCGAACTCTCCATTGACCCGTTTGCACAGCCAGATGAGATTAGGTGAACCTCCTCCCCGAGAACCCCGTTGAAATCCCCGTCTCTTTCGGCTCCTCGTCGTTCTTGTTGTTGGCAACATTAAGCTTATCAATATTATCCAGGGACAGATGAAGGAACTCGTGCTTGTTTTTCCACGTAACCTGTGTCTCCGGGAACCCCTCACTCTCGGCCGGTGGTGGAGGGGGGTCGGTAATCTTCGTGATGAGATATGCCGTTGCCGCTTCGGAGACGCCGTATAGGAGCTGCCCTAAGAACGGGGTCTTGAGAATCATGGTCCAACCGAATGCGAAACCGAAGAGAACGCCTTCACGATCCGAGAACCATTTACGCTTCTGTTGTGGGGTGTATTGGATACGTCGGAAATAAGGTTCCAGCTGTATAGGTATTTATTGTCAGGACATGTCTCTTGGTCACAACTTTCATTAGTAACTTACGAGGTCGCGCATCAAGCTCCGCGAAGCAAAGTATGTATGCAGAAATGTGATCAGGAATCTCCTAGGGAGAAGGAGACCAACACCGAAAATTGCCGCGGCAGGGTTCGTTCCAACGGTTTTGCGAAACGTGTAGAAACTGACTGCTGGTGCTACGAACCGGCCCACCACGGGAAGCAGGGATGCCAGGTAGATTCCCAACAGCGTAGCCATTTTCCGGGCGTATCTGCGGCCAAATGCGTGCATGGCTACAGGTAATGGCTTGGATGATTCTGTTTTGACCTTGACTCGCTTTCGAGAAGTTGAGTACAGGGCCATGTTGGGGTAGTACATAGCCCGCAGAGACTTGGGGTCGTCCGACTTGTGTTTTTGGGCATAGGTTGTGTCGACCCATTTTAGCGACTCCATAAAACTACCCAGCTCAGCATTGGCATTTCAAAAGAGGAAGAGTCGAGAGACATACATCTCGTCCAAAGTAGGTGTGATGTATCCCATCAAGGTCATAAACAGGAATGGAACTTGAAGGACGGATTTGGAAACAAAATCGAGGCGACTATGCACTTTTGCATCCCACACAGCACCATCGGCACCAAACGCTGACGACACGGCCCAGACAATGAGTCTAATTCCAGAGATCTTAAAAGGTCAGTTCGCTGAATTCTGACACCGGGGTGAGAACATACTGGAATTTGAACAACGACCTGAGTCGCAACTCCGACGCCGACGGCGACGGCCGCCTGCTGAAAGTGACGGTACTTGAACAGTTCGGGATTCCGGAGAGCCCTGACAGCTATTCACCAGCATCAGTCAAATGATCAGAGACGGTGACTGAAAGCAGTAATATCAGGAAGGCCGAAACGGAGGACTATGCTTCTCCTAGATCTGATGGACAACGGACTTGGCATTGTTCGTAATTGTGGACAGGGCTCTCATTAATTCAGCCTATGGCGTTGAATATGGCCATTTCTGTCCACATCTCTGAAAATAACGCGAAGATAGTCGTCTATCGAATCCATTGCATAATCCACCAGCTCCCTGAATATGGAAAGAATGCACGCGAGGAGACGGACTTGCAACAATCACCAGCTGAAAGCCGCGGAGGACCGAATTGGGCTCGAAACTGGACATGGTCAATGCCCTCTCGAAAGAACGATGGAACGGTGTTTACAGATGACAACCAAAGCGACGGAATGTCGACACATCGAAGAGGTCTTCTGTACGCGTGGCTGTCTGCACGCAGCGAACATGTCTCAGCTCACTGTCTGCATAGCCGCGCGGCAGACAATACTTGACGCGGTAGGCGCGTTTCTGCCTCAGGCGACAATCAGGCGTTCCCCGTGATCCCCGCCGGCTTCAAGAAATCGTTCGGAAGTTCCCCTTCCCTTTGTCTTCTCTCTGCGTATTTCACTCCCTTGTCCATCGTGTATATATACACTCTATATTCTCTTCTTCTTTCACGTCATTCTTACTGTCTTGTATTCATCTTTATAATATTATTCATTCCCTTTGTTTCCCCATGAACAATGCCCACTGCTTCCAATCAGCTGCCTGACCAGATACGCTCCCTCCGTCGGTCCGCAACTCTCCCTCCTACGCTAGACCCTCTCAGACAGCGCAACCATGACTCTCTAGGTTCCTCAGATGACATCTTGTTCTACCATCCATCCGCGAAAATAGTGCATTTCTCCCCCAGGGCCGTCGTGCCGATTCCTTCGAGCTCTGCTCCGACTGACTTCGACTATCCCGTTGATACCATCGAGACGCTTCCGTGGAGGTCTGCCACAGAACGAACCGTGGCCCTTGCACCGCTGAGACTCGAAAGAGGATTGACCGTGTTTCTCAAGTGCGGAAGTGTCGTCCAGGCCATCCTGAAGAACTCCCAGTGCTGGTGTGTTGACGGCGAGTCGACATTTGTCCTGCGCATTGGGCCCCTTAAATACTACCGCATTGAGCTTCCGCTCGGAACAGAAGGAGATAGACATTATGTTGACCGGTTGAAGAGTGCGCTGCCGGGTGTACTTCGTTATGAAGTTACGCCTTGCCCGTTCAAACGAGGATTTACGGTCGAGTTGCCTCAGGAAGCTGTAGTCCCGAAGAAGAAGAGGGCATGGCGTCCGAGGGAACGCAGAGAAAGCGCTCCAGTCTATCCAACTTTCGCACCGGAATTGAAACATGACAGAAATGAATATGCCAAGAATCGGCCGAGTACTGCGGGTGGTACAAGAAAGGGTTCTGAGGATACTGGCTCGTTCTCGGCCGGCAGACCAATCTTAGAGACCATTCCAGATGATATTGAATCCTCAGCGCCTTTGGGCGATGTTCCCAAGGATGCTGTAGTTTTTCTACAGCCACAAACTGCTCCACAGGAAGACTTCAATACTTTGCGGGCGAAGTTTGAAGCCGACAAGCAGCCTGGGGTTAATCTTGATCTAGCATTGTCGTCGAGTAGCGACTCTTTTCAATCGATACAACACAGTTCATCTCCTGCATTGAGTCCATACACTACCTCTGAAGATTCGGACTCATCCGAGGATGCCGAGCGGATAACAGAGGCACCTCATCGCAATAGTGAAAACCCAGTGGAGCCGACTCCTTCCCAAGGGCAAACTCTGTTGGCTAAAGAGGAGCCTATGGAACATCCTGAGGATGACGGCGAGCCGTCTATGTGCCAAGATTCCTTAGAAAATACTACTGCTGAGCAGAATTCTAGATCATACCTTTCACTCGGTTGTTGTATTGATGAGTCGCCGGAGTCTCAGCGTCCCCCGAGTGAGGATCTGCTGGAAATACCGGTTTTTCAGGGCAATCCCCCATTGGCACGCTCAGAAGATCAAAGTGTTTGTTCCGAACAGGATCCCCCGGAAACCCGTGAAGACGTGCATCGAAGTCTTCCAACTTCTGCTGCCGCGGAGCAAGAGCCGGTGCTACTCACGGTTTCCGATACACAGGTATCCCGTTTTCCTCGGAGATTCTCTGCAGCACTTTCATCTTCCAATATGAATGACATGACTGCTAGCATTCGGTATCGCGCTAAGGAATCTAGGATGCGAGAGATGTCCCCTATGCCTCCGCCTTCCACTTTGCATCAACCCCGTCCACACTGGTCAGCCAAGCGGGCTACCGCATCTTTCTTCCATAAGACTTGCACACTAGTTCTGGTTCCCCCGGTTCAGCTTCTCCTGGTTCTCATCCATGTTGCAGCCCAAATCGTAATAAAGCCGGGTCAGAACTCCAATGATCTAGAAAATGAGGATGACTACGGCGTGCCTATTACCCCTGGACGGGCAGCCTCCGATAAGGCCAAGCGACATGCGGAATAACTTCTACTGGATATGACCTGGCACAAGTCACGCGTGCAGTCATCGAACATCTCATCTTTTTTCCTCGACCAATTCTATCCGTGTACGATCTCTCTTTTCGGGCTCTGTTATTCCCTCGATCTCCCTCCTTTCTCTCATTTCGTTGATTCCCCCCTCATGGACGGTCTTTCATTACTTATAATTTCTTATTTGACTGGACATTCTTCATTTCTCGAGGATATTTCACTTTACACAAGGACATATTGGCGTCTCGTCTGTGATTCTTAAATTTCCACCTCGACGGACTTGTATATGATTTTATTTGGATGGGCATATATGTACGGTGTACATTGCATAGGTTTTCTCTGTACTTAGCGATCTGGAGAAATTTAATATGACGAGCTTTGAATCAATTACCGTGAGAATATGTAGTAAGAGCATACACCCAAACGCCAAATAATGCGAACATGCGAATCAGGACTCTGTCTCACCAGATCGCCCAACCCGGATATCTTTTAGGAATTACCGTTGAAAATGACCTCTGCAATCCTCCCTTCGCAGCAGGGAAAGACGAGACGGCTCGAAAAAGGGCAAAAACATCAAGACTTGGTAACCTTCCCAGCCCCACCCTTGGCCTTGGTCCTCTTCTTCCGCTGCTTCTTCTTCAACCCCGACATGCCAGCTTTACATATCTCCGCATACCGCGTATAAAAGGCCTCCAGCTCCTCCGGAGCGACGACGGTGGAGATTTTCACCTTGGGCGTCTTGGTCTTTTGCGATGCGCTCTTCGATTTCGATTTATCGGTATTTGTCTTCGTTGTTGGGCTTGGGGCGCTGGTCTTCCCGTCTGTTGCGCGGATGAGTATGGAGGGTAGTGAGATCGAGCTGTCTTGGTCTTGTGTGGGTGGAAGAAGTTTCTGGGTGAGGTAGACAGAGCCATGGGATTTCTGGGATGTCTTGGAGAGGAGGTCTGTTAGGGAGGTGAAGAACTGTTTTGATTCAGGTTATTAGTGAATGTTTGAATAAAGGATAGGTGTGTTGATGGAATACCGAAATACCTACCTCTTCGTGGCTTAGGTGGGAGGCCATTTTGGTCGTTGCCATTGGATTGAGGATTTGTTGGCAATCTCAGACTATGGCTCTCTGTCGCAATTCAGACGGAGTACTCTGTAATATCTAATAGACAGACAACAAGTTCACTGTTAAATGCAGAAATGAAGAGCGCGGGGAGAACTCCCTCTGCTTGCTGAGTCATCGACACCTATCGTTCCTCTGTCGACTGCTAGTATCATCACCAGAACTCAATCCCTACGTCCCTCAAGCCTCTGACATCATGGCTGAACATCCTTCTTTCACCCTTGCTGCCCTTCGTAAGTCCTCCGTCTGACAGGTAGAATGAGTGTAGTGAGATGCTAACGTTCATAACCAAATATAGTGCCTGCCGGGGGAATTGTTGGATATCTGCGGACGCGCTCAACACCCTCCTTGATCGCAGGCGTTGGGCTCGGGATCTCCTATGCGTACTCCGGTATGTGCAGTGCAGCCAGCAAATACACCATAAGAAGGCGGCGCTGAGCTGACGAACGCAGGCTACCTGATCAAACAAAATAAGGACTACGGCACCGAACTTGCCTTGGGAAATAGCGTGCTCCTGCTGGGCTCGGCAGTGCCTAGGATCATCAAAACGCGAGCCAGGGCCCCTGTTCCTTTGGGTCTCGGAGCGGCCGGCTTATTGGCAACGTTTTACTACCAGAAGAAGGTCAGGGAGTTTCGATTCGGGGTCTAGATCCTACAAAAGTGACTACCTTGTGCATATGTTTTGGGCGTGGGTTCTTATTGTTTTTAGCAGAACAGCTCCGACTGGGCTTGCGGTGAGGCTGAGGTTATGTAGACGCCGGATCAAGGCTGCTGGAGTCAACAGTGCCTGAAACTGGATTATTGCTAGAATATCGGAATTGGCGTACCTTCTCACTCCTACTCGGCAGTGCAGCCATAAGCTGAAGTCTTTGAGCCATCTGAACGATAATACACGACGATGGAATTAGTAATCGGCTGTCGAAGCTGCAGGCATACACGGAGTACAGATATAAATATATCTGGAACGAAGGATGCGTTCATGAAATTATATACGGGTCTGGTGTTGATCAGTGTCACACCATAACCATTCAAGATAGTATCGACGCATCGACAGGAGACAAAGATGGAATGCCGGGAGATCTCTGACATTTCCTATCCGCGACTAACGTACATGGCTTCTTGAACCTGCATGAAACGGCGTGACTGGTTGCATTTTCACCCGCGCATCCTGCCTCGAGCCGTTCCAGTCTCGAATTTGGGAAATTTCCGTCAGGTCTGCCGATTGAAATCTGGTCCGGTCTGTTTCATTTTGTTCCTGGACTCCTGTCTACGGGCCCTTACGCATCTCTCTCTGTGTGTGTATATGTACCTAGGTGCTCCTACAAGACTCTCTCCTTTCTAAACCTCTACAGACTCTTCACTTACTCTTGTCCTCCACTGATCCAACCGGCCAATCGATCGTTACCAAATATGCGTTTCTTCTTGGCTATCCTTGCCTACCTCGTTAGCGTCTCCATGGCTGCACCCGCGGCTGAAATGCTATGTAACGCGGTATGTGCGTTTGAGGGCTGGAAAGGGGTCAAGGAGATCGCGAACTGGTTTCCACTGACTGACTGATGAATAGGGAGGAGATCCCTGTGGTAATTCAACAGGTCTCATATGCTGCACGCCCCTTGTTTGCGGTTCGGATTCAGTATGTCCTTCGCTTCTTTTGTTTCCCGTCACCATGCAGGGATGAGCTAACCAATCCATGTAGACTTGCCAGGAGCCTTGGGTAAGCGGATGCATCTGATATCGTGCTTTGACAGTATGTTGTATGGGTGCTGACAGACGATATTATTATCATAGAATGTGAGGAAGCATCTGCGCCAGAACTATCACTGAAGAAATGATCGATTTTCGTCAGTCCCGTTGACTCGGCTTTTCGCTTCGCAGGGGGTGTACAGGTTATCTTGGATGTGAAGATGGATACATCAACGTTCCAGCTGAATGGTTTTCACGAGCCATTCAGCCCTGGGGATGCTGGTAGATGGTTGATGTTGGTTTCTATTCTTCAAATGTCATTACTATGGAGTGTATTCGTCTTATTTAAGACCATGCTCTGAGCTTTATCCGTTCTAACCCTATGCAATCCCACGAACCCTAATTCTGACGACGTTAGCAGTGAGCAGTAATTCAGGCCTTACTGATGAATCTATGTGCTCCATCTACTGTATATTATGTTGCAATCACCTTTTATTAGGTACTAGGCATTCTGACATACCATGTGGAAAAGTCCTGACATGGCCCTGAAGGACCAACATCGGGAAAGGGCATGTACGATGTTCTTTCCTGTCACTCTGATCCAATTGCCCCGTATCTATTACATACGCTGTATTTTATAGTTTAGCATATGCCAACAAATCTTGAAGAGCTTAATAGTCACAACCGAGGTCCAAAATGTCCCAGAGGCGTCACAGCACCAAGTTTTCTGAGAAACTAACCCAGGCTAACACAGGTCTCGAACCTTAAAAGTGATAATAGGCGTTGCTACACGTTGGACTAGCCTGCACGCCTGCTGATCTCACAGTATAACCGGCAGAGATCCCTGGCTAGTCAAGAAGATGTGGCGTTGAGTTTCCAGATTGACAGGCCGCTTTGATGGAGACAAGGATCTTTCTATATTGACGATGCTGCAATTCGAAGCGGCCTGCACCCCAGTCCAAAATGCGGGGAATGAGTCCATAAGGCCAGGGCTTGGTCTCTACGGACACATGCGATAATTGACCGGGAGCGATTTGGGCTCCTTCCAGACCTTCTTATTAGAAATCACATTCAAAGAGCCCTGCCAGATGCGTCAAGTCGTCTCCGGCCAGAAGGACACAATTTGGATGGGTTCTGCATTGCTGGCAGATGGTAATGATCGTCGCATTTTCAGTGTCACCACGATGCCATAGAGATCCTTCTGGTGAATAGCTTTCTGGGGATAGAATTTGCTATAAATTGAGCACTCTCCCCCATCCACGAAGCAGGTCTCTGTGGTCACCCAGCGCTTCCATGCCTTCCCCATTGCAAGATGAAGTTTGTTGCACTTCTGTCCATTCTTTCAGCTTCGATTGTCCTGGCCTCAGTAGCCGACAATACTGCAGCTGTATGTGAGTATCTGCACTCAAACTTTCCTGACCGTACGGCCTGGGATCCTCTTAACCCACACGCCATTGAGAGTATCTTCAATGCTGCAACATATGTCAACACCATAACGCACTACTGGAATGGTGCCAATGGCCTGAACCGACCTCTCTGTATCTTCTTCCCGTCCAGCGCCGAGGAGGTTTCGGCCGGTGTCAAACAGCTGAACAAATACCCCAACGTCCAGTTTGCGCTGAAGTCAGGTGGCCATAACTTCAATAAGGGGATCTCCAGCACCAACGGTGGCGTTCTGTTCTCTTTCAACGAGAATCTCTCTTCTGTGTCTCGTTCTGAGGATGGCAACAGCTTCCTCGTCGGTTCTGGTGCACGATGGGGAGATGTTTATAACGTCTCAACCAAGACTAACCAAATTGTGGTCGGAGGGCGACTGGCCAACATCGGTGTTGCCGGCTTCGTCCTGGGAGGTGGCTTGTCATACTACTCTGCCCAATACGTAAGTGAAAATCTTCAATAGAAGTTGGTATCAACATGGGCACCGGTGTGCTGACTGTTCCCCAGGGACTTGCATGCGACAATGTGATCAATTTTGAGGTAGTCCTTCCGAACGGGACTATTGCCAACGCCAACAAAACGTCCAACCCGGACCTTTGGTGGGCATTGAAGGGCGGCGGCAACCGTTTCGGTATCGTCACCAAGCTCACTCTCCAAGCGCATCCTGCCGGAGTGAATGGGCAGGTATGGGGCGGCATACGCCTATATTCGGCAGATGACAGGCAGGCGATCTTCCAGGCGATATCAAACTTCATTCGTGAATACCCCGATCCCAAAGCAGCTGTGATCCCCACATTTGATTTCGGTCTTCCCAATGCAGTTATTTCTTCTCCAGCGCTGTTTTTCTTTTACGACGGGCCGAGCCCTCCCGCAAACGCATTTGCCGGCATAGAAAATATCAAAGCGTTAACCGACACAACTGGAACCACGACGTACAGCCAGCTAACTTCTGAAGCTGGCGGTGGGAAGATTTACGGCATCAATGCTGCAGCTCGTGTGAACACATTTCCCAATATGTCGCCTGACCGGACGAGCCAGTTATTTGAGGACCACTGGGATCTGTACAAGTCCTATACAAAAAATGATTCAAGCAAGAACATTGACATCCAGATCAGCACGTTTACAACCCAACCGCTGTCGGTCCGGGTTGCCCGTGCCTCTGCTCAGCAGGGAGGAAACGCGTTGGGTCTGGATCCTGCCAGTGGCGATCGCATCTGGGTTGAGAATGATCTGATTTGGTTCAATCCGACTTGCGATGATACCTGTCCAGGGTATCTGCGAGAGATGACGGACGATGTCAACACGGCATTCTACAGCCGCTTCAAGGGGGAGAAGCCTACCAATTATGAGTCTGGTGACGTTGAGTTCATCTCGTAGGTTCTTGATATCCAACCCAAAAGCTATTCTATCCAGGCTGACCAAGTTCAAATAGGGTCAATCCTCTCTTTATGAACGATGCTGCCGATTACCAAGACGTGTATGCGAGTTACGGAGCGACAAACCACGCAAGACTTCAGCAGATCGCCAAGGAGTATGATCCGACTGGCTTCATGAACCGGCAAGGCGGCTGGCCACTGGGTTGATCGTGTCAAGGGTCTTTTATTGTTTAAATACTTAAATAGGATCGTGGATAATTATGCAGTCAAGAGAAATAAGGTTAACGAATGTACATCGTAGGCGGTAAAGTCTCTTCCGCCTCTGCTCCACAATTTCTGCCGGAATTATTATTCAAAGTAAAAAAAAGTCGAATTAATTATTTTAGCGACACAATTCTTGCGACATCCCTATCCTTAACCACAATGAGGCGCCCTAAGCACAATACAACATCTCTGCCTCGGGAACTGCGTGAGGAGCTGGGTTTGAAAGATTCCTACGGGGATAAGAAGCGGAAACGAAGCGGACCAGTGCCACGCAGAGATCGACGCCAAACTGAGACGGCAAACAAGAGACAACGAGGGCCCGTTTCGAAGAAACGAAATATCCCAGCGTTCGATGATGATGACGATGAGGACGAGGGCGATGGCGCTTCTGGGTTTGGATCCGAGTTTGATGAGTCTGATGATGAAGGGGAATTGAGTGCGCCTCGAAAGTCCAGTACGAGGCAGGCAGAGCGGAAACCTAAATCGATTCTAAAGAAGTTCGAGCCGTCAATATCTGAGGATTCGGATTCGGACCTGGAACAAGATTACGATGATGATGATGATGATGATGCGGATGACACTGATGAAGAGCAACCTGCTCCGCGAAAAATCTCAGAGACTGTCAAGGCCCGTTTGGCGGAGGATGACGCGGAGATTGCTGCATTGGAAAAGAAGCTAGGTCTTAAAAAGGGGAGGAAACTTCCCAAATCTTTCATGGAAGATGGGCTGGGCGAGTTGCTGGGTGACTTGGATGGTGGCTTAGATTCCGAGCGGAGGAAGCGCAAGCTCGAGGCGGATGAGTGGCTACGAAATAAGAGACGAAAGGCCCAGGGTCTAGCGACTGAGGAGAAGAGCGATTCTGAGAGCGATGAAGATGATATGGGCGATCTACTTGATAGTGAGGAGGAAGAGGATGATGATGGCCTAGGAAGTGAAGATGATGAAGAATTCGGGGACGATGACGATGGTTTCCACGGATTCGACGAGAAAAAGAGCCCTCGTCCAAAGAAGAGGGAAAACCCTTACGTTGCGCCTGTTGCGAAACCAGACAACGAACGACCCAACAAATACATTCCCCCATCACTCCGAACCCTATCCAATTCTGAGACCGAATCACTTACTCGACTACGGCGGCAAGCGCAAGGACATCTCAATAAACTTTCCGAATCGAATCTCGTCTCTATTCTTGCGGAGATCGAGAAATTGTACCGCGACTATCCTCGACAAAATGTCACGTCGACCTTGATCTCCTTGTTACTGGGCCTTATCTGTGAGCGGTCGGCTCTCCAGGATACCTTTATCATTCTGCATGCAGGGTTTATCGCTGCAATTTACAAGGTCATAGGCATTGACTTTGGCGCGGAGCTCGTGCAGAAAATGGTTGAAAGGTTCGATGCAGCTGGTGATGATAGGAGCAATTTTGAAGGAAAGGAGTCTGTCAACTTAATATCTCTCCTCTCGCAATTATATAACTTCCACGTCGTCGGGAGTACTTTGGTGTTTGACTACATTCGGATCTTTCTGCAAGACATCACAGAAGCAAACACCGAGCTGCTTCTAAAGATCATCAGAAGTAGGTTTCCTTTCCCAAGAAATCTTGTCGAGTCCGGCTAACAACCGTCGCAGACTCCGGTCCACAGCTTCGACAAGATGACCCTTCCGCCTTAAAAGACATCGTCCTTCTCATCCAACCTGCTGTTGCTAAAGTCGGCGAGGCATCTCTGTCGGTTCGTACAAAATTCATGATCGACACCATTACCGACCTGAAGAATAACCGGGTCAAAGCCGCCGGCGTTGGCTCCAGCATTGCTTCCGAACACATTACCAAGATGCGTAAGATTCTAGGAGCCCTAAGCAACAATCGCGTCATTCGTGCCTCGGAGCCCATTCGTGTTTCACGGATAGACATTCTCAACTCGACAGAGAAGGGGAAATGGTGGCTTGTGGGCGCCAGCTGGAAGGAAGACCCTCTCGAATCTGCACGACAGGAGCTTTCTGCGCTTCCCTCTTCCTTGAATGATTCCAACGCATACGCATCCAAAGAAGTCAATGATGACGAAGACAAGGAACCCGATCTGCTAAGCATCGCCAAAGCCCAACGTATGAATACCGATGTCCGCAGATCTATCTTTGTGGCCATAATGTCCGCAACAGATTACCAAGACGCACATGTTCGCCTTCATAAGCTCCGCCTTAAACGGGCCCAGGATTTCGAAATCCCTCGTGTCCTCATCCATTGTTGCATGGAAGAGGAATCCTATAACCCGTACTACACCCTGATCTCCCGCCGAGTCTGCGGTGAGATGGGCCGCCGCATCAAAGTCTCTTTCATGTACACCTTGTGGAATGTATTCAAGAAAATGGGAGAACGAGGGGACCTGGACAATGAGGACGACGATGACAGTTTCGGCACCGACGATAACGATGACCAACAGGTCACCATGAAAGCCATCGTCAATCTAGCGAAGATGTACGGCTCCCTCATTGCTGACGGGACACTGACGCTTAGCATCCTGAAGAATCTCAACTTTGCGTACCTCCAACCTAAAACTAAGGCCTTTGTTGAATTACTCATCATTACCGTAATCCAGCAGTCTCAGAAGAAACAGAAGAAGAAACCGGGAAAGAGGAGCAAATCTGAGCCAGGGGGAGACTCGGATGAGGGGAAAGATACGAAAGCTCTCACGGACATCTTCTTCCGGACGCGGGACACGCCGCAGATCGTCAAGGGGCTGATCTTCTTCGTTCGCAGGGTGGTCTCTAAAACTGATATTGTTTCTGGGAAGGAGCTTAAGTTGGTCCGATGGGGGTGCAAAGTTGCTCTAGATGCGTTGAGAGTCGTTTCGAGCCAGGAGGATGGTCTGGCTTGAGTTTATTCCTTGGGATGCTCTGTTTTGTATATATAACGGTTAAGATTCCCTGCTATTTATTATTTACGACTGGAAAATAGACTATTTTATGGCTGTATGCTTTGCCCTTGTGGATTTCTATAATTGGGAACGTTGAACAAATTTGTAAAAAAGAAAATAGAACACGGGATGATCCTTGTTTCATAGAAGTCATTAATCATTGCCTGGCTTCATAGCATATCCCATTCCATGCCAACAAGCCACTTTTCCGCGGGCCCCACGGAGATTCTATCTTCTCGTGCATCCTTTTCAGGTTTCACATACTCAGTAATAGCGGTACTGTCGTTCAAGTTCACCTCCCAGACCAAATTTCGACGGACACCAACCACGTCTTTCGGTCCTACTACGGAAGTCTGGCCTGATGAACGTTCATCTGCCCGTTTAGAGGAAGGAGGCCCCAGAAGGACTATATTCCTCGAGACATGCCCAGATTGCGCATCATCAAATCCAGTCTCCATGTCCATGGGAATTTGACGACCCTTGATAAACGTCACCGGGCCAGAGTTGCATAGGGCGCCTTGACGAGCGTCCTCGACTTTAACAGCCATTAGGTAGTTGCCGTTGTCTGGAGATCTGCTTTTAGCAGCAGAACGAGAACCCATCCAGCTGCCGTTTAACTGATCCTGCTTCGTTGCTACTTCTAAAATCCAGCTGCGCACTTCTGCTGCCATTCCGCCCGGGAGATAGCTCGGGGCAACGGCACGAGGCCTGCCATGACGATGCAGTCTCCGTGACGAAGGTGAAAACGGAGTAAGCAGGGATGGAGAGCCTTCTTGCTCCCTGGATACGGAAGGTGAGGGTGGCAGGATGAAAGCTGGCTTCTGTTTCCGTGGGGGAGACGCGGGTGCTGGGGTATGAGGGCTCACATGGCTAGCCGGTTGTTGCTGTGTCGCTGAAAGCATGAACCGATGACGGCTGCCGATTGGGGTTCTCATGTTTCCGGGAGTTGACGATCCGGGCGTTTCTGCCGGTACAGCCACCTGCCTTCGGCGCGGAATGGCCTGTGACCAGCCAGGAGAGGAGGGGTGGTTAGTATAAGGCGATGGGGGCTCCGGGGAAGAAATCGGGATCGCATCAGCCTTTAGCCTCCCAGGTTTAGTAGAAGAAGTAATAGATGACGAATGGTTCGGGGAAAGCCGCCGTCTCTTTGTGCACTCTGTGTCAGGTCCGAATAACATTTCAAAATCATCATCTAACGCTTCCGCAGGAAGCCCTGGGGGGCTACTATCAATAGGCTCATTGGGGACTGTTTCTGCAGGTAGCTGACATCGTTCCAAGCCTAGCGGAGGTTCATCTTCCTCCGAGTCTTCGATCACCTCTTTCTGTCGAGATGCCGATCCCGTCAACTTCGGTCTCTGCGGACCTCTTTGCTTGACCACGACAGGGGACGAGTATGGTAAATCGTCTGCATCGAAGATGTCTATGTCTTCAATAGCATTCACATTTTGACTTGATAAATTCTGGGACAGCAGGAAGCGAGGAGTGGATGCGAATTGAGAGCCTCTATTGCTGCTCCTTGGACGCGTGCTGGGAAGCCGGAAATGTGACGGGGTCTGCGAACAGGTTAGCTGGTTTGAACTGAAGGATACCAGGAAGTCAGCATATTCCTACTGGTGGCATTTAGAGCGATATCAGTACTCAAACCTGAAGTGTCACATAGTGATGGTATTGAATATTCTGAGGAAGAAGTTAATGCTGCAGGCGACGACGGAGATGCCAAACTGATGACGTCACGTGAATTGACGCGAATAACAGAATGAAAGTGTCTCTATGAATCTCACTGTCACTTTGTTCATGAGAGCAAAAAGGATTACTACAGTAGCGTAGCAAAGGCTTGGTCTCGGAGTTTGACGCCTCGCCATCGAGTCATGCTCTCGTCGACCAACAGATAGTTTTTGGTTTGTTCAGCTAGTACGGATTACGCATTAATATACAAGACTTCGTAAGCGTGGTATGTAGTACAGAGCATTGCGAAACATGGAGAATGGCTAGTAGTCCCCAAACTCAAGGCTGGTCGTGGATACCCTGCTTCAGATACAGTTCTACTCAATAGTCCCAAACTTGTATGTCGCCCAATTGATGGCCGGACCGTCCTCTGGCGAGTAGACTTGGTACGGCAATTGGCCCCATTGTGGGTTGTTGATGCCGTCAATCCAGCCTTCTGTTTCGACCACAACGCAACCGTACTGGTTGAGATACTTGGTGCCTCCATGGCCATCGGCCTCGTTACGCTTCACCTGAGACGGTTTAATCGGGATAGTACCATTCTGCGAGTCACATGTGAAGATTTGGAGTGCTGCCTGGTTGGTGGACACTTCTAGGCTGATGCCTGTGGTGCTGGAATTCATTCGAAGAACCGGGACCAGTGTGTTCGGCGTCGCTGGGTACCACGGAGGCCGGTCGACAAGGAAACAAGTATCGTAGCCAGTGCAGTCGTCACCACATAGCCCGTAGGTGTCTTTGATATGCTCTCCCACTAACTTCCCAGCCGTAAAGTCTACGCTGCCACCATAGGAATCGGCAGTCTCCAAGATCGTCCCGTTTGGAATCAGGATGCTGTCGCCGGCAATAAGGCGATAAGATAGTGGGAGCTGCAAGAACGTGTCGTTAAGAACCGTAGATTCCTTGTATGCGTTTAGGTTCCAATAGATGTGATTGGCAAGCATAATAGGGGTTTTCTCCGTCAGGGCAAGAGAGATCAACTTGGAGGTCAATTGTGGCAAACCTCGGGGGTTCTCTGAAGTGACCTTGGTATCGACAGTGTAAGTAGCATGGGTGATCACATCTCCCGGAAAACTTTCAAATCCCTTGTCAAGAAGAGTGAAGGTAACCGACGTTGTGGTGTGTGCGGTGACGGTCCAATTACGCTGATCGTAGCCAACAAAGCCTCCATGGAGGGTGTCAATCCCGCCATTTTCATTTTCAGGGACATGGTATTCGACTCCGTCAATTGTGAAGGTACCATTCTTGATGCGGTTAGCGTAGCGGCCCACGATGGCGCCGAAGTAGGTGTGACTGGTCTCTGTATCAGTCAGGTACTGCTTGGGGTCATCGTAGCCCATGACCACATCCTGCACATTGCCCGACCGATCAGGCACGAGCACCGATGTTAAGCGGGCCCCATATGGTATGAACTTGGCGGTTATATTTTCCGCGCTGATGGTATAGACCTGAAAGGGGTCATCAACTGTGCTTTCCGTGTTGGCGGCTAAGGATCCTTGTGCCAAAGTCGGCAACGCGTAAATAGCGGCCGAAAGGTAGTTCCTGACATGCATCTCGATTCCCAGGAACACCGTTACTGCAAGGAATATCAAGCAGCATGCAGTAAGCAGGAAACGAATTTTAAGGCGAGAAGGGAAGTGCAATGACCGGGGGCCACGGAAAACCCGGGGGGTCGACTGGTTAAATATGGCAGAATTCATAATGCCCGTCCAGCGGGCGGGGACGGTATGGTCCGCAATGATGATTGATGGATTGAATTATTCCAGGGCACCGCTCATCGAGCCACTCGAAGGAGTCCAAGCAAACAAAGATGATGCTCAACGTGCAGATTTAGACGGTAGAATCCTCCGTGCGGGCAGTCAGCCCACGCAGCTTAGCTGCATTCGAAGACAGGGATAAGCAGGGAGAAGATGAACCATTGGATTAGACAGCAGGAGCGACCATACCAAGCAACTAGGAGGAGATGGATTAGTGCCACAAGTCTCTTGCTAATGCACTTTGATCCCACGGATCGACTGATCTCATTTCCAGCTCCCGCGACGTTGCAAGTTTGCGGGGAAGTCTGCTGACTTTTCTCCGGAACTGCGGGGAGCCAGCGAGGTCGTATTTGGTGGTTCAGAGTAGCATCGCGGGACGGTCGTGCACCTGCAGCAGACGAAACATGGCAAATCTGGACAAATTCGGAAGATGTGAGGTAGGGAGGCCAGCAGCATTCCCAAAACGGAATTGCCGAGGCTGTGGAACCGCGTCCTTCCGCATAAATGTTCCTCCGGTACTTATCTAACCACGTGCGCAGTCTTCCCGATCGGGAAAGCGTGTTTATCGCCTCGTCGACCCGATCGGGGGTGACTTGCCTGTTATCCACGCGTCGCGAATCCAAAGTATCTCTGTTGTCGACCTGTTGTTTGAAAATTGCGCCGATGTGGATGTCTTTTGGTGATTATAATATACGCGATTGCGCTGTTTTGGTATAGCCTGGAATATTACCGAGTGCTTCTGATGTGTCGCTACTTCCTCGCCGATACGCCATGTCATCCCGCAGTGCCAGTTCGTCTCCCGACATTCTGGGTCCTCCAGGAGACGCAGACTTTTTAATATCATCGCCCACCAAACCGTTTGCCGGTCGCCAGAGCTGGATGTCGCCAGCAAATTTCTCCCTTCTCCAAACGCCAGCCAAGGGAAAGCGCGTTAGCCCGAGTCCCGCGAAGAGCGCACATTCCATCCGCTTCGATGACATTTTGCTTCCGGCTTCGCCCACAATGAAATTAAATGGCCGGAAGGTGCAAACTTCATCTCCTTCGAGGACCCAATTAGATGGGAATTCAAGTCCGTGGAGGATTCGCGTGACACTCGAGGCCACACAAGACGAGAACAACCGCACGAGTCCTTCTCGCAAGCGACCCAGACCCGACACTACAGTTACCAAGGTACCTTTGAAGGGTGATGAAGGGTTATGGGAACAGACCCCAAAGAGACGGAGAGGACGCCCGCGTAAGTCGGATAGCAATGCGACACCAAACAAGGGCGGTCCTGGCAGTACACCAGGCCCGAAATCGAAGCGGGGGCGACCAAGGAAAGTGATTCAAGAGTTACCTTCTGACGAGAACTTTGAGGAGACACATGAGATACCATTAGCGGAGCCCGAACAGAGATATAGCCCTGTGAATCTTGCGGTTGAGGGGGGGTCTGATGATGAGTTTCCAGATGCATTGTCGGCCGCGGATCTATCTGCCCAACAAGAGGATACAACACAATATGACGCCGTTAACAGCTCACCTCCCCGATCATATATCCAACCAGAAGGTGAGACTCTCAATCTGAATTCCACGACGCAGACGCAACCTAGGAATTACGACAATTATGACAACACGAATATCCACTCTCCTCCAACGAGAATATCTTCGCCCACCAACAGAAACACCGATTTTGTTACGGAGAATACGATACACGCAGGACATACTCCACCACCACCACGACGGATTTACCCTACCCCCACCTCTTCATCACTGATGGAGGAAGAACACACAGGGCAAGGAAGACCTAGGCACGGGTTCTCTGAGAACTTTCGGCCCAGCGCTGGTCGCAATACCAATGACCCAACAGATGAGCATCGTGAGTTCGATTCAATTATGGAAAGCGAGGGTTTTAGCATGGTTTCCTTGGATACATTGCCATCAGCCAAACAGCATGGACTTGCTTCCGACAGGAAACTGGCAAAGCCGATACGGAAACAGTCTACAAATGGCCAGGAGTCGGGTATTTTGGGAAGGGCGAGAACTTTTGCATCTACCATCCACAACGAGGATATCCCAATCACTCGGGTTCCCGAACCGAATCCAGCCTCGTTAGTAAACAATCCTGCGCTAAGATCATCGTCGAATTCCCCGGAGCAGTCACCAGACCGTCGTCAAACTTCGGGGGCAATACAGACAGCCGCCGAAAATCGTCTTTCTTCCCCCTTTCTACCTCCCGCGCAGGCGCAGTTACCAGTGCTTCCTCCCACACCTAAGAAGTATGTTCCTAGTTTGACTAGGATTATTCGCGTGGGAATGGCTCTTGCAGGCGCCTTTAGACGTCAAGGCGACCGGCCGCAAGGACTAGATTCATTATCAAGCCTACACAGACCTAACGCGGCTGATGAGGATTTCGAGAATCCAAGGAGACGTTTGGAGGACATTTTCAGCGACTTTGGATCAGAGATGAAGAGAGAGTTGCATGCAGCCATGGGGTTTGGGGAGGCTCTCGCAAAAAGGAAGCGAGTAGCCGAGCAGGAACGTGAAATAGAAGAACAAAGTCAGCAGGCCACCGGTGCAGAAGTTGGTGGAAATACACAAACTCCGGCCGAAGAGTTTCGACTGTCGCAGATGGAGTCCATGACACCACAACAAATGCGACTTGATACAACAGATAGTCAGCCGCTTGATTCAGTGATGGGACGACGGGAGGCAGAGTGGCAGCGAGAAAGAGAGGCTGTTAGTCGGGAAATCCAGATGGCAAACTCGAGTAAAGTTATTGTCATTGATAGCGATGCGTTGACTGCTGAAAGCAGCCAAGATCATTCCGAGGGCGAATACAAGCAGGGTCTAGAAGCGGAACCAGAACCAGAGATGGAACCTCCAGTGAAATCAGAACGACATTTTGAGTCGGAGAATGGGGCCGTGCCCGGGGCGGAGTCAGGAGAAGACCAGGTGCAAGAGTCTTCTGATGGGGAAGGGTATGAGGATATCTGGCAACAGGAGGCTAACGATATGCATTCGAGCGATTTTACGCCCCGAGTTGGCCTTAGGCATGTCTCTCATCGGCGGAGGAAACCGCCCTCTACCATTCCCAGTGATGAAGTAGGGACCATGTCTCCAGCTTATTGGGTCAATGAAAACTACGACGTACCCTTCCTGGGTAAGTCAGAAGTGAGGCGGCTTCGAGAGCAGGAAGTCGATCTATCAGTTTTGTTAGGCGCACGCGATACTCCAAATCGGACCAGGCACTATCATGGAAATTCCACGCCGCAGAGCATTATCAGCAGCAGGTATTCTCCAGTGCGGGGACCATCCGCTAAATCTTCCCGAGGCCATGGCGATGGAAGCCCGCGCGTTGAAGACCGTCCAGCCCTTAGTCCTATTAGTGAGGACGTACCGCGAGATGATGCTGTGGACCTTGAGAAAAATAGTCTACCGGATCCGGACAGAGATGATGACGCGAGTATCTCTAATCTTCGTGAAGGGTCGCGCTACAATTCCCCACCTACTCCAGGGCCCGAGAAAGTTGGAGGTCCTGATACGCAGGCGTCATGGTTTAAACGCATCACTAGCCTCACCCCGGCTTGGCTTAAGGCGCCAAAAGATAAGCTCCATGAGCAACTTAACAATGGCTCCAATGAGCAATGGCCTGGAGAGGAATATATTGAGGCCGATCAACCTAATTTTGAATCCATTGGGGATTTGCGTCGCGATATTGATGACAACACAGAGCATCCGGACGCTCAATCAACGAAGGATACGTATATAGACATCGATTACCAGGATTCAGGGTCTATAGGAGAGCGGACGCCCCCACGACATGTACAAGGGAAACGTCCCCATGGCAATGACCACTATGAGGCCACAGTCCGCTACCCTAGTCTAGAACCGGAGATAGAAGAGAAGCCCGCGGAGTCCCGACGACACCTCGCGCTTTCGGGCTACTTTAGTGATGACCACTACGCCACTCTCCGCCGTCTGTATGTCTTGGCAAAGCATCGTCCTGAGCTATTTCCTTATCATGCGGCCCCTGGGCGTGCGGATATCATTGGTGACTGGATTTGGACTTCAGATGGCAGACACGGTGTCCCTGTTACCGAACTGCAGTTCGCGATCGTGGACCGGTTTGTGCAGCAGTTGGCTCTAGCAGACCTGAAGGCTGGTGGAGCCGGTAGAATTGGGTGGACCGACGCTGATCTTCACAAGAGACTGATCAGCATCATCATTGGGGAGCAAATTCGGGCAGAGCGAAAGGCAAGAGAGGGTGATGGAGGTGAATTGTGAGTGTTTTTCTTTTTGGATGAAGCCGCAGGCCGCTATTTCTACCCAATGCTGTTCGGGAGCGTGGCATTTTGTGCTATGATTGGTTTATTATTTCTTTTTGTTCTGCTTTTGTCGTTTTGGCGGTCGCAATTCTGGTGCATAGCATAGCATCTTGGCTGAAGTATCTGTACTTGGTAATTTGATGTCATATTGGAGAAGCCCAACAGCCACCGCTGCCGATCCATCCACAACGCATGTAAGAGCGCCAATGGCACCTTGGCGTCGGTTATCTCTTCATTGATAATGCGAAACAGTCAACGAAGCCTTGATAAGCTTGTGGAAACTGCGGCATTTCTCATTGGGGCTTTGCATATCTGCGATTTCTTCCCAACCGAGATACGCCCAGGAAATCCAGGGTGCGCCGGTCTTGCTGCAGCCTGCATGAGATCGGTCCATTGGATTCTCTATCGCGCATTCCCCAGACTGCAGGTCCAGGGTCATATATCGACAGGCCCGCAAGGAGGTCTCTTGCCATGCCGAGACGATCTCTATTGAACCTTGCCGGCATGGAAGCACAGCGGTTAGTAACCGGCTATCTATGGCATACATGGGATGGCATGACCGTCGGAGCGGCGTGATTGGCAGCTGAGATAAACTGCCCGCGCTGATGTCTCTACGATATGCCAATGTTACTTTGTTTCATTATTATTATTTTTATTGATGCTTAGCGTTGATCTATCTATCATAATGAGGCAGTTCATATGGGCAGTTAATATATCTCGGTCTTGCCATTCCACGTTCCTTCTATTCCTCTTTCGCCAGTCCGGCCCACCTCTTATGATTTGAAGTTTGCGGAGGCCCAATTTCACAGCATGCAGCTGTAGGAATCGACCATGTCGATGTCCGATCAATACACTTCTCTCTGGTGGCCGGAAGACCGGATCGATGCTACGGTTACCACTGAATATATCCTCTCTCACCTCCATGGCCCCGATAGCCACGCTCGCCTCTATACCCTTCCAAATTGGGGAGAGGACTTGACCAGCGAGACGTATCTGGATTGGATCCTCAGCAAAGGCAAGCGGCTGTTCCTTATTCTCAACGACATTGGAATCCCTGATCGCATTTTTGCACTGGTCGACCAGTCGTATGACGATAGCGATTTGCCCATTGCGGCATCAGATGTTGATTTGCTGCAGCTCGCTCCGGACGAAAGTGGACATAATGATCCCAATGTGGACGATCAGTTCTTCCATGCACAATGGCGGTTTCTGGTGCGCGGGATCGCTGCTGGGGAGCACGTCGTGTTTGACTCCCAGAACGAAGGTGTTCCCGTCGAGGTACACCGGAATGGGATGGCATTGGGGGCAAATCGGGATGATGAGGTTGAGAAGGTGATACTGGCCGGCGCCATATGTAGGACATACATCCGGACAAAAGTCCAGGTGGGCGAGGCCCCGCATTTCTTCGAAGCAGACGAGGTGTTGGATGAGGTGCGGTCGTTGCGCAGACTTGCCCATGAGCATGTATTCTCCGTGCACGCTTCATATTTTGTCGACAACAGCATTTACATCCTATTCGCTCATCCGCATGAACGTCATCTAATGTCCTTCCTCACGGACGTACCGCAGCAGTTCAAGAAGCTTCCCAAACCACACCGCCGCCGGATCCTGGTCAACTGGCCGCATTGCTTGGCGAACGGACTCGCCTGGCTTCATGCGCATGGCCAAGGGCACGGCGCAATCCGGCCATCCAACGTGCTGATTGACTCGGAATTTCGCGTCTTCCTGGGTCAGTTCGAGGCCCTGGATACTCTCCTCCCTCCACCCAAGGTCAATGACATCGAAGCATACCAGTACGGCGCTCCGGAACGTTGGGTCCTCTCCACCACAGTGCAGGAAACAGGATCATCGCGTACCGTGTTACCATCCGGAGGACGGACGATGCGAAGAGACAAACCAGCCAGCCTTTCCACTCCACTGAAACTCAACACCCTCGCCAGCGCCTTCATCCGGCCCGGCAATAATAAACACAATAACGACAGCTTTGAAACGAATAGCCACAACCCTGACATCCGAGAGTCCATGCTCGTCTCCAGCCCGACCTCCCGACCGGGGTCTCCAGCATCCCAGACCACCGCGATCCGGGTTGGATTTTCCGATTCGGCATCACGGGCATCCTTCGCCCTCTCCTCCTCCTCCTCATCTTCTGGTGGCTCTAACACTGGCCGGAAGGGCAAACTACACGGAATCCTATCCCCGATCACGCCCAGCCCAGTCCTCTACGCTCCCTCTATCGTCTCCTCAAATTCGTCTAACTCCTCTAACTCATCATCTAACCCTACTTCATCAACTCTCACATCTGCCAGATCCCAAGCGTTCGTCCGCACATGGAAATCCCACCAAACCAACGCGCACACAGCCGACGTCTTCTCATTGGCAGCCGTCATCCTGGACATCCTCACGCATCTCTGTAAACGAAAGATCTCAGCCTTCGTGCACCACCGCGGCGCCAAAAACCGTAAAGCCGGTCGCGGCGGCGGCGTCGCCGATGCCTCGTTCCATCTGGATCGCAACGCGGGCCAGATCACGTCGTGGATTACCTTGCTCGATGCGGATGCGAGGAAACGCAAGGATCCCGTGTTCCAGGCCGTGGGGATGATGCTTGTCGTTATTCGGGGGATGCTGGAACGCGAGCCCGAGCGGAGACTGACGGCCATGGAGGTCGAGAAGAGATTTGCTGAGGCGGTTAGGTCTATTCCGGTGCAGGAAGTGGAATCAGGATCGGGATCGGTGTCGGAAGTCTTGCATTGTGTCTTGGCCCTACCGGAACGGGGACTGCATAAGCATAGTCGACGAAAGGAAAAGGACGAGGAGAAAGATAATGGTGCCGGTATTGGTACAGCGAAATCCGAACCAGGGCGTGCACGTCGCCATGAACGATCAGATACTATAACCCCTACAACTGTTCTGACACCACCACCACCACCACCACCATCACCACAAGAGAAGGAGAAGGAGAAGGAGTACCCTAACAACGACACCGTACCAGAACTGGAAACTCTTCAAACGCAATTCATTTCCGACTCGGAAAGCGACTCTGAACGCGAAGGCTTCCTCCCGCAACAGTCCTACCACGACACCTACAACCACCAATACCAATACCCCTTAACTCCTGCAAAAGCCTTCTTCGACTTCAACTTTGATTTCACCCGTTCCAAAGACGACAACTACTCCGACACAGACAACAGCACCGACGACGACCTCGTCGACTGGGACGAGCTGGAGGGTTTAGACGTTGACGATGACATCGATCGCGAAATTAGCCTAAAAAACGACCTACATAAAAAGGTCGGAACCGGAACGCCTACCCCTCCGGCTTCGGAGTTGAATTGGAGAGACCCCGATTTAATCACTGGGAAGGAAATTGGGATAGAGGTTGCGAGGTCAGATTCTAGATCTAGACCTAAATCTAGGTCTGGCCATGGTCATAATCATGGACATCGGAATCGAACCGGATATGGATCTTTCAAGGATCCCATGATGCAGTATGGGATTGCTGTTGGAAAGAAATAATTGTATCGTTTTGATCATGTATTATTTGATTCTGATTTTAGACTTGGTCTGTGGGTGGCTCTGGCGTTTGTGGGTGGGTGATACGAAGTTTGATGTCTGTAATATACTGTGTACATGTGCTGTGTGATGTATACCTGGTGGATATCTGTGTCTTATGGACCTGTTTTGTATTGTCAGACTCAGGTCAAGTTTTGAGCATTTTTTTATCCTGTCTATAACATTATACACTGGGCATTGAAAGCATAAACTCATACAACATAACTCATAACGATTCGTATAATCGTGCATGTACAGCAGCGTACATAGGTATCTCCGGCACTTATAGCCACCAGGCCACAATTCCAACCAGGCCGCATAGCAGCATCCATGCGTGCATCCATCCATCCGAGCCAGCCCCGGTATTGCCAAGACCCATCGCGCCGCTGTGCTTGGCACTGGCTGTTGCACTGGCTAGACCGTGTGAAGAGGCAGTGGCGGAAGCTACAATGAGCACGGAAGAGCGTGATCTGGTATAGTTGTGATCTCGCGGCCCATAGATCAAGATAGGAAGCGGCGCACTTGGGTCCACAGCCCAACCGCCCGCAGTGGAAGACGGGCATTCAGGGAGTGTGATGGCCGAGGTTGACTCGGCGTACACTGACAAGGCCACTCCGGTAGGGGACAATGTAGCCCATTGCGACTTGAGGTTAGAGAAGTCGGGACTGACGGGGGTTGGAGTTCCCTTTCGAGTGAAGCCGTCATCCACCAGGGTGTTTGTGGCGGCGGCGGCACCACCGGGGGCTGGGGGACCGTAGCTAATTAAGCCATAATCGTTGGTCTCCTGGATCCATTCGTAGACCATGGACCCGGACCAGGTGCCGGACATCTCATCACCAAAGATAGCGCCCTGGTCTTCAAAGGTGCGCGGACGGGCAACGTTGCAGCCGGTCTCCGAGAAGAAAATGGGGATGGGATAACCCGAGGCGTTCTTCTGGAGATTAACGTAGCCGGAGAGGGTGTAGGACGACTGGCCACACCATTCGTACGCGTTGAGGGAGAAAAAATCGAGACGACTATCCGGATTGGGAGAACATGCCATGTAATTCTGAAGCATAGGGCGCAGCTCGGCGATGTCCGCGGCGGAGTAACCGACGGGGATCTTCCTGTAGCCTTTCCGGTCGCGATAGAGTTTAATATCGTGCGCAGCGGCCAGAACGTAGGGTGCAGCAGCAGAACCGTCCTTGGTGGTGAGCACCTCGTTCCCGACGAAGACGCCGGCCGTGTTGTCGTACTTTTGAAATTCATCCAGCACGGCCTGGAAGGCGGCAAACTGGGTTGCATTCCAATGGGGGCTTTGCTGGATACACAGGTCATGTTAACGCGCCGTCTTTCTGCAGTAGCCGAGGAGACGCGGCTTACCTGTTCGATCTGGGTATGGAAGGTGTCGAGATCCACGAACAGATAGATGCCAGCGTCCGCGAAGGCCTTCATACAACCGCTGTGGTCGGCCCGGGGATCAACATGGTAGACGCGAATGGCATTCGTGCCCAGCTCGGACATGCGCACGATGTCCCTCTTGCACTGCTCCGTATCGATGAGGGGATCATCGGGGACGAGCTGATAGGCGATGCCTGCAGCGAGTGAGTAGGGGACAGAACATGGAATGGCCAGGTGGGACGAGTCGTACCCTTGATGAAGAATTGAGTGCCGTTCTCGTAGAAGAATTTGGCGCCCACCGTGGAGATCTTGGGGGCCGCGAGGACGAGATCAGTCTGCAGAGAGAAGAGCAAAGAAGCCGCGAGAAGGGATGGAGAGGAGAGCCGCATGGTGACGGCTGGGTATGAGCAGCCAGCGATGGAAGGATACAGGATACCACTGCAGCAGTGAGATGGATTGAAATTGATTGAATAGGTTGAATGGATGTGTGGAGAGAGAGACAGTAAGAGAGGATGTAGAGACGGTGTAGAGAGCCATGGCGGAAGGCGTGTCGACTTCCCAAACGGGAAGGCGTGAAGCCGCACAAAAGGAGTGTCTCATATTATCGTCGCCGCTTCCATGGCAGAGGGCAAGGCGGCTTGTCTCATGTCCATGTCTCACATCCATATCCTGCTAGGCAAATGCTTAAAGGGGATGCCTCCATTAATATTACTTTTTATATCGGCTTGACGCGTCCTCATCTCCCGATCGCCCACATTTCTGCTCCGCTCGCCCAATCACCCCGGTGCGGCTGCACCTCATCTGCTTGGCGCTGTTCAGGGTTGCAGCAGTTAGGCATTAAAAGGACGGCCGTCCCCAAGTTGTTCTGTGCTATCTACTGCTATTCTTGCCATCTACTATAGTATTGCTACTACTGCTACTACTGCTACTACTCCTCCTATGACGTGGATGTCGCCCCTTGTGGCCGCTACTTGTCTGCCTCGTATTCCGCTGATTCCAGGGATGCAGCTGCTGTGACACCCTATTTCCCAATCACTTGGCGTCCGTATTCCTTTTATTATCGTTGCTATTCTTATCATTATTATCATAACTATATTATTATCCCTTGGATGGTCACCCGACCATCCCTCCTCGATGGAACTCGCTGTGCATGAGCTGCATCTACAGTACCGGTACATATAGATACTTCGCCATGGCTACGAGTGCCTCTCCATTTCGCATCTCCCCGCAGGACGAGGCCGCCCTGAAGCGCAATGATGCGTTTCGCGCGGTGCGGGAGCATTTACGACGGCGGGAATTGGGAACGACCGCTCCGAGGTATGTCCTTCTCCCTCCGACATAGCCAGAGCGAGAGGCTAATTTGTCCAGTTTCTGTCTTGTCCATCGCCATACTTATTCCCACGACGAGCAGACAACGTTCCGGCTGCATCGTGACATCATCCACACCCTCCTCCTCCCGCTGTTCCTCCTCCACCGGCAGGCATCGCAGGTTGCGTCCAGCGTGCTGCCCTGCCGCCCCGGGCGGCGCGTCGAGAGTGAGCGGGTATTCCGGGGCGATGCACGCAGCGCCTTTGCCTGGCTACATAGCATCCTGAGCGAGGAGCGCGATTGGTATGTGACGGAGCAGTGCGCAGCATGCATCGTGCTACACGTGTTACATTCCGAGCCGACCATCCGATTGATGGCCGTGGCGTGTCTGCTGGCAGGTGCGCTGGACGAATCTGCATCTCCCTGCCGACTGGCGGGTTTTGACTTCTGGCTCGAAGCTGTCGAGACGGCCGTCCGGGAGGATCCGTTCTGGGGCGATGAATTCTGGCCGGACATCGAGTACCGGGCGCGGGGGCTAGTGGACGGGGTTAAGCAGCTGGTGCTGCAGTGTGTGCAACTACGGACGACAGCAGATGGGAAGGCATCGCCGTCGCGGTGCTCCACGCCGCACTGCATGGTGACTCCGCCGGCAAGCAGCTACACGCGGAGGAAGCATGTACGGCGGATGGAGCGGTGACGGAGGAGAGTTCCGCGCATACTCATTCGTATACATACTACATAGGTAGGCTATGCATAAGTACATAGAGGTACCGGTTGCCAGAATGTAATGTATAGTAATCATATTACGCACCATTGTAATGCAAAAATCAGAAACAAGGCTGCGTTGGCCTGGCCGGGCCCGGCTGGTCCAGACCCTCGGCGGTATTACGGTCCGCGACGGACTGGAGACCGGGCGCCCACGGTTCCCCAGGACACACAGGCGTAAATTACAGTATAGCTATGTATCTGACACGAACTGTACCATACCAGCACCCCCAAGTGACCCACTGCTCAGGGTCTAGACCGCGCTAGCCCGAAACAGCAGCCTCCGGTAGCCTTTTCACTCTTCCTGCTCTTCCTCATCTCATCTTCCCTTCTTCCTTCCTCTTCACTTTTAGCTGCATTCACTGCCTTCACTGCCTTCACTGCCTTTACCTGTCCTCCCCCTTTTCCTCTATCCAGATGCTGGCCTGATCATGCATCCTGCCTTCGCCCCCCCTTCCCTCCGCAGAGGTGTCTCTCCATCCGCATCTCGTCTGCACCTGCTCTTGCCTCCCACCCCTCCGGATGACGACTCGCACTTTGTCTGGAATCCCTCGAATCAAGCTCTTCTCTGCCAGAAAAGAATGAACTCCGTCTCTCGTATGCCCTGGAACGACGCTCTGAGCATGGCCGGTTCCTCCTCCACCAACATCTCCTGTGTTTCCGACCGCTCCTCCACCGGCACCTCCTCCGCCAGCGGAAGTCCTGTTGGTCCGGCGGACAACCGCTGGAGTGTCCGTACTCCTGTCGAGCCATGGCTGGAGAAGTGTATTGAGGCTGCTGGTGAGTTCCAACTGCTGCCTTCTTTTGTGTGGTAAATCTCTCTGACCCGCCCCAGTTTCGTCTCTTCCCACGGCTCCTGCTCCTCTCGACGCCGTCAAGATGGTCACTCAGATGCTCCCGTATCCCCGGGATTCCGATTCAACCACTAAGCTGCCCTTTGGGAACAGCATTTTCTGTCTGCTAGTCCAGGCCATGCAGGATCATGCTGTCGGAAAGCTGCCCTACATCAACATCACTCACGCCGTACCGGACCACTTTACCCTTTCCAATCTCCCGGCTTCTCCGTCAAACAGCCCACGACCCCAACTCGCCGGCGGTGATGGCTATTTCGCTTTTCCTCAGGTCTTCTCCAATGCGGCCGTCGTCTCCTCCTACCACGACTTCCGTGGTCCCATCAGCAATGCTCGTACCCCTCACGCCCCGTCTCCTATCGTCCCGCCTCAGAGTGTCCAGGCAGCCGTCTTGGAACGCTACATCCCTCCCTCATCCCTCGATGAACATCGCGACTTTTTCACTCCCGGCCGTCCCTCGCACCTGATCGACCGCCTGTTCGAGCTGTCCCCCGATGGCGGTTCTCTGCTCCTGGTCTACCCAACTAGAAATGGTGTCAGCACCTTCCAGGATCAGTACTTAGCCCCCGTCATCGATCCCCTGATCCGCCAGCTCGTCGTTGTCAACGGTATGTCTGCTGATCTCGGCCAGCTGCTGGGTAGCTACTCCTTTGCCATGGGCATGGACGACATGTATGGGTTGCAGGTCAACCTACAGGAGTTGTGCCGCGCCCTGAGCACCCCGGAGTCGCGGTTCACTCTCGCCGCTGCCGAGTCGGGCAACATTTCCCTCGACCGCAACCTGTGGGGTGAATGGTACATTCACCAGGAGAAGAAGCGCTTCAAGGACGTGCTCAGTCTCAATCCCAATGACGGTCAACGCTCCCCGGCTGGCAACACCCGTCGTATGTTCGGCACGGAGCCAGGCATGACTTCGTCCATGATCCTGACCTCGATCCTCGAGGGTCTGCGGAAGAGGCCTTATTCGACCAATTACCGCCCTCCGGGCCCGATCGAAGTGGGTGTCTTCGTGATCCGACGTTCGAAATAATATGCATAAATGCAACTTGCATAGTCCCATAGTCGCATCACATTTGACATGAGCATCGGGATGGCAACCATCGAGTTGCTTAGCATATTCCTCAAACCTATCCTTCTACCTCTGTTATTATTTCTGTTTTTTCTTTTTTCTTTTTTCTTTTTTTTTCCTTTTTGTGATAAACCTCTGTTTCTGGGTCTCTTGGGACAAAAACTCATATCGGAAATGAACGGAAAATCGGCGGTCCGGGGGGGCGTCGATGGCGTTGGCCTTGCGGTTCTCTTTGTTTCGCTTTAGCAGGCGTTTTGGCAGGTTGATTCGGCACTCTCGGGTATACTTGGTTTTTGCTTGTTTGGATAGGGATACCCTGGCTATCCTCTGTAGTGTAATATTTTTATGGTGAATGATGGGCATGTCTCCATAGTGTACGAAAACAATCAAATATGGCTCTGGAAGCGATTTATACGCGGACACTGATATTCAGCCGTAGAAGCATTGCAACGGAAGATAATATGAGCTTCCTCACCTTCTTTTCTCTTCCAGGGTAAATTATTCGCAGTTCAATGGACGCAGTTATTTCCGTTGGATAGGATCAAGGCCGGCGAAAATCCCGGCCGGCGCTAGTCCCGATTGGGCAGCCGTATGTTCCCTCAATTCTCACTCTTCTGTTCGCTCTTCTCTTGTCCCTCTCCCTATCTCTCCCATCTTGGGTCTTTTCCTTTCGGCTTTCTCGTCTCTCGTTTAACCGGTATTCCTATCTATTCATTCCATCTGAGCGCAAAGGGCAATACAGTCGGACGGGCGCCTGGTCCTTCTCCGCCAGCCGCACAATGGCTTTCTCCCCAGCACCAGCGTCGCCAACCATGGGCAGCGCAGGACACCCGGCTGCAAACAGCTCATTCTCTCGCGGTCGTTCAATCAGCCCTCCTTTCCATAATCCTGGAGGCCATCTCCCTCTGTCCAAACGAGACAAGCGACGCTCCGCACTGCAGGAGCGCCTGCACGACCTTACGGCCTCTTTCGGCCAGAACAGGGACGCTCTGTTCCGTCAGCAGCTGCATATCTTGCAATGTGACATGACTCTGATCAACAATGCTGACCCCTATTCCCCCGGTCCGCTTCCCGATTCACCGGACGATATCGCCAGGCTGATCGAAGAGACTGTCGGTGGTGGCGGAAAGTTCGCTAAGGATATGGCTAGTCTGGCTGGGAGCTGGTATGCGAAGTATGTCCAGGAGATTAATCGGATCAAGGAAGATCGAGATGCGGAGTTGGCGTTACTAATGGTAGGTCGCCCCCTCTTCTTTCTCTCCGCTTATCAATGGCTCAACAGGTCTTCTACTAGCATCGCCATAATAACAACCTCGAACGATTCGAGCGCGATAAGGCTTTCCGGGTCCATTTCGCCGGCGAAGAGTACAAGCAGCTTTCCGCGACACTACGAGAACGACTGGTACAGAGCATTTCCGGTAAGAAAACACGCCTGATGCGGGAGAAGGAGCAATTGGACATTGCCGACACCAACGCTCTTCTCCTGCACCCTAATCAATTCAGCATCACCAACCCCGCCAGCCCCGGTGGCATCCATGGAAACCGCAAAACAAGGCACACGCGGCATCGTGTCGATCTGGACGAGCTGGGGAATGGGATCCTGTCAGAGATCCACAGGCGAAAGAGGAAGGCCGCGGATGACGATGTGGGATCTCCCGTGCGTGATGCTGGCCACTTGTCACCAGCTGCGCGTACAAAGGCTTACTTGTCACAGCAGCAACATGCGCCGACCTATTCCATCCATTCCCTGTTTACCGAGAAGGAGCTTACCGCCCACGCCAACCAGGCCCACGTTGCCACGGTGCATTTCTTCGCAGCCTCCCGACGTGAGAACAAGCAACAACAACATCACCACCACCACCACCACCATCATCATCACGGTGGTGCTACAAATGGCAACAACACCGACGCCGACGATGCGTCCGGTGTCGGCGATGGTACAGGACAAGAGGACAATGGCACTCCGGCAACCGACATGGTTCGAACCGCCAGCCAGAACTTCCACGCTACTCGATCTACTCGCATGCATGGCAATGGCAGCTCTCTTAACCCGCTGGCGGAACTGTCCGACAAACCCGCGACTCGTCCGAACCTGCCGTACCACATCCTTTCCAACTACCACGCAAGACCCAACAGCAGTGCACCGCCGCTCCCCGCGCTCATGAACGAAGAGATTGACGACGACTGTGCGCGCATGGACCGACTACAATCCCGGCCGGCGGGCTGGTTGGATCGAAACCTGGTCGAGCTCCTGGTGGAACCGTTCATCAACGAGGTCGACGGCATCCCACAGAACCCCGACCGGTTCAACATGTTCCACCCCGACTTTCCGATTTCCAGTGGGATGCACCTGTATCCACTGCGGGGCGGGAAGGAGGGCGATGAGATGTTTGGGCCGGCACATGATCGGAAGCGGCAAAGGAGGTAGACGATTGTATCTACGGTCTTGTTAATTTGCATGGGACGAGCGAGGCGTTCTGTCGGTTTACTTCTACAAGTACCCATGGGGTTTGCTACGTCTGGAGTATGTGTAAGGAATCTGCTAGCATAGGTAGGATTATTCTGCAAGTGTACAGTCGGATGGCGTGCTCAAATGATGTCATGCATCTTCACTCTGGTTTTGTGTGAGAATTTCTTGGGATTGCGCTGCCATGGCGCCGATGTGCAGTGAGAAATGCATTCAAGACAGGCTGGGAGCTGTAAATAGCATCGGAAGGCGTAGGAGACCTACCTCCCATGGACATTCTCTGTGTTGTTGTTATCACCAGCACTGCGCATTTGTCAGACGTTGTTGCAGGATGGCATCTCCTCCATTCAGCGCCTTTCTGATGACAAATTCATGCAGTCTCCCCTCGATTATATATACAGACACAGTAGACAGTTGCAATAGGCACCATAGCCACAGCGTGCTGAGCAACATGGCAGACTCCATCCCCCGTGGTCCTGTTGCCGTTAACCTCACCTTCTACCAGCCACCCCCAGATAACTCCGTCCCCTTCAACTACGTCCACGAACCACCCACAGGCCAATCACCGCGCAACTATGGCGACGCCATACACACAGTCCAGTTGACAGACATCCGGTCCCACGAGGAAGAATACACCCTGGACAAAGACGCCTTCGCGGCGCTACAGAGCGTCCCCTCGGAAACGACATACGCCACCTTCGACTCGGACGCCGCAGTCCGCGACATCTACTACCCGGAAGTGGAGAAATTACTCCTCGACCACCTCCCCGGAGCACACAAGATAGTCATCTTCGACCATACGATCCGTCGCGAGAGCCCCAACGCGGACCGCCAGCCCGTGAACAGGGCGCATGTCGATCAAACCGCCAAGGCAGCCGCGGATCGAGTGCGGCTACACGTCCCCAATGCAGAGGAAGCCGAACGGCTTCTCCAAGGCAGATATCGCATAGTCAACGTCTGGAGGCCCATCAATGGGGCTGTCGTGTCGTCTCCGCTGGCCTTCGCCTCGGCCCAGTCGGTGCATCAGGATGACCTTGTACCGGTTGAACATCGGTATCCCGATCGGACCGGGGAGACCATGGGCGTGAAGTTCAACGCCGGACAGAAGTGGCTGTACTGGTCTGGCATGGATAATGGGGAGAGGTTGCTGTTGAAGTGTTCTGATACGGAGAGGAGACCGGGGATCGGGCTGAGGGTGCCGCATTCAGCGTTTCTGGACCCAAGGACGCCGCAGGGTGCGAAGGGGAGGGAGAGTATTGAAGTGAGGGCGTTGGTGTTTGGATGATGTCAATCTTCATGCATATAGGTGTGTATATACCCATGTACATGGACAGGAATTGGGATCTCCGTGTCGTCATTTGCCTCAACTACGGACATCTATTCCCCTTTTGCCTTTTGCCTTTTGCCTCATGATGTCAATCCGCCATGTCCACGTCCATGTCATGTCTATCCATTCGAGAATTACAGAAAGTTACAACTATCACCCGCTACAGTAAAGCCGTACTACACAGCAGTTCTCCAGCGAGGAAGAAGAACAGAAAAGAAAAGGAAAGGAAAAGAAGGAAAAGATGGCAACAGCCGACCAAACGCTCTACAACAGCCGCGGCTTCCAACCCAATTTCATCCGCGGCATCGTCCGCAACCCTATGCGCGCTGTGAACAACACCTCGGCCACGCCGCACTTCAAGACGGTCCAGGAAGCCATCCAGCACGACCACCATGTCATCAAGGCGCACTACCAGGCCATCACGACTAGCAAGGACCACGACGAGCAGACGCGGTACCAGAACCAGCTGACGTGGGAGATGGCGCGGCATATCGTGGGCGAGGAGCTGGTGCTTTTTCCTGCGTTTGAGAAGTATCTGAAGGATGGGGGGGAGTATTCAGTGAAGAATCGGCAGCAGCATGATACTGTATTCCCCCCTCCCCCCTCTCTTCGTCTGTTAGGGCTCTGTGTTAATGGCGAGGAGTAGATAAAAGAACAGCTAAAACATTTCCAAAACCTCAACGCTGCCACAGATGAAACCTTCCAGTCCACGCTCAACTCGCTTATGGACGACTTCACCCGACACACGGAGGAAGTCGAGACCAACGAGTTGCCCAAGCTGAATGCCGTTGTGTCGCGGGAAGAAAACGCAATGCTGTCGGTGCAGTTCGACCGGACCAAGATGTTTGGGCCGTCGCGCGCGCATCCGGGGGCGCCTTCGAAGCCACCGTTTGAGAGTGTGTCTGCGCTTCTGACGGCGCCGGTGGATCGGCTGGTGGATCTGTTTAGGAAGTGGCCTGAGGATACGGACGTGGGGGGGAAGGTTTATGTTCCCCCAAAATAGTGTTTACTTTTTCCATAGTATATAGAGTACATAGAATCAGTTCGTGTGTTGCCATGCTCTACATAGACTCCTGGTGGATAGAGTGGTCCAGATACCCCATAGCCCTGACGACCAACTGCGCACTCTCCAGCACGCGCTTCTTGCTATTGCCCCGTGTATCTCTGCCCCAGAAGGCGCCGTGCGTGTCTTCAAAGTCCAGATCGGCAATGGCCTTCCAGATATGATGAACCTCATCCGGAGGTAGAGGGATCTGCACCAGTCCGTCAGTCGACGACGCCTCGCACGAGGAAAGCCTTGGGGGGGGGAGAACCCACCATGTTCGGATACGACCACATGAACGCAAAACTCACCGTGTTCGCCGGCCTATCGACGTGATAAACACCACTAGGAACGGCCGTGATCGAGTCCGCAATGAACAACTTCCTCTCGCTTGGCCAAAACAACACCGAACTGCCCGGGAAATGCCCGCCGACTTTCACGGCCACGAACTCCCCGTCAAGCAGCTCCATGCGCTTCCCGCTCCAAAACGCCATCGCCCCGCCCTTGCGCATCACCCACTCCTCGTCCTCGGCGGAGATGTACACCTTGCACCCCAAGGCCTCGGCCCAGTGCAGCGAGGTGGAGTAGTAGTGCGGGTGGGAGATGACGATGGCTTTCACGCCGCCCAGCTCCTCGATGCGGGCGACGGTCTCCTCGTCGATGTACGTGACGCAGTCCCAGAGGATGTTCCCCTTGGGACTGCAGAGGAGGAACGCGCGTTGCCCGATGGCGACTTGGGGCTGGGTGAAGATGGAGATGACGCCGGAATGGAATGGGTCTTTGCGGAAGACATTGGTGTATTTTCTGCTCTGCTGGAGGTCGCGGAGGGTGGTCCAGGTTTGTCTTGGAGGAGGCCCCGCGTTAGATATTGTTCAACTGGGAATTGTGCATGTATCTGGACGCTCTACCCACCCCTCTGGAGGCACGTATTGGCGTGGATCATCGCAGACGGGACACGACACCATGCAACGCGTGTCGTACTGGACGCCGCACATGCCACAGATCATCAGGTCCATTTTGTCATTTGGCCGTTTTGTTTCGTTCCGGGGCGCTTGGAGTGGTTATAAACACGCCGCGACGCCAGTGACATGAGCGACACGCTTATCATCACGCATCTCCCAAGAGTGGGTGAGACGGCCACTTTGATAGACGGAGGACATGAATTCCTGGATAGTGAACTATCCCCGCACGGAGATAGCCATTATTAATCCGGACGGAGTGAATACGCGTTGCATTCTTCTCAGCACGCAGCAGCATCTCTGCAATCCAAAGTAAGCACAAACACTCCGACATGACACAAGAAGACGTCCTCACCAAGCGCGCACGACTGGAAACCTCCATCAAACGCAACCCCCACCCGGACTTCAAAGGCGTGGAGACCTCCCGGCCGGCATGGCAATCTGAGCGCTCGGGATGGACCTACACCAAGATCGTCAATCCGGACTGGAAGTTCGGTGATGGGGGCAACGACGGCGGTGCCAGTCTTGAGAAGGAGCACATCGAGATTAACCCGTATGCAGAGGGGAGGCCGGCAACGTTCAACTACAAGTTGTTGATTTCTGCCATTGTGCCAAGGCCGGTTGGGTTTTTGAGCACCGTTGGCCAGGATGGTATTGTCTTGTCCGTTGGTTCGTCTTCCCTCTTCGCGCCGCTGACAGAGACAGGGACGTCTAATCTCGCCCCATTCAGCTTCATGAATATGATCAACTACGATCCTCCGCTGTTCACGGTTGGCTTCACCGGCTGCGGCATCGACAATGCCAAGGACACGCTGAAGAACCTGATCGACACAGGTGAATGTACGGACACCACATGCCATTCTGCTACCTGGGATGGAGATCGCTTGCTGACGGAACAGGCGTCCTCAATGTCATCTCGGAACACTTCATTGAAGCGGCCAACTCAACGTCCATCAACGCCCCCTACGGCGTCAGTGAGTGGGAAATAAGCGGGCTGCACCCGGCCCCATCGCGCATCGTCAAACCACCCCGCGTGAAAGAGTCCGTCTTCGCGACCGAATGCCATCTGCAGGAGGTCAAGGAGTTCGAGAGTCGCAATCCCGCCACGCCTGGGAAGAAGACGGGCGTTCTGGCGATTCTGGAAGGTGTGAATTTTTGGGCGCGCGAGGATGCGGTCAACGAGGAGAAGAATCTCATTGATCCGGAGGTAGGCCAAGGTCTCTCTATGCCCCTCAACCATACACACAGCTGACTGGAAGGACAGGTTCTGCGTCCTGTGGGCCGGATGGGAGGCATCACGTACGGGAGAAATGCCGTTGGGTTTGAGGCGTTGAGACCGGGGTATGAGAGCTGGCTGCAGCGAGAAAATGGGGAGCATTGATGGTAACCCGTTGGTTTATAGGCCGGACGAGAGAGAATAGAAGGATTCGCATTCGATTCAGTCATCTCATCTCGAAACCCGGGCAGATATCCTCCAGGCTTTAGCAGACAGGTTATGGCGGAGTCGTTCCAACCTTGGCCTAACACGGGAGCATGCATATATGTATGTACTTTCAGAGATATAAAACACCACTAGGGCAGTGCAAGCACGATTCCGCGTGCCTTACCGGTGCCCACCGGGTCGTTACTCCAGGCGCTTCCTGTCCACGTCCTGGCGGCTAGGTGCCGGCATCAGCGCGTACGCTGCTTAAATTAGAAGACAGCTGCAGGAGCTGCAGTCCGGTCACATCGGCCTGCCTCCCCATCTTGCGCTGTGCCTGATGTTATATACAACATGCATGTGGGCGGGCATGCAGCAACGGCCTCACAAACGTACGCCATCAGCACCGCTTACCTGTGTCCAGCAAAGGGACAATGGCAGACCCTGACATTTCACAAGGCTCTAAAGGCCCTCTCCCTCTCCACGCTCCTGTATTTCTTCGTATGAATCGCCCCAAGAGCACTCCGCCCATGCCCAGGTATGGGCGGATGGAGAATGACGACGACCAGCCGCTTACAGGCAAGTCCATTTCGAAGCAAAAGAATGCCTCCAGATGGTCCGGTATTCATGAGCTTACGCGACCAAAATCCATTCTGCAACGCCTGGCATCGCCGGATTCGCGCGCCAGCTTGGGCTTCTCTCCACGAGCCACAAGCCAGTGCTCAGCCCTCCACAACTTCCGCGACAGCGAGATCATAGTCGACGTGGATCTTTCTTCCTTCGAAGGACCGGCTACTGCGAAACTCTTCACGTCCCAGGCATCGAAGAGGGTCGTTAGCGCCCAAGTACGGCTCGGTCCAACAGCCGACACACTCTCGCCCAGGCCCAACGTCAACCTGAAGCTGTCTCGCGACAACCGGGCCTCGAGGTCGGATACCATCCGTCGGTATGGGCAGCAGCTGGCCACGGAGACCAACATGATCGTATCCGTGCAGGAGATCCCGCCGGTGGTGGACCTGAGCTCCCTCGAGGGCCCGAAGAGTGATGTCCAGCATGCATGGTTACGGAAGCAGGAGATGCTATCATGGACGACACGGAGCTCTTCTTCCTCTTCCAGCTACTTCTATCCTGCAGACCCGGAACAGCCGAACTGGAAGCCCTTCTCCATGAGACCATTCTACATCCTGATGCTGTTCGTGCTGTCGCTGGCCTTGGCGGGTGTGCAGGAGTTCCTGTGCCAGCGCTCGCAACATCTCAAGAAGCAGGGCCGGGGCTTGATCCAGTATAACATGGTGTCAGACATGTCAACCAGCGCGTTCTTCTGCTGGAAATACCTCCCGACCATCGTCATGGTCAGCTACGGCGTCCTCTGGCAGGTCACCGACTACGAGGTCAAGCGGCTGGAGCCGTATTACCAGCTCGCGCAACCGACCGGCAACATCGCAGCCAAGAGCTTGAATCTCGACTATGTCACGCTGTGGTCGTACTTTGTGCCGGTTAAAGCCGCAAGGTTGCGACACTGGGCCGTTTTCTTTTCGTCCCTGGGCGCCATCCTGGCGACGACCGCGGCGCCATCCTTGCTGAACCCTAGCATCGCGTCCGTGAGAAATCCCAACTGCAGCGATGTCAAAAGGGACTGCGCCGAGTTCAAGTACTTTGTGCACATTCACCCCGTCTGGTCCCGTCTGGTGACGGCGTGTCTGGTTATCGTTGCCATCCTCGCCGCCGTGCTGTCTATCCAGCTCCGTCGCAAGTCAGGGCTGCTCGGCGACCCGCGAGGCATTGCTGGCGTTGCGGCCATGGCGACCAAATCGCACATCCTCACAGACTTCCAGGGCATGGACGAGGCGCTCCACGACGAGATCCACAAGAGACTGCGGCACCGTCGGTACATTCTGTACAAGTCCACCATCTGGCAGGGAGAGTACGTGAGAGCATCATCAGACGACGACGATAACGACGACGACGACGACCTCAGCAGCAGGCGACGAGCCACAAATCCACACCCGATCATCTTGCATCCGCACTTCCTCGTCGTCTTTCTCGCCTTCCTCTGCATCTGCCTGCCTCTAATCCCCATTGCCACCTACACGCGCGTCAACACCGTCGCCGTCCACCTCCCCTGGCTCCTCACCCTCATCGCAACCCTGATAAAACAGCTCTGGACCACGCTCGAATTCGCCGTGAAGATGATCGAACCCTTCTACACCCTCTCAAAGGGCAACGCCCCTCCCTCCCTAACCCTCACCCTCGACTACCAGGGGACCCCCTACGGCCTCCTCCCCTTCCAAGCCCTCCTCCACAGCCACTACCTAGTCGCCCTGGTCGGCCTCGGCTCCATCCTAGGCGACATCCTCACTGTCGTAGCCTCCTCGTTGTCCCTGAGCGCAGAAAGAGAGACGCAGCAATCCTTCACCGTCTCCTCCACACTAGCCATTGCAATAACCGTTTTCCTCATCCTGACGGGGACACTAGTCTTCACCCGTCGCAGAAGGCCGTTCATGCCACGCCAGCCATCCACGATCGCGTCCATCCTCGCATTCATCTACCAGAGTCGTATGCTGGAGGACTTTGAGGGCACGGAACGCTTCACCAATGCGCAGATGGAGGCTATGCTCGTCGCGAAGAATAAACGGTATGGGCTTGGTTGGGTCAAGGGGCGGGATCAGAGGCCGCATTGTGCGGTTGATGAGGAGCCTATGTTGAGCCGGTATGTGCATGGTGTTAGTTATATTAAGGCTAGGGCGCCGTGGGAGGATGTTTAGCTGTCTGGATACTGTATTTGTTCATCAATTCTGTGCTCGGTACGGTACGGTTTACAACAAGGCTTCTTCCTGATAAAATAATTAATGGATTGCATTTTTTTGGCTTTCCTATCTTCGATATAATGCTCCCAAGTGGCTCAAAGGCCCATTGCAAATAAATCTACTACTATACAAAAGCAAACATCTGTACCTAACGACTGACTGACGACGCCTTCCTGCCCAGACCTGCTGGAAGAGTGATTATTCGAGATTCTTAGCGTCTCGAGTACCAGCAGAACTCATATACCGCAGAATGGAAAAGCCATTTGCAGTAATGTCACAGCTATAGACAGACAAAGAAATAATAGAGCACTACTACAACATAAAATCCAAAGACATTATAGAAACAAAGTAGAGAAAGCAGTGTCGTTCACTAGTTGAAAAGAGTTATCAGAAGAGCTATAAGGACACCAGTCCAAATGCCCCCGGACGAGATATCAGCGCCTCGAGGAGCAAGCCCTGAAAAGAGAGGAGTTGACGGAGTAGGGTTTGGGGAAGGCGTTGGCCCTGGAATATGCGAGCTTGACCCGATAGTCACCAAAGTGCTAGGCATGCTTGGAGTTGTGGTCGTGTCTGGTAGGAGTGGCGATCCAGGAGTGATGCTCAACGTTATTGTTTGTTTGGCTGAATAACTTCCAATGATAATTATGGGACTGGCCTGCGAAGTGGGAATGACCGAGGTCATAAATTCGCTGGATGTAAGGAGGACCGTGGATGTTGAAGTTAGCGTGGTCGTAGAGACCGTACTTAATATTGATGTGATTGTGGATCCACTATTAGTGACGATAGACGTTACCGGGTAGGTAGTAGTGGTCTGGTATGTCACTACCGTTGCAGTTGAAGCTGCAGAGGGGATAGGGACCTCCTCCGTAGATGTGCTGTAAGGACCGGCTGTTGTAACAGATGACATCCCGGCGGGAGTTGACGTCCGTTCAGGTGAAATAGAAGTAATAGGGGCAGTTGAAATGGGTATCGCTGTGGTGGAAAGAACAGTGTGGATCGATACGATTGCAGAACTACCAGAAGAGATAATGGAGGTCACCTCTGTCACAGTTGAGTCTGCAAAGGGAGGAACTCCAGGTGAACTGGTGGCAATGGGCCATGGTCCTGCGGGGATCGTTGTCGGACCCGCTAGGGTTAAAGTTGCACTGGCTTCACAAGCGGTGCAGACAGTCGAAGTTGACGTGAGAGTCACCGTAGAAATAGTGCTATAGGTTGATATGAATGTACTGAAGCCTGAGGATACTGTAGTCGTTACCGGACAGGTAGTAAAAGTATGGTAGGTTACCACCGTTGTCACAGAGGGCCCGGGCCCTGGAGTTGAAGAGGACGTGGGAGCCACAGATGGCACAGGGAAAGTCTCACTCGGCAACGTAACTGTTGAAGTAACCTCGCCAGGAGTAATCGAGGTAGACGACACACCCGACGGTACTGGAAGAGTCTCGGTGGGTATGGTGATGGTTGAAGTAGTCTCACTGGGAGAGGTCGACGTAGGCGAGAGCTTAGATGAACTGCTTCCGGAGAGTGTCTCCGACGGAATGGTTACACTATGCGAAACACGTGTCGATGTGGTCTCGACTGAAGTGACAAAAGAAGTCTGCCCAGTTTGAATGGTCAAAGTGGTGGTGGTTGCAGTTGACGAGCCATGTTGGGAGGGACCTCGGGGAATACTCTCCGTAGGCGTAGTCAAATACATGATTGTCGATGAAGTCACGGATGAAGGCACACCGATTGTTGTAGTTCCAGCAGGTTGGGTCTCAGAAGTAGGAGTCACTGGAAGAGACATTGATGTTGAAGTCTCAACTGGCGGGGGAACGCTAGGAGGGATCTCAGTAGATGCAGTCTGTGTGGGCGTGCTCCCAGATGGGGAGGACTCCGTCACAGGAGAAACTCCAGATAGAGTCGTGGCAGGGAAAGGCGTTGTCTCGGTCTCAGTGACAGGACAGATAGTGGTTGATACTGCAATTGTTGAGGTTACAACAGAAATAGAACTGGCTGGGCAACTCGTCACAGTAGGTTCACAACTAGTGATTGTAATCTCCTGGGTGGTCCATATGGTAGATGTGGTAAAGCTAGTGATGGCTGATCTGGATATTGGAATTATGCTGGATGAAGCGAGAGCAGTAGTAGTCAAGGTTGGACTAGACTCAGACACTGCAGATGTGCCAGATGAAGTGGCAGTCGTCAACGTCGAATGTGATGGAGAGACTGGAGAAATGGCTGGTGGGATAATAGTATGAGAAGATGTTGATGACTGAACTGAGGCCGTCTCGGAGATTGGAGATGTACCAGGCAAGAGAGAAGTAGACGATAATAATATCGAGTTTGAAGGAGACACAGGAGAAACACTAGAGGTGGTTGAAGATATTGTCAACAGAGTCGAACTAGACTGGAGTGCTGGAGACACACCAGGCGAGATAGCAGTAACAGAAGACGTAATTGCTGTTTCTGTTGCCGTCACCGGACATACTGTGGTGGAAATTGCAATAGTGGAAGTTACAACAGTAGTAGAATCTGCTGGGCAACTTGTCACAGTAGGGGCACAGCTGGTGATGGTGACCTCACTGGTGGTATATACAGTCGACGTGGTGAACCTCGCTGTGGTAGTGGTTGTTGCACTTAGGGCTGGAGTACTAGTTGGTGATTGGATTACGGTGGTACTCTCAGTAGGTGTGATTCTCGATGAGGCTGAAGCCGATTGAGATACGGGGGCCACTCCAGAGGAGATTGTGCCACTAGCAGTGAGGGTGGTAGTGAGTCGAACCGACGTATCGGTATGGGCTGGAGTGGTTGTCGATTGGATTGCAGAAGTAGGCGAAAAGGGCGTCGTAGACAAGACTGAAGTTGATTGTCCTGGGATCACACCAGATGTCTTGGACACCGATGACGGCACTTCCGTCTCAGTGACCGGACAGATAGTGGTAGAAACTGCAATTGTAGAAGTTATGACAGTGGTAGAGTCTGCAGGACAGCTTGTAACTGTCGGTGCGCAGCTAGTTATGGTGATTTCAGTAGTGCTGTAGACTGTGGATGTGGTCTGTCTGACGGTAGTAAACTGTGCAGGAGGCACACTAGAAATGGTGGTGAGCCCAGCGGAAGTAGTTTGGGATACTGGTGCTACTCCAGAGGGCGTAGACGTGGATGCTGTCTGGGTCTCAGTGACCGGACAAATGGTAGTGGATATAGGGATAGTTGATGTCACTACAGTCGTTGAATCTGCCGGGCAATCTGTGATACTTGGCGCACAGCTAGTGACTGTAACTACAGTGGAAGTGTAGATAGTCGAAGTGGTGAGTCTGACTGTAGTACTGGGGAGTGTCGCGGTTGACTGGACGGTGGCCGATGGCGACAAAGGAGGTACTCCGGGGGATGACAAATATGGTATCCCTGCCGGAACTGACGTCGAACTAGACGCTGGAACTGTAAATGATGAAGAAGGGACCCCTGTTTGAATCGAGCTTGACTGTGATGGTGGAACTGCACCAGGGGAGGAGGAGGATGGTACTCCGGTTGATATTGAAGTCGACCCAACCACTGGAGATACTCCAAAAAACGATGAAGTCGGTATTCCAGTTGACGATGTTGTCTGAGACACCGTAGCCACCCCAGAGGACGGTGACGACGGTATCCCGGTTTCAGTGGCCGGGCACACCGTAGTTGAAACTGCAACAGTAGAGGTCACGACAATAGTAGATTCGGCGGGACAGTCAGTCACAGTGGGTGCACAGCGCGTAATTGTCTGCTCTTTGGTTGTATAGATAGTGGAAGTAGTCCATCGAGGTAAAGTAGAAGCGAGTGTGGTGATTAAAGCCGAGGACGGCGTAACCGGTGAAGAGCCGGCTGGAATGGGTAAACTAGAAGGACCTGTCGAGCTAGATGCCTCAGACAAGGATGACGATGCAGGAGTTGTGGAACTTGCTGGGATAGACAAAGTTGATCCAATTATGCCTGAGGGAATAGACGATGTAACTGGCAGAGAAGACACTGCAGGCGACTCAGAACTCGCAGAACTAGTAATAGTAGGGACAGGCACGCTCGACAGAGGACTCGAAGAGATGGATGGAACAGCCACGACGGACGATGATTCTGTAATTGGCAAAGAACTAGCAATAGTAGACGAGCTTAATATAGGCACGTCAGAAGGTGTAGCAATGGGCGAAGACGATGGTTCAGGAACTGGCAAAGAAGTTTCTGTAGCAGACACACTCGATGTATGCACAGGAACAGGAGGCGTGACAATCACTATAGATGGCAGAGTCTCCGAGGTAGACGTAGTGGCTGTCGGGGCAGTCGAGAGACTGGTTGAGGTCAGCGACTCCGTAGTAGCCAGTTTAGGGTCAGCCAACGAAGTGAAGCCACCAAAAGGATCAATTCCGTAGTCAGTGGTTGTCTGGGTATTTGTATCCTGCTGCTCAAGGTCCAGAGGGGATCTCTTTGCCAACAGATTATCTGTCCTGTCAGAACTAGCAGCTGAAGCCTAACAAACAGTCAGCATCTATTCCCTTCATCCCAATCCAGCCAGAGTAGAGGCAGAGGCAGAGGCAGATAACATACACCACCAGTGGGCCGGGAAACAGCATTAACAGAGAGGAACAGCAGCGCAACAGAAGCTGCAAGCCTCATGACGCCGGAATCTCAAAAGTAGTTAACGAGAGACAATACCGACGAAGAAACAGTCAAGAATAAGTATGGTCTCCAAACCCGGATAGAAATAGAGAACGACTTGTCCCTTTCCTCCCCCTAGCGAAAATCAAAGGAGGATATTGCTATATCAATAGGCTGGCTGGCTCGCAGACAGAGCACTATATAGAGGAACCCGATTGAGAAAGTAAACAAAGAATGTCAAGGCTCTGGAGCCAAGACTGCGCCACAACGAAGTCTAGAATAAAGAGCGAACACCAACAGAGGGAGAGAAAGAAAACTGTCGGCGCAAACAAAGGGAAAGGAAGGGAATTGAATCCGTTTTCTTTGCATAGACAGGGGGACGGTGGGCTCTTAAGCTCTTTTGAGGGCGACTTGCGACTAGTCATCTTGGCCTTGCCATTGTCAGTAAAAGTGCATAATACGAGGCACATAAGACGCTCTCAAGGATGCTGAAACTCACGGATTACCCTGGTGATCCATTGTGGAGAGATCCCACGCAGGGCGTTGGCTGCTGCAAGCGCGGACAATGAGCCGATCTATTTTGTCACCTAGACCTATGCAAGCCGTCATGCACAGATGGACCAGTTCGTCCGCGAGGAGCATATAGCGTGTCTGCACAGGATTCATCTTGTGGGCACATCTGAAGAGGAATTGGATCAAGGAGCGCGACGTGGAAGGCCAGAAATAGAAGTGCAGAGATACGTGAAGAATAGCGGTTGGCAGTTAAGCGCCCTGCTGCGTCGGCTGCAACTCTGGAGTGCAGCGGATCTGAGATCAGAGCCAGGCACGAACTTGATGATCCAGCGCGATTCGGTACGGCCGCTTCGTTTGGCGCCAAGGAGAGCCTGTGGATATCGTTTTGCTGCGAATGCTGGGTGTTGTAGCCGCCGGCATGGACCTTGTAGCACCAGCTTCCGGCGGAGACCTACTGAGACACCAAAGAGACATACAAACTACCAATGTAATAATAATATTCATCATGATCCAGCCGCAAGAAAAGAAAACACCTCCCAAATGAACATGAAATCCAGAGGTATCCTTTTTGTTCCAGAAGAAATTGACAGAATTGGCCACCAGTAACATCGACACCAAGCTGCGAGAAACCAAAGCAGAAAAGAAAAAGAACTGAACAAATGGACAAATGGACAAATGATAGCAGAAACACTGTGAACTGGAAATCATGCTAACCATCATAAACTTTTTCGGAAAACTGTCCAGCTCGCACTGCTCTATGTAGTCATCTAGTTCAGATCATCACTCAAATGTATCATAAGTACCGCTCAGACGCCAGAAACCCCCTCTCAACTCCACATCTACATATAACATTCAACACAAAATTGAGATGAATGGTACTTGTCATAAGAATAAGAAAGCCGTTCATCATGGCCATGAAGAGCACACAAACGGCAAGAGTGCCAGGCAAAAAAAAAAAAAAAAATCATGGCCTGGTCCACTTATGTCGCACTTCAAATCCCGCAAATAAATAAGCAGAGATAGGAAAAACAGGGGCTAGTAAAAAGACTCAGTTACATCTAACAGAGCCGGTGTGGTTGAGGAGTGTCCATCAGCTTTCGCCGAATGGCTTCGCCGCCAGCGTAGCCGCCATGCCTGCGCTTCCGGATAGGAGTACGGGGATCTGCATGTCTGGCATGTCTAAACACGCTCGCTGGTCGGGAGGGAGAATTCGCCGGCATGAATTCGCGGTGATGAGGAAGACGGAGTAAGGCCTGGTATCTGTTGTGATTGCGGCGGAAGGCCGTCACGATACCACGGTCGAGATGATTCAAGAAACGCTCTGCACTGCTGGCCTGGTGCAAGTCGGCATTGCGGGTTGGTGTAGGAGTACCGGCGCCCGCACCCTGTGCAGATGACGTAACCATAGGAGAAGCGAGCACGTCGTCCATTTCCTCATCTGACGAACCATCTCCAAAGTCGATAAAATCTTCCACGTTCAACGAGGCCTCTGGATCATCGTCATCGTCCTCATCAAAGGAGCTGTCAAAAGTCAAGTCACGAGACGGGTAGAAAGCCTCCGGGGGACCCATGACCTGACCGCCTGGGGCCGTATCATTCCCAAGGGCAGCCATCATCAGGTTGGCACCAGAGCTCAGCATGGGGCTCAACTCAGTTTGGGTTGGGGTCGCAAGAGCATCAGTATCGCTCTCATCCATGAGCTGCATGGTAGGGGCACGAGGACTATTACTAGCGGTGCCGCAGATGCTGTTCGTAGCAGATTCAAGCCAGTCATGGCGGGAAGATGCAAATGCCGGGATAATCACCAAGTGTTTACCACTGCTATCCACCAGAGCGACGGGTTTATTCGGATCAGCGATGAATGTGCCCATGATCGGACCCCGCCGACGAAGAGGCGGCCGCTTGTCTTCGTCGTCCGCCGGAGCAAGTGACGCGCTCGAGTCACGACGAAGGATAGACCGTGGGTGAGTGATAGTGGCTGGAGGAGGAAGGTCTTCATCTGTAGTTTCGCCATCATCGGCTTCATGGGGGTCAGCACAAAAGAAGGAGAACAAAGGTACCGGCACGTTTGCATACTCTCGTAGCCGCTGGACCCGTGTGAATCAGCGTCGGACTCGGCATGGTAAATGTTGGCATGCCCATAGTCGGACTCGCCGAAGACATCGTCAGAACGCCGACCGTGGCGGGTCTGGTTTTCATTGTCGCTTTCAATCATTCGGCGCAGCTGCGGGTCAAGGCTGTCCTGCTGTAAAAAGTCGCCCGGGATTTCATCATCTGTGAGCGAGTCACTGTCGGAAGAGGAATCCGACTCTTGGAAATGGACGCGACGGGGCACGGGCGTCTCGACAGCAGCGTCACTGGTTGCGTCTGATTCACCGAATGTTTCCATGGCAGCATAGAGTTGCTCTTCATCGAAGAAGTTCGCATTAGGTATCAGCAAGTCATTGTCAAACAGGCCTGGCCCAGCCAAGTCACCAGAGCCCGTGATGCTAGGAGTGTTGAGGACGCTGTCAAGATGGTCATCTTCTGACTCCAGGATCAGCAGCTCCTCCAGTTTTTCCACATTCTGATCTTCATCATCTCCATCAGTGATATCATCCACTGCAGCGTAGGCATCATCCGAGTCACTATCGTAATGGCCGAAGTCCGCACCGTTCGCCATCTGCCTCGAGTATCTGATCCCTTTCTTCTGGCTTTTACTGCGGCGACGGCCGTGGGACGGAACAGGCACAACCTGCTGGTCTTCTTCATCGTCAGCGTCATCGTCCGAGTCATCGACGAGATCGCTCAATTCATCGACGTCCGAGATTGAGGACACGGTAGAGACGGAATAAGTGGAGGCTCTCCGGGGCTTATTGGCATGTGTCGTTTTGTTAGACCTTCGGGGAGACCAATTGGTGGTCTTGGCGGGGTTTGGGCGGGAATGCCGCATGGTGCCGGTATCTCTGGACGACTGATTCGATGAATGTGAGTAGAGGTGTACCTTGGGAAACGGTAGATAGATTACGTCGCGGGAGTAACGGTGGAAGAAGAATTTAGCTTTTTGAAGCCAATTAAAATTTCCAGATAACAGCCCGCGGGAACGGGTCGATTGCGTAAGATATTCGTAGAACGCAAGATTCCTTGCTGTTCAGATACCAATAGCGGTTGGGGAGTAACAATATGAATGTCAATATGAGAGGGATTCCCGAGGTTTTGGGTAAGAAGAGAGGGTGGCAGGGATAACGGGATAAGGGGGAGGGGTGGGGAGGGAGGTAAGTGAATGCGAAAAGACTTTTCTCTCTTTCCGAAACAAAAGCACCTCCAGCCGTCAATGGGCGTCGAAGTGCTTCGTCCTGTGGCAGTACTAGGGGGCAATTCCGACGCTTGCTCACTGGCGTCGAAAGAGGAATAGATGATCGTCAAGTCAAAACTGAGGGTACTCGAGGAGCTGCTGGACTGGGGAGCGCAGGACAGCCCGGCTCCCCAGTGAGAAGTTTACAGCCCAACGACAGCCATCCTGGCAGGCAATCCTTGACGATATCTGGTACGTGACAGTGGAAGAATGGGTGGTGATGGTGGAGGAAGACAGATGGAGGGCGATGTGGAAGATGAAGAAGCGGCCGTTGGGAGAAGAGGAGGGAGAGAAGGAGAAGAAAAAGCCGGACGGGGCTGAGAAGAAACGTTCAAGGTTGGGCGATGGGCTGGTACCGTACGGTATGGTATAGCGTAGTACGGTACAGTACTCCGAGGTATGGCCCGAGCGGGTCGTTCATTTCATCCAAGTGGGGCTTTTCTCCAGTACTCTGTGTTATTGGTGGAAACTGTCTGTGCTCACCGCCGTTTCGTCAGTGGCCCTGATCTTGATACGATCGATACAGACACAGCATCCTCCTGCTCCCTACTAGGTACTCCCTACCTAGGACCTATCCCAGGAACACGCGAATATGCAGTAAACTAGGTATACATCTCAGTATCACATGCTGAAATGACAGCATATTTGGGTGCCATACTTCTAGGTTGGGTAAGATGGCGTCCGCTACAAGTAAAATTAGCTACTCCGTGGTGTGACGTCGAGGGGATGAAGCGCCAGAATTAGCGCATACTTTATCGGGAAATACATGACTAACCGTAGTGGGTTAGCCGGCCAGCTGGTACATGTGATGCCTCTGCTGCCTGCTGTCAACACAGCAAACATTCTATCTGGTATCTACAGCGTTGTACTTTGCAGTCCATCCATACGGAGACACCATCTAAGAATAACGATAAGGGCGGGGATGATGACACGGCACTTGCAGATAGACATGCTACAGCAGCTCCTGCAGCGTGCATATGCAGCGTCTAAGGCGTTACGGGAGTCTCTTTCATTTAATCTATCCCAGACAATTGGCCACGAATGCTAGTAGTAATAGCAAATACCGCCCTAGGATGATATCTGCCTTGAGGAACACTATACGGTGTTCACGTAAGCCGTGCCACCTGGATAATGCTCTCTGGTGGAGTTGGTCGGATCCGTTGGACTGGATCAAGGTTTGCTAGAGTCGATCGAGGCGTCAATGACTTTGTTGTCCTCTGGGGTAGATACCTTGGAAGGTGTAGTGTACTGTCATGGAATCAAGATGGCCAAGCGTCCAATTGACAGTAGATTGCTCATTCGATATATGCAGGAGCAGGGATCTATCAACCATTTTAACCCCTTTGTTCCAAGGCACTTTCTTTCATTATCAGGATAACATAGTAAAGGTGTCAGGTATTGCTGTTTTGTTGGTTTGTTACGTATTGCCAGTTACCATACCAATGGTACCATCTGTAATTACAGTGTAGATCCCGGACTAATTCCGATGCTTCTTATTGGCCAATATGTTTTGCATCTGGTGGGTCAATCTGGATTAGGAAATGGCCCCTTCGGCAGGTTCGAACCTTCTTGGATCTTTGGGCTTCACCGTCAACTGGCAGTGCAGTCACAGCGCATCTCGAATTGGCTTTCACCTGCATCAGCTTCGTCATCTTGCTCCTTCGATATCGACATCCTGATCATCATTATCCGTAATCATCGTACTTCATAACCAGACGTGACCAAAAGTCTTCGTCGTCGTCGTCGTCGCCACCACTAGTGGGTGCTCCGCAACTCTTCCAATCCACCATCAGGCGATTTCTTTCCCTTTACAAATCAGTGGCAAGGAACGGCTACGTTCCTGGATACGGCTCGATCTTCACCGTCGACGCCTTCCGCGTCGTCCTGGACCACCGAGCGAGTCGTGACCTCATCCGCTGCGGCACCGGCACTGCAGCATGGATATTATCAGTCGTCGTGTTTAAGCCATTGTCTGGTTGATCTGTCCCTTTCACCGTGGCCAGCGTTGATGCCAATGGCTGTACTTCATCCGTTTCTGTCTCCGTTTTGGGCTGTGGGCGGATTTGATCACCACCACTTTCTTCCCGAGATGGTTCATTTGTCGCCCTGCTCTCTTCCTGCGGTACCAGCCGATTGGTCTCTGCCTGAAGGCGTTCCTCGCGGCCCCGTTTATAGCAATACCACAGGACGAATAGGAGAGCTTGTTATGCAGAGAGAAGATTGTCAGCGAATAAGCGATTAGAAGAATGAGAAACATTTCACGTACTGAACAATGCCAATGACCAAAGCACATTCATCCCCATAGCGGCTGGGAACCGAGCTTTCAGAAATGCCTTGATCGACCGTAGCATTGCCGTGATGGCCGCCGGCTTTTCAACAAGTTCCCGCAAACTGGGTAGCTTCAACTTCGTATCTTGAGCGGCTACTGTGGCTTGGTTATTGCCACTGCTGCTTCCAGCTAATTCGCTGGCAGCCGCTACGGCTTCAGGCGCCAGTCCCTGCATCCATTTCTCGGGAAGCTTCTCGATCAGTTTTCTCAGGAAACTGGGCAGTTTCGAGTACGTCTGCTGTAGTTGCTTGTCGCTGTTACGGAGAAGGATCTCCAAATCCTTGTAAGCGGTTGGAACGCCATTAACAAGGCCCTTCAAGACGAGTTTGAACTCCCACAGAAGTTCCTGCGTCTCGTTGCTGATGGAAAAGGCGCGGTTATTCACCGCTGCTAGGTTCAGTAGATCAAGGACTTCCGTCATGTCCTCATCGCGGCCATTCGTGGAGCTCTTGCGGGGGGAGATGGCATCCTGCAAACGGATTTAGTTAGAGGACTCTTTAGGAGTAGACGTGCCGGCATACTTTCTTCCTGTAGATACTCCTCGTCCGCACCCAAGTCCACGTCCTCACTAATCCCGAGATACGCTGCCTTCGCATCTCGTTCAAAGTCACAGCTGGGGCTCTCTGTTCCACCTCACCTTCTCCTGTTCTCTCGTTCAGTTCTTCGCCCAATTCCATCTCCGCAGCACCCGCTTGTCCGTTGCCGCTGGAAGATTCCGAGGCAAGTTTCTGTAAAAAGGCTTCATCGTCCGACGACAAGACCGGCTCTGGAGGATGAAGAGTCATAGAGAGGCGTCTCATGCCTTTTATATGATCTATATACCCCATGATGATAATGATGGTGATGATGATGCCAGCATCGAAGTGGATAACGGCACGGATACGAAAACTTACGAAGGTACCAAAAGAGGAACAACCCGAAGGGGGTAAACACAACGCAAAAGTCGAAAGAATTAAAGGGGAAAAAAAAGGAACGCCTGCAAAACAAGCAGGCTATATAACCAAAAGATAAAGAAAAGGCTAGTGTCGATATCGATATCCAGTTGCGAACCCGTCTGGATTCATTCGAGTCGAGCTGCCCCCAGCCCGCTCGGATCGGCGCTTCGATGGACAGTTGGTCAGTGTTTCGTGTCTGAATGGCTGGATTGCCTCAATGGCTGGATGCATTTTTCAGAAACGAGCGCATTAGGCTGAAAGTACATGCAGGTGCCATGTTTTATTTTAAGGATCTGTGTCTGCGATCCCGGTCGATGGACTACTGCTTTGTTTGCCGTCTGGAGCATGGATGGATGATAAAATAAGACATCATGGATATCATATGATCAGCCAATGGATGCGCACTGACTGCCACTGACAGCTCTAGAGATATCTACTTCATATAGATCGTTTCAGAGGTTGACACGCTGTCTGAAGAAGGATTAAAGCTGATTAGGACTGCTGAGACTGTTTTGTGCTCTCTGGCTACAGCACGTGTTTCGATGGGACTAAACGTACAGTCTAAGACAACTCCCTCCTACTTTGAGCTCCAGAAGCACAAAGAATGACTCTACAACCGGCTAGAGATGCTAGAATAATGGTGACTTGTTCCTCCAGTACACCACCAGGCTAGAAAGGAATGTTCTCATGGCGCCGGAGCAACCCCTTTGTCCCCTGGCATCTGCCCTGTTACTGCGGCGATGGGCAAAATGGAGACACCCTCCCTTCATAGAGAGCACATAAACCAATATGCCCCTCTGGAGTCTGCCTTTTGTGGAGCTATGTGCACTCAACGCTGACTACGCCTGGAAGGCTCATAGATGGATATCAACAAATCTTCACTGGGGTCTCCCATGTCTTCATTCACTATAAACAATCGTGTGACTCCCCTTTTATGCCCCCTCTCCTCTCTGCGTTCTCTCTCCTTCTTTATTCTTCTTGCCTTTCTTGCTCCTCCTCTTCCTTTCCAGTCACGTGTATTCTCTTCCCTCTTCCTTGCAAGCAGCTCTTCTGCAGACAAAGCAAGATGAACAGAAGACACACTGCAAACCCTTACGCCTCTGTCCAGCAGGACGCCCTGTCTGAAGATCACTTTATGGCACCAGACCCCTTCATGGCTGCTTGCCAGAACATAGTTCTCGGAAACTCTCACAGGACTGCTCAGCAGAATGTGCTATCTGTGAACCCGTTCATTGCTGCTCAGCAGGACATAGTGACCAGCGACGCCAACCCTAGCCAGTCTTATGGTTATGGTAGTCTCTCTTGCTATCCATACATTTCCCTGTGCCCTGACCAGACTCAAGTCGATCAAAACGCAGCTCTATTATCGAGTACGTCTGCTCCTGTTTATATCCCTGAATGCAAGTCCGCAGACATGACTGACTCGAAGACAAAGCTTCCGGGCTCCCTGCGTACCCCTGGGATGTCGAATCTGTCTTCATGCCGCCCGCTGCAAACCATAGTCTTGGTCGACCTTCGGAACAGAGTAATCACCAGTCGACTAGTTACGCGGTAAGATACCCCTGGACCAGCCGAAGTCTTCACGAACTAAACTAACTCCTTCAGCTTCCCACCACTACCAATCTGGCCGCGACCACTTCGGGTGTTGTAAGCCCATACTCGTCCCCGGAAAATTCTGCAGATGCTAGCCCTGGCGGCAGCATAAGCACCTCTCCCTCCAAGCACAAAAAGAAGGGGGGAAGTTGCTCGCCTCGTAAGAGGTTCAAGGAGCTGACCCCGGAGGAGCAGTTGATGTGGAACATGAGGCGGGCCAAATGGACGCTCGAAGAGATACAGTCAGCTCTTGCGCAGAGGAACCGACACTTTGACATAAAAAGGATTTCTGCCGAGATTGAGCTAATAAAGAAGAGCCAGAAGCGCCTTTTTCTCAACCAGCTAAAGTCGGGAGAGGATGATTGGCATGATGGCGATGTAAGTACCTGCATTCCCCGCCCTTGCGGAATAAGCTCGAATGAACTGACGATTTTCAAATGAAGGACCTTGTCCTTCTCGATGCTATTAAGAAAGTGAACACTAGTGGCGCCAAAATCAATTGGATCAACGTTTCACAACATGTCAAAGAGATGAAGCCCGTGACGAACTATTCCAACCATGCGTGTCGCGACCGGTTCGAGGCTCTTCTGAGAGGCAATGCCAGCATGCCTCTGGAGCTCCGTCCTAATCTATCGGAGAAGGAGCGGGCAGCTATTGCAAGACGTCGTGCTGAGGAAGCGACCATCCGCAGGTTCGAGGCTGCACGCAACAAGCTTCACACTGAGCCGCTTGTCTCACCGTTCTGGGATGAAGTTTTTTCTTGTTGACTCGTATATCACCCGTTATGGACAGTTTCTGAGCTTGGTGTTGATGGGAATGGTCGGTTCTGAATTGACGGTGACGGCAAACGGACATCGATGGATGCTGAAATAGGTTTTCTGGCTTTTGATGCAACATGGACTTAACGGACATCCCCTCTCTAATAGTGATGTGTGGTTGCTGCCTACAGTCTCGTAACCAGTCATGTCATCGTAGATTATGCAGCATGACCTGCAGCCTGCCGTTTTCCCCTCCAGACGGGAGCCTCTCTCTCTTCTCTCTTTTCCCTTCCTTGCGCCCCAGAGTCGACCCATTCCAGCTACGTGGATTTCCCAGAAGATCCGCGTATCTAAGCCTTGTTTCATTTTTGTCCTGGACGTGGTTCTTCTCTGTTTGAAGTCTTCTCTGTCATCAGAAAGACAGACAGACGGCAAGGAGAAGACATCCAGGAAGCAAAAGAGATAAGGCTTCCAAGACTCTCCATACATGCCAGACTTCCGCGCATGGCTGAACAGCGTCAACTTTTTCCAAACTCAAACCCGTACGCTCCTTTTGACTATACTAGGGGTTTTCAGTCCTTCTTTTGCATTGAACCCGGCGTTAATAACTCGTGGCTCTTCAGCCATGTTCATGCGCTCTTTTACTTCCAGGAGCCGGGTGGAGAAAGCTGCCAGGGCCCCCAAGAGGGAGCATAGGCGTGCGAAGGCGAGGATGCAGGAGGAACTGGACACTTCGTGAGTGTTTCTGGCTGTATAACGTCTAATCAGTCGTCAAGAGGGTCACAAACTGATGATATCGATAGTCCTCCTCCAACTCCAGCCCGTCCCATCGTCACTATGGTTGTGGGTTGGGAGAAGCGATATTTCGCCGCCCACGAGGATGTTCTGTCCCAGTCACCTTGGTTTCATGCTGCGTTGCAGGAAGATTTCCTGCTAGATAGTAGAAATGCAAAGCAACTGTATCTGCCTGATGAGTTAGTTCTTCCTAGACAACTCATTCACTCACTCTGTTCCTTTCCTGATGCACGATTGGATTCGCTAACTAATCCCCCAGAGAACCCGAGATTTTGTCCTGCGTCCTCGAGTTCCTTTATACTGGAGACTACTACCCACGTCTGCTCCGCGGTAGGCGTAAGCACTCCTGGAAACTTGAGAATGCCCAGGACCTCCGCGGTACCGGTGGCCGGGGATCGAGCGAGCCAACCATTTTCCACTTCGGCCTGGGTGCTGAGGTCCTCCGGGACACAGTCGTGTACTGTGCCGCGGAAAAGTACGGGCTGGAGAGACTCAAGAGTCTCTCGCTCCGCAAACAGGGCCTGCAGAGCGGCATCGCCATCGATGTCATTCTGAGGTCTGCCCGGTACGCGTACGACCACACGCCGGACACGGAATATCGACTCCGCTCTCATTACCTGGAAATGATTATCAAGACCCGGCAGTTGTTCGCGAGGAGTGGAACCATGCAGATGGAGATGGAGGCTGGGGGCGCGCTGTTTTTCGATCTGTTCGTTTCCATGTGCAATTATATGGATGACCTTGTGGAGCTTAGGTGAGTTTTGATGCTCCTCTACACTGTTCTCATGTTCCAATTTCTTACTTTGGTTCTCGTTTAGCAATGGCCGAGCTCCCAGGTATGCCATATAGCGCTACAACAGACCGGATTGAACCCCAGGAACCATTACCAGAATGACACGGTGAACCATCGAAATGCCAAGTTTTGACCTTTCCCGTACACCTTTAATGTCTAATATCATGTTGATATAACCCTGGCGCACGACATGCCTGCCTCGCCTCCTTCGCTCCTTTTGTTTAGGGTGTTCCAGACATTGGACAACCCAACCCTGCTCGTTTATGATTCTCGAGATGAACACAGACTGCTTTGCCCCTTCCGGGTGGTCTTGATACTACAAATTGTGTAACTAATTCCAGTTCCGTACTATGACTTTGCAAGGAATGAGAGATTGAGCCATGCCCATATTTTCCTCATTTGTAGTTGCGTGGCTACTAGTAGTACAACCAGCCCCTTTGTTTGATATGTAGTGAAAAGGGATTTGCCCTGTCCTTGCTCGAGCCCCGAAACCCCAACAATGATAAATTAATGATCCGGATTCAATTCAAGCTCTAAAAGATCTAGGTATGCTAGTCATAAACGGCCAGGACAAAAGTCTTCTTGTCCACTCATAGCCCTGAATTGCTGTCTGCCGTACAGAGGAATGGTTTAGCTAGCGCTTCAAAATACAGTTGATCCATTCTGTGCGACTGTGGAATATGCAAGGGACATGTTTGGATCTGAAACTGGAAGTTGTGGAAGCATATGTATGCTCTGGAGCTTGCTTAAGCATCGTTCGGGATTCTGAACACACTTGCCAGCAGGTATGATAATAATACAGTGATCTATTTGGCAGAAACTGACATCTTGAGACCTTGACGGATAGTCAAGACTCTTGTTTGTTAAACTCCCCTGCTAAGCTGTTGACTCATCCTCGGCTTTTCTCTTCGCAGTAGGCTCCTCCGAATCTGCTTTCTCATTCACGTTTCTTTGTCCTTCTCGGAGCAGTTTCTTCAGCGTCTGTCCTCTTGCGGCCACCCCTCTTTGCCCTCTTTGGAGAAGCTTCCTCAGTGTCTTCTTTTTCTGTCTTCTTACGACCACGTTTCTTGGGCTGGGGCTTCTCTTCCTCCTCGCCCTCCTCCTGGGGATGAGTTAGTGATATCGAGCTATCTAGCTAACTAGCAATCATTTGGGAAAGCTCACCTCCGCTCCAGCATTCTTCTTCTTTGGCGTACGAGTGCGGAAACCGGTCTTACCGGGTCGATTCATCTCGATATCCTTCGGTGATGTCAGGAGTCAACAGATCATAGAAGACCACATCAGGAAATTGGAAACACAACTTACACCTTTCCAATCGGAATCATCAACATGACCTTGTTCCAGCGCTTGACGAACCTTCTCCTGATTCTCAGCAGAGAGCTCGTCATAACCGTCCAAAACGGTGTAATCCTTATCCTCTCCGCTTCCGCTGCCTTCTTCAATAGTCTCATTGAGACTGGCAATTATCTTAGGAGTGACGCATCCCCTATAGATTAAATTAGTTTATTTTTATTTTTTATTTTTTTGCTTTTCCCTTTTGCCCCCTTTCGGATTCATGAAAATAGATAGGGTTATTACCAATGCCTCCAGAAGAAACTCTGGAAACGTTCTGTATCAACCCAGGACCCAAGACGAAGCTCTCCCTTCAAGATTTTGATTTTCTGGTCTTTGCATTCCTTGTTTTGGCAGCCAGCACGGCCTGTAGAGGCCTCCTCTGTGATACGTTAGTTTGGCAGTCAAAACGCATGCATGTATGACGCGATATGCGTGGCGTTTCAGATAGCTCCCAGCATTATTTATACAAGGATAGCAAGTAAAATACGATAAAAAATCGATTTGAATGGAGACCTCTTACTTACCCAAGCGATACTTGGCCATCTCGGTTCCTTGGTTTGAGGTACCTCCGCGTCTCAATGTAAGAGAAGATGTCGCTGGCTTCTCCGCTCTTAGTATTGGGATTTAAAGCATGATAATCATAACTGGAAGGAATCTCAAGGAGATAATTCTGAGAATGGAGCTTACAAGCAGTGATGGGAAAGAAAGGGAAGAAGAGGCGTGTGAAGAATATGCACCTGAAAGTGAAAGAGGTCGGAGAACGGAATGGCTTCAAAAACGGAATGCTTCAAAGACCAGTGCCGCAGTGCTAATCTTGCCTGTTTACACGCTGGGAACAGCAGCAACAGCAGATGGCAATATGTTAAATGCCCTTTGGCAGATCTTTGCTTTGTATTTCCATCAATTAAACAAGAAAGATAGGTGAAAGAAGCCGCCTTGCCGTGGATTTAAGCCTCAATTGACAGCAGCGGCTCCTCTTCTTACCTACAAGTACGGAGGTAGATACGGCCAAAGAACACCCAAAAGCTTCTTTCTGACGGTATTAGCTATTTCTCTACCCAGTGTACGCATAATTGTAGTCTGTTGGCCTCATCTGTCTTCTCGACTGCTACCAGATAACAATAAAATTGCAAAGGGGAACCGATATATAATTATGCCCATCACGAGAATTTCTGTATGGCTGCAGCCTCGATTTTCTCGAGAGCCGCTATGTGCTTCCGAAGCATAATAACAGCCCCAAGACTGAGACGGTTTACAAATGGTGATGCCGCATTCTTCTCTATTGTCTCTGCGCTGCTACTGGAGGTGGCATTGTGGTGTTCGATCATGGCTTTGGCCTCTGAAATTGCCTTCCGCAGTAACCGAGGATGCTCCAATTCTGCTGTATTGTCATTCTCATCATTCCCCGCCGGACCTGGAAGATAGTGCCAGATCAAGACATCCTCGAACCCGGCAACAGGTTGCCGAAGGGCAATATCGATGAAGTGGCGAGTCAAGACGAATGCTTTCTCGGTATATTGGATAGATTCAACTCGTCCATCGCCCTCAGACGCAAAGATTTCAAACCCAGCTTCATCTGTGTTCATGTTAACTAGTGAGACATTACAGGCAAGGCAAGTATGGGGAACGGAACATATGCATACTGTAAAACGGAGTCTTCACCAACACTAGCCCCATAATAGAAACCAGAATTTGCAAGACTGTGGACTTCACAGGTGACCAGATCTCATCCGGGTTTTGAGAAGGCCATGTTCCTAGAATGCTAAGGCATATCTTGCCATCCTCATATAAGTTGGGATTGATTCTCCCCATGCCATTGGTCCAGGAATGAAAAAAAGAATCTGGAGGCGTATTTGGAAAGTTATGACCGAAATGAATGTCAATAACATGTGGCGCATACTCATATGGCGTCCCTTGAGGCCCGATAATGAGAACGCGCAGTAGGTCAAGTCTAGATTCCCATGTTCGCACAATAATCCCCGGTGGGAGCGAAGACTCTAGAATCTGATACTCTTTCCGAATGCGTTTTATCTGTGCTACAGGTACGTCTGTTGCAGGCCGGGAGAGGAAAGCATGATCAGGAGGAGGAGAGCCGTCTAGCACCGCGAAACTGGGGGGTCGGCTAACTGGCAGCTGCATGGTGAGGATTGCTAGTTCACCGTCTTCACATACGCCCGTAGATGTTTCATCCGATATATTCGTCTCGTCCGTCGTTGGATCAAGCCGTAGTTCAGAGATAACAATATTATTGTTATTATCGTGATCATCATTATCTTCCTCGTCATTGCCTTCGTTACTGTCTTCATAGTCATCATCATCATCAGTCGTCCACATATCGTCCCCGCTGTCATCATCCAGTCGTTCGCCACCCTCATATTCAACGGTCGTCGTAATCGGTAAGTCATCAGGGTCATTGATATCAAAACCAACGTTGAAGCTAGGAATGGCTGGCTCCTCAGGCGTACCGTCATCATCGATCACCATGAGAATCTTCTCCAAGGGAACACGAATGTCATGACAGTTGTCCGCGGTTGCAAGACGCACTGTAATCGTGCCATCCATGTCGATCGCAATTATTCGCCCGAGATAGTCGACAGGAGCCTTGACGCTATACTCGTCCCGGTGGACGTCATGTCTGGAAGGCAGAGGAGCTGAATCGATTTCAACAGCATCTCTGAACCAATCTGCATGCACCAGCACCATTTTAAGATATTCCAGATAGACAGACACCTGGAAAAATGAGATGGGGAAAAGGTAACTCAATGTACATGGACCAGCAGCAGTGGATGATGGATTGCTAGACCCCTCAGACAATATTGATTTGTGAACTTTCTCTGGAGCAATAAGCACCAAATCACCCCTTGCCTTGCTCAGTCCGGGATGTGTTGAGAGTTCATACAACGAGACGTCAGTGGTCATATCGCTCAGCTCACCTAACGTTGACGACGGTCGTAATATATTCCCATTATGAAGCAATTGAACTTTGGGGTTCTTATACCAACAAACTGTTGCTATCCGTTCCGCACTGTTCACCTTCTGCACCACGCCCACTTTCTTAGGCACAATAATATTGTCATCCTGAAACCCCTGGAAATGTGCAGCAAGGGGCTCGGGCCGGTCACGACCAGGATTTGGGACACTCTTCGCCCCTTCTCTCAATGTAACAAGATCTCCAGGCCAAACTTCATCTTCGGAGCTCGTAAAGGTACGCAGCACTGTCGCTTCCTCTGTGGTAATGCTGAGGTCTTGCCATTGGACTCTAACTTCGGTCTTAGAAGACACTATCCTGAAGACATTCAGATCATAACCACAGCAGTCTTGAGCCGGGATAGACTGAAATCCGGGATACTTTGCTGCTGCCTCAGTCGGGTCACGGAAGCGGGCCCTATCACCAATCCCGAGCCATGAATCTGACCTGATTCTCTGTCCATTGAGACCGTCGCGAGGCAATGCTCCAAAATCGCACTTCGCGGCCTTCCCAAATAGTGTAGACGCCCTGACAGTCTCCCTGCCTTCACTGACATACGGCATACCCACGGCAAAAACATTAGGGCAAAGCCAATCGACAGTAACGTCCATGGGTTTTGCGGCAATAACGTATCCTTCGGGAGGTACCGAATCCGAATAAGAGCCGTAAATCCAATCCCCCATCCTCACGCTCCTGTCATCCGAAAGAACGAATTGGCCTGGATAAAGAGTATCTGCTTCTTGCGACCATACAACTTCTTCCTGATTCAATGGATATGGTTTCGGAACCTCTGGGTCTCCAGGAAAAGATAGAATCGGCCTGGAGCCAACTGAAACGGACATGTCAAATTCGTTAGCCTCGGGAGCCACGACAGTGTGATTTCCAAGAACTAGAACAATCTCCCGGGTGATTTGACGGATGATTCCCAGTTTCTGTCGATAGACGATGAAGTCCCCTTCGGAGAACTCCTCATGGTGCTTGATGTCCGTTACCGGAACATCGTGAACCAATAGAGATGGTATGTCTTCAGCAGGGTCAATAGGCCGTTTCGCCCGTTTTTCGGTAAAGTGAACAGGGCCGTGGTCTCCCGTTGAGGGATCGATCGTCCGAAAAGCAATAGGTTCAAGAGTACACCTTGTGGATGAGCTGATGACCGTGCCACTGAGCGTATCTTTTGGATGACGCTTCACAACCTGGCCGATTGGTAATGTCCGATCGATCAGTTCAAGATCGTCTTCGTGGATAAGTGAGCTCCCCTGTGACGGCTCGCAGAAAGTGACTAAGACGTACCCCTTGGGAGGCTAGATGAAAGTATCAGCTAGTAATCTTCTGGACCAATGTCCATATTTAGAAAAATGACATACCTTGCCGGTAGACAGGAAGTCCATCAGCATCGCTTCCGGTACGGGAGCATACAATATAATAAACTCGTCGGTCAGGGGACCATGGGTTTCGATCTCCAATGGAGGTCAACTCTCTGCAGCGATTCGCAACTAAGATACATAGGTATGGAGTACATACATCGTGGAATGTTCGCTATAGGACAACAACCATCAGTAATTGAGCTTCTTCGTCCAATGGATTCAAGCAAGGCTACTTACGCTCACATGGCCCACGAGGGAGGGATCGGATTTCAAACGGCACGCATCCTCGAGCTCAAGCTAAGTGATTTCTCGATGAGGCCCTGGATTCAACATGACGGAAGACGATGCAGCAGCGCTAACCTTGCCAAAGTCCAAGTCCCGAGCTTGGATGCTCCCGGCCGTCGTCGCATTCATGGCGGGGGAGGGGAACAGGAAGACTGGAGAGGAGCAGTGGAAGACAGGAGCACGACCCGGAGTTCGATAGTCAGGAAGAAATCATGAGATTAGAAACTGGATCAAGGCACATTCTAGGAGAAAAGTGGTAATGATGATCTGGGTAAACCGTAGTGACTAGTCCTTTTGGAGATGACGCTCACAGGTGAAGAGGGGAAGGAGACACAGCACGGAGCCAGAAGAGTCTCAACGGCTTCGTCCAACGGTCAAGTCGCGGATTTAACTGCGCGAAGCCAGAAGCTTTTACCGCGGTCCAGAGCTTAGAAAAAACAGGGAAAATTATCCGAGACGAAGATAATAACTCGTCATCACCAACCCCGTTGAGACCGCGACTCCGTACTTCCGTCTGCGTCTGCGTCCCGAGTCTACCTAGGTACTTCTAGATCCAGTCCGTCTACTCTCTACCAGCACAACTCTCTCGATCAGCCCAGAGAGCTGATCGCAATCCATCCGACAACGTCCGGGAGAAGGAAGAACCAAGACGTCATCCACACGGGAGCCAGTATTCGCGGATGCCTGCAAAAAAAGAAAACGTCAGACCCATCGCATTGCAATCTGGAGCTGAAAATCACATTCCATCCCTATCAGCTATCGCAACTACATCAGACAAATAAACACAGACGGGAGAAAAAAGATTTTCTACTCCTCAGCTCCCCAAAAATGTCCGAACCAGGCCCCGAATCCATCCCTACCAGCGCAGATCCACGAAGCAAACGCGCCACCAAACGCAGAGCAGTCACTCCGCACGCCGAACAAGCATCCCAGATCCAATCCCTATTCCGCGACCCCTCGAAAGAAGTTAAGCTTCCAGAGCCATCGAAGAAACGCTCAAGTGCCTCCCTCCCTCCTCCGCCAGAGATTGTTGCGAATGTACAGGGTTCCTCGGCCGGCGCGGGTTCCGGTGAATTTCACGTCTACAAGGCTAGTCGCAGGCGGGAGTATGAGCGTTTACGATTGATGCAGAGTGAGGTGGATCGGGAGAAGGCAGATCAGGAGTGGGGGTCTAAGAGGGAGGAGGCGAAGCGCAAGGACGACGAGAAGACACAGAAGAATAGGAAGAGGAGGGAGAAGAGGAAAGCTGCTAAGGAGAAGAATCATCGCAATGGAGCTATGGATATGGAGGTGGATGGAGCGGGTCAGAAGAGGGGGCCAGATTCAGTTAATGGGGATACAGGCCCAGGGAAGGATCAGGAACAAGGGACCACTGCAGACGGGGAACCTCATGGAGAGGAAGCTCCTGGTGTAATCATTCATGAGGATTGAATAATCAATCGAACATTGCTGTCGGGACTTGGAAGGGTAGAACAGAAGCATACGATAAAACGATACCCATGTAACTTTTAATCTAGGATACTCATACAAATTTAGGAAGACTCATGCAACATTATGTATCCCTTCTTTATTACCCTTTTTTTCTCTATTACTCTACGCCAGCAGCAGCATTTCCGCCCACCGCTTGTGCGGATTTGGCACTGCAAATATCATCAACACGAAGGAGGAGACATGCGGACTAAGGGTGGAATGTCATTGAATGAACAATTTTGTTTCTTTGGGGTAGAAGAGCTTACCTCGATCGCTGTCTTAATGCTCTGGAGCTTAATCGCTTCAGGCTCCCAGACTCCGTACTCCTTCATGTCAACTATGGATCCAGTGTCACCATCCAAGCCCCAAGTGCTATCGCCTTCAACATGCTTGGCCCTCAAGCGAGTAAGAACACGGATAGGGCTGGTTCCAGCGTTCTGCGCCAACGTCCGTGGGATAACTTCCATGGCATCCGCAACAGCCTTGTACGGCCACTGTTGAACTCCCTCGACGGACCTGGCCAGCTGGCCCAGCTTGACGGAAACTGCCATTTCTGTAGCACCACCTCCAGGAGATAGTCGAGGATGGAAGATCACATTTCGGGCAACCGCCATGGCATCCTGCAGGTTTCGTTCAATCTCGTTGATGATATCCTTTGATGGTCCTCGAAGGACAATGGTGCAGGCCTTCGGGTTCTGGCATTTCCGAATGAATGTGAAGTATTCATCGCCAATTTTTTCGATTTCAAAAAGCCCACAGCGAGTTCCGACATCTGACTCTTGGAGGTCATCAACGCGGTTTACAATGGTCGCGCCAGTAGCCCTAGCAATACGGTTGTTGTCTGTTTTCCTCACTCGACGGATAGCCGTCACGTTGGCCTTCATCAAGAAGTGCTGCGCAAGATCTAATAGAAGTTAGTTTGAACTGGAGACCCAGTATTTTAAATTCAAAAATATACAGAAAAAAAAAGCTTCCTTACCGGATACACCCTTCTCTGTAATGACAACGTCCGGCTTCAAAGCCAAGATAGCATCGCACATATGCTTGACTTGCTCCTCCTCGATTTGCAGGATCCGGTTCCAGTCCTCCTCTTTGCTAATCTCAATGGCTGTCTGCGACTCTCCCTTCTTGTACTCCAACGGGCAGTCGAGTAAGATAATCCGAGGGTTCTCGATTCTCCTCCGCATCTTGGGGTGCGTGATATCCTTGTTGATCATCACACCATCTATGACCTCACTGTCCTCGATCTGACCACCGGGGATCTTCTCAATCCTGGCATAGCGTTTAATGTCGACCTCCTTCTTGCCACCAGAATCGTATGAGACTGTCCGCACCGCCTTCAACGCCAAACTGCACATGAGCTCGGACCATCTTGAGACAAACTTGGTGCCAATAGAGGACTGGATAAGGGTATACATGGCCTTGTCATCATCAATGTCAATCGGTATGGAGACTTCTTCCACAATGGCGAGGGCGTCGGCGAGAGCGCGCTTGAAAGCGGAAATGATAACGACAGGGTGAATGTTACGCTCGAGTTGGGGAAGAGCCTGGGCGAGTATTTCGCCAGCTGAACAAGTCAGAACAAGTCAAGATGCCCAGGATTCACGAGATTGTAAACATACCTAAAATGATGACAGTAGTGGTTCCGTCTCCCACTTCCTCATCCTGAGTGCGACTAAGCTCGATCATACTCTTCGCAGCGGGATGCGACACCTCAATTTCTCGCAAAATAGCATGTCCATCATTCGTCAGAACAATACCACCCATCGGATCCAGCAGCATCTTCAACATGGCCTTGGGGCCGAGACATGATCGGATGATATCCGCAACACTATTTTTCTGCGTTAGAATAGCGGGGAAAGGGGTTGTCGAAGGCGGGGGAGTGGCTCAACGCACGTCTTAGCAGCTGAAATGTTCGATAGCTGTGCTCTCCGACCGACCTGTCTTTCGCCAGCGTTGGTGTCTGAGAATCATGGGTTAGCAAGTCTGATTTCAGTCTCGGGAAGCTCGTAGCGGAAGCTCTTCTTACTCATTACCACCACTGGGGCCTGCATCTTGGCGGTGGTGTGGTACACAAAGGGGTGATAAAAATGACCGGTAAGCGAATACAGAGAGAACCCCTAGACAAGAGAACTGCTCCGTTTTTTTCCTTCTGTGAACCGAAAAGTGAAGGAGGACAAGCGTCAAGGCAAAAGTGTCTCTTCTCCCGCAGTGGATTGGTCAGGTGATTTGGAGGGGCCTGAAATGGTTTAGTCCAGGGAGTCGTCGCACGTGATGCCCAAGTTGTCATCTTCAATATTTCCTTTTCAAGACAAACCTCGATAAGCTTCCATGCATAGAAAGCTCTGTGCTGCAGGATCTCAACATAATATCACTATGTTACACCTCCAAGCTCTATGGTGTGGGATTCAAGGTGCATTCCGTTACAAGGGGTTTTTTTTTGACCTACCTTGCAACGTGGTCTGGTTACACTCGTTAAAAATATTCCGTGCAAGTTACGGGTTAACGGGCAGGGTCTATGGGAGTATTCCGTGCACCATGGATATATTACATCAGAGATGAGACTATTAACTTGCTTCTATGCATATGGACATGTATCCTGTACCACCTGCTGCGAATCCTGGATGGCCGGGCTGCTCTTTTTGAGTTCAATCCAGCTTGAACTCACGGCTCTCGCCAATATCGCATACATCAAATACTCCAGTCTCTGGGATTCCATTCACCTTCAGTGCATCCTTGAGCTTCCTCGGGGGTTCCAGGACATCTTCCTCTGTTAGAACCCAGGTACCCCAATGTATACCCAGAGCCTGCTTGCACTTGGTGTCCATGAAGATATGCACGGAATCTCGAGGGTTTGCATGCATAGGACTCATGATCCACCGTGGATCATATGCTCCGATAGGAATTAAACCCAGATCGAAGGGTCCCCGGAATTCACCAACCTGCTTGAAGGCAGGACAGATGGGCAGTTTATGTTCGGGCGCATAATCATCTACGTCGTCCGGAAATTCTGGAACTGCCCGGTACCCTGTGTCTCTATTGAAGGTGGCAATTAACGCGGCGTTCTCAAGACAAAAATCTTCAGGCACATACCCTGCAAAGTACACCTTGCGACCTCCAGATTCGATATACCAAGATGACCAAAGGGTCTTCGATTTATCAAATGGACCTCTTGCGCTTGTATGCTGACACGGCAGACAGCCTATCCGTGCTTTGATGTCCGTGGCCTTTACGCTGGCCTCGCCCGGAGCCTCGACCTCGGTTGCAGACTGTTGAGACGGAGAAAGGGTGATGTCGCGCTCATCCCACCAGTCCAATTCCGTCACACTATGTATTCCGGACTCAGTAAACCACTGTTTATTGCCGAGCGGAGCGAAGAAATGGCAATTCGGATGTAATTTGGCGATTTCTTTCACCGTCGGATATGACAAGTGATCATAGTGATTATGCGAGATGAAAACGGCGTCGATCACGGGAATATCCTCAACTTTGCAGGGCATCTTGGTATAGCGCTTCGGTCCTGCGAAGGAGAATGGCGAGCATCGGTCCTCGAAGACGGGGTCAAACAGAACGCGTAAGCCGCTAGGGAATTCAACGTAGTAACATGCATGCCCGAGCCATGTGGCTCGCAAATTCGGCGTCTCTCGACTGGGGAGAAACTCCGGTTTTCGAACCGGAACCGTTGGAGGGGTGGTGTCCGGGGTATTTGCCTTTCCCGATAGTCGTCGACTAGCAGGGTCAGCCCGGGTTCGCTTGCGGAGAAACAATTAATCAAGACGACAAGGACTATTTAAACGCACGTTATCAACGCTTTAATGATTTGGGGACCGGAAAACTCCCTCCACGAACTGAATGCACCCGTACCAGGGTCAGCAAGCCACGCTCGGGAGAGCCAGTATGTCCACACTTACTCCCATGGATTCGTGAATCCGACTTTGAGATGATGACTCTTCTTCGATACATCGTCAGGGCCTGGGGAGGCCGGCGACGTAGTGATGGTGATAGCGTAGAGAACAGCCGTGGTGGAGGAGCTCATGCTGAAGTTTGATGGTCGATGGGAGGCAGGCCGGCCAGGAGATGCATTTCTGACCTCAAAGCGAGGGCCAAAGACACGCCGGAGGAAGGAGCGCAGGTTAGGTGCCGGCATTTATATATAATACTGCAACGCGAGAGACGGGGAAGCTGACCAGTGCCATGACTGTCTTTTTAGAAGCACTAGCTGGTCGTGGGAGAAAAGATCCTGCTGCGTCCGTTAAGTCCGAGAAGACAAAGTACAAGGCGCTATTAATTGTCCCGTCTCCGGATTCGGTTTGAAGCCATCGTTCGTCCGAAGGCAGATTCTTCGGCCCTGGAAAGTACGCTGCATACAAAGGGTCTAATCTTGTTAATCTCTACAGTAAATGCAATCCCTCCTTCAACATCTCCAAGGACCCATCAGGCACCGGAGCAGCTGCAAAAGTCATCCGGAACTGAAGCTCCATTCGGTCTCTTGTTGCAAGAGAACAAGGGGCCCTCGAAACAGCATTCCAGCTGATCCTCTTAGCAAGCTCGATAAGTACACGGACCAGATGACAGTTGTCGTCCGACAGAGACAGGGAGGTAGCAAATGGTTCATTGGCATTGCGCAACAAGAGGCCCGGCCAGCGCTAGGTTAACTCCCTTTGCCAGCCAAATAGTGACCATATCCGTCAGTGCTTTCAGAGGGAACATGCTCGAAGGCGCCGGGGTGTCTGCGCCCTGCTATTAGATCACCTCCATTCTCTGGACACAGTGTAGTGTGGGAGTCAGCATCGGAGGTGTGATTCGCATGGAGATTGACTGAGGTCTCCAGGGGTCCAGCTCTGTGATATTTGATAGAGAGACAGGCTGCAAATGAGAAGTAGACGCAGTAATTAGACAATTGAAAAAGAGAAAGATAGACCATGCAAAAAAGCGGCAGGCCGACTGTTGGCGAAGATGATGATGCTCTTGCTATATCTCGATAGACGATAGACATGCTTTCTTTCCTGCAGATTGCCGGGCTCACCACAATTAGATCCATGAATTAAGCTGGGGCTTTCTCTCCGTCCATCTGGCATCCCCGTGTCAGAATCCTCGGATTGCAGACAAAAATCCATGGATCCAAGCATTGGGCCATGGATGACGCGCGCCGAAAGGCGCTGAGTGTCCGAAGTTCAAACTCCGCTGGAATTGCAACCATCTCAAAAACACCACCTTCTGTCCAGCGGCCATGGAGCCAACTGGTCCACCAAACACCCAGGGGACTTCCTCGCCGGGTAATCTTATCGCAAAGCAGAAACAAGATGCTCTACAAGCAGCGGTCCAGTCCAGTGGAGATGGTGGTGTTTGGTCGCAGCTGTCCGGAAATCCCTTCTTCACCGCGGTAGGTCGCGCGCTCGTCCATCAGACGCTCATCCTTCCCCTTTCCACAGTCATTGCTATGGACAGCACGTACTGATTCAGTTGATTTGCCATCCTTAGGGATTTGGTCTCGCAGGTCTGGGTGCTGGTTTGAGTCTCGCCCAGAAAGGTCTCCGACATGGCGCTGCCCTTCTTCGCCGACGGATGCTGGTGGACGTCGAAATCAGCATCAAGGACGATTCGTATGCCTGGTTCCTACACTGGATGACGCTATACCAACAGTCGCAGCTCAACGCTGCGCGGTCGACAGCAACGGGTGGATCGGGTTTCATGGAGAGGATGCTGCAGAAATTGACACCGGGTATGCGTCACCTTTCCATCCAGACACAGAAGGTGGAACATTCGAACGGAGCCATCCACACACAGTTCACTCTGATTCCTGGTCCCGGGAAACATGTGCTACGTTACAAAAATGCGTTTATCATGGTCAATCGCATGCGCGAGTCCAAGTCGAGAGATCTCCAGACCGGTCGCCCATGGGAGACCATCACCCTGACCACACTCTACTCCCATCGCCATATCTTCGAGGATTTGTTTCAGGAGGCCCATGCGTATGCATCCAAATCGTATGAAGGGAAGACCTCTATCTACAACAGCTGGGGTCCTGAGTGGCGGCTCTTTGGCCATCCGCGACGGAAACGTCCCCTGGAGTCGGTGGTGCTCGATAAAGGCGTCAAGGAGCGGATTGTCCAGGATGTAAAAGATTTTCTGTCCAGCGCTCACTGGTACCATGATCGTGGGATCCCGTACCGGAGGGGTTACCTGCTCTACGGACCTCCGGGGACTGGTAAAAGTTCGTTCATCCAGGCACTGGCCGGTGAGCTGAACTACGATATCGCCATTCTGAACCTCAGCGAACGCGGATTGACCGACGACCGACTAAATCACTTGCTCACCATCGTTCCGAACCGGACATTGGTGCTACTGGAGGATGTCGACGCAGCCTTCTCTAACCGCCGAATGCAGACCGACTCGGACGGCTACCGAGGCGCCAACGTCACCTTTTCGGGGCTTCTAAACGCGCTAGACGGGGTGGCTAGCGCGGAGGAACGCATTCTCTTCCTGACCACGAACCACGTTGAGCGGCTCGACGAGGCCCTCGTCCGGCCGGGTCGTGTGGATATGACGGTTCGACTGGGTGAAGTTACGCGCTACCAGGTCGCTTGTCTTTGGGACCGCTTCTATGGCGAACTCGATCCCACTGGTTCTCGCCGACAGCAATTCCTGGAACGGCTCCAGGAGCTGGGGCTGATCGAGGACGAAACCGGTGAGAAAGCGGACAAGCCCAGAAGTACCAGTGCCGCTGCCCTGCAGGGCTTATTTTTGTACAATAAGGATAACATGGACGGGGCGATCGCCATGGCCCACGCTCTGACGCAGACGGTGTATGATGAAGCGGCTGTAGCAGCGTCTGATTAAGCCACAAGTGTAACTATACCTATTATGTCCTGTATATAGACATTGTTTTCTCTGCATGAATGTACGAATACCCTTGGTGAAGGTTTCTGCACTGTCTGAAATCGTGTTGGGCGCTAAACACGGGGCGAGTAACGGTGATCAGCCCATCGCTGCAGTGTCTTCAACTGCAGCGTCCCTCCCGAAGCGCCGTTCGATTCATCTGCAGCCAGTCGATACTGCCCTTCATTAACCGCCGAACTTGCGCAGCTATGAATTAAACGGACTATCACGCGACTCTTCCCATGCGTTCGTTTCCATGCCAAAGGACGGCCGAGAGCAGTGCATGTTCATTCCCGTTGAGTTGTCCTGTTGACCTTAATATCTAAGAGAATTTGCCTTTTTTCTACTTCTTCTTCTTCTTCCTCTTCTTCTTCTATCGTTCATGTCCATTCGCCGGTGCATCAGAAGTCTCGTTTAACTAACACCCGACAAAAAAAGGTGCATATGTTGTTCTGTATTTCCAAAACACTACCACCATGGACCAATTCCAGTTCTTCCCATCTTCTCCAGGATTCATGGCCATCAAGCACGACCACGGTCCTTTTCGCAAGGAAACAATATCACGGTCAGGATCAGATACTAACGGGAGCATAAAGCCTTCTCAGACGTGGACTTTTTTCGTCCCTGAGAATGACGGGCATATCCTTCCATGGGAGCAGGCAGACTCCCAGTCTGCACCAACTGAGGACGAGGATGATGCACTTCTTAAAACCATCCGGGAGACAAACCAGATTCAGCCTGTTCCTGAGTACAGCACCAAAGGCTATGCCAGTTCCAACGGTACGACACCCGAGAAGGGCCCCGTTGACAGGAATCACCACAACGTCACGTCTGAATCGAGACAATCCTCGCACCCCACTGGTCGAGAGAAAACACAGTGGACATCGCAATCCAGCGCGTCTACCCTCGTTGACAAACGCAGTAGCAATAGCAATAGCAATAGCAATCACAGTGGCAGCAGCGAGATCCCGGTTCCGTCCATTTCCATTCCAGCCTCCAGGGCTGAGTCTCGGCGGGAATCTCAATCTCACATATATGCGCCTACATCTGTATCAGCGTCTGTATATTCAACGACGCGTTCTCCTTCGCCTGTTACCATTGCGGGGTACAGCGATGAAGATTGCTTCCCGGGACAGCTGTATGATCTGGACGATAGGATTGTATCCGGTCATTTGGATGACTTGCACACCATCATGACACCAGGGATTATTGACAAGGAGCTGGGCCTCGGGTTCGAGACTAAGTCTTTCGATGTGGGCATGGATGAATGCTCTTCTCCGGCGGAATTTCAGATGCTGTGGGAGGCTGCTAATGGGCAGCTAATCGAAAATTTACCGGGGACTTTAAAATTGTGCATGGCGAGGTGAGCAGTGTAGCCTCTGGGTCTTTGGAATTCTAATGCTGAAGAATCCATTCAACCAGGACCAATTTAGGAACATTCACATTTGGCAACACTCGCCGTCAACCCCCATTGCCATTCTACACGATGCACCGGCATCCTATGAACGAAATAACCATCACAAGAACCAATCCCTCCAATCCACATAATATCTTCCCCGTCGTAACCCTAGACATCGAACCTCCCACCAGCACGACAGCGGGTCGTCACCACAACTCCTTCAGCAACGACCTCGTAACACTCATAATTCCCCAGCTAGCCTCCATGCTGGCCATGGAGCAAGCAGACGAACGAAGCAGAAGCAGAAACAGAAACATAAGACGCTATCTATCCCCCTCCACGATGGTCCCAACGGGGGGTCCCCGCGAACAACAACAAAACGCCCCGAATGGAGCCCTATTCCAGGAAACCTGCCTCCTAACCCGGAACAGGGCGCAAGAGGTCTATGAGCTGCAGAATAATCCGCAGCGTCGCCCTGCCTTGGTCGCGGCTGATGGGATCGGAATTGCTCTTTCACCTGTTCAGTCTAGACGGCCTCGTCCGTTGAATATCATTGTCTCGTCGACGGCTAGTGGCAATCGGTATCGGTATCACCATAATTACCATTCGCGATATGGCCATCCTCCGCCGACAATCATAGTTACGGCGAGTCCGGGATCTATTGTGAATTGTCCTTCTGTGCAGGGCGCAAATGGTAGTAGTACTACGCTCCCAACTATCCCCCTATCCACCGATATAGATGAGAGCACCACGACATTGGCCTCCCTGGATCTGGGAAGTAGGACACTTTCCCTCTCTCCTGCCGTTATTGCAGCGGCGTTTCCCTCGCCGTACGCGATTGATTCCCTTATCGCCGCTATCCTAGCCGTGGCTGTTTCCGATGATGCTACCCTCCCTTTCCTGGAGGATATGGAGCTCCAGCTCTCCCACCCTCAGGGCCTGATAATGAGCCCAAGCCCAAGTCCGAGTCTCATACCAAGTCCGAGCTTAAGTCTAAGCCTAAGCTTGAATTCACTCCGAGAGAACCTATCGCAATATCCCCGTCCAACAACACTTATAACAGGGAACCTGATAACAAGTCTAGCGGATCACGAAGAAGACAAGCAGGCCACCGAGATGATCGCCAAGGTGAAGACCATGAATAACAACAATAATAGTACGGAAGGAGATAATAGAGGGATGAGAAGTCGAAGTTTGGGATTTCTTTCCAGATTCACTCGATCTAAGAAGTCGAAGATGAAGACAAAGGACGAGGGAAGAAAGGTCGCTGCGGCGCTCGAAGATTTGGATCTGGAAAAGTACGCTCGATACGGCCCTGGTTCCTCGAGGGAAGGGGAGGAACTACCCGTCGTTACGCGGGGATTGTTGGCCTTTCTATTCTGGGGGTTTGAGATGATTGTTCATGGGTTGGCGATGATGGCGAGGGCGTTGGCTTGGGTATTGGTTAGTGTGACTCGGTTTGTGACGTGCTGGAAGGTTTGAATCTAGGGAGTATTTCTATTTCAAATGGGGTTTATGGCATGCTTGTTTACGAATGTTATGAAATGATATACCGATGCAGGTCATCTCTTCATGCTAGATAGATGCTTCTCCACGAATTTTTTCCATCAATAGAGAATTGGTGAACCATGTTGTAATTTTGGTAGATGACGTGGGTATACCAGATAGATGTTTTCAAAAAAATGCATGTATCTATGAAGCCGACGGCCAAATCCATCAGAGAACTAGGACTATGTACATCAGGTATTCGTCGCAGCATTGCCCAAGACCCTATGCAAGATCCCTTCAAGATGAGGGATGAACACGCCAAACCAAAAAGAATAGAATAATAATGAGTCGCTTAAGGAGGGTAGTCGAAAGTAATCGTAAGAAATTTCATTAAGAATGACCGAATTGACGTATCGGGTATTGATAAAAAGGAAAGTAAAAATAAAGAATAACCAAAGGAACCCGCAAGTCTATACAAGTCGGAACACAGCAGAGTACTGTAGTACTTGTAATTTCTGCTGTTCCGTATGGACTGGATATTCTATTCATCCAAAAGCATGGTTTTTCATGTGTCGCAAACCTGCAATGCCGCGATCGAGCCCGTGGATCGGAGTCCTCGTTCTTGTCGGCCGTTCATTAATCGCTTCCTGAAGGGGGCCCCTGTTCCCGGTTAGTGAGAGCCGTGATTTTTCTTCCCTCACGGCAGCTCGTCGTGAAACTCGCAGATCTTCAACCCGGCTCTGCCCAACGCGAAGTTTGCGTGCGAAGCATTCTTCCATCAGTGCATTAGCATCAAGCAACTTCTTTGGTGCTGTCTGAATCACCTGGAAAACTTCCATGGGATCGGAAACAGCGAGGATATCCTTCTCGCACGCCTTGAAAATTGCCAGGGCTACGCGGAAGAATGTTTTAGATCCTTCGTAGAAGAGAACATCCCATACGCGCAATGTCGTTTCTAAAGGCAAGCTGCCAATGAAAAGCGACATCAGCCAGTTCGTCAGCCCCAGAGTTACGTCGGGCAATCGTGAGCCGACAGTAAGGGCTGCCGGCTTGCCCCTAACGGGTCTCGGTGCTGAACTCGAAATCTTCGCGTAGATGTGAGGGAGGCTCTCCCTCAACAGTACCATAAGGATCCACAGGTCAACATTAGCTCCTTCGAGGCTAATTTCATGAGTGCCAGGAAGATACTCCGATGTGACAATGTGGAGCATCCAGAAAGCATTCTCCTCGGGAAGAAAGAGGAGAAGTAGACCCGCAATAAAATTGAGTGACTGTGTGTAGCCGACCTTGGGATTATGAAGTGCAAATGCATATAAAACTCGGCGGAGAGACTGAATCATTTGAGTCTCTACGACTGGCTGTCCCCCTCCCAAATTGGCGTTGCCAGAGCCAGAAGGCCCGCCCTCGGGCTTGAAGTGAAGATTGTCTGGAAAAGTCCGATGAAGATCCCGTTCAATATGTTCTTTATCATCATCGCTCGGCGACTCCATGGCAGTCCGAACCAGTTTCTCAAAGTGACCAGGGTTCTGTTTCATTAGATCATACCCTCCGGCGTAGTAAAACCATGCCGCCCCGCGGTATTCGGGTGGAATCCCTTTACGCACGAACCGTTTCACTCTTGAAGACTTCGGAGGGAACATGGCCGGGTTGACTGTTGGCAGTCCATTTTCTTGAAGGATTTCGACCCACTTCGCTTTTCGGTGGGCCATAGTGTGACAATAACCGCGATCCCATGCTTCGTACTGTTCAAGAGTGACGTAGTGCGTTGCTTTTCGAAATCCGTAGCGATCTCGGGGGCCAGTTCCTCGAAGAAATGGAGGTGGTACAACACCCGGAAGAATAACTCGAGACGCCTGCTGATCAGCTCGTGGAGGTTCAACCGACGGCTTGACGTCCGCTAAGGGAGGTGAAGGCAGGCTATCGTCCAATGATCCTAACGATACTGGCGGATTGGATGGACCGGACGGGTCTGACGGCTTTAGATGCGGGGAATGTTCCTCTGAAGTGTGGCCATCCTCATACATGTGCTCCTCCCCCTTCTCCTCTTCCTCTTCTTCGTCGTCCGTTGGCGGTTCCTGGTGTCTTTGAGGGTCAGGGGTTTCGGCCTTACTGTCCTCAAAGATATCCGGTGTACGTGGTTCCTCAGGAACGTCGCTGAAGCCGTCCATGTACATGGCAATGGCATCTTCAACGCTCATTCCTTCGTCATTGTCGTCCATATCATCGTAGGGACCGCCAGGGGTATCCGGAGAGAGATCCGTAAAAGAACTGGCCTTTGTCAAAACGCTGCTACGCTCAGTCCCACTTGCCTGCTCTGTGCTTGATCGAGAAGTCATGATTGAGTTGACACTAGAACGGAGAGGATTGGCAGCATGATAATCCGAGTGCCCACCGGACGGGACGCGCGGCAAGCCCAGGCCATGAGAGGGAACTTCATTATATCGGTTATCCTGGTAATAGCGGTAGTTCTGCTGTTTGGTGTTCAATCTAGACATGGACTTGGAGATCCGCAAGTTGGGAACGCGAGGAGGAATCCTTCGATGAGCCGACTGGTCATGCTCGCCATCTCTCGAGCGTCCTTGGATATTCGGGTCCGGGAATGTGGGAGATGGTAGGGGGGGTCTGCTGTAAGGCTCGGCAACCGGGACATGTTCATGAGGGCGAGTATGCGGAAAGAACAGATCCTGAGGCGAATGGATCGGGTGTAGTTGAGCAGTATGTGGAGGGAATCGAGCGGAATTCGGTGGATACACAGAAGGCGAGTGAGGTCGCGAGGCCGGGGGAGAACCCACCGTGAGAGTTAGTGGCAACGGGCGACCAGCTTTACGGCGGCTGGCAAGGCCGGTGCCATTGTTGCCTGGAGGAGGAAGACAACGAACGTCTCCATTTTCTGTGACCATGGTCACTCAGTCAGTGCTAGTTCTTGATGGACATTTGTTTCCAGGCAGAGGTGTTTCGTCGTAAGAGCAAGTCCGCTTCCCTAGGAGCCACAACGGACATAGCAACGATGGTAGGAATAAGATGAAAAAGAAAGAAGGACGGTAGCAATAACAATAATAATAATAGCCAGAGCGGTATTGATAGGTCTAACTGCGTGTTTGGAAAAAGAGGAAAGGAAAAAACCCTGGGCAGGGGGCACGAGCGAGCGAACGAGAAGTGGCTCGATGGGGAAATTAGACCGTTCCAAGACGGTGGCGTTCAAGAAGAAACGAAGGACAGAAGCACAGCTCGAGTAAAGTCCAAGGCGGGTGGCAAGGTAATCCTGGGGAGATGACAGAGGAGACAGCAACAAAGTGAGCGACGGAGTAGCAGACAGATAAGAGAGAGAGACGTTAGACAGAAATGTGCCTTGAAGCTGCACAAGGAGTGACTGCCGCATCGGGATTAGCGCCCCCGAAGCGCGGTCCCGTACCGTACCGTACCATACAACACGGACCGAACATTTTCCCTACGCTGTATTAATACTTTTCCTGTTCGCTGCTGTTCCTGCGGTTCTTCCGTCTCCATTCCCACGGTTATTCCCATGTTTATTCTCAGGATGATCCCCCTTCTTCAGGGATCGGGTCAATCAATCCTTCTCGCTGTGGAAGAAAAGGGGCAGGTCGCCTGATGCAAGCTGCAAACTCAATGTCGAATCCGTTCGAGGGATCCCCATTTGCATCTCCATCTGTGGGGGAGGTTTTCCGTCCGTCAGGTCGAACCACGGTTTGGATGGGTCTTCGCGCGGTGTGATCCATCATATCAACCCTTTGCATGCAAACATCTACCATCCATGTCAGACGGCGTGCAGCTTCCGGCATGCTTAATTCTATATTGGTGGGTTTGAGTTAGGCCCGGTGTCAGAAACCTGTATCATGGTTAAAAATAAATAGGATAACTACCAAGTTATGCCGGGTCAGCATGGACTGCTCTTTGGCCAGGAACGCATATCAGCCCACGCAGGAGCAGAGGAACTGACGCCACAGTGTCAGATAGGATATGATATACAATGGCATAATCATACTAATATGCTCCGATCTGCAGTGTAGGCGCTGCACAGTATTACACTGCATGTACAGTTTGGAAGTTGACTCCTCGTTTCGTATTCTTGATCGCAATCCTGCGGATCCAAATGCAGGGGGATGGGGATTGGTAGAATACAGCGTATGCAGTCAGACCCGAAAGCAGTCGACATAACCGAAATGCGTATTAAATAAATAATGGATAAAGTTGTTTCTTTTTAAAAAAAAAAAAAAAAAAAAAAGAGAGAGAACAAAGAAACCCTCCAAACCCCGATGATCTAGATAGCCCATGCCATGCAATGTTGGTTTGCGGTCAATCAAGATAAGATACGCATTCAAACGCCCAGCTAGTAGAAGATATATGTTCCAAGCTATGACCCGTGCCCGACGCTCATGCTTTGGCATATTTCCTCGTCCAATCTCGCGCGATCTCTTCGTAACGTTTTCGGTCGTTGTTGTACTGCTCAGCAATCCGCGCCTCTACAGCATCATCCGGCATGGGTTCTTCGAGTAGCTGTCGTGCAAACTGGAGCACTGCAGATAGCCTCGAGCTAGGCTTCCACTCGTCCGACTTGAGCATCCCCAAACACATACTACCCTTGTCGTCGTTGGTAACATTGGGATGGTAGATTCTCGTCGCGAAGGAAACCACGGGCGGTTTAAACGGGTATTCAAGGGGGAGGTGCAGCTTGACAAGGAATGTGCCTTTCTGTAAATAGCGCAATGCATGTGAGCTCAGCTGCGTCCCCCTGAACACCTGTTCAGAAGAAAAGGGAAGGGAAGCGACGTACGTAGAATGGTGACCCCTCTGGCCCTTCCATATAAACGTTCCAATCGTAAAGATTCGATTCATCTGCTAACTCCACTCGAATACCCGCCGGAGGGGACTCGACGAGCTCAGCCAGCTCCTACAAGCAGTATAGGAGTTAGTAAATGCCCAGATCGATATTCCACTAGCATCACTGTAGCGCTGCAAGCTCAGTACCTTTGCTATTCTCTTCTGGCTTCCCATTCTGGTCGGTATCTGGGTTTAATCGCGTAGTTGAACCTTGCGTTGTTGATATCGAGAGAAGTGCGGGGCTGAGCGGCTCGGCTTGACGAAGGTCTGAGGGTTGGTGGGAGGAGAATGACACAGGAGAGGAAATCTTTCAGAGGAGAGTTTCCCAAGGAGATCTTGAATATTCACGATAATTAAAATCAAATGAGGCTAAAGAAAGGGCATTAGGCAGACAATGGTCGAAGGTGCAGGAAGAGCTGATCGGCGGGGCAATTTTGATTTCTGATCCATTAATCAGACGCAGCCACTGCCACAGCGATGGCAACGGCAAAGACAGCGCAAGACAACAGTATCCTCCGAGAACCTTGCAACAGTCGCTTGCCTTGCTACTCATGGTCTCAAGATCTATATACCCTGCAAGGAATCGCTTTGTCGCAGACCCACGTAACGAGAAACAGTCCGAAATCAACTGCAAGGCATATTTTTTTAACTCCGACTAGCTGGAACCAGCCAGCAATGCGCTCTGAAACACAGAAAACGAGCTGCAAAAATAGCCCTATCACCCTACACTGTTACCTGCATTTATTCCCTTTGTAGTATCACCATCAACCCCATGATCCCCAGTAGAACGGTCTTCAACCAAGGGTGCTCGCTGAGCATGATCGTCACATATCCCACCATCGGTATATACCCTCTTACGCTGCCAACAATATCTTCTTGACGGTTAAGGTGGTCTTGGCCCTTTGCGTACAACTCAGTATCATCCGCGATGTTATTATCACCCTTGGTTAGGAGCATGTGAGACGGTGCAGACGACGAAGATCTGAAGACGACCCTCGTCAGTTGACAGATTCCCAGAAAAGGGATAAGAGCACCCTGAAAAAATCAATAGACATACTGAGAAGCCTCCTGGACTTTCTTTGTCTTCGGGTCAATCTCTGGAAATGTTCGCACAACCCGGTGCACAATCGGGATATCCTTCCCCCGGACATTGTATACCACAATCTCTCCAATCTCTGCTCTTGGACTCCGATTCCATAGGAATAAGAGATCACCTCTCTGAAAAGCAGGTTCCATGGACCCAGACAGCACAACCACGATAGGCGATGAGGATGCGGTGAAAACGGACAACCCTTTCCAAAGCATAAACGCTGTAGACAGAACAAGTGCAAAGTTCAGCACCTGGGCAAGCGACTGTCGGGGATTGGACAAGCTGGACGAGAGGGACGATAACATGGCAGGCGACTGAGCTCGACGAAGGAGCTGGAGAATTCCAAAGAGACTGGGAAGGCAGTTGGCGCGCTCGTTATGTCCCTCGTTTAGGCTCGAGTATGGGAAACCCCTCTTTCGAGTTTGTGGATAGGTCTAGAGTAGGGCTCCCTGACAGTGGACTGTTCAATTGTGGTACAGCGTGGAATGGTCGATTCTCATGCTCTGCTGGATACAATTACGGAGACGTGTTGCTTACAGCCTCATTCCACGCCAAGCCCAAACGGGAATGGTGTCAGGTCGGGATCTGATCAATCTATTTTTGCAGCATCTCAAATAGACACAGCTAGTTCATATTCATTCCATCCAGGCCTACTCAACCAACCATTTTGGGGAAATCTAACACTTGCATTTAGGTCTTAGAAAAAGATAGATGCAATCGACAATATGAAGATAATTCCAGAGCAGTCTCATTCTGCATGTCCACTCGTCTTGAAACCCAAGGCCTCAAGGATGCACAGAGAGACTGCTATGGTGTCGGTTAGACTGCTAGCTAAGGATGCAATTGCATCCAAGGTCTCAGCAAACAGCGATGGTAGAAGGCATGCATGTTCATGAGACGAGTAGCACTGTACAAGGCACAAGGTGCATCACGTGCCTCTCATGACCAGCGGCTGCCGGGGCAACAGCCAATTTGCCGAATTGGGAAAGACAAACACCCTCTCAACCCCTGCGAACTTGCAACATTGCGCTATCAAACGCCCTTCCCACCTGTTCCCCGTCAATAGGTCATCCCTTTGCATCATCTCATGCAGAGGATCTGCAACTATGGCTTCTCCATCGAAATCGTCCCAGACCTCTCTCTTTGAGGTTTATCTCCGTCTCCGTCCGCCTATGTCGCAGCAGGATGCCGTACGGGGAGAGCGCTTCTTGACCGTGGAGCCTCCAGAATGTCAAGAGAACGCCGGCGATAATGACGCAAATTCCCATGTCCCTGTTCCAACTCACATTACCCTACATCCCCCTAATGACAACAAGAAACGTGCCGTAGAGAAATTCGCCTTCACCAAGGTCTTTGAGGAAACATCTTCCCAGATGGACATATTCCAGGATACGGGAATGGGCTCGTTGATAAAAGGTGTATTGCTTGAAGGCAGGGACGGATTGGTTGCCACTCTAGGCGTCACAGGCAGTGGAAAGGTTCAAGCTCACTGAACAGGAAGGAAGGCAAGGATAATGCTAACCAAACCTGGGACTAGAGCCATACGATACTCGGATCAAAGTCACAACGTGGGATAATACAGATGGGCCTTGATGTTATTTTTCATTCCCTGGCTTCAACAGTCAAGCCTTCGGATGTGGCAGAGCAGTCAACTCTTGCTTCCATAGCCGCGACGGATCCCTCTGAGTCCCAAATTTTCTCAGCACAGACATTCATCGAGGCAGTTTATGGGGAACCAAATGGGCGTAATTCCAGAGCCCAGACCCCGTCATCTAGATCACAAACACCTTTGATGGTAGGGATTCCCTGTTCCCAGAATACACCCAAGAAGCCCCTCACTATAAACCCATCCCATGTCAGGATATGTCTGCAAAGAAGCTTTGGAACCCCTTCAAAAGCACACATCAAACCCATTGGAACCCCTCAATGCAATCACCTTCGTTCAACCCTTATCTTGAATAGGAGACTAGGGGAAATAACCCCTGATCCCCATTCTTCCCCTTCAACTTCATATTTCTACACCAGTATTATGCGGTCGACCTTGACTAAACTGAGAATTAAAATCATAAAGGAACCGATGCCAGCGTTGATCTTTCCCCGCCGTCATGCGCTGCACCCTCCCAACTTGCTACCCCGACTGCCCGACGTTGGTCATCTAGCCGTGGAACTCAACAAGGATGCCGAATATGCCGTTTTACTGTCAATGTACGAAGTATACAATGACCGCATTTTTGACCTCCTATCGCCCGCCATAGTACCTGGTCAAGGAAGCACAGTATCCCGGCAAACACCGAATAGTCAGAAAGATCGGCGAAGGCCATTGCTATTCAAGCCTACAGAAGGTTCCCCAGACAGGAAGGTTGTTGCAGGACTGCGCAAAGTTGTTTGCAGAACATACGAAGAAGCCCTTGCAGTTCTTGAAGCCGGACTTACTGAGCGCAAAGTGACCGGGACTGGAGCCAATAGTGTCAGTTCTCGCAGTCACGGATTCTTTTGTATTGAGGTCAAGAAAAAGGTGAGAGGCAGACGACATGGAGATGACACATGGGTAGGAAATACCTTAACAGTCGTCGATCTCGCCGGTAAGCCCCCAATTATATCTATTTGAAGACATGGAGGCAGAGTGTTGATTAAGCACAATTGAATTAAAGGGTCGGAACGAGCCCGGACGGCAAAGACGGCCGGTGCCACCCTGGCCGAGGCTGGTAAAATCAATGAAAGCTTGATGTACTTGGGACAATGTCTACAAATGCAAAGCGACCTTCAAGATGGAAATAAGGTACCTAAGGCCCAAGCTGTCCTTTACTATCATGGGGTGTGCTTACGATGAATCAGACCTCTCTCGTTCCATTCCGACAATGTAAACTCACTGAACTGCTGTTTTCCAACTCTTTTCCGTCGCCAAACCAAACTACGTCCTCAAGTCGCCGCCCACAGAGGGGAGTTATGATTGTCGCTGCTGATCCCTTGGGAGACTTTAATGCCACTTCTCAAATACTGCGCTATTCGGCACTAGCAAAGGAAGTTACAGTTCCTCGGGTTCCTTCTGTTAATGAGACAATCCAGTCCAGCACTTTGAATTCCAGAAAGCGTCCGTCCGGAGGAAGCGGCCGGTATTCACCTGCCGGTGTCTCGGCAGAAGAACTAGAGCGTGCGACTGATCAAATCGCCCGTATCACAGCAGAATGTGAAACTCTGGCAGTAAGACTCGCGGAAGAAGAAATTTCCCGAGCAGAGCTCGAATTAAGGTTAAGGGCAACCGAAGGAAAGTGCCTAATAATAGAACAAGAAGCTCGAGAGGAAGCTTGGGCTGAGATGGAAGAACGTTTAGAAGAAGAGAGAAGGAGGTGGCAGCGTGCTTGGGCTGAACAGGTCAGTGAACCCTACTATCTATGCTTCGATAATAGCTAACTAAACCCAGGCCGATCGCAACGACGAGCACCTGGACAAGAAAATTGAGCTTCTCTCGAAGGGATTCCAAAGTAAGTCGATCAAGCTATACTAACAGTTTTTCTGGTCAGTCTAACGATCTTTTCTATTTAGTTTATGAAGACCCAGAGCCTTCGGCGGATGAGCGAGTCGTCGAACTTGAGCAAGAAAATGCCCAACTCCGCAGTAAAATCGCAGCCTTGGAACGTGAACTAATGGGCCGCTCTCCAACCCAAAAGTCGAAGTTTAGAAATAAGTCATCCGAAGCGCTTTGTCGCGAGAGTGACATTGAAAATGCACTGCGCCGGATGGATCAATTGAAACTCACCGATAATACCGTATTCTCACCAGCTCCAACGGGGAACTCCCCCGTGAAGCGGAAACAGAGAAAGATGGCAACAAGACGATGGGACTTGGGCCCTGAAGAAGATATCTAGCCCTTGGAGTCATTGGGGGTGTTTTTTCTGTTTATTGCCACGGTTATATCTGTACAGAATTCTCCCTCGGAGTTCCCATAAGGGACCATCCGTGGGATGAATTGGAGTTGGATGGGAGTTTTTGGTAGAGAGATGCTTTGGTTGATACCTGGGGATATTGTTTATTGCACTGCACCGATTACTGCTAATAATGTATGAGTATGTTCGCTTTAAACCTGATACCCTTAACGCCTTTGCACCTGGTCGCCTTATGATAAATAGATACGCCTCTTCTTGGTTATCTCATCACCCATCAATTAACTGACAAATGGCCATATATAAAAAAAATTTCCTCGCATTTTCCGCAGAAAGGCAACCATTTCAAGACTGTGCTGGCGAAGTGTCCATTGGTTCTGGCTCGGGCTCACCAGCAGGCGTACTGGAGACTTCGGCTTGCGCAGGCTGCCTTTCATCGATAGCCCCAGCCTCGGTTTCCTTCCTGTCTTCGACCTCCGTGCCCGCTTCTGTCTGCTCCTCGACATTCCCCTCTTTCCCTTCCTCTTCCTCTTCGTTATCTGCTCCCTCGCACTTTGCCCCTCCGCCTTCATCACCCTCCTCCTCCTCCTCGTCATCTTCTTGGTCTTCATCGCCCTCGGCCTCAGCCTCCGTTTCTTCGCCGTCGCGTTCCTCTGTCACGGCCTCCGTATCATCGCCTTGGCCGAGATTACCATCCGCTCCATCATCACCATCTCCTTCCCCTTCTCCTTCTCCATACCCATGGGCCTCGACCTCGGCATCTTCCCCTTCAACACTAGCTGGAGCAGAAAATTCTGAGCCATGGTCCGGAGATGTCCTATCTGTCAAGTTGGGGAACGATAGTGCTTTTCGCTCCAGCTTAGAGAGCCCTTCATCATCAATCTCACTCAGCTCACTTTCGTCATCGGCACTGTCATGTATGCTATTCTGGGTACTGCCTTGCTGTCCAGAGCCTGATTCATCTATCTCTCGAGGGCTGTCCTTGGCAGGTTGCTCTTCTGTGGATGGAGCAGCGGCCGGGATGCTGGGACGAGGAACTTCGGTCTCTACTGTCATTGATGTCTTGACAGACGATGTGGCACGTGGTGTGAGTTTTTTGTTCATGATCGCTTCCGCCCGTTTCTGGATATCCCTTCGTGCTATGCCCTTTGTGCGCCCGCGGGGCTGTGGAGGTAGAAGGGATTCCGCAGGAGGAGCCGGCGCAAGAGAAGTGGGTGGCGTGTCAGCAGCACCGTCTTGACCTGTGAGAATAATATGGTCGACTTTCATCTTTTCCTTGTTCTCCTCGTTGGCCTGCTCCAAGATCCGCGGTGCATGGATCTCATATAGTCGAGCGTAGAGATCGGCAATCAAGTCTTCGAACATGGTGACTCTCATAAGATGGTTATTCAGTTTTTTCATCTCAATAACATCGCGCATTAGCTCGAGAAGGAATGTGCTTTCTGGAACCATTTCTGGTAAGTTTTCGAGACGGGCAGTGTTCTGAACGAAATCGTCCCAGCCCATTGGTTTGAAAATTCCTTCTTCGTAGCCCTCTTTGACATTGGCGATTCTTCGGGCGACCTTTTAAATTCCCGTCAGTTATAATACTGTCTCTCTTCGGTACAATGTGGTTTCCATTTCCTTACCTTGAAGTATGTGAGGCAAATATCCTCCCAGAGTTTGGTGTGATTTATGAAATCACCTTGCCTCTTCCTCACCCGGCGTAGTAGCTGATCGAGGCTCGCACGATCGTCCAGTTGATCCAGCAGGTTTACAAAGAAGTAAGCGTAACGTGTCGTATAAACGAAATGTCTGCCAGGGCGTTCGAATTCGGGTTTCCACACTTGAATAGTCATGGTCTTGGTGAATATTTGTTGAGTAAGTTCTTGCTTAGCGGCCGCTGCGGCCGTGGCATCCTTATTGTTATCATAAATGACATGGGCAGCCTGTGGAAGGTGAGCTGACTGAAAACTGTGGTTGTTATAGAAGGCAGTGAAAGATAGCTTACCCTGACAGGTATACGATGATGCCAATTGGACTTGTCTGCGCTCTTTAACCTCTTGAGTACTTCCAAAATATAAGGACCCCACGATTCCGAGTCTTGAGGAGGTTGAACTTTTCGAGCCCAAGGTGTCGCCTGGAGAGTTTCACTCCCTTCGGTTGGCTAAAGAGGATGTAAGTCTGCGAAAAAGCAACAAAGGAGAGGGATAAAATACCGATAAGATGCCCCTTTGGACAAGTTTGTGGACAATGGACACAAGCTTGAAGTGGGGTTCAAAAATAGGATCTGAGCGTGTATCCTTACGTTGCGGGAGACTGTAGATGGCATCGAGCAAAGTGTCGAGCAAATTGTCAAGCTCAACGCACTTAGAGCTTCCTCTGACAGATTCATCACAGCTGAACATTTTCCAAAGGCACTTGCCCAGCATATAGTAGTTCCTTGCAGCAGCATCGTTAGCATGAGAAGACTATCCAATATTTCTAGCGAGATACTTACATCCAGCGCTTGGGTTGATCAACAATTGCCCTCTTGAGAAGATAACTGCTAAAGTTCCATACTGAGTACGATTTCATTTCCTCAAAAGGTGGTCCCTTGTACATTTCCTGGTTCTCCTCTTTGCTAAAGTGGCGGACATAGTCTGAGAGGCTGAAAACAGCCATGGAGAGAGGTTCCCGAGAAGACGCGTACATGCGGATCGCAAAATCAGTGTAAAGATCAGAGAGAAGCACTCTGTTTTCTGGCGTGGGCTCCATAGTTCTGATTGCCGTTGCAACTGCCATCGCATAACAACGGATTGCACAACGTTGCCAGCCTACCAGATCTGACTTATTGTTGTTAATTTTCTCTGCAGACCAAGTAAGATCTTCTTCCAATTTCGAATCATATGTCTGTGCTAGTCGATACCACGACTCCCACCTTCCTGTGCCATGCTCCAGGTCTTGCCGAAAGTAACTTACAGCATCGTCAAGGTCTGTTGTTGGAACAGGACTGAGTCGCTTTTGTGAACGAAATTTGGTCAGGGCAACGCAACCAAGGAGAAAATACCATCCTTTATTGGCAATTTTTGCGTTTTCGGGGGGTATAGTAATCATTGAGAGATCCCCAATTCCTTGAAGTGCACGGAAAAGGTGTGTAGGGTCAATTGGCAATTTCAAATAGGAAGTTAAGACACGGCGGTTGAAAGAGAATGAAGATGATGCCTTCGACATCCCAATCACCTGCTGCATCTTGTCAATTGTGTTCTTCAGCTCCGACTTGGGCAGGTCCTTCATGCTTAGTCTCCTCGCCTGCCTCATGACGAAGTCGATCATCATAACAGCTGTTGCGCGGTCTAGTTTTTCAGCCGCACAGCCGTGGTCAGTTACTCCGTCAAATGAAGAAAACTTCACCCCATACAGATCGAAGAGCACTTGGCAGGTTTCAGACTCGTATTCATTCACAGCCCCCAATGCAAAAAGCTCTGATTTCATGAGCTTGAGGAAACGCTTATTCGAATACTTGCACATAGAGCGAATTCCAAAGGCATTATGAACAAGGCACAAATATTGAATACAATCTTCTGAAGGGGTATCAAAAAGCTCCGTGTTCTGGGATATCGCTTCCTTCACGAAGGTGTACTGCAAGATCCAGCAGTTGACTTGCATCTCGCGTAATCTTTCTCGAAAGGCTTCCAGGGATTTCGTCAACGAGACTCGAAGTTCAGGAGCTGGGGTTTGGCCAACGCGTACAGAATCCTCGTATAGGGTGAAGCTATGAAGGAGCCTCAATAATCGAGCCACGGTGGACATGGATGACTTTAGGTGATCGTTATCGATACATTCATACGCCTTCTCGGGATCTTGGAAAACAAGAGTGATAGTCTTTTTCAGGAAGGCGTCCAGTGATTTCAGCCACTTGAGAAGTGTCATTTGGCGTTCATCAACGGATTCTTCTCCGGTATAAGAGGGATTCCAAAGTTGCTTCACTATCGTCTCGATACTCCTTAGGCAACAGGAGATAACTTTGGGAGGATAGTCAATAACTTGGTATGCATCCTGCAGCTTCCGCCACAGGAATAGTCGTAAGGTGGCATCTCCACGGTCCAGGAAAGCGCGCATTTCCTGCAGTTCCGGAAAGCTTTGGTGGCCTTCCTCCATAAGCTGCTCCTCAGCGTATTCAATAGACGAAGGCTCAAGAATCGGCTCTATGTTTTCGATAATATCGACAGGATCTTTCGAGGCGGGATCAAATACCCTCAGAAAGAAATCCATAGATTTCAATTTTGAAGCCTCCTTGTCAATAGCACTCACCGAAACCTCAGGCATTACTGAGCTATTCGGAAGGTGTATCACCGGGCTCCCAATGGATTGCAAAACAAATTTCAGATCCCGAAGGCAAAGCAATACGTGTTCTCGCGGAGCATTGGCAGCGATATTTGTGTGGAAAGTCGATGCCCACAGGTGGCGGAGAGCAATGTAATTTCGGCGTTTTCCTGCCGGTCCATGGTCCAAAAAGTAGGCCAAAGACGTACGCGCTAACATAGACCATCTTTCCAGGCTATTACGCTGAAGAACACGAGTGCTTTGATCTACCTCGCTATTTGGGCTGTCAATTTGCGCATAGAGATCAAGATGCAGTTCGAAAATACTTTCAATCATTTCCAGTTCCGAAAAATGCCTCAAGTCACATTTAAATGGCGGTCCAGAGGCATGGTTGAGAATTTGATGTCCAAGATTTGTAACAAGCCCCTCAATTCTCTTGTATATGTATTCGTCTTCTTGAGATAAGACCTTGAGAATAATCTCCTTTAGCGCATCCGGCCATAGAGATGTTATATAAGTAGACTCGACTGAGACATTTTCGGGTTCTACTGAGTCTCGTGTGGAAACTTCCCCGAAGCCTGGCAATAAAAGACCTTGGAGCCACCTGAAGGCAAGTTCATGGATGTTCATCCACTCACTGCTGACAGTTGATAAGAACATGCGAAGTCCTTCATCTCCAGAAAGCAACTTATTCACGCCGACTCTTCGTGTCGATTTCTTGGAATGCTCCAGAAAAGCAGTCAAACCGAACTTGTTCATGCCTTGAAGATCCTCTACTGCTGAAAGAGGGTCTCCTTCTCGAGCTAATTGTGAGCTTCTTTCATTCCAGTTGCTGACGATACTGCGAAGATCGCTACACAGCAAAGGCTCCATTGCTGCGGGCTGTAGTTCAGCCGTCATGGTTAGGGCATTTCCATCCTGGAACTCGGATGTTTGTCTTCTCAGCTGACCGATGGTTCCCAGTTCTTCGACTCCCACCCTAGAAAGTAAAGAGCTCACAAGCCCGAACATCATATTGTCTGCCTCAAAGAAAGTTTGCAGACGGTCTTCGTAATATTTTGTTTGATCAAATGGCAAGTCCTCGTTTGGAAGAGTTTCTGTGTTCGACTCCCGGGCGCGAGTTCGTCGACTTTTCATTCTTCCTCCTTCCGCATGATCTTCATTTGCAACTGACGTGGATGACCGCTTACGAGCAGTGCCTAACTGTTGTTTGGTCTCCGGCTCATCTACTTTTGCGTTCTCCTGTTGGTTCGTCATATCCGGCGACGGATTTGCTAGGCTCTCTAGAAAATCTACCAGCTGCTTCTCGGCCCCTAGGTCAAAAGGTGCATGGTCTTCTGGAGATTTTAGAGTCAACTCGGTTTTTTGAACGTGGGATAAGGAAGGCGATTCAACTGCAGTGTTTTTGTTTCCATTTTCCATAGTGGCAGCACCAAGCTGTCTCTCGGGCCGATTTTGGCAATCAGTACCCTCGCAGTCTTCATGAGGATGAGTCGGTTCCTCAACGGTTGGCGATATAGGCTCTATGCTACTGCCGGGAAGAAAAATATCGATTGCAGCGCTAGAGCCAAGGTCACTAACGCCGGTGCCTTCATTGATGATTGTCTGAAGAATTTCCTCACCAACTGAAAGCCAAGTTGATGCATTGGGCCGGATAGTATGGCGAGTAGGGCGTATGGCTGCTAGGCTTTTGGACGAATCCGAGCTTAGTTGGTCGGCTGGAAGGCGAGGAAGGTAAGGATAAGGGTCAATTTGACGTCTCAAAAACTTGAGAAGCGCCTTCCTTGGCTTCTTCAATGGGACTTGGGAAGCCCATAACTTATCATCGACAGACAGAAGGGTTTCCCGAAGGCACTCTTCCGCGCAAGTCTCATCTAAACCTAGCTGCTCTGTTCGCATTTCTAACCGATTCTCGTCATCAGCCAGAACGCTTTCTAAGCAGTACCTAGTCAATCGGTAGCTTTGAAGGGCGCTACTGAGTCTTGCACTCTTTCTCCAGATGTCCAGGTCGGTATCATCGCGCTCCAGAGCGTTCGCGAAGGATGATAAGGCCGAAATAGATCGCTTAGATACTTTTTCAGAAAATTCCTTGTTAATGTGCGTGGCTTGAGGCGTCTCCTTCAAAAGATCCTGCAAAGCGTCCAGGAGATACTGTCCATAATTCTTATATGACAAATGAATGGTCTGGAATAAAGTGCTAGAGGTTGAGTCATTGATATCTATATCCGGAAGTGTCTCTTCGGCTGCATGCTCAGCGAAGCCAGTAGACTGTATCTCCGTATCTTGCAACGCATTCCTTGCGTAGTCGGCAAATGGCTCTGGAGATTTAAAGATGTCTGATTTGAGAAGAGCATCATATGCCCCGGCTGCTTCGGCATAGAACTGTGGACCCTGAGAATGAAGCTTCAGGGCATTTTGATAGAGTTTCAAAGCTTCCTCGACTTGGATTTCTTTCGTATTGTCGACTTCTTCCTCAACGGTTTCGTCAGGCTCGACGTTGAGCGCGACCCAACTTGACATGTTGGCGAATTATCGACCAGTGTGGAGCACGTCGAACGGCATATACGAAAACCATCTGTGCAAAAAAGATGAATTCCACAAAAGGCACGAAAGGTCAACCAACCTCCTGAAGAGATGGGATGTAAAAGATATAAGACGAAACAATTGCAAGAATTGTCGGATGAAATGAGAGCATAGAGCACGTGCCGCGACGCGTTCCCCCATCGGGAATATGATTAGTCATTTAACGGGTGCCCTGTAAGCTCCTGAAATCTGAGGCAGAAATTCCCCAGATACGTGAAACGGCCAAGTACGCCGTATCTTCTCTTCTCCTTTATCAGGCACCGGTCCTTCGCTTGATTTGTCTTCTCTTGTTGCAATAGACATTGTGGAAGTTCTTCTCGTCTAGATATTAGGCTCTTTGGTTGTTTTCAACCTTTGAGCCCGCACGCGCCATGGTCGCACCAGCTGTTCCCGAGTATGTATTCTTTCATTGCTAGATTGCTCCTGAGCACCACTTCGTCAGGGCACCGGAACCCCTAGCATGGGTGACGCTTCATCTGTCTACATTCGCTCCAGGTTTACAAGTTTATTCTAACTACTATTTCATCCTCCAGATTGTACGAAGAGGAAGATATCTATGCCGCCGTGGACGCGCGTACCGAATCCTTACAGAACTTGCGGGAGTTGGGACCCCCAGATTTGGCGTACTTAGTGAAGCAACATAAGACTCACCCAGACCGTCAGGTACGCTTGGGATTCGTCATTTTTTTTTTTTTTCATTTTTTTGCTTTCCTTGTCTTGTCAAGGCAAAATGAGGAGGTGGCGCTAGTTATACTGATCAACTTCATGTCCTAGACCGGCGTTTACCACCATGTCACCGGAATCGACGCCTCCTCTTCTGCCAGTTTGGCTGCTTATGTGAATACCCTTACGTACTCTCCTCTGGACAAAACGCATAAAGTGATTTCTGGGATTTACTGGTTAGATCATCCGCAAAGGTGATATATGCGTTTTGAGTTAATTGTTGACCAATGGTTCAGTTGCTACAATGCCTTTTCCCACCTCGATATGCGCGTTGAAGTCAAGATTCCTGGTAGTTTAGAGAGCTACTGCATTGATGAGCGTGGGGATAAGCGCGTTGCTACTGATGCGCTGTGGCTGGAGACATTCCTATGTGCGATTTTGAGAGCCTACTGGTATGCGGATGATGGGAGTGGTGATGCCATCAGGAAGATCGTTGGGGTCCGTCGATTCAATCCCATCACGAATACGGAGATGGAACACAAATTCCTGGATGCAGCTGAAAGGCTTTTCTTTATGGGTACGGTTTTCCTAGCCTAAGGCTCCGATGGTCCCTGTGTTGTTGACGAGGTTACAGGCAGGCAGCTCAGTTCTGATCCGGTCACGCAAGTTCCCAACACTGTCAGCAACCATCTAACGTCAGGTTTGTTGAAGTATATTTACACTACCGGTCGGTATACGTCGGGAATCAATCTTTTCGAAAAGCTTCGTACACGAGATGTCGAGGTTTCGTCGCTACTGGCTAGGGTGCTGATAATGGCGGATGAGGAAGTACAGGCCGTTCGATTGATGTTTGATGCCTTGCAAGATGTGCCTATGGATTATGCTTTACTCGATTGCCAAGCGGCTTTCTGCCAAAGCAAGGGAGAAGGGCAGCTGGCCTTAGAGTGTGCCCAGCGGGCCGTCACAGCTGCTCCCAGCGAATTCAGCACCTGGGCCCGACTAGCTGAGGTTTATGTTGATCTTGAGCAGTGGGATCTGGCGCTTCTAACCCTCAACTCTTGCCCTATGTTTACATATCAAGATAAGGACACCCCCCGCCTGCCACAACCGTCACGCATCATGCTACCTATCCTTGCCGAGAGCGTCCTCGAAGAGATTGACGAAGGTCAGCCAAAGCAGGGAGAGCCCCATGATGTGGTTCATCCATCACTTCGTAAGCTACATGCTGCTAGCTACCAGGGTACATTTTTGAAAGCATACAACCTCCTGACCAAGATTGCCGCCTCCATCGGCTGGGATCAACTTCTGAAGGCGCGCAGCGAGGTTTTTGTAATGGAAGAAGAGTACCGCGTTGAACGTCAACATGCGCCTAAGCCTGGGCGATCAAGCGCCAATGCAAGCACAGTGGCTCTGAACCAGGTCCCAGCTGCGGACGCAGAGACGAATGGAAACGGACTAGAAAATGGCAATGGACATCGAACCGACGATGAAAAACCCGAAGAAGCCTCCGAGACGGTTACTAATGGTGGGAGTATAGCTGGGGATGATCATGAGAAGGGTCCTATTGAGAAGCCCGAACAAACTAGGGCATCTGAGGGTGAAAAGTCTCAAAATGATGACACAGTGAGTAGTATCGCGCGACCCTCCCTGGAACTTGAACTGACTTGGCTTCGTGCAGCCCGACCCAACACACGCATCATATACACAATTTAAGAACAAGCGCCTTTGTGAGAGGTGGCTGGACAACCTTTTCATGGTCCTCTATGAAGACCTTCGCATCTATACAATCTGGCGAACGGAAATGGCTCAGTTCCGTCAGCAGGCGATCGAATACAAGAAGTCTGCGACCGAATGGGAGATTCTCGGCGAGCTAGCGGAGCGCCTCCACCACTTCGATGAGGCGATTGAAGCCTATCAGCATTGCTTGTCGATCCGATTTTCACCCAAAGCTATGAGGGGCATCCTCAAACTCTATGAGAAGCGGAATGATACTCGAGGGATGTTAGGAGCATTAATCCGACTTATAACCTGGCAGTATCGGTGGTACTCTGAGGTCAGCACTGCCCTTTTTTGGTTTTTTGTTTGCATACGCCACAAACTTGTTCTATGTGGGCATCACTCTAACTTAGAAGACAGTTCTCTCCCGAGCTTCTATACACGATCCGCAAACTTATTGAGGAGGAAGGGGCTGTCAAGGTCCGCAGCATTGTCCAGGCAACGAACCTCCCACAACAGGTCCTCGATCTAACACACCACTATTGTCAAATATGCGCGACCTTTCGAAGCAGTGGCAGTGATGGCTGATCACGATTCATACCATGTAAATCGCAATGGTTGTACCTATTAGCTATTCTTCCTACGTCTATCTAAGGCGGATGTTATCCGATACCCTCTTGTTTCATTATGTCGGTTAGGGAAGGCGAGAAACATGGCAGACAAGAACGGGAATGAGATGTATCTTCGGTGGAGGCCCTTTTCTTTTCTGCTTTATAGTTGACTTGGTGCACTTCTCTTTTTCCTTTTTTTCTTTTCCTTCATTTATCCCCATTAACTGTTTTATTTATTTTGATATACCTTCATCATGCACGTTTCAATATCCTCGAAGCTCTTTTGTTATTCTTTTCTCTATTTATATCCCTGTTCCCTGCATCAACATTATGCCACTTTTCAACTCCCTAGTACCATTAAATTGAGAACTGTGGACAGCCGATTCCACAGCCTCTTGTCGCAGTCCAGGTACGGATTGATGTTTCTGATATCATAAGGGTACCTGTGTACCTATACATGAACCACCCTCCATCGGATAGCGGAAAATGAGAGGCAACACCATTATATTGAAATCAAAAGAACTGCTCAACGTTCAATGCCACGCCTCTCAAAGGCAGGAGGGTATGCACCAGCATAAGCCCAGTCAATCAACCATATCTGTCCATGCTGATCCAGGTTCAAATTCCGGGATGTTATATCCTGATGGGTAAGGACAGAAGTGGTAAAGCGAACCCAGATATCTTGCGAAGCCTTATTGTAGTGTTTACATATATCCAGCTTGTGATTAACTGGTTTTCTATTTCAGACTCAGTTTTGAAAGGATCGGCACTATAGTCTGTGAAAAACTGACCCCGGAATAATCCGACACCAAGGGGACCAGACTGTGGGAGCACAGTAGATTACATTTCCTTCATCATTTGGAAGACTTGCATAGAGATGTCATTTTAGCGCTCATGGGGACGGTCATTCCAACGCCCATCGAGGGGTTGGCCATCAATAAAATCCATCACAATATACCCCTTTTTCCCAAAGCACTGCGTTTCGTCATCGAATTGAAATGAGCTGTAAACCCATAAAGCTCGAATGTTGGGATTAAACGCGACAGGACTAAGTGCTTCCGCCTAGGGAAGCAGCATGCCACCAGCTTTCATCACTAAATATTTCAAGGGTCGCACAACTGTTGCGCCGCCAAGCTTATTGAGGATCGGCGCAGAGTCAAGCAACGTGGCTAGAGTTTCATTCCTGGCAGATCGAGGTCAATTTCATCCAGCGGGAAATTTCCATCAGCATCTCGGCTTCGGGTGTCAGCATGGGCAACTGGAGACTTTGGGGGAAACACGTACATCAACAATGAGAGCATCAATGGTTCCATTTCAGCAGAGGTACGAAGACAAAGTTCAGGTTTCTTCTACCTTACCCCCTCTTGGCTATTGAAACAGGACGGCTGAGGGGATATCAACGGCTCTCTGGCCATATGAGACAAAAAGCTGGGAAAGTGGAGATTTCTAGGTTAAATATACGGCAAGGAAGAAATTCGCTTTCGATGCTGCGTTCTGGAAGTACCTTGATCACCGGTTTTCTGGGCCAAACCCGGAAGACGGAGGATAGTCGTTCAAATACCGGTTATATCTGCTTGATGAGAGCGAGAAGGCTGCATAGGAAGCTTGTAAGGCGCAAGCTTTAAGAGACGAAGGACAGAGTCCTGTCCTGGGAAACTGGAAACTGGATGAGATGGCTGCATTTTGAAGTAGGGTTTGCATATTGTTATTTACCTAGCAGATGCAGAGGTCAGTTAACCCATTGCACACGCTTTTTTTCTATCAATTGATGATCATGTTATGTATAAACGGTTCAGGCTTGCTACGTTCCTTCCGGCATCACAATTGACACTCGCACATATTCTTTTAATCCACTCTAAGAGAATTACAATCCACAACCCGAGGGAATCGCATCAAATCAAGCAATAACATCGAAAATCTTAGACGAAACGATTGACTTCATTCCTCTTTAGCCTCCGCAGCATCGGGTTCCTTGAGAACGACTTTGCCCTTGTTCTTAGCCGCAGCAGGTCCGCTGGTCTTTGCAGTCTTCTCACCTCCCTTTCCATTCGCTTCTTTCTCCCCCTCTGATTCATTTTCTCCTGCCTCTTCATCTTCGGAGCCGGTACCTTCTTCTTCTTCTTCTTCTTCCTTTTCGGCAGGCACGGGAGCCGTCTTCCGTTTCTTGGTGGCGGGGGGAGCTGGGACGGGAACAAGAATCAGCTATCTATTCGATGGAAGATAGATGGTGATGTTTGGGGAAGGTGAGAAAAAAAATACACTTACATTGTTCTTTGCCAGCTTCTGATCCCGATTCATCGTCTTCTTCTCCGACTTCTTCCTCCTCGGACTCGTCCTCTTCGCCTTCTTGGCTCTCACTCAATTCGGTGTCTTGGTATCTGTGCGCGTTATTGTATCAGTATCAGTATCTCACATCTTTATCGACAGTGCCTGGTGAGAATTGAGATCTCCACCTGGAATATATGATGGAATTGCGCGTTTCCTTGGGGTTTCTGGGACGGTGCATTGCTAGCAAACAATTGCGCGACACGGGAGAAAGCAACAGGAAAAGGGGGGAAATTACTCTGACTCCTCCTCGCTGAGATCGCTAGGAAGCGACTGAAGTTCCTCCTCTTCATCAGGGTCATGTCGTCTCTTCCGTGGGCCCACCATGGTAATGGGTTGATTCCAGAAGATCTCTTTTTTCTAATTAGGGCTATTTCCGTCCCTGGTATAAGAAGAGTCAATAAACACGAGAAATTTGAATGAAAGTGCCGGTTAAAGAGCTGTGGGAGCGCGAGGGAACTGTGATAAAGGACGGAAACAGCTTAGGAGTTAGAGAAAATTGAAGGAACCAGCTGGGTGATTGGGAGGTAGGAGGGATGGGGAGGAGCTTATAAAGCGGGAGGCGGGGAGACCCTGGACCTCTCTCGCTTGCGATAAATAAATAATATTAGGAAAGATATGTCTGGTCTGGGATGCGGAGTATTATTGTTACTTGAGCGAGGCAATTACTTCAGCGACAGGGGAAGAGAGGGCTGGAAGCTTTCAGCGCTACGCCATGATTCCCCGGTTTGGGAGGTGCGCTGGGACGGCGATGCGGTCGTCAATGTGAGCAGCGTGCGTGGTAGTATGGTAATTACGTATGTGTAGTGGTAATACGGCTGAATATGCCCTACGTGTGGGTATAAGACAGGCTAATATGCGTGGTATTAACGGTAGTGACAGAGGTCAAACAGCGCGGTTACAGTCCAATACGCAATCTGAGACTGGAGTTGCAGCGCATGGGCAGCCATCCGCGTAATTTATGAATTTCGATGTACCACCGCGGTCACATATTACATCACATGACAATGTCGACTTGGCTTCTCACAACTGAGAACAGTAGTTTCCTCCGCGAACTAACTATAGGAACTAGTGGTTTAAAAGAGGAGCTCAGATAAGTGCCTGTACAGAAGAGATAAGCCTATACTACTAGGGACGAGAATCAAGTCAGCACTGTCAGTACAGTGATGCATAACCGCACACATACATATATATATGTGGACATTATCACAGAACATACCACAAATGCCAAAGAACCACACCATAGAGCCACGAGTCAACTAAACCGAAAAGTAATCTAAATCTACCCAGGCATCAAGCCACCATAACACCTCAATAATGTTTGCCTGGCACATTCTCTCAAGCAGTTGTGTATGGTCCGGCTTTTTAAGCAATCGATTTCATCAGGATGGTGTGCAGGCTCATTTAGCCCACCAATACCAGCAGCATAGAGTAAAAGCATTAAATGAGTTACCATGCGTGGAGGAATGGACAGCAGATGTATGGACTTTAAGGACCCGTTGTGCCATAGAAAAGACCTTGCGGTGACAGCCAGACACGAGTAAGCTTCTGTCGATGGACCTCATAAACCTTATCCTGCCTTTTGGAACAAAAGTGTGCAGCTACTAAACAAGAACTGGCCGGGCTAGCTCAATCGGTAGAGCGTGAGACTCTTAATCTCAAGGTTGCGGGTTCGACCCCCGCGTTCGGCTTTCCTTTTTGCAGGGTCATTTTTTTTCTCCCCTGCATATTGAAAGCTTTTGTGCTACCATGTTTTCTAACAATTTTCATATTAGAAGACCCTTTCATCACTCTTCTTGGCCACCACATACGTCTGACTATTTCCAACTACTGTCAACTTCTCCAGCGCATTGGAATCCTTCTAGGTAGGTCCATGCAGTGTCGTGTCTGAAGGTTGAAGAGGCGGTATGAAGAGGCAGAATATATCCTATCAATGCGATAAGCACTGGAACGCGAATCTCAACACGTCCCGGCGTTTAGATTGGCGACAAAATGGATAATAACACCTGTGCAAATCCTCTACTCCTGGAGTGGATAAAGGAGTGGCTGGACCAAGCTCGGGAGCGGAATAGCAAAGGTGTCACAGTGTTCGTGGTCCCCGTTCCAATTCTTCATTTTCGCCCTGTTCGACAAGCGTTAATTACTTCCCCCCAGGTACAAGAAGGCGTATGAGTCGATGAAGGCATGCCCATTGATCTTCCAGCATCCATCCGAAGCGCAGCAACTAAATGGACTTGGCCCTAAGCTTTGTGACCGGCTGACAGAGAAACTAAAAGCTTACTGTGAGGAGAATGGGCTTCCAATGCCGGAGCCGCCACGCCCGGCCCAAGGTGAGTAGCAGTGCTCACTCATTCTCCTACTCTCCGCTCTACCGGGGACTGAGACCAAAAGTAGCAGAAAACAAGAGATCGTGCGATGATGGTACATCCGGAAATGAACCCTCAAAGAAGCCCCGGAAGGCAAAACCATATGTACCAGCGTTGAGGTCCGGCCCTTACGCGTTACTTCTAGGCCTCGCGACGCTGGATGAAAACTCATCATCGAGTATGACCAAGGCACAACTGATCGAAGTGGCCCAACCCTATTGCGATACATCGTTCACTGCTCCCAGCGACCCTACTAAGGCATATACCGCGTGGAATTCAATGAAAACCCTTATCCAGAAAGATCTAGTTTACGAGCGTGGCAGACCAGTGCGGAAATACGCTCTCACTGAAGAGGGCTGGGAGGTTGCCAAAAGAATAAAGAAAACTTTACCGGGTACATCCCAAACAGTCTTGTCTTTTGGTAATCCATCGGTATGTATCGCAAGAGCTATTGGTGGATCCGATTCTGATAGAAGTAGTCGAAGACGTCCACAGAGCACAGGAATAATTCCGTGGGTATCACCGGCGGCGATTGCGCAAATTATAATCTTCCACATCGATTTGGAGATATGCAAGGCAGGGGCCGATCTCCAGCTATCACCGCCGGCTTTCAGGGACAAGAGAACTCCCGAGGTGATTCTTCTGCAGATGAAACAGTAGACCCCATCATCCTTCCACCAAACGCCTTCACAGTCCAGCTGGTTCTGGATACTCGTGAAGTCCGTACGCCGAAAGACAGAGACTACATCGCGAACGAGTTAATAAAAAAGGGCATTACACCCCATGTCCGCGCTCTTGAACTTGGTGATGCCATGTGGGTCGCCAAATTCCATGATCCGACCTTCCTCTCGCGCTACGGCGAGGAGGGTGATGAGGTGATGCTGGATTGGATCGTTGAACGAAAACGACTCGATGACCTTGTTGGCTCCATCAAAGACGGCCGGTTCCACGAACAAAAGTTCCGCCTTCGTCGTTCAGGCATAAAGAATATTGTCTACCTGATCGAGGAATTCAACATCACTCACGATTCTCACAGTGCCAATGCACTGAAATACCAGGAGATGGTCGCGTCGGCCATCGCTTCGACGCAGGTCGTCAATGGATATTTCGTGAAGAAGACGCTCAATCTCGACGACAGCATCCGGTATCTTGCGAGGATGACGCTTCTTCTACGAGAAAAGTATGAATCGCCCACCACTCAACCGGCCAACCGTTTGGCTCTCATACGGAGTCACCAACTGTCATCAACACAATCTTATCTCGCTATTCTCGAGCGTCTACGTGCTCAGGACCCTTCGACTGTTCATGCAGTCACTTTCCCCACCTTCTCAGCCCTGACCTCCAAGTCCGACACGTTGACTCTGAGGGATGTGTTTCTGAAGATGCTCATGTGTACTCGCGGCGTGACGGGAGAAAAGGCCCTTGAGATCCAACGACGATGGCAAACGCCACGGCAACTGGTCGAAGCTTTCGAAGCTCTAGAAAGTAGCGACTCAAAACTTAAGGAAACCATGCTCTCTGACCAGATGAAGACTCTGGTGGGAAGGAAGAAGATCGCCAAAGTGCTAAGTAAAAAGGTCTCAGAGATCTGGGGCGAGACAGGTGCATAGATTAGGTGAGGCCAGGTCTTCACTTTGTTACTGGAATAACGATACAGAACAGCGCTCAGGGGACGTTATATAGAAGGGGGTTCATTTACATATTCCACATGAAGCTCTCAGGATCTACATATGCTGAAGGGTTGATATCAGGCACAGAATTACTGTCGAGCGTGATACACAGCCCCGGATTCTAACTGACGATAATGATCGACGATCTCGATCATTTAAACTGGGGAGAGAGCCTTTAGGTTGAATCATAGTCCAACAAATACTAATCGAGTACAGCGACTGGATTTCAAAAAGAATCATTCACTGCCGCCTCTACTTTATCCAAATCAAAGGTGCAAGGAGACTGTGCTGTGTTATATGCTAGGACACCAGTGCCCATTTTGCAGCGTTAGGGTAGTCAACCGGAAAGTAAGCTCCATCTGGGTAGTTCCAACCCCCCATCACCGGCAAACTGTATATTTTCAAAACCTCTCAATAGCTCCAAGCCGAGTCCAGAAAACAACCATGAATTCCTGGTCAACACTAAGCTCCGTAACAATGTGGAAGTCAACAGGACGCATGATGTGCTCTTTCTCGAGCAGAGTGTCAATTAATTCTTTAGCAAGAAGTTTCCGAGCCAGACCATCGTATTCATGCAGAGCTTCTTCAGTGTCTCACTCCCCTTGCTGTTTAGTACGTCTATACAGGCGGAGGCAAGACCAGCATACGGCCCTTCAGAATCCCGGCTTCCAAGTTCTGCAAGGAACTCCTAGCTAGCCCGACTGTTCAGGATAGCGTTCGCGATCAGCCTATCCATGGCCGACCAGATTATGATACGGTCTCACACTTTTGCACGGGAGTCTAGACGCATTGCGAATCCAATTAATGGCTCTTTCAGGCCTTCTGGTCCAACGGTCATAAAATGCATTCCTCGCTTCATTTTCATCGTAAACACCGGTCCTCCACGCAGACACTCGCGCGTAGTTGTGAATATGTCCGTGCCTGGCAAGCATGTGCATCAACCAGAGTCCAGGGCTTAGGGCTTGACTGCGCCTAGTTTACGGGTCATCATCGATAGGAAGCTGGATCGTTGACAGACATTGAAGTTCTGCGGTAAACCGAAACACCATGAGATAGAGAAAACCGCAAAGGCATCCAGGCTAGCACCACCTGCGCAAGATAAAAGGAGGAATGGGCGACATCTTCCCACTCCTAGCCTCCGCAAAGTTGGGTTTCTTGGTATGACCAGTATTTCGCCTGAACCGAAATTGAGAACGGCGTCATAGCGTGCTCTATATTTAGCAGACACGAGTGGGACTGGGACAATATGGCATGTAATATGTACTGTGGCCTCCATACTCCATATGGATCCCATTTGACGAGTGCCTTTGCCGGGCAGACAAGGACTCGATAGACGATGAGGAGTTCGATGGGGAGTTAGAAACTTCTCCCATTCCAAGGATTGATTCGTGTGCCTGGTTCTGTTCTTTTGTTCCAAGATTCAGCGACAGATCGACTTGTTGCCGTTGCAGATCGATCCCATATCCGTACTCCAGAAGTCGGATGCTTGGAGACGCGTACAGTATACTCCACAGTCATGCGCCTTCCAGTGTGCCCCATTTTTATTCATGAGAATCAATTTGGGCCGGCAATACGGGCCAAAAAGAGCCAAAGGCCTCAGTTGCCTTCTGATAGTTCGCAAGGCCCCTGGATCAGTTCCACGCTGTTCCGGATGAGGGATCAACTGATATGCAGCGTTGTATGCCTTGTTGAGTCCCTTCGAGGGATTAATATGATCTGTGAACCTGACGATCCTGTGGGGACAGAACCGGGCCTCCCGTCGAATGCAAATGCTCGGGGACGAATTCAATTCAATTCCGGCCTTCACGGCTCACAGCCAGGATTCCCGGAATAGAAGCAGTCGTTTTCGACAATATCGAGCTGTCGACGATCAAACCACAATCCGGGGTATGGGACGCTGTGCTCTGTTGCCGGGTTTCGGACATTCAGCATGCAGATCCAGCAGCCCATTACCGTCACGAGAGGGACTATTGAACACACAACGCGTAATTCATCCAAGGCATTGTGGACCATCCAACTGCCCCTGAAAGCGGAATAGCACTATGTGCTGCGCATTGATCCGGTCCTCATATATGAGAGTCCAGACAAGGATATAAGTATCCCGACGTGGTCTCCTCCAGGTGCATTTCCAGAACCCAGAACAGCACCCGAAGAACAGCATACTACCACCACCCGTCCGTCCGTCCGTCTGCATAATCACACCTCTGCCACAATGAGATTCACCTTCATCGCTGCTCTCGCCCTCATCGGCACCGCTCTGGCCAACCCGGTGGCCCAGGACAGCGGCAAGACGGTAGGGGTTCCCCACGAACAATGATTCTCCTGCGCTTCTTCTGTGCTTCTTGTGACGATTCTGACGGTTTTACCTGTATTAGATCCCCATCGGCCAGCCTTGCAAGAAAGACGGCAGCATGGGCATCTGTGAAGGAGGCTTCTGCTTGGTACGTGATTCGCATGACCTCTCCCAAGACGCCGCCAGAATAAATGCCTAACCGGAATTTCGATATTTAGCAAGCAGAGAACCAGCCCCAGGGCACCTGCCAGCAGCAGTAGACTGCCATGGATTGATGGATAGACGGGATGTCGCGTTGACAGGAGACTGAATGCACATCGGAAGGCTTGCTTCCCCGTTGGTCTGGGGCTACGATATACCCCTGCCTATAGTATTAGTTTCAATTAATCACTTTTGAAGACGAACCTGTGCTAGCACTGTAGGTCTGACTGGACGGAGAGGGCTGTAGCACCGCATGCTGTTGTCTATGGCTGGACTGTATTTCCCGTCGAAATGCAACTTCGGTAGGACAACATACCTGCCATCCGGGACATATACGGGACACATACGGAACAACACATATGGGCCACAGACGTAGAAACCGACCACATCAACAGCGAAAAGATAGAAAGAACCAGCCGGGATAACTTTGAACGAGTATTTGTCTTATCAAGCCTGATAACGATGCAGTAGTTCTCTATGGGCAGAGAATGGCGCAAGGATGGCGCAAAATGACCCCAGAACGCCCTGAGATCAGCCCATTGGCACTGGCTGGCCGCAGAACTGCCCGCCAGGCTTGTTGGTTAGGAGTTAGTAGTTACTGACGTGATTGCATGGGTTGTTGAGAACACAGCTCAGTCTGGATAGAACAATGTTAAATAGCTGGTGTTTCGTAGGAGAAACCCGTTCCCCCAGCTGCATCTGCCCCTCGCAGCCCTAATTCAAAATGAAAGACACAGGAGACACGATAGTCACCACGACGCAGCGCGTCGATGCGGAAAACGAACATACACCAGACGATGTCCGAGAAACCGTTGTCGTACAGCCCGTCAAGACGTGGAAGGGCTATCTGTGGGATACATGGGAGCTCCCCCCCGACCAGCGCTGGCTCCTCTTCAAACTCGACGCCTTTGTCCTCACGTTTGCCTCGATCGGCTACTTCCTGAAGAACATCGACCAGTCGAATGTCAATAATGCCTTTCTCAGCGGCATGAAGGAAGACCTGGGAATGTATGGGAACCAGCTTGTAACAAGTATGTACTTTATTCTACTCTATTCAAGACCGTCTTTCGGCGTTCACTAACCCTAGGCTCTTTTTACCAGGTACGTCCATCTGGACCGTCGGCTATGTCATCGGACAGATTCCTTCCAATATACTGCTCACCAGAGTCTCGCCGCGATGGGTGATCCCCTCGCTGGAGGTAGGATGGGGCATTGCAACCGTCTGTACATCGGTCGTGAAATCGTACCGGAGTCTCTATGCCCTGCGCTTCCTCGTGGGCCTATTCGAGTATGCAGTAGCACCAAGTCTTCTCCCCAGGTCTTGTCCTCCTCAGTCCATGCTCACTTCTGCAGATCAGGCTTCTACCCGGGAATCCATTACCTACTCGGGTCATGGTACACGCCACGAGAAATCGGCAAGCGGGCTATGGTCTTCTGGCTGGCTGGCTCGATTGGCACTCTATTCAGCGGTTTCCTCCAGGCCGCTGCATATACGAATTTAGACGGGACAAATGGGATTTCAGGCTGTAGGTCATGCTGTTTCTTCGACTCCCATGTGGATTGCTCCAATAGCTGACGATGGCAGGGCGCTGGCTCTTCATTATCGATGGTATCATCACCCTGCCACTCGCGCTGGCCGGTTATATCTTCTTCCCCAACATGCCCCAGGCGGGCAAGAAAACGTGGTGGACGAGCCATGAAGAGCATCTGCTCTCCGTGAAAAGGATGCAGAGTATCGGTCGTGCTGGCAAGCAGCCTTGGACCAGGGAGAAAGTACAACGAATCCTGCTGAGTTGGCACACCTATCTTCTTCGTAGGTTCCCGAGTTGTCCTACGTTCCCGGGCTTAAACTGACAGCAGGCGCAGCATTGTTATATATCGTCTGGAACAATGGGTTTCCCCAGGCCGCTATGGGATATTGGTTGAAAAGCTTCAATTCGAACCCTCCTCCGGTTCCAGGGAAGGCGTATTCAGTCGCGCAGATCAATAACCGTGAGTGTCTCCCCCGTTGTTGCGGGGAGCAGCATAGCTAATAACATCAAGTACCCCTTCCGACGACTGCTATTTTCATCGTCATGGCCCTGGTCTGGGGCTGGCTATCCGATGGACCCTGTCGAGGCGCTCGCTGGCCGTTCATCTATGCCGGTGCTGTCATCACGGTAAGCCGAGATGAGCCTGTTTGTTTTTTGCTCAAGTTTGATGAATGCAGTTCCTGACAGTACTTTCCCGGTGTAGCTTATCTTTTGCATTCTCCTGCTCAAGGTCCCTTTGTACTCGAACCTCAAGGGCCGCATGGTCATCTACTGGCTTAGCAACATTGGCGTAGGTTATACCACCCACAACAAGAGTTTGATCATACGTTCTCACGAGGACCGGATTTCTAGAACGGTGCAGGTCCCCTAATTCTGAGCTGGATCAATGAGATCTGCTCCGACGATACGGAAAAGCGAGCCCTGCTCGTTGCCATGGCTAATGACCTTGCGTATGTCGTTCAGGCGGTTGTGAGTTTCCTTCCTCACTTTTAAAGACCCAGGACCTAACGCGCTGGAATCCAAGGCCCCCAATTTTGTATGGAAGACATCGGCTTTTCCTCGAGCGGCCAAGGGGTATAGCTGGTCCATTGGGCTGCAAGCTTTGCTCAGTAAGTCCTTGCGACGAGCTTGATTCTTCTATGGGGCCGGAACACGCCCTGGTAAACCCGAGACGCCCAGCATACTGATTCGTTTCTAGTTGTCGTTACCGCTACTATCCAGGTGTTATTGGCGCTGGACAGAAAGAAGGCAGCCAGGAAAGATGCAGAGACCGCAACCGTACAGCCCGTTGATAGATCATCTCTTGAGGCAGAGGGCGGTGCTAAGCTGGCTGGGGTTTCCGAGGTCAAATACATTGGCCCGGAGCAGGTTTCAGAATGAGTCTTCACGTCGATACAGAGTAAATAGGGTTTTTACCAATCTCTAGAGCATTTAGCTTTCTAGCGGGCCTGGACTGGCTGTGCCGGATTTCCATACGGGAAACGTGCTATATATGACGGGCACAGCGCAGGTCTTAATAAGACGTGACGCGGCGGATGTTTTCCCTCGCTCTAAGCTCGTTGTGAAGACTTCCATCGGTGCTGGCCGGTTCGTTCTCAGAGTATCGTCTTTCAGTGGGATTCACAGGGAATGGCCCCCGTATAATCCTCTAGTCCAGTACGTACGGAGAGAGCAGAAAGCCCAGGACAGAAGTCTAAGTACATATTCAATGCATATCACTAAACCGCTCGGATTGGGAGTGGAAATTACCAGGAGAAAGCTGGAAGAGTTTCTGTCTTGGATTCCTAATAACGAAGTGACAGAATAGTACATGTGCGCTGGGCCTGGGTTGAGGGTTAGGGTAGAAAAGTCATATATGCTCCCCCTTGAACTCATATACAGAGATAGCTAATATATAGTACAGGAACTGATTATACCCATGGCCATACATCCCGCTTAATCAAAACAAGTTCATCACCCGCCCCAGCGCCATCACCGCGGACAAACGTCCACTGCAGCATATTCGGACTGATGACGGCAATCTTACTGAATCCGTAATGCTTCATATCAAGCACGGCCGTAATGTCTGTGATGCCCTGACCCTTGCCGAAGGTGCTGTGGCTTTCAATGTTGCCGGCCATTCCGTTGACGATGTGGGTGATGGATTTACCGGGGTTCGTGTAGTAGATGTTGTTGTTGAGCACGGAGTCATGGTCGATGGTACCGTTCGTTCCAAGGGGGTAGAGACGTTCGTACCAGTGGATATGACTGACAGACATACAGTAAGAAGGGGAACAGAAAAAGGTGCCCGGGGGGAAGGGGGGGGGTTACCCTGAGAGATAAACGTCAACCCCATGTTCAAGCAGGAGCTCCTCAAACGCATTGCGAATATTCTTCTGATATGAAGAATAGGCCGAGCTGTACATCGGCCGGTGGCCCATGACAATAACCCAAGGTGTCTTGGTGCGGTCGACGCTGGCCAGGTCCTGCGCCAGCCACTTGTACTGGGCGTAGGACTTGGTGTCGTAGATGCTGCCGTCGATAGTGCCAAATGGACCGCTATCTGTCACGAAGGTTTCCGAGGGCGTGGGATGTCTGTCCTTGCCCTTGACGTCCTCCTTGAAGTTCCACTCGGGGCTATAGGCGAAGTCGGTCTCCGTGTCGATTGAGACGAAGTGCGCCAGACCGTAGTCGAAGGAGTACCAGAAGTTGCTGACACCCCCTGTTTCATCGCCGGGCATGTAGAAGCGGTTCTGGTAGGCTGTGAAGTTTCTGTGGCATGTCAGTGGGAATTGGAGTAAGATAGAACTAGGGAAAAAAAAAAAAAAAAAACCTACCGCTGGGACGGCGGGCAGCTGTAGTAAGTAAGGTTAGCCTTCGCAGCGGTTCCATTGCTCACATCGTCGTTCAGATAGGCAGTCAAGACGTTGCCGGGCCCATCAAATTCAGCGCAGGCCGGCTCGTGGTTGCCGGGGAGGACCATGTACGGCACCTTGGTAGTAACATCGTTGATCCACTGCTGCCAGAGATCCCAATTGGATTCGTACAGGGTGCTCATGTCCCCTCCGTGAGGGCCACCCTGGCTCGGGATCTCCCCCGCGGGGACAGGCGTGTTGTACGAGTCCGGATGGTCGCCGGGAGGGAGTTCGCTGCTGGTGCCGTTGTAGCAGACCGGCCAGTCATCCGCACATGGAAGGATCCCCGAATACCAGTCGTCGGCATAGCTGAGGTCTCCGCCGTGCCATGCGAAGGCGGCTCCCTCCTCGACGGCCTGCACTAGATGGGAGAAGGTCCCCACGGCGTTGGTGTAGCCCATATCGTTGAGCACGGCTGCCGTGAACGGTGTGGGATCCCCAGCGGCCCGGGCCGTGGTGAACTTCAACACGGGCGACTCGGTCGTACCGTTTGCGGCAGAGATCCGGTAGAAGTAGGTTGTGGCCGGCGCCAGGTTGTCGAGCGAGACCTCGTGGAAGAACTGACTACATTGTGTCACGGCGGCCGCGGAGCAGGGCGGCGTACGGTCGTAACTGCGAACCATCAGCCTCATTCAATTCGGTCGATTCTGGATGTAGGACGTACGTGTGCGTAAAACCCGTGGCTACCTTGTCAAGCGCATAGGGATTGGATCCCCATTTGACCGACGGTGCAACACCCAAGCCAAAAGGAGTCTGGTAGTGGACATGGATGCCATTTGGGAGGTAGGACAGCGAAATAACATTGACATTGTTCGTGGGATTCTCCGACGCAGGCTTGACGGCGGGCGCTTCAATGAGACGGGGGTAACCCTTGCCATTTCCCTTGACCGTCGGATCGGCCCAATCGCCCACCGGCACTGTAGGACCAGTGTATGGATACGCTTCATCGACCACCGGCCGCGCGTGCACAGCCGCTGCCAGGAGGGCAACAGCCGCAGCAGTGGCCTTGGCCTTCATTCTGCAAACGGACGGAGAAGATGATAAGCAATAGAACCGGGGAAGAACAGAATGGAAGGACTGCAAGCTTATATAGCCTGCAATGGCCGGGCATTCATTTTAATTAATGTTTGTTACCTATCAGGTCCGCGATGTAACCTAACCGGCCTCACACCGCGAGGCCGACGGTCAAGGCCGACGGTTAACTGTTAACGTGTCTGGCGATTGATTGATTATTGGCTGCGAGTAAGCAGCATGGAATTATCCATTAACGGCTTGCAGGAGGAACACATCACATTCTGGATTGATTGGAGAGGAGTGCCTGGCACTGATGCCGGGAGCTGCGGCCTGCTGCTAACTATGCAGGCCCCGAAAGGCTTGATTTCGGTTCTTTCTCAATGCGTTCCACTCCGTTCTTTCGATTCATCGCACCCCAGACAAAAATTCAACTAACGGTTATTCTTCCCACAAGAACCCCTAGTTGGCTGTCTCCAGCTTATGGTCCGGGTGTGATGTGTGAATGGATACTGCGGGATTCTCTGTTGATGAGGATATACTATTTCGGACAGGTGGATTATCTCCGGTCCCGGATACGGAGTATGTATGTTCCGGAGGAAGGACCAACGTACGTATATCCTGGAGTTGTAGAAAAGAAGCGCATCGTTTAGAGCTTCAAGATGTACTAGAGACAGCAGTATATCGATATAGAGCGTTCACCACGATCCCTATGAATCCTACGGTATCCTTTTAGTATCTGGTATCCAGACGCCGCACCCCTGATCCACATCAGTCTATCTACACGAGTTGTCGAGCGGCACGAGCTCTTCCTCTCTTTGAAGCTTTTGGTAGATAGCATCTGGCATCGTTAGATTGAATCAAATCTCGCTTTAGCCCTTCACAGCAGCAAGGAATTCATTCTATTAACAAGGAGGATTTCCTATCTTTATATCCTTTAACTTGTTGTGCTTTATCCCCAACCAATATCAAGAGTGGATTTGCAGCAACTGGCCTAATTCCTTTATATTCTAAAGGAGTGCTGGAGAAGCTTCATATTAAACTTAAAACACCAACATCACTATCCTCTGCGCATAGCAACCAATCTTTAATAGATTAAAAAAAACACCAGTATATGTTGTGCCGGTTAGCGGGGCGCCGGAAATGGCTCCCATTGAACCGCCCCGCTGCCGCCCGCCACCGCCTGTCCTATACGGGAATCCCACTACCCCTTACAGCTTAGCGTATCCGCTTTGGGCACCGCGTCACCGTCTCGCCGCTTTTGCGCCCGCCGCCTGCCGCCTGATGCCTGCCGCACGATCTATATAACCCCGTCCACCCTCCCTCGAAAGACGACGCACTTTCTCTTCTACTTTCTCCTCCGCTGCCTGGCCGCCCTCCGGTGCACTGCCCCTTTCTGGCATGGCGCCGTCTACGTCTCCCCATTTCTCGCCCTATCTACCGTCGGAGTCGCCGACGGGTCGACCTATTGCTGACTATCGCTCCGTTCGTTTCTCAGCTATCCACGTCTCCCTTGTCCGTGTGCGCCGTCTTGCATGTGGCGACTGTCGGGCTACTTCTGTCCGTGAGATTATGGCGAATTGCATCCTGCGTTGTATGGGTTAAGCAGTGAGTGTAGATGCTCGTTTTCGCTTGATCTCATACTGATTGTAGTGCCTAGCATCCCTCCTGCTTCTCCTCCATGTATAGCGACTGGGAGTCCTCAGGTGAGGCAGGACTCTTCCACGCCGTCGGATGATCCTTCTCTTCGACCCCCACGGCGGGTCTGGGGGCGCAACTGACCAATGTTGCATCCTACGACATCCATAGCCGATCCTTGACCCATAGGCCTCTGTGCACGCCGAGCGTACTCTCTCATTTCGACGGCTCGCCAATGGCAAAATTGCCGCATGCGTCTTCCCTACGCCTTGGATCCCTGACGGGTCTGGAATGCGCCGCTTCGGGGCACAGGCCGACGCTGTTGGCGGAGAACGCTCCATCTCAATTTCCGCGCGGACCGGGTGGCTGAAGGTCGATACGTCAGTTGCTGCAGGAGTTGCCGAAAAGGGGTGGAATTCTGCTTCAATGGTTCTTCCCATCGACGGTGCGATGAAGGCGAAATGACAATTTGCCGACGAACGAAAGTATAAAAGGAATAGTCGAACCCGCGAGAGTCACAGGGTGAGAACGTGCTTTTCCGCAACACTTCCATGCCCCCCTTCACTCCCGTCTAATTATACCTCTTGCATAACCCTCACGAAGTCGCATTCCATCAACATATCCCAATTCTCTCTTGCCCCATTATGTTGCCTGTATTCCACGCTGATAACTTCAAGACATGGACTCCCCCCTCCCGCACAAGACGCCCCTCGTCAAAACCTCCATACCTACACGAACACGCTCCTCCTAACAAGCCCTCTTCCACCAAAATTCCCCATCCATCCCTTCCCCAAGCATTGCAATTGCCCAAGCATCAGCTCCCAGCGCGGCCCCCAGCCGAGGTTTGCGTCCATGCAAGTGCCGTGACCCCATCTGTTACTTTCCGGAGCCCTCAGTCCACGTCCCAGAAGTCACCTAGGCTGCACTCTGACATGACGACCGCCATATCAGCGCACGTGCAGCACGCAGAGCGGCGAGGACAGTCTCCCAGAAACAGGGCTAGTTCATCGTCAACTACGGACTTAGCCCTGTCACGCGATGTTCACGACGCTTTCGATGCTTCAGTTGATGCGCCGTTATGTCCAGACAACGTCTCGCGACGTCTATCGTCACCCAGCGTATCCAGCTCCGACGAAAGCTGGCAAGAGCTTCTCCGATCCGCGGACGAACAAAATGTCATTCCGGTCGACCCGGTGATCCTCACCAACAATGGTCCCTGGGAGACAGAAGACGAACACCAGCATATTCACGCAGCCAGCGATACTCTTATCTCGGAGACAACTTGTCCATGTCCTGACCCGCCGCCACTTCTACGTGATATCCCTGTCCAGTATCGACACTCTAACGCATATCCCGGGGTGCAGGAACGAAGCTCTCGTTCAGATAGCCCGCTTTCCACCAACCAGTCACACGCACAAGTATCTGCCGATAATAACGACTCCGAAGCCCACATTCGTGCGTCCGACAATCTCATCGGGGTCCAAAAGAGCGGTGCACAGTCGAAACCCCGCAAAAGGAAGTCGCAAGAATCGCATGGACAGCCACAACAGAGCAAACGGGTCAGAAAGTCTTCTGCAATCGCCTCGACGAAGAACTCGGGTTCATCTCTTCGTTCTCACTTCACGTCTGCATCGGTTGATGAACGCTTACAATTTATATCCTGGCTGTTCGAAGGCGCACTGCCACGTTGCATGTCCCAATCCGACTCAGGAGCACCTAAACGCATAGCACGGCCAGCAAGTCACTTGGCTCAGACAACTGGTTCTGCGGAACCTCATGAGAGCTCCCGTAAAGGCATGCCGTATTCGTCTGAAGAGCGGGACCTCCTATTGAAGCTAAGAAGAGACGAGAAACGACCCTGGTCTGAGGTCATAAAGTTGTTCTCAGAGGAGTTTCCGGGCCGCAGCCCTGGCTCCATTCAAGTATTCTGGAGTTCGACCCTCAAGAAGAGAGCACATTAGCACGGCATGCCTCCTGGCTCTTGTCTTGTATATACTTGCAGATTAATATAGTCATCGATCTTTGGCGTGATGTACGGGAAGCAGCAGGCGGGTGGACAACGCAGCCATCACGGCCCCGAAGTATCTCCGAATTCCGAACGGGGAACTTCCCACCTCATTAGGGGAGCTTCCTCTCTCCCAGGAACCCTTGCCAACCCCCAAGAACTTTCTGTAGCCCAGCATACCTTCTCGACGGACACCTGAAGAACATTCTGGTCCATTACAGAGGCCGCAGGATGTCAGCTTCCGACCAACCTGTGGCGAAGCGCGGGAGGCCTTTGGCCTTTGGGTTTTGTGCATCCAACACCATGGGGCCCCTGAAGGAATGTCATCACATTTCTGCCGGATGCCATTCAGCCAGCGTCTATGTCGACTTCCGAGATGTCTTGCAAGGAGTCGTTCTACTCAAAATTGGTCCTGGGCCGACGCATCCGGCCCCCAGTGGTTAACAGTCCGCCTGATGGACAAAAGGCCCTTCCCATCGACCCTTTGGTTCCCGCAGATGAGGGGCCGTGGGAGAGATCGGCGTCAACCTTTCTAGGTGACAACCCGAACCTTTCGGAGGCGATATGCTCATATCCAGACCCAAAACGCCTTTTCTCCAGTGCTTTTGACCAGGAGACTCCGCCATGTTTAGGCGGGACAAAGATGCTCAGTCTATTAGCGACCCCAACGACTGTCCCAGCGTTGCGGCCGGCTATCCTCCCTCTGGCAACTATTCAGTCCCGCGAACGGGGGTAGACAGTCCACGTCGCGCAAGTGAAAGCAACACGGACCGGATGGACAACTGCCCAAACGCGTCCGACCCTCTCATTCTTCCGCCCCAGAGGGGAATTTCTTTGTAACGCTTCGCACTCACTGCATGTCTCCACCGCTTGACAAGCGTTTGGGAACTCCTCCCTTTGTTGCTGGACGGTGCTCTGCCACTTCACACACCTACACCCAATGTGGTGAGAACTGGGAACGAAGACGGGAACGAAGACGCGCGGCCAGCCAGTCGCCTACCCTAGTGGACCAAGAGTAGCGAGCCGCGTGTAAGCTCCAGAAAATGTCTGCCTTGTTCGCCTGAAGAAGTAAAAATTCTTCAAAGGCTAAGGGGGTACGAGAAACAATCGTGGCAAAATGTAACAGAATCATTTTCGGACCGGTTTCCAGGCAGGAGCCAGCGCTCCGATCAAGTGTTTCAGAGTACGACCCTCAAGGAAAGAGCACATTGATCGAGAACGCAGTTTCATCGCTTGCGTTTTGCTTTGTGTTTCCCAGTCTACGTAGTGCGATAGTAGTTGTAGAATGATAGAGTCATGCTGGGCAACGATGGCCGAGTAAAAACCATACAGATGAGGGCATCTCATATCCTCAAGTGTCCCACTATCAACGCTCTTGGATCTTCGAAAACCTCTCTGAACCTGGACAGAGCTATTCATCAGGGCAGAGAATGGAGGACACACTGGAAATGAAATCCTCTGTGGACATGTCCTTGTTATCCATGAGGACCTTGTGGTGCTCGACCTTCTCCTTGATCTCATCATACGCTGCCAGGTCCTTCATCTTATCAGCGACAAATTTTTCGACCTCCTCTGTATCCCCATAGTTCTTCATACGCTCATCCCACCACTGCACGCCCTTGTGATTTCGCAGCTGCATACAAGGAAAGGTCAGATCATCAAAGAAGCCACTGGAAAGGAGCATATGGAGCCACATAGCGCCTGTGTCTCTGGACCATTTGACCAACTCAGTGAGTTCTCTCTGGCTACTTTCTTTCATCCTTGTCTCTTCCTCCTCAAGTACGCGTATGAACATCTCGAGACATCTGAAGTAGCGACCGGTAGCCTTTGGGGCCTCTCCCTCTTTGAAGTCCCACTCGTCGTTGACAGGACGATCAAGGAGAAGCCACCAGGGAGCAGATCCAAATAATTGAGCTGGCCCAGCATAGACCCACTCAATATCCACCACCCCAGCAATTGTAAGGTCATCCTTACTTCGAATGATCACATTTGCCATGCCGAAATCATCACATATAAGTTTGAAAGGGCCGCGATCATAGGTTGTATTTGTTAATTCAGGAATCAGAGACTTCAATATTTTCAATGCCGCATATCTTGATCTTGCACTCAGCGGCCCTGCGATTGAATTTGGTTGAAGCAGGAGCTGCTGCCAGTCTTGTTGGTTAACATATTCAAAGTATTGTCTAGTGGATTGGAGGCTGTGTGTCCAATCACCTGATGTCATTAGCCTAAGTTCATGTTTGAGGTCGTCCGTAGCACAAACCAAAAGTATTTACACCTCCTACCCTCAGAATCTCATGCCCCTTCCACGTGAGCGGCCGGCTAGGGGCAGCGAATCTTGTCTTCTGAGTTGGCAAGTTGCCAATATGGTTGAAGTCGATCTTGAACAGCTGCAACATAAAATGTGCCATCTGTCTGTAAATGTATTCAATATCGGTCTCAGGAATTTCTTCCTTAAGAAGTCTCAAATCACCCCCACCAAACACATCGTTAAGGCAAACGCCCTTGATGAAGTCCATCAGGATAAAAGGACCTAAACCAAGCTGATTTTCTTCTGCAAGTCCCCAAGCATAAATTTTGGGGACAGGTATCGTTGTCTTCTCATGTATGAGGAAGAGGGCTTCGACCTCCATAATCACCTTTTCATTTGCGTATTCGGGAGAAATGCTGCTAGCACGAGGAAGGCGGAGAAACCAGGTTGCTCCATCATCAAAAACAATTCGTTGGCCAACATTGTAAGACCCATTGAGGAATCCCCCATCTAGCTGACATGCGAGCTTTTCAGGATGGAAAGCAGAAGCCCATCTGCAAATACGTCCGTCCACACGAGCCGTATTTACCTTCTTCACCCAAACAGTCTCTTCCGCCGCGTGTAGCAGGTCGAGAGGCTTATTGTAGTCCATTGAAGGTCCAGTTGTTCGTGAGACACAAAGAAGCGTATAGTAAAAGATGAAATGAGAATGCGGACAACAAGCATAAGGAAAGTGATTTAACTTCACAGGGCTCGGAGTACTTGCGTACTGACCGCCAAGTTGCAAGATGCAGAAATATTGGGGCACACCCAACGGAAAAAGGGGCCACGATATGAGATAAAAAAAAAGGAAAATCGATTGCTACTCTTTAATTTGTCTATCAGATCCTCTGAGTCCTCAATGTAACTAGATGATTTAACCTTTATAAGAGTGAAAAGGAGAGAACAGGACGGGACAGGACGGGACAGGACAGGACGGAGCAGAATATAGGTTGATTGGCCAGATTCTTAACGTGGCTCTGGGCAACCATAGATCTCATGCCAGAACAATGCTGATCGTTTGGACTTCATCTATGTAGATAATGGGATATCAGCTACTGCAGAAAAAGCACTTCTAGATAGATTCGTATGATTGAGCCCGGCGAGCCAGCACAAGCATGTAGCATAATTGGTATATAAAGAGACCTGGATGCTCCCTCAGACCTTGACCCTTCTCTACCATCAAACCCATCGTAAATCGTGTCATAGTCTTCTCAAGCCAGTCAATATTTGCTGCTCTCCTAAATTGGCCAACTGAGTTGTTTTCGAACGTGCTACAATGCTTTCCTATACCACGAGCTTCCCGCCGCGAGTCAGAGTGGTTCGGCATGGACAGCGGAGTCGAGCGAGAGGGCGCCTCTATGGATGGTCTGGAAGTATGTCTTTATCTGATTATTTCTGGCGTTAGCTAACGTCTTAGGTTGTCCGTGCTTGGTTCACTATCAATCCTGATTTCCCTCCAGAGGATGTCGTCTGGCACCACAGCTTTGACGACGTCGTCAAAGTCATAGTATCTCTGCCATGCCAGCGTGGAAACGAAGAGCTCGTAGAGCTTGTCGTGCCCGAGTCTGATGCGGAAAGGGTTCGCCGTCAATTCAACATTGAATTGACTCTGCCGCTGGGCAGTAGAGACCCCATGGTCCTCTCCCAGAAGCCAGAAGCCTTAGCTCTCCAAAAATTTGAGGCAGGTCAAAAGCTTCGTGAGACATATCTTGCTTGTCAAGCGAAAGGCAACTTCGACGACCAAGCCCGCGCCTGGCTTGACCGACGACTCCAATGGGTATCCAATGAGCTAAGTACGCTTCTAAATAGTATCCAGGTATGTCCCGTCTCCGACTCCTTCACGACGACTAACGTATAATCTAAGACCGTGCGGGTATGGAAGACCATTTACCAGGGACCCGTAATGCGAGATGCCAAAAACAAAGGTGTGGAAGATCTGATCCTCGCAGAGGTTCATCTTGAAGATCCTTGCAATGCGTACGCTCTAGTGCCTCCCAGTCATCGCCCGGATGGTGCTATCCTAGTCGACTTGGTCATTCAACGGAGCGACTTTGCAGCTGTTTGCTCCACATATCCGCCGGTGAACTTCTCTCCCTTCAGCGATGGCGATCCCTTAGTCTTCTCATACCCACGTGGAGATAATAGCACGAAAAGAGCTCTGGCCTTGAGCGAAGTCCTTTTCAGATATCGCAGAGTACACGGGATCCGACAGTCCCAGGTCCAGGAACAGGGACGCCAGGAGAATCACGACCTTATCAGCTACTGGTTCAGTAAGTGCATAGAGAAAATTGAAGGTTATGTTAAAGAAACCCATGGTTGTGAGGTAAGATTATGCTGGATTTTGTCCTACAATTACTGACATCACAGACCAAACTTGTTTGGTGTCGCAATCATCAAGAGCATCCCATGACCGATGTTCAATTGAAAGGCCTTCACGATGCGGTTATAGCAGCAGTCCCTCTTCAGGAACCTAACTACCTTTGGGTTGCCGGCAACAAGACCGTCCATCCAGAGGGTGCTATCCTTGTTGAACTAGCCGTTCATCCAGATGGTGGTCATAGGGTTCTTCTCAAGTACGGTCCTGTCGAGGATTTTGATCCAATGAGTGATAAGGATCCCGTGGTTCTCGCCCAAGAAGGCGAGGATATGAATGCCAAACGGGTTGCTGCTTATAGGGATTTGGCGGCAAGATATTCTCGGTACCTTCGAGAAGAATGCCCTCACCTTGGCCCAATGGCCAAGGTCTGGGCTACTGTGAGGCTGGCTGGGATTAAGAATCAACTCTCGGTTCTTCAACCGAATCCCCTGGTTGTAAGAAGACTCCCTCGTTTCTTATCATGTCTGCTAACTCTTTAAGACCATACGAATCTGCTATCCGAGTTCCCAGCGTCACCCTTGGGAGGTTATTCTAGAGCGCGGCCTCAGGGATGTTGTCAGAGAAGCAATTCCCCTGAGCCTGAAAGACCACATGAATTATTGGGGAACAGTCCAAGTCGATCTTGCAGTTGAGCCCAGCGGTATCTCAAGAGTTGGACAGCTCTTTGAGTTGGTTCAATGCCAGAGATTAGGTGACGATGACCCTGTAATCCAGATGCAACCGGACGACGACCCCCATATGAGGAGATTCTATGGATACACTCATGTCTTATGGCAATATACAGAGGCCCGTGAGTTACGGCAGACCGACATGGCTTTGAGGCAATGGTACGAGAGGGAAATCGGGGAACTAGAGAATCTCATCGGGTCATTTCGGTATGCCTAATTTCTGATAGTCAGACATTGTATCTAGCTTAGTATGCTATGGGAACTGCGCTAATTTGAGTTTTGTTGGAGACATATCACCCTCCACCTCCATGAGTCAGGCTTAAGCTCAGCAAGTCAGTGTGGCAAAGCTGTGACTGAAGAGGAAATCGGTTCCTTTCCACTTCCTTCACCGATGACACACTCCAGCCCCATTCTGAACAGCGAGGATATCACTCAGTCTTATCCGACTGCCGTTGATCCGTCCGCGATGACGTCCTTACCACAGCGACCCCGAAAGTCCAGCGAAGACCCGGCTTATCGGCAACAATCGACGCGAGACCTGGGCAAGCACCAGGAAGCCGCTGGACGGCTATCTGCGGTAGCCGGAGGTACAGCATCACATGGGATTTTTCTTCAACCAGATCCTGTGGCAGTCGACGAGGTCCGAATCATCTATGCAGGGTTGATAATGGTGGAGAAGAAATGCATCGAGGTCCATAAGGCCAAGTCAGAGCCCTGCGCGCCCTTCGACAACGAGAAGTGGCAGGGCCTAGTCAGCCTTCACCAAACCCTCCTCCAAGAGCATCACGAATTCTTCATCGCCTGCCAGCGCCTGACCACCAGCTCCGTGCTGCGACGCCTGCTGGACAAGTACGCCATGCCCGGCCGTCTGTGGCGGTACGGCATTTACTCGTTCCTGGAACTTCTCCGACATCGCCTGCCCGAATCCCGCGAGCATATGCTAAGTTATGTCAACATTGCGCGTTCCATACTGTGTCTACTTCTGGACACTGTCTAGGGCTATTCAAGTACCTGGGCGGAGTGCCTAGGGAATTTATTTGAATATTGCATGAAGCTCGAGGGATTCGGCAGAGAAGAGCAAGAGGCATGGATTAGAGCTGTGAGGTCTTGGTATACTAGAGCTGCGGATATGGTTCCGGATGTCGGCCGGATTCAATACCACCTAGCCATCCTTGCCCGGCCTTACCTTCTGCTGCAGCTCTTCTATCACACAAAGTCTCTTGCCAGTGTGCGATCGTTTTCTGGAACACGCCAGAGGATTCAGGAGCTGTTCGATTCACCATTGGACAACCGGAACACAAATCCTAAGATCTTGCAAGCATTTGTATCGGCTCACGGCGCTCTCTTCAACCGAAACGCAGACTCCTTTCTTTTATCCAGCATCGAATTCTTGTCTTCTCTAGACAACTATATCACGCGAATTGGCCCGCTGTTTCTAATGCAAGGGGTTTACATTGCCTCATGCAACTTTGCCGCTATGCTGGAATACAACACGACCGACGCACTCCTGAAAAGTGAGTTCTCTAAGTTTACGCGACAACCGGATTGGACCAGCGATCCTCAGAGCACTGTCTCTGAATTTGTTGCTCTTGAGAGTTTTGTTTTCTACCGATCATTCTTCGCGTTCCAAACTATGTAGGTACTCCTGGACCAGGTCTACGATAAACACGTAGTCCCCGGAGTGAACGTCTGTCTGTCCTTTCCGTGGTGTCTATTGCAAACGGCCACTGGCATAAAGTACGCCGAGGTTGTCGTGCCTTGGGGGAAGCTTGTCAAATATTTGAATGGGATTGCTCAATTTCCGTTTGAAGTTAGGCTTGTTGGAGACCAGATGCCTTGGTCCAACGATATAGGATGGACACCCGAGGACATTCTGATTCGCGGACAAATCTGGAGTCAATCGTTTTATCCCCCTAGTTTCTTCGCAGATTGCCCAACGGAAGAAGATGAACGCAACATACCTCGGGCGACTTTGGAGAAATCCAGAAGACACAGATGTCTCTGGCTAGGAGTGAGACTTTCAAGTGTACGTCCTCCATACAACGTACATGCTGTGTCTAACACCGTTCACAGTTGGAACGATGGATTCTGTACGACAGAGACTCGCACGAATTCTCAATGACGCCGTTTGCCGAGGACATAGAAAACGAAGCCGAGGTTCACAATCCATTTACTGACCATGGAGAGCATGGGGAGTCCGAGTGAGATATCCGCCGATCTTGTTTTGGTACTCTAGCGCCTGCTTGCCCTGGCATCAGATGAATATCTGTATAGAGATGGCACTATGTCCGAAATGCGAAGGGTGAGGGAGGGAGACGCTGGACGCGTTTGGATTGATGGCGGGACGTGCGGCTAATTCCTATGATGTTTTCAGCGAGAGGTCATCAGTTCATTGTCCGCCGTCATGTATCCCATACCTGAATTTCAGCGACTTGGCTGGTGTCTCGAACAACCTTTTCTGTCAGGGTTCATCGGGGTTCCTTCCTGTTCGGTTCGGGCCGTCGGATCAATAATGTCTTCTCCACATGGCGCGCCTGAGTTCCTCTTCCTGGAATAGATCGTGTGAACACACTTCCCGGCCCGTAGATGTCCCTCGTATCCTCAACTTCGGGCAATCAACACAGAGTTCAATAAACCCCAAACTTGAACTATTTATAGGACAAGTCGTGAAGGCCCTTCTTCGCGGCTCCTGGATAACCATGTTCCCACGGCCCCTGGCAACGCCTAGATAATCCGGAAGGCGCGGAAAGTTAGTTAGTTAGTTATTATTATGATGAGGATATACTATTTCGGACAGGTGGATTATCTGATAATCCGGTCCCGGATACGGAGTATGTATGTTCCGGAGGAAGGACCAACATACGTATATCCTGGAGTTGTAGGGAGGAAGCGCATCGTTTTAGAGCTTCAAGATGTACTAGAGACAGCAGTATATCGATATAGAGCGTTCACCACGATCCCTATGAATCCTACGGTATCCTTTTAGTATCTGGTATCCAGACGCCGCACCCCTGATCCACATCATATTATTTAACGTCGCTTGGCGGTCACGTGGTGGGTGACCGCGGCCTCCCAAGCATATACTATCTAAAGGATCTAAATACGTGCGCAACGATCTAAATACATGCTTAAAGGAGACAAATTTGAGCACTATGTGCTGTAGAGTTGGGGAAGTTCCCAGCACTACCCTGGCTGGGGCTTTAAGCGGTAGAAAACCCTGTTTTGCCTCCCTATAGGTGAGAGGGGGAGCCAGTCCCTCTTTCCCAGGAAGATATGTGTTGACTGTACACTACTCTGTGTTTAGGTGGGCCCAGTTTGGGCATATATCCGTAAAGAAGGATGTGTTTTGCACAATGCGGCTGAATTCCTCAGCCCCAGCAGCAGTCCCTAGGAGCCAGTCAATGGTTTTTGCTGGCCCAGCTAGTGAGTGTTTCCATCTCTTCTTCCAGCACTTCCTGGTATGTGGGCAGAAGAAGAAATGTACTGGAGTCTTTAGCTTCTTGCAGGAGCAGGTTGCTAGATAGTTGGTATAGTGGAACTGTTTGTGATATGCTGAGAAGTCCCTATGCCCAGTGCAGGCTGTAATGAGCCTACTTAGTACCCAACGCGGTAGTTTGTGTTCCTGGGCCCGGCTGCTCTTCGTATGGGGGCAGATGCCTAGGTCTTGGTATGCCTGGGGTGCGTTGCGCATATACGCTGCCTGGGTAGCAGTACGGAGTTGTCGTTTCACCTCTCGTCTTAGGTATGCCGGAGAGGGGGGGATGTGGGAGCCATCCATGGCTGCTCCCTGCTTAGCTAGCCTGTCTGCCAGCTCATTCCCTGCGATTCCAGTGTGCCCTGGTACCCAGGAGACTCGTACGGGCCTGCGGGAAGAGGCTAGGATATACGGCAGGCTGAGCCACTGCGTGGAGAGCTGGTGGAAGGTGTCCGTGAGATGGCGTCTGTGTGGCGCGGGCCTGCCATCTGCTAGTAGACTGGCTGCTGCCAGGTTGTCTAGGAAGATGTGCAGCTGGTTGGCATATGCAGTGCATGGCAAACCCACTGCTGCCCGGAGACCTTCCACAGCACCCATGATCTCCGCGTCATAGACCTCTGTCCGGGGGCCTGATGGGCCTTGTCCCTGGGTGACTAGGGTGGAGCCGTAGTATATGGCGTATCCGTATCCAGCGCCTTGGCCCGTGTGGGAGCCATCTGAGTAGACTGATATGGCTAGTGGTGAGATGTGCCCTTCCCGGTGGGTTGGGAGCATGCGTAGTGGTGGGAGCTGTGGCTCTACCCGCCTGCGTTCTGGTGCTGGTGTGGGGATGCGTTGCAGGATCCTGGTGAGCCTTGTGTTGTATCCATAGTTTGGGGCTGCATGAATGCGTGCTATGGGGTGCTTTGCATCTAGGCCTGCGTATCTAGCAGCTGCCCTCTGGAGGGTGCTCTCCAAAAGGGCTTTTGGGTCTGGCAGGTCTGCCTCTCGGATGAGTGCTGCTGTGGGTGTTGTCTTGTAGGCTGGGAGGATTGCTAGGGCTGCTATTCGGAGTAGAGACTGGAGGGAGCTGACAGCCTTTAGTCGCTGTTGGCCAGCATAAAAGAGTTCCGCTCTGCTGAGGTTCATAGGATTGTGTGTGAGCGTCACCTAAGATATTCTATGTACACATGACTTGTGCCTCAGGCTGCTAACTTAGTCAGGATCAGGCCTGCTATGTTGGCAGCCTCCTTGCTAAGGCCGCAATGGTTGCTGGCCTTACAGTTCTTTCCCACTTTGCATGCATCTGGATTGGAATGCTTTATCATGGAGTTGGCACAGTTGTGGATTAAATTGGTTGTAGGGGGGACTTATATTTCATCAAGATGTTCAATCCATCATTTTAGAGCCTGTTCCTGCTCATTGCTCAAGAGTCCAGTCACTTTGGCATGTGTTGATCATGATGGAACTCCCCTAATTATCACGGTGCTGGACCAACGTACACCGTATGACGGTCCGGAGGCCCGTTCTGCCTGTACTGACCGCCCCTGCACGTGCCTGCGAGGAAATATCTTGAACCTCTGTCTCGATCTTGTTGTAGCTCTTCGAGCTACGTTCTGTCTACCTGCCTGTACGATAGCTTGCCTGCCTGCCTGCCTGTGTGTTCTTTCCAATCTATTTCTGTTTCCTGATCACCTGAATCTGCACCTTGACACTAATGTGGCAATGTAGTTGATCAACAGAGACATTGAATTCAATGGCTAATTTAGCAACAGACATGTTTTTTTGGTTTTAAACACCTCCACTGCTTCCAGAATTTGCTTCTCTTCTTCCATATAATTATTAGACATTGTGGGGTGGAAATAAATGAAGTTAAAGTCGTCAGATGGTAATCAGGCATTGAGGTTGGGCAGGCGTTGAGGTTGGGCGCACCTACAGGGGGAACGGGTAGGGGCGGTGTGGGCACGGTTAGTGTATAATGGATAAATATATATATCAGGATCTCTACTCTCCTCACAACACCTAGTGCTGTTTAATGGATATAAAGGATCACCATACACCAGTCTCCAGCCTTTCTAATCATGGTTAAAAATACCAGTCCACTAATACAGCATGCTATCCCTGTGATTATAATGGTGGATGTGGTTCTAAACCATAGTTGGAAAGACTAGAGATAATACTACACTGCAATGACTACCCGAACTAGCAATAATAGACTACTATCAACAATTATAGACAGTATACAAGGTATAATAGAAAGGCACAGTGCATGTCTCCTGTTCAATGAGGGCATCATTCTAATTCACGCTCTTACAACAATGCGAACACCCTGGCTATCTTGCTTTACCACTGGCACGACCACCTCGCCCACCACCCGAATGTCTGTCTCGTCCGTTTGGAACAACTCCAGCTGCCCGACATCATGAGCCCGCCGCACATCACCGGAGCCAAATGACCGGAACAACGTTGCCAGCGCGATATACATTTCCGCCATGGCCAGATTCATGCCCAGACACTGGCGGCTGCCCCTCCCGAACGAAACCATGTACCGGTCGAGTGAGGGGTTGTTACTCGTATCCAGCCATCGCTCGGGCTGGAAGCGGCGCGAGTCCGGGAAGACGGCCTCGTCATGATGCAGGTCGTAGATGGTCATGCTCACGGGCGTGCCGCGGGGGATGACCCATTCGTGGAAACGCAACTCCTCGTACGGCAGGATACGCTGCAGTCGACCGAGCACGCCGTAGGACAGACGCAGGGACTCCTTGATCACGGCAGTCAGGTAGGGTAGCCGTTGCGTCTGCTCAAGGGAAACGGGCCCCTCGTCGGCGACGTCGGTTGGCAAGAAGGCCTCATCCAGCTCCGTTTTGAGTGTGGACGTGACCTCCGGCGAGCTCAGCAGGTAGTAGCAGGCATAGGTCAGGGCTCTGGCGGTTGTCTCGCTGCCGGCGCTCACCAGAACCTGGGCCTCGGCTGCAAGGCGTTGAGGCGCTTTCTCCTGCACTGGCAATTTGCCACTCAGTAGTTCGCGGAAGATGGTTCGGTGGCTGGACTCATGACTGATGGTGGACGATTTTTCTTTCAAGGCCTCGATTTGGGCGATGAGACGCTGTAAAGGGGGAAGAGGTAGTCGTTTTATCATTAGCCCTAGCTCTGAAGAGAGCAAGCGAGGGACTGGCAAACCCACCCTTCGTTCAGACAATACCACATCAAAGGAAGGGCCTAGCCTTGTAACGACGCGGTCTGGGAGCAGCGCCATTACTCCGGCGATGGCTGTGAGAAACCTGAAATGCTTTGCAACGCGCGCCAGGCGTACTCCCCGGCGGCTGGCGTTCTTGTAACTGGGATCAAAGTCGGGCGCTTCCAGTCTATTGTATGACCGAGCAAAACAGTATTCCATAATGACATCTGACAGAAAGCGTCAACGAGCGAGCCCTATAGGCCTGGTCGTTCATTATGGACTACAGAAACTGACAACAGAGGCGGACACCAAATCACCTACCATTTGTCAGAGCAGAGAAAGCATGCGATACATTGATGGGCTCAGGATTGCCCCATCTCTCGACGAGCCGCCGCCGTAATATGCCCACCTTGGCCTGGATGATAGGCTGTAGCTTCTGCACGTTCTGCATGGAGAAGAAGGGGGCGATGGCGCCTCTTCTCATCCGGTGCCGGTCATGGTTCACCGTTGACAGAGCCGAGTCGGCCACGCCGGCGGCCCCAACCGTATCCCAGGCCCATTTGTCGCGTTTCCGACTGGGGCCGCCAGATGCATAGAGCGTCTCGTAAAAGTCGGATTCGCGGATGTGGATTTCGCAGGGGTTGATGCGCACGATAGGGCCGTACTGGTCATGCATTGACTGCACGACCCAGATGTACTGTCCGTTGCGGACGATGTCATGATAGAACTGGTACCTGATAGAGAGAGAGAGAGAACGATGGTGAGAAAGTATCTGAATGGCGAGTGAGGATGATGATGATGATGCATACAACTTACCACCACGTTGCGGCAGCGAGCTTTGGGCCGGGAAACTTGGACAGCGGACTCCAGTACAGCCGGTAAACAGCAAGACCGACGCTGTAGGCAATGAAGAGCCCTGCCAGCTGGGGAAATGCCTGGAAGGAGGCGAACAGCATGATCGGAAGGGTGGTCCTGCATTCGACCTCCCACTGAATTAGGGACGTGGAATTGAATCAGGTTAAATGGTGTTGGTGAAGGAAGGCTTTAATGTCTACTATTATCAATGACCGTCTTATGATCCATCTGAGCAGCTGCCAAAACGCCTTTTGAATAATGCTAGCACGCGTCTTGAAATCGAAGAGGCGTATGGCTTGTCCAGCAGACAGGAGGATTTGTTCTGGCGGCGATTTCCGATGAAAAACGCCGACAGCCAAAGAGAAATAAAAGGCAGAAAAACAAAACCGCCGGCGATTTTCCATCTGCAACTGCCTTGACCGCAGCCGTAGAGGGGACCGGCAATCCTTGTTGCTGGCGTGCAGAGGCAAGATGGCTGAGTTCTTGCAGTCTACATGGCGTTACGTGCACCAGCCAGTATACATAGTAGCTCTAACCTTGCGGGTGCATTTATCCTCTGCATTCATATTCAGCAGTCGACGTACAACTCTTAGTCCAAGCCTTGTTTCATCCACCATAGTCTGGAAGATAGAGCCCGACAGGACTACGTGCTAGCATCATGACCAGCACCAAAGAGGTGTACCTCTTCCATCGCGATGGCTTTGAGAAGAACAGGTTCGAGGAAGCACAGGCCTGCTTCTTGTCATCTCTTTTCTGATTGTTAAGCAAGGCTGAACAAACAACACGACCTGCTGGTCAGCCTCTGCAACCACCAGTTGCTGCATCCGCGCATCCCAAAAGATGCGATCCGTCGAGTGGCCGATATAGGCACTGGGTCGGGGTAAGCAACTGCATTTCTCCTGTTTTGGAACCAAGAGGGGAAAAAAAACGTCCTCTAATGAACTATGCTATAGGATCTGGCTGGAAAATGTCCGCCAAACACTCCTCGATTCCTCCATGCCCGCTGAGAGAGAATACGCCGGCTTCGACATCTCCGCTGCCCATTTTCCAGCCCAGGATGCCCATCCCGCCCTGCGCACGCGGTACATTGTCCACGACATTTTACAACCGTTCCCGGACAAGCATCACGGCTCCTACGATGTAGTCCATGTGAGACTGATGGTGCTGGCGCTCAAAAAGAACGAGATACGCGTGGCGGCCGCCAATGTTGCCGCATTGTTGAGTAAGTCGTATCCCGCGCCGCTGCTCCGGCGGTTTCCTTTCCCCTTGCGAATCTGAAGGTTTGTGCTTGAAGAAACTGGCGGATACTTCCAATGGGAAGAGATCGAAACGCGAAACATGTCCTTTGACCCGCCGTCGGAAACAACGACCCGAGTCCGGGACATCATGCGTGCGTCGTCGGCCGCCTCGGGGCTCACGAACGCCCCGGCCGTGGAGATAGAGCATGCCTTTACAACTCTGGGTCTTGCGGACGTGGTCGTTGAGGATTACAGTTCCTCCCACAACAGTAGACTGGAGCTCATGGGTGCGGTGCGCGAGTGGAGCAAAGCGGGCGCCAGGGCCGGGTTGCCTTATGCTGTGCTACGAGGCCAGACGGCCAAGAACAAGGACGAGGCTGGGAGAATGGCGGCGGGGCTTTTGGAGGCGTACAATGCCGACATTGACGGGGGGATTGTGCCTAGCTTGCCGCTGCGGATGATATTGGGGAGAAAGGCGTAATGGTTTTGTGTATTTCTTGGTGGGAAACAGCAAGAGCTAGTATGAATCAACATCCGAAGTACTTCTAATACACGACACTAAACCCCCAATGAAACTATCTGTATCTGCATCCCACATGGTCAGAGACCCAACATTGTCCGCTTGACTGCACTGAGACATGAGGCCACCTCCCTGAAACCCATTTACTTGTCGTTCATGCCAATCTTCCTCCAAGAGAAGCCAAAGCTCAGCAAGGTCGCCACAGCAGCAGTGGCTGTGGGGAGAAACTATAGCAAATGCACCAAAACCAGCCATGTTAGAAGACCAAGCTCATCATGGAAAAAAAAGCAAAAGGCAGCAGGCACACTCACAAACGCCTTGGTCAATGCCTCGTTATACGCAAGTCGCACTCTGGGGAGCTGGTCCGCAGGCACCGCTTTGGTATATCCGGTAGCTCCTGCATCCAGGACCATGGCGGGATCGACATTGGGGACGTATTTGTGCAGAGCCGGCGTCAAGCAGTTCTGGAAGATGGCCTGCGCCACCGAGATGGCAATCGACCCGGTCAGATATTGGCACAGGGCAATGGCCGAAGTGGCAATGGCAATGGCTTCGCGGCTCAGGTACTCCTGACTCGCGACAAGGGGCTGCAAAGGAGGAAAAATGTGTTGTCAGCGTAATACTCCCAGTCATGTCTTTGCATGCCGTCTGAGAAAAAGAAACTTGCCATGTTCATTGCGGCCCCACGCCCGAAGCCTGCAATGGCCTGATACCCAATCCATCGTCCCTGGCCGATGTCCGGGGTGAAGGTGGTGATCAGACCGGTGCCAACTGCTGTCAACGCACTGCCGACGATTGCCCACGGGGGAACGTAATGCAACTTGCGCACTGCGGGAGAAGTTAGCAAGTGACCACTGGTGATGTGACCTTGGACCTGACCAAGTAAGCCCGATATCAGGGATCCCACAATCTGGCTGATCATGGTTGGTAGCAGCATGAGGCCGCTGTTGGTTGGCGAGACGCCGCGGACGGCCTGAAACCACAGGGGCAAGTAGTATCCCACCATAATGGTGGCGCCGCCCTGGAGACCCGAGATCCAGCAGCCGGTGAACAGATTCCGCTCTCGCAGAAAGCGAGGTGGAATCAAGGCGTCGTCGTGCCGATACATGGACCACGCGATGAAGAGGACCAGCGTAGCGCCGCTTCCACAGAGAAGACCGATCACCGTGGCCGAGTCCCAGGGATGCGTAGTGCCGCCCAGATTAATGCCGGTCAGAAACAGGGTACAGGCGCCTGCGAACAGCACAAAGCCAACGAGATCGAGCTTGGTGGGAAGGGTGACCAAGACGGATGCCGCAGGTGGTTTGGACATTTGGTCGGGCACATGGATCAGCAGCATGATGAACAGGACGAGGCATCCTGGGGGGATAAAAACCCAAAAGCCTGGCCATTGGCACACACACTCGTTAGACGTGTACCAATGCAGCCGCCTGGTCCAAAGACGAGAACGACAGATAAAGACAGAACTCACACCAACGCCAGCTGACATGCTGTGTCAACGCACCCCCGATCAGCGGGCCAACGATGCCGCCAATAGAAATCATGGAGATGCCAACAGCCGTCACCGTAGGCCGAATCTTGGGCGGCGAGCAGGCCGTCAAGATCACAACAGCTCCGTTGAAGAGACCCGAGGCGCCCAGTCCTGTGACTGTCCTGCCAGCGATGACCATGTTGCTTGATTTTGCGAGGGCACAGACGAGGTTTCCCAGCTCGAAGATGGCCATGAAGGCAACGTACGTGTACTGTTGGAGAGGAAACAAGAAAACCAGGTCAGCGGTCGTGTGCTTGATCGGTATCCAAGGGATAGAGCTCTGCATACTTTCAGATGAAAATAGGTGTATAGTTTGCCCGACAGCGGTTGCGCCGCACATCTGTGCGTTCGGCGTCAGGAAAGTTGCGTGGAAACACACATGGGACCTCTCAGAGGTGCGATGGGATGGGATGGCATCTTACAAGGCGAGAAGGTAGGCCGAACCATACCAATTGACGTCTTTGAAGCTGTCAAAGTGGTTGGAGATTTGGGGAAGAGCCTGAGTCGTATTAGCAGCAAGAAAATACGAAAGAAACCCTATGGAGAAGTCACAGTTGAGACAATATTAATGTCCAGCCCCAGGAAAAGCATGCCCACCACCAGGGCCGTAATGACATTATACAGAGGAATGCCCTTCAGGTAGGGATACCGAGGCCCTGAATGACTATCATCATGGTTCTCGTCACCCTCCAGTAATGCTTCCCCAGTCGAAGGGCCGTCAGTCTCTGGCCCCGTGTCTTTCTCCAGATCCGATCGACTGACGACTGTCGAGGAGTGTTCCGGCGCCGAGATGGAGGTGATTGACTGACCGACCGACTCAGACTGCGAGAGGGAGGACACCATGGTGGAGGCACGAAGAACTGGCGAGTCTGGAGGGGAAGGGTTGCGAGAGGCATGCAAGAGTATCCACGCTGGTAGGTAGTAGCAGTAGTAGTAGTAGTAGTAGTAGTAGTAGTAGTAGTAGGTATAGGTATATTTGAAGAACTGAAAGAAAGGGTGCCTCCAGGGACGCTTTTATACCCAGAAGCTGCGGACTCATGCCCATGCCCATGCAGCATCCCATCAGGATCTCGCCGCGGCCAGGCTGTCTCCAATGTCTTTCCCTCCATCCATGTTGCTTGGGTGATTGTCCGAGGCCAGCCAATCGGACCCCAGGACACACCAGGGCAGCATTTGCAGCTGTTGGCCGTGGATCCGCCTGGGGAATCGCTGGATTTTCGGTGCAGAAGCGGTAATTTGGCTGCTCTGGAAAAGGCCATGCCAGTGGCACATCCATTCTACTTCCTTTGCCGTTAGTTAGTTAGTTATTGATGAGGATATAGTATTTCGGACAGGTGGATTATCTGATAATCCGGTCCCGGATACGGAGTATATATGTTCCGGAGGAAGGACCAACATACGGATGTTGGGACAACACAAGGTGTAATAGACAAGCAAGAGGAAGCGCATCGTTTTAGAGCTTCAAGATGTACTAGAGACAGCAGTATATCGATCTAGAGCGTTCACCACGATCCCTATGAATCCTACGGTATCCTTTTAGTATCTGGTATCCAGACGCCGCACCCCTGATCCACGTCAGTTATTATTATTTGTCGGTGGTTCCCATGGCTCAGCTCCTTCCTAGTTAAGTTTAGTCCACATTAGTCAGCGCACTGTGTAGATAGTTCGCCCGGCTCCGGGCCTCCCTAGCTAGATCAACCAACTCAGCGAGTTCAACCCCCTCCAACATTATTTAACGTCGCTTGGCGGTCACGTGGCGGGCAACCGGACGTGCCTCCCAAGCGTATACTATCTAAAAGGATCTAAATACGTGTGCAACGATCTAAATACATGCTTAAAGGAGACAAATTTGAGCACTATGTGCTGTAGAGTTGGGGAAGTTCCCAGCACTGCCCTGGCTGGGGCTTCAAGCGGTAGAAAACCCTGTTTTGCCTCCCTATAGGTGAGAGGGGGAGCCAGTCCCTCTTTCCTAGGAAGATGTGTTGACTGTACACTACTCTGTGTTTAGGTGGGCCCAATTTGGGCATATATCTGTAAAAAAGGATGTGTTTTGCACAATGTAGCTAAATTCCTCAGCCCTAGCAGTAGTCCCTAGGAGCCAGTCAATGGTTTTTGCTGGCCCAGCTAGTGAGTGTTTCTATCTCTCCTTCCAGCACTTCCTGGTATGTGGGCAGAAGAAGAAATGTACTAGGGTCTTTAGCTTCTTGCAGGAGCAGATTGCTAGATAATTGATATGGTAGAACTATTCATGATATGCTGCAAAGTCCCTATGCCCAGTATAGGCTGTAATGAGCCTACCTAATACTTAACATAGCAATTTATGTTCCTGGGCCTAGCTACTCTTTGTATGGAGGCAGATGCCTAGGTCTTGGTATGCCTAGGGTGCGCTACGCGTATATGCTGCCTAGGTGGCAGTATGGAGTTGTTGTTTCACCTCTTGTCTCAAGTATGCCAGAGAGGGGGGGATGTGGGAGCTATCCATAGCTGCTTTCTGCTTTGCTAGCCTATCTGCTAGCTCATTGCCTGTGATTCCAATGTGCCTTAATACCTAAGAGACCTATATAGGCCTGTGAGGGGAGGCTAGGATATACAGCAGGCTAAGCCATTGCTTAGAGAGCTAGTGGAAGGTGTCTGTGAGATGATGTCTGTGTGGTATGGACCTGTTATCTGCTAGTAGACTAGCTGCTGCCAGATTGTCTAGGAAGATATTTAGCTAGTTGATGTATGTGGTGCATGGCAAACTAACTGCTGCCCAGAGACCTTCCACAGCACCCATGATCTCTGCATCATAAATCTTTGTCTAAAGGCCTAATGGGCCTTGTCCTTAGGTGACTAGGGTGGAGCTGTAGTATATGGCATATCTATATCCAGCACCTTGGCCCGTGTGGGAGCTATCTGAGTAGACTGATATGGCTAGTGGTGAGGAGATATGCTCTTCCTAATAGGTTGGCAGTATGTGTAGTGGTGGGAGCTGTGGCTCTACCCACCTGCATTCTGGTGCTAGTGTAGGGATATATTGTAGGATCCTGGTGAGCCTTATGTTATATCTGATGTGGATCAGGGGTGCGGCGTCTGGATATCAGATACTAAAAGGATACCGTAGGATTCATAGGGATCGTGGTAAACGCTCTATATCGATATACTTGTCAAGGTGCGGATTCAGGCGATCAGGAAACAGAAATAGATTGGAAAGAACACGCAGGCAGGCAGGCAGGCAAGCTATCGTACAGGCAGGTAGACAGGACGTAGCTCGAAGAGCTACAACAAGATCGAGACAGAGGTTCAAGATATTTCCTCGCAGGCACGTGCAGGGGCGGTCAGTACAGGCAGAACCGGCCTCCGGACCGTCATACGGTGTACGTTGGTCCAGCACCGTGATAGTACGCCCCCTCTTCTATGCCGAGCTCCGTCGAGGCAGGGGGCCCGGTTTCTGGGGGTACCGCCGATGGAAGTTGGCGACTATTTCTTGTGAATTTCGCAGGTACTCGGCAGGCTCTTCAGTGGGTGTGTCATATCCAGCCCACTTTACAGTGTATCGCAAGCGTGGGCGTCCCCAGCCCCGGCGCTCCCACCGGGAATCCAATATGTCTTCAACGAGCCATTCCTCCAACCCGTCTACTTCGACAGGTGGAGGTGGGTCGGGCCTCTGGCCGGGCAAGGGATTGTTGGCAGCCGGGGTTAGTAGGTCAACATTAAAGACTGGATGTACACGGATGCTAGTCGGCAGGTCCAATTCGTAGGCATGTGGGCTGATCTGACGGAGGATGCGGAATGGTCCCAGGTTCTTCCAGTCTAGTTTCTTTTGTGGTCTTAGTGTGCGGATATTACGGGCGTTTAACCATACAAGTTGGCCAGTCTGGTACTGGTGAGCAGGTTGTCGTCGTTTGTTGGTCTGCTCTTCCCAACGGGCCTGAGCAGATAGGATTTCAGCTCGTGCGAAGTTAACAATCTGGCGCATCTTTGTTGTGAAAGCGTCAGCATCACGGGTGGCAGGGAGGTTAGCTGGCTGAATAGGTTCGAAGCCCATAGTTGGGTGGAACCCGTAGTTGGCAAAGAAGGGTGACATGTGGGTAGTCTCGGATTGGGCAGAGTTCATCGCGAATTCAGCTAGGGGCAGCCATTGGGCCCAGTCATCCTGTAGATAAGATACATAGGCACGGAGGTATCGTTCTAAGACCCCATTTAAGCGTTCAGTTTGGCCATCAGTCTCAGGGTGGTGGGCAGTTGATAACAGGCGTTGGATCTGGAGACGCTTGGTTAAATGCTTCCAGAATGAAGACACAAATTGGGGACCTCGGTCAGAGATAATAGTCCTAGGCAGGCCATGCAGTTTCCAGACATATTCCAGGTACAGGTAGGCTACTTTCTCCGCGTTGTAGGTTTCCTGGCAGGGTATCAGGTGTCTCATCTTGGTCAGGCGGTCCACTATAACCAGGATTGAATCAAAACCCATGCTCTTTGGGAGGTGTGTGATGAAGTCCATTGAAATATCTTGCCAGGCACGCTCAGGAACTGGTAGTGGGCGTAGGGCTCCTTGTCGAGCTTCATGGGAGGGTGTAATACGGCGGCAGACATGGCAGTTGGCAATCCATTGTTCCACATACTTGTACATTCCAGGCCAATAGTATTCTCGAGCTAGGATTTCATAGGTCTTAGAGCGTCCAGGATGTCCAGCAGTGGGTTTGTCATGTGTGTATTGAAGTAATTTCGCTCGCAGGCTGTCGTTATCAGGTATGTACAGGCGGTTCCGGTAATAGAGGTACTGGCCACGGCGCTGGCAGTCAGCCAGGGTGATAGCAGGGTGATGGGACGCCTTCTCATCCACAGCCTTTAGGATTGATTGTACTAGGGGGTCAATGGTGTAGGTTGTTTTTATTGGTTGTTCAATTTCATTGGGTAGAATAGGTTCAGGTTCAGCGGGTTCAGCAGGTTCAGCGGGTTCAGCAGGTTCAGCAGGTTCAGCGGGTTCAGCAGGTTCAGCAGGTTCAGCAGGTTCAGCAGGTTTAGCAGGTTCAGCGGGTTCAGCAGGTTCAGCGGGTTCAGCAGGTTCAGGTTCAGCGGGTGCAGCGGGTTCAGCAGGTTCAGCAGGTTCAGCGGTTCAGCAGGTTCAGCAGGTTCAGCGGGTTCAGCAGGTTCAGCAGGTTCAGCAGGTTCAGCAGGTTCAGCAGGTTCAGCAGGTTCAGCGGGTTCAGCAGGTTCAGCGGGTTCAGCGGGTGCAGCGGGTTCAGCAGGTTCAGCAGGTTCAGCGGGTTCAGGTTCAGGTTCAGCGGGTTCAGCAGGTTCAGCAGGTTCAGCAGGTTCAGCGGGTTCAGCGGGTTCAGCAGGTTCAGCGGGTTCATATGTCTGGGCGGCTAATCGGGTCTTGGGGGGTTCCTTAGTGTCTAGGCCAACGATGGTTCGTGGGGGGTCATCAGGGTGGTAAAATTGACAGGTTTGGGTCTTTGTGAAGTGCACCTGTTTCCTCATCTGTGTCTTAGGTTCTTGGGCGTCAGGGAACCCTCCCAAATTCTCTCTCTTCAGCACTACCTGACTCTGGTGTCTAAGGCGTTCATCCCCCTCCTTTGGAAGGTCCGCTGACCTCCGTGTCAGGGCATCTGGTTTTGCTCCTTGTTTGCCAGGGCGGTATATCACTTTGAAGTTAAAACGGGACAGGAATTCAGACCAGCGGGCTTGACGTCGATTTAGGAGCTTAGTGGACATAAAATACTCCAGGTTGCGGTGATCAGTTAGGACACGAATTGGGGATGGGGATCCCTCTAGCTCTGGGCGCCATTCTTCAAAGCAGCGCACAATGGCTAGTAGCTCCTTGTCATAGATCTCATAGTTGCATTCCGTAACAGAGTGCTTCTTAGAGAAGAACGCGACAGGGTGAAGTATCCCATCATCATCATACTGGGATAGGACTCCTGCTGAGACATAATCAGATGCATCAGTTTCCAGAATAATCTCTCGGTCCCAATTAAATGGTTTCAGGATAGGTGCTTTAGTGAAGGCTTTCTTTAGGGCTTCAAAACTGAGCTGGCAGGTAGTAGTCCAAGCAAACTTGACATGCTTCTGGGTTAGGGCAGTCAGCGGTGCAATTATCTTGGAAAAGTCCTGAATAAACCGACGGTAAAAATTGGCAAAGCCAATAAATGCTTGTACATCCGAAACAGAGGTGGGTACAGGCCAGTTAGAGATGGTCTCAACCTTCTCAGGGTCCATCTTGATCCCATCTCGTCCAATAATAATACCCAAGAACTTGGTTTCAGGGACAATAAATTCGCATTTAGCTAGCTTGGCATATAGGCCAGCTTTCCGTAGACGTCCAAGGACCAGGCGGACATGTTTGACATGTTCAGAGCGGGTTTTGCTATAGATTAAGATGTCATCGAGATAGGCGGTACAGAAGACATCCAGGTATTCAGCCAGGGTATGATTGATATATCGTTGGAAGGTAGCAGGGGCTCCTGTCAAACCAAATGGCATAACAAGGGATTCAAATAGGCCTAGGCGAGTGCGGAATGCGGTAAGGTATTCTTGACCCTTCTTGACACGGATGTTATTGAATGCAGAGATAATGTCAACCTTAGTGAAATATTTCATGTTTGCTAGGTTGTTCAGGGTCTCCTTGACTAGTGGTAATGGGTAACGGTCCTTGATGGTGATGGCATTCAGTGCACGGTAGTCCACGCAAAATCGGAGTCCCCCCCAGGTTTAGCAACAAACAGGACAGGTGAAGCAGCAGGTGAAGAGCTTGGGCGGATAAACCCCTTGCGCAGGTTGTCCTCAATCCATTCCTTTAAAGCTTGTAGTTCAGTACGGGACATAGGGTACAGGGGTCCAAAAGGAGGCATCTTTCCCTCAACCAGGCGGATATCATGGTCACAAGGACGGTGGGGAGGCAGCTGTTCGGCCTCTTTTGGGGAGAACACATCAGCAAAGTCCTGAAATTCGGTAGGCAGTGAGGTAGTGGTATCAGTTGGAGTTCCTTCAGGGTTATTGTTCTGTAACAGCTCATTGATCTGGTTTAGTGTGATGGCATATATCTTGTATTTCCTTCGGGCATAGGCAGAACAGGCTCTCAGGGAGACAGGGGCAATATCATGATCTTTCAATACAGGCGGGCGGTCTGGTAGGTGGTGTGGGCGAGCTTTAGGTGGGATATCGTGTAATGCTTGAATCTTGGAGATTTGAGAGGGTATGTTGCAGTGCTGGCGGCAGTAGTTGCTGTCAAACAAGATATTGTGGGCTGCAAAGCCAACTCTTGGGTCATGCTTCTTCAACCACGGTAAGCCCAGTATGATTGGAAAATGGGCAAGCTGGGTAACTAGGAATGGGACATCCCTTTCCACATGGTCTTCAATTCGCAGGGTGGCTCGGACAAAATGTTTGATAGATCCTAGCTCTACTTCAGTCCCATCAAACCCTGTCATTCGGATATGGTGTTTCAGAGGGTGCAGGGTCAGGTTATGGTGTCTAGCCCATTCTTTATCTATAAATCTTGTTCCTTCAGCTCCGGAATCTAGCATTGCATAGGTTGGGCACTCTTTATCTTGTTGGGTTAGGCTGGCAGGTAGGACCATCAGGTTAGATCGCTGGACTTCTTCCTCAATAGGCAGGCCTTGGACAGCAGTCATGGAGATTCGGAGATTGCGCATAGTTGAAGCCTGATCGCGACTTAGACCAGGCTTACGCCTTTTGCTGAATATTCAGGTTCAGAGGACCCATCAGAAGCTGGGGAACGGCCCCTTGGGGGGCTCCTGGGTGGTGAGTCGTGTAGTAACTGGATATTCCCACTGGCTAATTGAGTTGGGCGGTTGTCAGGGTGGGGGCAGTTTCGGACTAGATGATCTTTAGATCCACATCGGAAGCATTCCCCTTTCTCACGGCGTGTTAGGCCCAGGGATGAGGCACGGCGGGATGTAGATAGGTCCATAGGCTCCGGATGAGGCCCTAGGGTTGGCTGGCGTAGTTGTGTTGTGCTAACATTGGGTGTCTTAGGTGTAAACTTCCCTTGTTGACTCCGGGCGGGTTGGATAGGGCTGGTTGGATAGGTACTCCGGGTGGCTCTGACATAGGTGTGAGAGGCGGTATCATACTGCATGCGACGGGTCTCCAGATTCTGCAGGAAGGTTGCAAGCTGGTGATAGTCACCTTCTGGGGGCTGGTGGTGTAAAAGCATGCTTCGTAGTTCCCTGTTAATAGCTTGTTCCAGGAGTGTTGGTAAGGCAGCTTCGGGCATTTCCCCTTCTAGGGCCAGGCGGTGGAATTCAGCAAAGAAGATGCTGAACTCCTTATTACCTTGTCGCAGACGGAATAGAGTGTTACGGGCATTGCGGGCTCGGTTTGGATCCCCAAAGGCGCGTTCCAATATATTCAATATTTCTTCATAGTCAGGTAGCTGGCACGTTCCGCCATGTAGGTACGGTAGGATCTGGTCATAGGGAGCTCCCTTCAGGCGGCTGGTCACGTATGTCATACGGCTTTGTGGTGTTGGAAACCGGTCCTGGTTGACAGTCATCTTCCCTCGGATCTGGGTGACAAAACGGCGGAGGTCCTTCCGGTCTCCGTCAAAGGGGTCAGGGTCAGGAAGTCGCTCTGAAAGGTGGGCGGAGCTGGTAGATGGGGGAGTAATCGACGCAGGCGCTCCCACAGGAGTAGCTGCAGGGCTTTTAGCAGCAGGTTCAGGGGTGGGCACAGGCAGTGGGGTGCTGACGGTTGGCATGGTGGCATTGATGGCTTTGTGCTTGTCCATTACAGCCTCCATATATTGCTGCTGGGCTTCCCTAAGCTGTGTCTTCTGATAATCTACCACGCCTTGGAGGCGGGTGCTGTTCTGCTGTTCCCCGACAAGCTCAGTCTTCAGGTTTTCGTGCTCTTGCTGGACGGCCTGGTTCTGTAGCATCAGATGGTCAATTTGTCCCTTCAGCTCAGCCGTGATCGTTTCATTCCGTTCCATATAATCGTAGGCTTCACGGAAGTAGTGGTACCACTCCGTCAGGTGGTTGGGGACGTGAGCTGCGAAGCTCTCTTCGTTGCCAGGCAGGAAGGGTGGTCGGGGGCAGGCATTCGTAGACATCATGTTCTTCCCAATAGGAGGAGCTACGTAATGTCAAGGTGCGGATTCAGGCGATCAGGAAACAGAAATAGATTGGAAAGAACACGCAGGCAGGCAGGCAGGCAAGCTATCGTACAGGCAGGTAGACAGGACGTAGCTCGAAGAGCTACAACAAGATCGAGACAGAGGTTCAAGATATTTCCTCGCAGGCACGTGCAGGGGCGGTCAGTACAGGCAGAACCGGCCTCCGGACCGTCATACGGTGTACGTTGGTCCAGCACCGTGATAATACTGCTGTCTCTAGTACATCTTGAAGCTCTAAAACGATGCGCTTCCTCTTGCTTGCTTCTTACACCTTGTGTTGTCCCAACATCCGTATGTTGGTCCTTCCTCCGGAACATACATACTCCGTATCCGGGACCGGATTATCGGATAATCCACCTGTCCGAAATAGTATATCCTCATCAATATCCATAGTTTAAGGCTGCATGGATGTGTGTTAAAAGGTATTTTATGTTTAGACCTGCATATCTAGCAGCTGCCTTCTGAAGGGTATTCTTCAAAAAGATTCTTAGATCTGGTAGGTCTACTGTAACGGGCCAGAGCTAATGGATAGGCGCATGTGTGTTCGTATTACTAGGTAGGCCTGCCTGTGCCGTGAGATAGGTAGCGAGGGCGGTCTAGGACGGCAGAACCTCACGTGTACTAACACCCCCCCACGCACGAGTAGCCTACAAACTATGGAATCAATCTATCTTCTTCTGCCCACATACTAGGAAGCGCTGGAAGGAGAGATGGAAACACACACCTGTTGGGCCGGCAAAAACCATTGACTGGCTCCTAGGGACTGCTGCTGGGGCTGAGGAATTCAGCCGCATCGTGCAAAACACATCCTTCTTTACGGATATATGCCCAAACTGGGCCCGCCTAAGCACAGAGTAGTGTAACAGTCCAAGCATATCTTCCTGGGAAAGAGGGATTGGCTCCCCCTCTCACCTATAGGGAGGCAAGACAGGTTTTTCTACCGCTTGAAGCCCCAGCCAGGGTAGTGCTGGGAACTTCCCCAACCCTACAGCACGTAGTGCTCAAATTTGTCTCCTTTAAGCATGTATTTAGATCCTTTTAGATAGTATACGCTTGGGAGGCACGTCCGGTTGCCCTTCGGGAGGCCGCGGTCACCCGCCACGTGACCGCCAAGCGACGTTAAATAATAATAACTAACTAACTAACTATGGAATCAATCTAAATACAGAAATCGGCTTCTATTCGGGCCTTCAAATGAGTGAATATATGCAAAAATAGACAGAGGAATGAAGGTTCTGCTTTATCCAATCAAATGCCATATATCAAAATAGAAAATGTATCCAAAATGGGGGAAATATACGCGGCTTAGCTTATGCCAGCGAGTTGTAGGAAATGATCAAATTGTTTAGTTTGGAGAGGTTTAGTCAGGCCGTCTGCTGCTTGTTCTTTGGTAGGGCAGGCCTGGAGTTTAACAATACCATCTTGGACCTTCTCCTGAACGTAATGGTAGCGTATATCGATGTGTTTGGATCTTGTTGTATATTTCAAGGGAAAGGGGGGGCTGGACGAGACGGTATCGGCTACACGCACGTAACCTACTAAGAAGTAGATGCCTTTGGTACAGGTCTCGGACCTGGAATGAATCTATGCTCTACACGAAGCCTTCAACGCGCTCCGTTGTATGCTGCTCAGCTCATTGAGGATTCATTACTATCTAAAAGGGGTTCTCCCGAAGTTGGTCCCATCGGACCACTAATGTCACGTGCTCATACATATTTGTATCAGATCTCTTGGTGGTGAGCTCAGCTTCAGCCATGGCGTGTGCACCTTGATTATTGATATGGAGAGTAATTGGCGGGCATTCAGTAGAGAGCACGTTGAGCTCGTTGATGAGGTTCTGGAGCCAAAGGGCATCTTGGCTGGCTTCACTTAGAGCCATATACTCAGCTTCATTGGAGCTAAGTGCAACGGATGTTTGCTTGCAGCTTTTCCAGGCAATTGGGGCCCTGGCAAGCAGAAAGATATATCCAGATACTGACCGGCAATTGCCTGTCAGTTAACCACCCTAATCAGAATCAGTATAATATTTGGGCATGAGGAGGTCAGATGTAATGGGCTCCGTGGCCTTATGGTAGGTAATTTGTCGGTTAATGGAGCCTTTAAGGTAGCGTATAGCGTGTATAAGGGCACACCATGCCTTTTGGGTAGGTTTGGCGTGATATTGGGATAGTACACCAACTGTCTGGCTAAGATTAGGCTGGGTTTTGGTGGCTAGCCAAGTAAGGCAGCCTACACCACATTAATATTCTTTGATGTTCACTGTAGGGTCTGGGTCATCATCAATTGTTAGACTAGGATCCATGGGGATCCCAACAGGATGTACTTGTGCTTAGCCAAAAGAAGTGACAACGTCTTCAGCATAATTGGCCTAGGAAAGAGTATATATGGTCTTGGACTGGGAGGTGGCCATGTCAAAGTATTTAGTGGTGTTTCCAACTTCCTTTATATCAAATTTGGCAGAAAGAGACTCCATAAACCAAGTGGCATCATTCTCATGCTTAGCATAGACTTTGAAGTCATCCATGTGGGTAGTCACATAAAGTTGGGTCTGGGTAGTATGGATCCAGAGACCAGAGTCATATTTGGAGCTTTTAAAATTGATTTGTCATAAGAAAGCATTTAGTGTATCATACCAAATATGGGCAGATGGGATCTGTCAAGGTGCGGATTCAGGCGATCAGGAAACAGAAATAGATTGGAAAGAACACGCAGGCAGGCAGGCAGGCAAGCTATCGTACAGGCAGGTAGACAGGACGTAGCTCGAAGAGCTACAACAAGATCGAGACAGAGGTTCAAGATATTTCCTCGCAGGCACGTGCAGGGGCGGTCAGTACAGGCAGAACCGGCCTCCGGACCGTCATACGGTGTACGTTGGTCCAGCACCGTGATAGTACGCCCCCTCTTCTATGCCGAGCTCCGTCGAGGCAGGGGGCCCGGTTTCTGGGGGTACCGCCGATGGAAGTTGGCGACTATTTCTTGTGAATTTCGCAGGTACTCGGCAGGCTCTTCAGTGGGTGTGTCATATCCAGCCCACTTTACAGTGTATCGCAAGCGTGGGCGTCCCCAGCCCCGGCGCTCCCACCGGGAATCCAATATGTCTTCAACGAGCCATTCCTCCAACCCGTCTACTTCGACAGGTGGAGGTGGGTCGGGCCTCTGGCCGGGCAAGGGATTGTTGGCAGCCGGGGTTAGTAGGTCAACATTAAAGACTGGATGTACACGGATGCTAGTCGGCAGGTCCAATTCGTAGGCATGTGGGCTGATCTGACGGAGGATGCGGAATGGTCCCAGGTTCTTCCAGTCTAGTTTCTTTTGTGGTCTTAGTGTGCGGATATTACGGGCGTTTAACCATACAAGTTGGCCAGTCTGGTACTGGTGAGCAGGTTGTCGTCGTTTGTTGGTCTGCTCTTCCCAACGGGCCTGAGCAGATAGGATTTCAGCTCGTGCGAAGTTAACAATCTGGCGCATCTTTGTTGTGAAAGCGTCAGCATCACGGGTGGCAGGGAGGTTAGCTGGCTGAATAGGTTCGAAGCCCATAGTTGGGTGGAACCCGTAGTTGGCAAAGAAGGGTGACATGTGGGTAGTCTCGGATTGGGCAGAGTTCATCGCGAATTCAGCTAGGGGCAGCCATTGGGCCCAGTCATCCTGTAGATAAGATACATAGGCACGGAGGTATCGTTCTAAGACCCCATTTAAGCGTTCAGTTTGGCCATCAGTCTCAGGGTGGTGGGCAGTTGATAACAGGCGTTGGATCTGGAGACGCTTGGTTAAATGCTTCCAGAATGAAGACACAAATTGGGGACCTCGGTCAGAGATAATAGTCCTAGGCAGGCCATGCAGTTTCCAGACATATTCCAGGTACAGGTAGGCTACTTTCTCCGCGTTGTAGGTTTCCTGGCAGGGTATCAGGTGTCTCATCTTGGTCAGGCGGTCCACTATAACCAGGATTGAATCAAAACCCATGCTCTTTGGGAGGTGTGTGATGAAGTCCATTGAAATATCTTGCCAGGCACGCTCAGGAACTGGTAGTGGGCGTAGGGCTCCTTGTCGAGCTTCATGGGAGGGTGTAATACGGCGGCAGACATGGCAGTTGGCAATCCATTGTTCCACATACTTGTACATTCCAGGCCAATAGTATTCTCGAGCTAGGATTTCATAGGTCTTAGAGCGTCCAGGATGTCCAGCAGTGGGTTTGTCATGTGTGTATTGAAGTAATTTCGCTCGCAGGCTGTCGTTATCAGGTATGTACAGGCGGTTCCGGTAATAGAGGTACTGGCCACGGCGCTGGCAGTCAGCCAGGGTGATAGCAGGGTGATGGGACGCCTTCTCATCCACAGCCTTTAGGATTGATTGTACTAGGGGGTCAATGGTGTAGGTTGTTTTTATTGGTTGTTCAATTTCATTGGGTAGAATAGGTTCAGCGGGTTCAGCGGGTTCAGCAGGTTCAGCGGGTTCAGCAGGTTCAGCAGGTTCAGCGGGTTCAGCAGGTTCAGCAGGTTCAGCAGGTTCAGCAGGTTTTAGCAGGTTCAGGTTCAGCAGGTTCAGCGGGTTCAGCAGGTTCAGCGGGTTCAGCGGGTGCAGCGGGTTCAGCAGGTTCAGCAGGTTCAGCGGTTCAGTTCAGCAGGTTCAGCAGGTTCAGCAGGTTCAGCAGGTTCAGCAGGTTCAGCAGGTTCAGCGGGTTCAGCAGGTTCAGCGGGTTCAGCAGGTTCAGCAGGTTCAGCGGTTCAGCGGGTTGCAGCGGGTTCAGCGGGTTCAGCAGGTTCAGCAGGTTCAGCGGGTTCAGCGGGTTCAGCAGGTTCAGCGGGTTCATATGTCTGGGCGGCTAATCGGGTCTTGGGGGGTTCCTTAGTGTCTAGGCCAACGATGGTTCGTGGGGGTCATCAGGGTGGTAAAATTGACAGGTTTGGGTCTTTGTGAAGTGCACCTGTTTCCTCATCTGTGTCTTAGGTTCTTGGGCGTCAGGGAACCCTCCCAAATTCTCTCTCTTCAGCACTACCTGACTCTGGTGTCTAAGGCGTTCATCCCCCTCCTTTGGAAGGTCCGCTGACCTCCGTGTCAGGGCATCTGGTTTTGCTCCTTGTTTGCCAGGGCGGTATATCACTTTGAAGTTAAAACGGGACAGGAATTCAGACCAGCGGGCTTGACGTCGATTTAGGAGCTTAGTGGACATAAAATACTCCAGGTTGCGGTGATCAGTTAGGACACGAATTGGGGATGGGGATCCCTCTAGCTCTGGGCGCCATTCTTCAAAGCAGCGCACAATGGCTAGTAGCTCCTTGTCATAGATCTCATAGTTGCATTCCGTAACAGAGTGCTTCTTAGAGAAGAACGCGACAGGGTGAAGTATCCCATCATCATCATACTGGGATAGGACTCCTGCTGAGACATAATCAGATGCATCAGTTTCCAGAATAATCTCTCGGTCCCAATTAAATGGTTTCAGGATAGGTGCTTTAGTGAAGGCTTTCTTTAGGGCTTCAAAACTGAGCTGGCAGGTAGTAGTCCAAGCAAACTTGACATGCTTCTGGGTTAGGGCAGTCAGCGGTGCAATTATCTTGGAAAAGTCCTGAATAAACCGACGGTAAAAATTGGCAAAGCCAATAAATGCTTGTACATCCGAAACAGAGGTGGGTACAGGCCAGTTAGAGATGGTCTCAACCTTCTCAGGGTCCATCTTGATCCCATCTCGTCCAATAATAATACCCAAGAACTTGGTTTCAGGGACAATAAATTCGCATTTAGCTAGCTTGGCATATAGGCCAGCTTTCCGTAGACGTCCAAGGACCAGGCGGACATGTTTGACATGTTCAGAGCGGGTTTTGCTATAGATTAAGATGTCATCGAGATAGGCGGTACAGAAGACATCCAGGTATTCAGCCAGGGTATGATTGATATATCGTTGGAAGGTAGCAGGGGCTCCTGTCAAACCAAATGGCATAACAAGGGATTCAAATAGGCCTAGGCGAGTGCGGAATGCGGTAAGGTATTCTTGACCCTTCTTGACACGGATGTTATTGAATGCAGAGATAATGTCAACCTTAGTGAAATATTTCATGTTTGCTAGGTTGTTCAGGGTCTCCTTGACTAGTGGTAATGGGTAACGGTCCTTGATGGTGATGGCATTCAGTGCACGGTAGTCCACGCAAAATCGGAGTCCCCCCCCAGGTTTAGCAACAAACAGGACAGGTGAAGCAGCAGGTGAAGAGCTTGGGCGGATAAACCCCTTGCGCAGGTTGTCCTCAATCCATTCCTTTAAAGCTTGTAGTTCAGTACGGGACATAGGGTACAGGGGTCCAAAAGGAGGCATCTTTCCCTCAACCAGGCGGATATCATGGTCACAAGGACGGTGGGGAGGCAGCTGTTCGGCCTCTTTTGGGGAGAACACATCAGCAAAGTCCTGAAATTCGGTAGGCAGTGAGGTAGTGGTATCAGTTGGAGTTCCTTCAGGGTTATTGTTCTGTAACAGCTCATTGATCTGGTTTAGTGTGATGGCATATATCTTGTATTTCCTTCGGGCATAGGCAGAACAGGCTCTCAGGGAGACAGGGGCAATATCATGATCTTTCAATACAGGCGGGCGGTCTGGTAGGTGGTGTGGGCGAGCTTTAGGTGGGATATCGTGTAATGCTTGAATCTTGGAGATTTGAGAGGGTATGTTGCAGTGCTGGCGGCAGTAGTTGCTGTCAAACAAGATATTGTGGGCTGCAAAGCCAACTCTTGGGTCATGCTTCTTCAACCACGGTAAGCCCAGTATGATTGGAAAATGGGCAAGCTGGGTAACTAGGAATGGGACATCCCTTTCCACATGGTCTTCAATTCGCAGGGTGGCTCGGACAAAATGTTTGATAGATCCTAGCTCTACTTCAGTCCCATCAAACCCTGTCATTCGGATATGGTGTTTCAGAGGGTGCAGGGTCAGGTTATGGTGTCTAGCCCATTCTTTATCTATAAATCTTGTTCCTTCAGCTCCGGAATCTAGCATTGCATAGGTTGGGCACTCTTTATCTTGTTGGGTTAGGCTGGCAGGTAGGACCATCAGGTTAGATCGCTGGACTTCTTCCTCAATAGGCAGGCCTTGGACAGCAGTCATGGAGATTCGGAGATTGCGCATAGTTGAAGCCTGATCGCGACTTAGACCAGGCTTACGCCTTTTGCTGAATATTCAGGTTCAGAGGACCCATCAGAAGCTGGGGAACGGCCCCTTGGGGGGCTCCTGGGTGGTGAGTCGTGTAGTAACTGGATATTCCCACTGGCTAATTGAGTTGGGCGGTTGTCAGGGTGGGGGCAGTTTCGGACTAGATGATCTTTAGATCCACATCGGAAGCATTCCCCTTTCTCACGGCGTGTTAGGCCCAGGGATGAGGCACGGCGGGATGTAGATAGGTCCATAGGCTCCGGATGAGGCCCTAGGGTTGGCTGGCGTAGTTGTGTTGTGCTAACATTGGGTGTCTTAGGTGTAAACTTCCCTTGTTGACTCCGGGCGGGTTGGATAGGGCTGGTTGGATAGGTACTCCGGGTGGCTCTGACATAGGTGTGAGAGGCGGTATCATACTGCATGCGACGGGTCTCCAGATTCTGCAGGAAGGTTGCAAGCTGGTGATAGTCACCTTCTGGGGGCTGGTGGTGTAAAAGCATGCTTCGTAGTTCCCTGTTAATAGCTTGTTCCAGGAGTGTTGGTAAGGCAGCTTCGGGCATTTCCCCTTCTAGGGCCAGGCGGTGGAATTCAGCAAAGAAGATGCTGAACTCCTTATTACCTTGTCGCAGACGGAATAGAGTGTTACGGGCATTGCGGGCTCGGTTTGGATCCCCAAAGGCGCGTTCCAATATATTCAATATTTCTTCATAGTCAGGTAGCTGGCACGTTCCGCCATGTAGGTACGGTAGGATCTGGTCATAGGGAGCTCCCTTCAGGCGGCTGGTCACGTATGTCATACGGCTTTGTGGTGTTGGAAACCGGTCCTGGTTGACAGTCATCTTCCCTCGGATCTGGGTGACAAAACGGCGGAGGTCCTTCCGGTCTCCGTCAAAGGGGTCAGGGTCAGGAAGTCGCTCTGAAAGGTGGGCGGAGCTGGTAGATGGGGGAGTAATCGACGCAGGCGCTCCCACAGGAGTAGCTGCAGGGCTTTTAGCAGCAGGTTCAGGGGTGGGCACAGGCAGTGGGGTGCTGACGGTTGGCATGGTGGCATTGATGGCTTTGTGCTTGTCCATTACAGCCTCCATATATTGCTGCTGGGCTTCCCTAAGCTGTGTCTTCTGATAATCTACCACGCCTTGGAGGCGGGTGCTGTTCTGCTGTTCCCCGACAAGCTCAGTCTTCAGGTTTTCGTGCTCTTGCTGGACGGCCTGGTTCTGTAGCATCAGATGGTCAATTTGTCCCTTCAGCTCAGCCGTGATCGTTTCATTCCGTTCCATATAATCGTAGGCTTCACGGAAGTAGTGGTACCACTCCGTCAGGTGGTTGGGGACGTGAGCTGCGAAGCTCTCTTCGTTGCCAGGCAGGAAGGGTGGTCGGGGGCAGGCATTCGTAGACATCATGTTCTTCCCAATAGGAGGAGCTACGTAATGTCAAGGTGCGGATTCAGGCGATCAGGAAACAGAAATAGATTGGAAAGAACACGCAGGCAGGCAGGCAGGCAAGCTATCGTACAGGCAGGTAGACAGGACGTAGCTCGAAGAGCTACAACAAGATCGAGACAGAGGTTCAAGATATTTCCTCGCAGGCACGTGCAGGGGCGGTCAGTACAGGCAGAACCGGCCTCCGGACCGTCATACGGTGTACGTTGGTCCAGCACCGTGATAGGATCAGTCCATAGAGGGACTGGCAGAGTTCACAAACCAGGTCTCCAGAGCCTTCTTTGAATCCCTGAACTTGGGTCATAAAGACATGTTTATCTGTGGGCATTTTTCCATTTAGGAAAGCAAGGATGGCATCTGCCTTTCAAGTATGCCAGCTAAGTAGAGTGGCCAGTGCCATAAGGGTTCTAGTGGTATTTTCATCTACCACTGGGGCATATGATTCCATGAAGTCCTTGTTAAGTAGATTTCCACAAATCACCCAGCAAGCTTTAGCTTGGTAGTCCTTTGTAATAGGGGTTCCCAGGATTTCTTTCTTTTTGTATACCCACCAGCCAGGAATGACCTTAGTCCCTAATGGTAGGTCAGAGTGGTGGATAAGTTGCCAGCAGCCTTTATCTTTGAGTTGATTAATTTCTTTTTGCATAGCTGCTTGCCACTTAGTGGCATCAGGATAGGATATAGCCTGCTTGTATGAAATAGACATGTCATCTTCAGATAAAGGAGTAGTTGAAGTGGTGAGATAAGCTAGGGATATGCCTTTGGCAGGTCAAAGCCATATTTCCTAGTCTTCATCTTCAACAGGTTGGTTTGTATCTTCTTTATTAAGAGTATTTGGATCTTCAGGAACAGTAGCTGGTGGAGGCATAATTATGGGATCCTCATATTTTTCATCAAATATAGCGTCATTGGTTGAAAAAATGGCATCTATTTTAGGGTCCCATACTCTGTATTGTTAACTACTGATTTGGCTGATCATGAAGCAGCATTTAGAATAAGAATCAAACTTATTTATAAGCTTATCTGAGCTATGTCAATGAACCCAGACAGGGCAGCCCCAATGTTGGTATTCATTAATACTAGTTGGTGAGTTGGTCCAGGCAGCCAAAGGCAATTTATATGGGCTTGGGCTGATTTTGGTGTTGGTATTGACCCCCCCAGGGATAGGTGAATTGAATAGGATGGTGGATATTAGGAGGTGGTTTGTTATATCTGATGCATATTTTAAAGCATCAACCCAAAATTGCTGTGGTATATGGGGAGCGTCAAGCATTAATGTCTGGGCATGGTCAAAGAGTATGCATATGCCGCGCTTGCTGACACCATTTTGCCAGGGGGAATATGGAGAGCTTGATTGCTATTCAATACCTTCCTGACAATAAGTTTTCTGCCATTTGGCTGAGCAGAATTTATTGTCAGAGACAATATAGGCTGGGACAGGGAAATGGTGATTCTTCATCTGTTATAGCCAACCCCAAAATGCATTAATTGCAGCAGATCTTTCAGTTAGGTAGTGGATCTAACAGTAATGTGTAGCATCATCAGTAATAAGCATCACATATTTGGCTCCTGTATGTGAAGGTAGAGGCATATCTAGCTTCTCTATATCTAGTGTTCAGCCGCCACCAACAAGATCTATGTGGACTTAGGCTAGTGGTGCAGTCATATGGGATCTTGGTGTTTTGCTGTATTGGCGAGTTTGCTTGCTCTAGATGTAGGCTTCACAAAGTGGTAGTTCTTTGGAACCTTTGATTTTAATGTCTGATATAGGATCTGCAGCAAGGTGTAAAAGATCCTGCTAGTTTAAATGGCATAGACAGTGATGCTATGTCATAATTGGTAGAGCTATTTTGGAGCTCTTAGTCTTTGGGGATGTTGTAGGTTTCTTTCTGGGAGGGTCCCCTGGTCAGTTGGCCTCTTTGCCAGACTGGGTAGTGACAAGGGTATAGGAGCTCTCATTGGGAGAAATGCAATCTGATAGGATGAATACATTGTTGGTATTCAAAATGGCTTTGAATTCTGCACCAGAAGAGATTGTGATTTATGTTACTTGAGAGCTGGAAGGGAATTTGATACAAAAACCTTGTTTGAGAAGTATTCCCATGGAGATTAAGTTGGAATTGAAGGATGGAACATGTTGTACATCTTTAAGGATCAAAGATCTAGTTCCAATATCAATGACAACAGTGCCAATACCATGAGGTTTGGAAATCTTCCCTTAAGTATCTTCAATATAATCTACTGGAGTAAGGTCCTCCTTTCTCAATATTTTATAGGACGTGAAGAAAGCTTGATGAGGTGTAACATGGAATGAAGCACAGCTATCAAGATATCATGAAGCTTGGAGAGATTAGGCTGATTTAGCAATGGCTGTTTTTGCAGCTGAAGAAGTCCATGGCACCAGTTCATTAGCTTCTGCTTCAGAGAATGAAGCAGTGGAAGATTCTTTAACAATGTGTAAAGCACAAATAGCTTCAATAATATTTTTATTGGCTTGGCACCAATGCTCAGAGGCTTTCTTAGGGTTCTTGTAAAGGTAGGGCATTTGGTGGAAATGACCACACCAATCACAACAGGTCTTTGGCTTGCGTAAGTCCTGGTCATAAGGTTTATGTTTAGTGTTGGAACTTGAGGTGGAAGAGCTAGCAGTGGGGTTAGATGCTTATTTAGAATAGCTTTGTCTGGGTGGATTCTCTCATTATCCTCCATGTTGGGGACAGGATTCATGGGCTTGGGTGCCCATACAGATAGAGAGTTGAGCTTGAATGGTAGGTAGGTCCAGATTGATAATAGGGCCTTGTCTAGTTGAGTATACTTTATTAAGTTTGCTCTTAATAAATACTTTATTCCATTCGCGGAGGCCTATAAAAAATAGGTCATGAATAAGGTTGTCAAATAAAGCTTCTTTTATAGTATGAAGGCGATCTACTATCCTAATAAATGTAGATTGGTAGGATAGGTAGTCATTGTCTTTTATATAGAGCTCTTTGAGCTCTTTTATAAGAAGCATTCATTCTTCACCAGTAGAATATCCAAAAAAGGTAGCAGTTCAGTCCCATAAACCATGGGCTGATAGGTCATATGTGTTGCCCAATTTGTCAATGGCTTGTGTAGTCATAGCATGAAGCATTCAGGCTCTCATGACAATGGCTTTGCAATGCCATATTTCAGTATCATAAGCTGAGTATCCTGCTGGAGGTATATCCTGATGCAAGACTGTATTAGCATTCAGGACATTGGCTTCTCTTTGAATAGCTGAACTCCAGAGGTCATAATTATCATGAGACAATGTGATTCAGCATTGGTCTGGTAGGAGTGCTTTAACTTGAGCTTGTATGTAATCAAAAGGATCTTTTTGTACTGGATTTGAGGCTGGAATAGCTGTATTATTTTGAATATGATTGTAGGGAGTAGTGTTATCCTGGACTGTAGGAGTGGAGGATTGGGATTGACAGCATTCAAGGGCATTAAAATGAGTCATAAATTGATCTATCTGCTTCTGCATCTGTTCCTGAATCTGTTCCTGCATTTGTTCCTGCATCTGCTGGAACAGAGCTGTGATATCTGGTGTGGAGGCCATGGTGTTGGCTGTAGTAGAGCTTTGAGCTCTAGGGGCAGTTGGGGTCTCCATTTCTTCAGAGATTACTGAGGAAGCGGAGGAGCCTATATCTGATGAAGGATCTGTGGATTCTGGCTGACGACGGTGACGTCTAGCGGTGGTAGGGGGCGTTCGAGGCACCACCATTTTGGATGGGATCGATCGAAGGATCCTGGGGTTCAGGGCCGATTGTTGGCGGTCCTGGTGTTCAGAGTCGCTTAGAAGCGCTCGATTTCTGGTTTGACCAATGAGAGGTCACAATTTAGCCTATCTGAAAGGCTTTTTAAGCTCAATATCGTAGAGCTAAAACGGGCTCATAACCTAATGGATAGGCGCATGTGTGTTCGTATTACTAGGTAGGCCTGCCTGTGCCGTGAGATAGGTAGCGAGGGCGGTCTAGGACGGCAGAACCTCACGTGTACTAACAAGAGCTGTCGGTGGTTCCCATGGCTCAGCTCCTTCCTAGTTAGGTTTAGCCCACATTAGTCAGCGCACTGTTAGATAGTTCGCCCGACTCCGGGCCTCTCTAGCTAGGTCAACCAACTCAGCGAGTTCAACCCCCCTCCAACAAGAGCCCGGTTAGGATCACGTGAATCACGTGACCAGCAAGTTATCTACGCGGACCGTCAAGCAGCACGTTCTTCCTCTCTTTGAAGCTTTTGGTAGATAGCATCTGGCATCGTTAGATTGAATCAAATCTTGCTTTAGCCCTTCACACTAGAGCCTTTGGGAAATCTAGAGAATGATAATTTAGTGATATTTTATTAGCATTTCAAAATATCTATCTATAGCTAGCTCTTTTGCTTGTGCAGAGAGTAAAAAGGCCTTATCTTTATTTGTGATTGTGATGGTGTAGCCTGTGGGGATTATCTATACACAAGAGATCCCTCCAGGGACCTTTCCTGTAAGAGCTATGCGGATTCCATGGGGGCCTATTTCCCGCAGGTTGGAGGGTTTTAGGAGGCAGAGGAAGATGCAGTTATCTGTCCTCCTTGCCTGCTGGGGCTGCTTGGCAGGTTTGGGTCTGGTGGCTTGCCATCCCTTTTGGTCTGGTTCTGGGGCCACTACTGAGGCCCAGGATAGTGCTTGGGGTGTCTGTCCAGTTGGAGTGGCTTGTTTGGCCTGTACAGGCTCTGGAGTTGATCTGGGGAGAGCTATGGGAGGCTTTTCTGGTCCTAGTTGGGGTGTGCTGCCTTTGACCAGAGTCAGGAACCTGGCTGCCAGTCCTTTGGCAAGTTCTTTGGGCTGGCTGTGGAGGGAGGAGACAGTCAAATTGAACATGTCTACAAGAGAAGTTAGTGCCTGCCTCCAATCCTTCAGGAGGAGGAGCTGGTCTTCAGCAATTGCATTGATCTGCTGGCAAATTGACAGCATGTTTGGCCTGCTAAGTATTGGGCCTGAGAGAGTGCTAGGCATCTTGTCTGGGGAGGAGAGGGCTCTCCGTTTGTGGGTGTTGCGGTGGAGGGGGTAGGGGTGGTGGGTTCTGAAGGGGGATCCGGCTTTTCATCCCAAGAAGCGGTTCTTGGGCAGGGGACGACCGCAGGGGGGTTGTCCACCTCCATCAGGTGGAGGGTGGGCGCTATCGTGTAGGTAGTGTCTTTCGATGTTGGTATGTTGGGGAGACAGCGCGTCGTCGCTGTCGCTTTCGAAGTTCGCTGAGGCTCGTAGGACTGTGAGTGAGCCTCGCCTAAGATATTCTATGTACATGTGACTTATGCCTCAGGATGCTAACTTAGTCAGGATCAGGCCTGCTAAGTTAGCAGCCTCCTTGCTAAGGCATTGATGGTTGCTGGCCTTACAACAAACTTTATTTTTATAAGGCGCCCTAATTCTAGCCAACTAGGCATGGGTTAGTGGCAGGACAGCCATAGCAGCAGTGGGACACAGTGGTGGGACAACCAAAGCAGCAGTGGGATGCAGTCGCAGGACAAGGCACAGTGGTGGGAAAAATGAAAGTTCCAGGGGGGTGGAAATTTTCTGGGATTGCTGTGGGCAGTGGTGGGACAAAAATACAGGGGGCACCTCTCTGGTTCAATGAGGGCATGGGAGCCATGCCCTAAGAAAGAGTGAGATAGTGTAAGGCAAAGCCTTATGAGCAGAGGTCTATAGGTGGGGCCAGCCCAGTAGTAGCCCAGTGGCTACTACTCTGTTGCCTTTTTGGCGCAGTTGCTTAGCATTGAGGGCTGGCGTGCTAAGTCCCTGACAAGTGGCAGGATGCAGTTGCAGGACAGCCGTAGGAGTGGCAGGATGCAGTGGCGAAAGGATGCAGAGGCAGAAGGATGCAGTTGCAGGACCGCCGTAGCAGTGGCAGCAAAGAATTAAGGTTTGGGGGATGGAGGGTCCTGGGACTGCTACGGGCAGTGGCGGGACAAAATTAAATAGTGCACCTAATAGAACTATGATGGTTGAAACTAGGGGTAACTGACCCCTACGGTAACCTTCGGGGTCGCGCAATACGCGCGACCCCGCCAACCACCCGAGCACCCCAACCACCCGAGCACTGATTTTAGAAATTCGTAGAATTCCAACCCATCAACTTTATCATATAATTTAACCACCACCACCATGCCTAAATTCAATAAAAATTACGAAGATCAAATGCTCAGAGCCATTGACGCATTAAACACACAAAAGCCTCCAAATATTGCTAAAACTGCGCATGAATATGGAGTTAAACAGCAAACCCTCTCTGCAAGGTGAAAGGGACAGTCCAATCTACTTGAATGGCCACCAACAAACACCAGATTGTCAGAAGAGCAAGAGAAGGCTCTGTGTCATTATATTGATACTCTAGAGCAATTAAATGTGAAACCACTTGCATGAATGATCCAATCAAGTGCCAATTCTATCCTAAAATCAACCTATACCAACCTAGACACCCCTCCACCTACTGTCAGCGAGAAATAGTTAAACCAATGGCTAGGAAGGCATCCTGAATATAAGAAGTGTTGCTCTAGAGCTATAGAGCTTGACCACAAGCATGCAGAGGATCATGAGATTATTCAGGAGTGGTTTCAGAAGCTCCATCAGACCATTCAGAACCATAGGATATTGAAGGAAGATATCTACAACTTTGATGAGACTGGCTTCAATATTGGTGTTGGTCATGATCAATGGATTATTACCAGGGACTTCAATACTAAGAAGCCCCATATTGACATGAATTCAAATTGTGAATATGTTACTGTGGTTGAAGCAGTTAACACAGATAGTTGGACCTGCCCACCACTTATTTTCATAAGTGGGAGTTGTATACTTGCAAATTGGTTTGAAGCTACTGATATCCAGCAAGAATATTCAATTGGAGTATTAGAGAATGGCTATATGACTGATATGATTGCCTTCCAATGGATTCAGTCATTCTATCAGCATACTAAAAGATATAGGAAGGGCCAATATACCCTTCTTATATGTGATGGATATGGCTCCTATTTAACACATGAATTTGTTGAATTCTGTGAGAAGACAAATATCATCACATTCTTTTTACCTCCATATACAAGCCATTTCTTGCAGCCATTGGATGTTGGTGTTTTTCATATATATAAGCATTGGCATTTAGAAGCAGTTGCAGATGCAACTTACTTAAGATGTGGTAAATTTACTAAAATTGAATTTCTTCATGCTTTAGGGGCAATTTGCAAGAAGACATTCAAACAGCATACTATTCAGCATGGATTCCAAAAGACTAGCATTGTACCATTTAATCCCTCAATTGTACTTAATCAAATACCTTAACCAGATTATCTATCTTCTTCATCTACCTCCAACAACAATGATGTTGATTCCTAGGGTAGTACACCAAAAAAAGCCAACCAATTTAGGGAGATTGGTGACAGAATATCGGAGATTCATGATACTGATGAGGATGAATTCAATAAGGGTCTAGAGCTGCTTATTCATGGTGGTAGTATGTTGGCATCATATTCAGCTGCTATTGAAGCTGAGCTTGACCAGTATATTAAGGCTGCTAGGGACCGCGCAGCTTGATCACAGGCCTCCAGACGCAGGATTCGCAAGGGAGGTATAGTATCAAGCTCAGAACTTGAAGCTATAAAACAAAATACAGCAAATATCAATGAGCAGGCTGAAATAAAGAGGTGGAGGGCTAAATACAAGCACTGCCTACCGGAGCTGTTGGATGTGTGTATTCAACGAGGAATTATTATACGAAGGCAACGGCGTGCTAGGGCCCAAGCAGAAGAGTAGAGCTTTGATTTAAATATATTTTGAAGCCAGATACTATAGAATTCATTGAGATATTGAAGCTAGAAGGGGGATTTCTAAAATCGGTGCTCGGGTGGTTGGCAGGGTCGCGCAATACGCGCGACCCCGAAGGTTACCGTAGGGGTCAGTTAGGGCAAAACCTTCATTGTCATTTATGTACATATAGTCTGCCGTATGGTTGCAGGTGGCAGTAAAGAAATGGGGACGCTTGCTCTGCAGATGCTCGAGCTGTAGGCTCTCTCTCTCTCTCTGTCTCTCATTCATACAAACGTGTATATATATATATTTCTGACGAATTGCTAATTTGGACAGGGCCGGCCTGCGTCCGATTGCGACATGTTCACCCCATAATTCTATGCTGGTGCGCGAGTATGGCATGGAGGAAGCGTTTGACTAGAACCAGGCCACTTGCGTGAGTGACATTCGGGCCTACACACACACCACATTGGCGCATGCCATGGACTGCGTTTCGCGAGCAGACACCATGCAGATGTGCTACGGTGCAATCGGACGGGCTGGCGGTCGCTACGTGTTATTAGACTAAAAAGCGTGCTGCGAAAGCCCTTTAGGCCGTAGCATGCTAGAATGTCAGCAACACGTGTCACTTGAAACCTACAGGGACGCAGTGACAGGGACAACACCCATAGTGCAGCCCTCATTTGCCATGGGACTCACCATGTTCGGCAAGACGGGCCATACGGGCGCGACGAGCTGCCAGCCCATCGACAATTCGCCACGGCCATGTTTGCCGTGACCCAGAGGTTGATGGACCAGGGCTTGATCAAAGCACATCCCGTTCGGACGATGGAAGGGGCATGGGCGGACGTTGTCCAGGGCGTGGACACGATCCGGTAGCAGACTGCTTCGGGTCACAAGCTCGTTTACCCCATCTGAGTCTGGGGCATAGTATTACATAGTACAATGGTTAAGATAGGCATCGAGGATCTTACCCGCAAGAAGATCGTGTCTTGACACGCAATCCAATGGACCGGCCCATGGATGGATGGGGTAATTGATAATGGCTGGGGCCAACCGATTCTTACCACGAACCTTCCGGGTCATTCAGCATTCATGGGCCTGATGATTTAAGGTTCGATGCAAGGTTGACTCCTGAAGCTTCTGTGACGCTTGGGCCGTCCACTGCTTGCAGTACGATGTAGATCTTGGCTGCATCCCTCCCGTAGCCCGCTCCCGAGAGACAGGCACTAATAACTATTAAAGGGTATAAGATGTCATCAATCCATCTCAGTATAACTATTTACCTTCTGTAACTTTCGCTCTTAAACGAGGCATATAAGCATCACATTTCTCTGCCCCTTCATACCCGGCCGCGGGATAGGACCCGACTAGTAGGTAATTATGCCAAGGGCAAAACCAGGCAAACGACAGTCCTGCGACCGCTGCCATGCTCAAAAGGTCCGTTGCTCCCAGTCGGACTGTGATAGTGGGCCCTGCGTCCGCTGCTCCCGTCAAAAAACGCAATGCGTATACAGCACCGCTCTGCCGAGAGGACGGCCAAGCGCACAACGCTCGACTCGCATTCGGGCTGGCTCCATTGCAGACACACAGACTTGGCCCGAAGGAGTACCAGACACTGCCGAGGCGGGGAGATCCCCACCCACTCGATCCGTGGGCTCCGTATCCGTGCATTCCCAGAGCTGGGCCAGCCCGGACCCGTTGCTGATCTCGATGCCCAGTTCCAGCCCGCAGGACGTTCCCGTGTCTGCCTGGTCGTGGAAAAGCTTGCCTACGGGCTGGGATGAATGGCTGGAAACTGGAAACGATAGCTACAGCCGAAACCGTGAGGAGCTGCTTCTATCCTCTCCTGGGCAGCCACCAACGTCACTACCGTTGCCACCGACAGCACTGGACGCAACGCCGCCTCCAGGCACCACCAATGACGCCAGCAACACCTGCGAAAGTTGCATCCAGCAACTGTCGGAGCTTGTCTCAAGCCTGAGCCATGCGTCCACGATCATGCAGCACGAATTTAACACCGAGTCGCTGATCTCTAGTATATCTTCCGACGCGGTCACGACCCTGCATGTCTCTCCCGGCGTCAATCTCATCTTGTCAGTACCCGGGGTATCATGCAAAGCCCTACAGGACACTTTCGCCGCTTCGCAGCGCCTCCTGGATATCCTTCACCGTCTCTACCAATTGACATCGGACACGGGTGCTGGCTATCCTCGACAGCCGCAGCAGCAGCAGCGGCAGCCCAGCACTGGGGCACGCGCCAATCCGATGCCCACCCATCATCCCCAGTCTCCAGAGTCCGTCGTCCATCATCTCGTCTTGGCCTGTCACCGTCTTCTGCTCAATATCTACGCTCCGCTGTTAAAGGTCCTGCAGCAGGACACGGCCTCCACAGCTGCCAATTTCACTGTTATAGTTGACGACTTCTCGATGCCGTCACCAGTTGATATCCGTCTGGTCCTGCTCGTGCAGCTCAGCTCTTATTTCATCGACCGCCTACACAGTGGGATCAATGTCTGCTGCTATCAGTTGAGATCCTCGGACGATATGCGCACGGATGCTCAGGTTCGGCAGAGGCTTATGCAGTTACGAAGTGCTCTGCACATTTAACTTTTCTTTTTTTGCTGGAGGCCTCAAGTGCGTGGTGCCAATGCTACGTAGGATTTGCCTCGGAATCTAGAGTATTAGATGGTAAACCATGTAGTGGAACGGGCAATAGATACGGACTGCCTGCCTGTTAGATTAGGCAAACTTATTCAACCACAGAGGTTCAGGAAACTCCCAGTCGGAATGCTTCTACTTACAGTAGATAGAAAGATAGTCACTGAGCAGACGTAAGTGATAGGCTTTCTGTCGTACTTTTAAACCTTGCCGCTCAATACGACAAGAAGACAGAACAGATGGTGGTATTAGATCTAGTCTCACCATGGAAGGATTCATGCAACACTATTGCAGGAGTCTATCATTTCTGCCAGAACTTTTTGTTGAATTCCTGTACCGTCTGCTATCTTTCTAAACATACACTTGACTTGGTGATGGATTCATGCATGCAGGTGGGTGTACATGTATTGTTGTACTTCAGTGGTTTCTACTTCATTTTTAGTGAATTTCTTTTGCTTTTCTCTTTTTGCATCTCTTAGATTCAGCCAAATTGGAGAATTCAGTGATAATCTCACTTGTTCATTCATGCATGGTATTTCATTGAAGTCTGGCTGAAGAGAGCTTCAAGCTAACAGCTGGAAAACACCACACTTGACTATCTCCCCCCCCCCCCCCAAGTTCCTATGCTCTGCCTTCCTGTTATTTTCTTCTTTCTATCAAGCTACATCCTATACATTTTAATAGGCTTTGTATGGTAAGCTATCTGACACCAAGCCAACTATAGTGTACTCTAGCTAACGATTCTGCCATCAGAGAAAAACTCAAATTTAGTTATTACAGATTGGCCGCCATCGCCCGCCGTACATGGATGATTATTCTCTTGACAACAGCTTAGAAGTTAGGGCTATTCTTATCACTGGCCTTGTTTACTCCAGCGTGCATTCGGAGCGGAGTCGACGACGAGAGAGCAATGCTTGATTCATAGAACGGGCACAGGTATCCACCTTACAATGTGCATTTCAAGACTAACTACTGCCGAACCTACTACTCTATCTAACCTCTAGTAAACGGCCACAGTCCGGCTCCTTGCAGCTGCAATCACTGCCCGTTGGCTTTCTCTCCACCAGAAACCACTTTCGACAACGCGTCCTCTACCAACTCCTGGATCGACGGCCCGCCTAAGATCTTGAGCACCGCCACGTCCAAGTCAACTTCTTGCGCAAACCACGTTCGGATCTCCACTGCTACGAGCGAATCAACCCCTAGGTCGACCAGAGACGTCGTCTCGCTGATTATCTCATCGTTCAGCAACAGACTACTCCGTAGTTTCGCAATGAAAGCATCTGAAAAGAAAAAACGGGAAATATTTGATCAGCAATTCATTCTTCTTTCTTGTCACCTGATAGATGACAATGCCGTGTGTGGACGACTCTTTGTCTTTGCTTAACTTACCTTTGAGAATGACTGACATACGATCCTCGGAACCCTTAGCGGCCTCCAGCTGTTCCTTAACCGGCACCGCCACAGTCTTGGTCGCGTCGGGCAGCTTGGAACGCCCAACGTCCTGAATGAAATGGCCGAATCGCGCGTTAGTGCTCCAGTGCGCCGTCTTGGACTCGGTACTCGTGACCGTCTTGATTCCGGTGATGATATTAGGATCCAGCTGCGAGTCGGGCCGACCAGCAATCACGGCCTCGGCGAACAGCTGATGCAGGTCCGGTTCCGACATGATCATCGTGCCCGATTTTTCCATGAGTCGGATCGCCTGTTCGCGGCTCATGGACGTCTGAAGCTTCATCTCGCGCTCGACATAGCCAACGCCAAACACTTGGGAGATGTCAATGACGGAGCCCGCCAACCCACGCTGTCGCCGCTGTGCAACAAGCGCTTTCATAAACAGATTGGCCGCCGTGTACGCCATCTGGCCCATGTTGCCCACCGTGGAGCTAACAGAGGAAAACGCAATGAAGAAGTCCAACGTGTTGTCTGCAAACATTTCATCGAGGTACGTCGTGCCCTCCACTTTGCATCGAGTGTTGGCATGGAAAGCGTCCAAGTCCATATTGACAAGGCCTCTGTCGCGCAGGACGAGCGCCCCGTTGGTTACGCCGGCGATTGGAGGTTCCATACGCACAATCTCCTGCCGCGCCCGTTCGAGATCGGCTCTGTCGGTAATGTCGGCCTTGACATAGGAAATGTTCGCCCCTCGCGCTGCATGTTCCTGAACCCACTGACCATCCACCACCGGCTTTCGACTGCTGAGGACAACATGTCGAGCGCCGCACGTGACCATGAAATCACAGAGTGACCGACCGAGATCTCCAGCGAGACCGAGGAGCCAATAGGTCTTACTCGACGAAAAGAGATCCTTTCGGTTGAAGATGGGCTCAACCCGGACAGGGACCGTGGGCTCGGAATGCCAATCGACCAGGCTGGTTGGCTCAAGAGATTTCCCAGTATTCTTCGCAACCTGGCTCAAAGTATACAATCGCAGGGGCATTCCATCCGGAACGCCGTTCAGCTGAGCCACAGCGAATGCATTGGCATTCCCGAGTAGCTGGTGCACGCTCTGATCATGCAAGCCGGGCTGCTGCTTGGACTCGCGAGCCACCAAAACAGAGCCTTCGGCTCTTTCGCAATGACGGGGCAGGCAGGCGGCGATTCTGCAGCCCAACGCTTGTGTGTCTGGTAACGTTGTCCAGTCGCCCGACAGGTCGAGGTACATTGATGCATCTTTAGCCAGTGCTGCTCTTAGCTGGCGATCCGGAGTCCGCGGGTGCAACAACAACCAGTTCCGCTTCACTAGCTGCGGATTGGATGTTGTGAAAACCACGCGCGAACCAATACTGGACAGGTGCCGAGAAAGCATGGATGCGAGACCCGGATCCGGTTCATGGACAATGAGAGTGCTCCCGCGAGGTAATAACTTAGCGATCATATGGCTAGACAGGTAGCCCAGGAGGAAAGAGAGGTACTGAACATCGATGCTTCTCCCAACATCCACTGGGACAGACCATTGCTCGGAAACCAGGATAGCGGATGCATTTTGGGGAGATACCGAAAGCACTCGACCGCCCGTATCGAGGTCTGTTCCAAGAGATATAAAGAGCCGTCCGGCAGGAGTAAGAATAGACGAGAGTATCGATGTGTCGACCCGAACTTTTCGATGGCCGGAGAGAGATGGTAAGCTTCGGTTCTCCTCCTCCCGCAGAGAATATTCGTTGTTCCTCCAACCAAGGGTGACAATGGCGTGTTTGAGGTCGACATTCTTAGTGATCCGGCGCTTTGCAGAATTGTACCGACTGTTTTGATCCTTTTCCGGCTTGACACGTGGAATTAGGATTTGCCCCTGCTCCACTTTGATCTCGGGCTCGACAGACCACAGCCTGCTATTCCCTAATAGGGCCCGAGGCCATTCGGTGGTGAGTTGTAGGCGAAGGAGCCACTCAGCAATGAACGAAGCAGTTCCAGTACCTGGGATTGGACTTTCCAAGTCGAGAATTTGCAGCTGCGATTCCGGTAGTTCATACATTAGAGAGCGGAAAAAGCCGACGGTCATGGCGCCGTCAATATTGTCCCGAGTGGAGCTCCAGGTGACCCATAATACATTCACACATGCCATCAGCAGAGCTCTGAACTTGTCAAATCGACCGGTGGTAATATTCCCCCAAAAGGGCTGGTCCAAGTCACCGAGATTCAAGACACTGCACTTCGCTGGGATTGCGGCTGTGTCTAGAGCTTCCCATTCGGCAACTCGGATAACGCGTTTATAGCGCGGCTTCAGGAGCCTCGCTAGGGCATCGACAACAGCACCTGTGGCTTCTTTCTTTTTCCCACCGATGATGACGAGTTCGGTGCTTTGCGCGGAGAGCATTTTAGTCGCATCGCTCGAAAGCGGACTTCTCAAGATAGCAATCTCAGCATTGACGGCCTGGGCAGTGATGATGGACGAAGGCATCACGACGGGGTCATAAATAGGCGTATGAGTGTCAACACCGCCGAAACCAGACCTCAGCAGGAGTTTGTGCCATTGTTGCAAGGGCACATTTGGACCATATCTACGGCCAGTGTCCCGTCCAATCCACCATCCCGCCAGACCACCCATAACGACACCGAGTCTCGTCACCGACTCGTCGATAAACTCCATCATGACCAGGTAGCCGCCAGGCTTCAGAAGGCGACGGCAATTCCGCAACGTCTCTTCGAGGACAGGCGTGGCATGGAGCACATTAGACGCCACGACAAGGTCATATGCGCCTTCGATAAAGCCCTGGCTAACTGGATTATCATTGATATCGAGGGTCTTGTAAATCATTCGGTCGTTGTACTGCGCGAATTCTTCCTGTGCTTTCTCGAAGAATCCACTTGAAATGTCCGTATAAGTGTAGGATGCGTAGGCTGTGCCGAGTTTCTCAAAGATCGCCCGGGAAGCACCGCCGGTCCCGGCACCAACTTCGCAGATGTTCATGTTCGGATAGCGATGAGCAATTTGAGCCGCGGTGGTTGAGATCATCTCGTTCAGCTGGTGGAAGCCCAGCCCGTGTTGGTAGTAGTTGTTGAGCTTGTTGTCCTTGGTTATATGCTCTAGAATGGTCGTTTGGCCGCGGATAACCGCAGGTAAATTCTCACCAGATGCCGCGATCAAAGTGAACTCCGGGTCCTTTGGGCCATATCTTAAATAAAAAAAAATAGAGAGGTCAACCGACATATGTCTCACCATTCGGTCCGCAAATTTGATGAGTGGGTTGTTCCTACCTTTCCATGATGGCACTAACCTGCTCGTAAGTGTCATCCGTCCACTCACGTTTGATATAGGCATGCTCGTCCCGTTGGACCATGTTGTAGACAAGTTCAGCATAGTCCAACAGTGCTTCATGGTGCGGAGGAAGTTGAAACGAAGCCCGTACTTCCGGAGTGATTGTGTCATGCAGCACCTTGAGGTAATAGAAAGCGGCCCGTTCGGCATCCAACCCTTTTTGGACGTCCTCAGGCGACGCTCGATAGGATCCTAGAGCCAAGGCACCGTCCGGAGCATCCGGCTTCCAGACTTCTTGCGCGAAGAGGTTGCGATCGTGAGCCTCGGTGGCAGCGGTGAATGGGACAAAACTCGTTCCTTCCAGCGAAATTGACTTGTACCCCGTGTCGCTCTGGTAGACTTCCACATCGCCCGTGAGCCGGTTGAACTCCACATCCGTGACCGCGCAGTCGAAAAAAACCTCTCTGGTCATGTTCATCCCACACAAGCTGGGCACTAGAGTCACCCGGCGGATGGTCGAAGGCGCATGGAGTGACCATAGGCGGCCGTCACCGGGAGAGCTGAACCCACATAGCATGCCCTGCAACGCTGCGTCCAGCATACCGGGGTGGAAAAGGAGGACGGTCCCCGTCTCATTATTTGGTGGCCCCGCGAGGCTCCCCCGGGAATATCCTAATTTCCGTTCGAGCGTCTGGATTCCGCGGAAGGTTGGGCCGTAATTGTAGCCTATCTTGGCCACTTCCTCGTAGAAATGATCGCTGTCAACCGGTTGCATGCCGTTCATTAATGGAGCACGAGGCGCCAGCGCATCCAGAACCGGCGTCCCCAGTGTAACGCGGATATCGCCGGTGGTGTTGAGTGCAAGTTGAAGAGCATCCCTGCTGATCGTAGAGAAGCAGGCAAAGGACGCCGTGATCTCGTGCTCGCTCTGGTTGATCTTAGTCAAGGAGACAAGGGTCTCAGTCCCGTCCCTTTCGTCTATTGCTATCGCCTTGCGAATCTTGAAGTCAGTCAGCTCCAGTAGCTTCACAGGGCGTCGACCTGCAACCTGCATTGCAGCCTCCAGGGCAAGGCAGAAGTAACCTGTTGCAGGAAAGACCGTTTGCCCTTGTAAAGCATGATCTGTTAGCCACGGGAGTTCCTTGGGCATGAGGACATTGCGCCAGCGCCATTCCTCCTCCGTCCCATCGGATTCCCTGGTACCTAAGAGGTCATGCCAGTTGTCATCCTGCTGCCTCATTAACTTTGTGGCACGAGATTCCGTCCACAAAATCCGGTCGTGGTTCCAAGGGTATCTTGGCAGATCATTGAGAGCCGTGATTACGCCTGGATCCTCAAAAACGGCGGCTTGAAACGAGCTGAAATCAACGGCGGAGGCACCAGCTGCAGCCCAGATGGTTCCGAGAGCGCTGCTGAAGGATTTGACATCGTTTTTACCGCGCGACAAGCAGCCCGTATATTCCAGCGAACTATCTGTCACTTGCTTGACCATATCCAAGACCGGTCCTCTCAGGGCCGGATGGGGTCCAACTTCGATTGCTGCATAAAATGGGTGGGATGTTCGTCGGAATGCCGTTTCTAGTACCTGCGAGAATAACACGGGGCGGCTGAGGTTATCTATCCAGTACTGCCCATCGAGAGCAATCTTGGTATCAATGACTCTATCTTGATAAACACTTGAATACCATGTGGGTGCGTTATCCGGCGGTGTCAAGACTGTTATGTTACAGGCCTGGAGACTGTTCAAGAAGCTCTGCGCCGCCGGTTTCATGTGGTGTGAATGATACGCTTTGTCGACTCTCAGGGCCCGGACGAACTTGCCCTCTTCTTCCAAGATAACTTTCAGTTCTTCAATCGCATCGATGTCGCCGGATATTGTCACGCTCGTCGGCGAATTTGACGCAGCAACCGCAATTCTGCCCTGAAAACCGTCCAGGCCGCATAGCTCCTGCGCATCTTCATACGAGGTTCCCACCGCCAACATGCCTCCAGCTTGGCCGGACGGGCCCGCAGCCAGGTTCGAAGTAAATCCGCGATAATAAGCAATCCGAATCGCATCCGTACGGCTGATGAAGCCGGCAGCGTATGCCGCAGCAATTTCGCCGGAGCTGTGACCAACAACGGACTGTAGTCGAACTCCGGCACGTTCCAGCAAGCTTAGCAACAGGATCTGGACCGCACACGTTATCGGCTGGGCCACGGCAGCTTGCCCAAGGCGACTCGCGGCAGCTTCCGCAAAGATCTCCTCGCATATGGTCCATCTAGGACGATCCGACTCGGGTAGGGAAGCCAACGATTCATCTAGTTCCGCAATGATCTGTCGAGCGTATGACGACTGGATCAGTTCCGCACCCATTCGTGGCCACTGTGCGCCCTGACCAGTGAATACGCCGAGAACAGATGAGTCCTTAACAGACGAGCGCGTGTTGAAGAGGCCGGGGTCGCCTGAAAGACTGGCATCTATCGCATTGGACAGTTCCTCCTGTGTGGCTGCCGTGTAGGAGATCTTGTACGGTAATACGGATCGACGACAGGCCAATGTATAGCCGAGTCTGCGAAGATCTACGCTGGCACCGGCTGGGCTCTTCAAATATGAGCTGTAAGACTCAACTAGTGCGCGAAGCGATTTCTCAGAAGCGGCGGAGAAAAGGTAGGGCAGGAAAGGAGGAGTCGTCGCGTTTGAACGGACATCTATTAACGACGTTGAATCCTCGTTCACTAACTCGTAGCTCTCAAGGATGGCATGTGCATTGGTTCCTCCAAATCCTAGCAAGAAGCAGAGATATGTGTGTTAGCTAACAGGAGCAGACATCCTTCCTGACAATCTCCCACCGGGTACCTATGTCTGTGCATACCGAAACTGTTGACACTGGCTCGCCGTGGGACACCAGGAGGCAAGGCTGGCCATGGTTCGGGCGCTGTCACGAGGCGGAGGTGATGATAAAAAGGCGATACTGCTGAACTCAGCTTGTTAAAGTGCAAGTTAGGAGGAAGTACTCCCTGCTTCATCGCAAGGCAAGCTTTGATCACTCCGGCCAAGCCTGCTGTGCCCTCGGTATGACCTAAAGCGAAATATTAGCAGGTCGTCATTTATTCTTCTTCTTTTTTTGTTTCCCATGGGGACGGGGTTGCTAACCTATGACGGTCTTAATTGACCCGACATACAAGACTTCATCTGCGTCGTAGTTCCCGTCAGTGACGAATGCAGAATGCAAGGCCTCGGCCTCCTGAGGATCGCCAGCGGGTGTGCCAGTCCCGTGTGCTTCAAAGTACTGAGGTCGATCAACCTTCTCCTTCAGATCAAGGCCGGCACGGGCGTACGTGTCGTGAATCAAAGCGGCCTGTGTGATGGCACTTGGCATGGTGAGTCCCTTGGTCCTGCCGTCCTGATTGACACCAGTTTCGCGGATGATGCATTGGATGTCGTCGCCGTCGGCAATGGCATCACTTAATTTCTTCAGCAGAAGAGCGGCAACACCTTCGCCGCGAGCATAGCCATCGGCGTTTGCATCCCACATCTGACAGTGGCCCGTCGGAGAGAGCATGCCAAGCTTACTTTCCGAGATATATCCCATGGGTGCCAGGAGAAGATTCGTGCCACCGGCCACAGCCACGCGAGAGGTCCCCGCGCGCAGTGCTTGGACTGCCTGGTGAACAGACACCAGGCTGGAGGAGCAGGCAGTGTCAATGGTCATGGACGGACCATGCCAATCGAAAAAGTAGGAGATCCGAGCCGAGGCATTGCTGTTGGCAATCCCGGTCGAGTTGTAGGTTGGCAGCACCCGATAATCTTGGGACCCAAGCATGTAGTAATCACTGCACATGATGCCGACGTATACCGCAGTATCGGAACCTTGCAGACTCGAGATTGTCATACCGGCCGTCTCCATTGCTTCGTACACGGTCTCCATGAGGAGCCGCTGCTGGGGGTCCATTGCGGCAGCCTCTGAATTCATTGTCAGGTACCTTGCTCTCCTTCCACTTCCTTGGAAAATTCTGTGCAAACAAATATACAAGTCTCGAAACCTACCTCCGGGAGGGATTCCAAAGAACCCAGTGTCAAATTGTCGGATGTCTTCCTCCAGAAAGTAAGTCTTTTTGACATTACATGTGCCATGGTGGGAGCCATCCGGATGGTAGAACTTGTTGAGATTGAAACGGTCCGCTGGGATCTCCGTTGCGGTGTCGTACGGCTCGGAGAGAAGATCCCATAACTCAGATGGAGTGTTTGCCTTGCCGGGGAAGCGACAGCCGATGCCGACAATGGCAACCGGTTCCGGGGAGGAAGCCGAGCGTAGTAGCTCTGGGGATGCACATATTCCCATTCTTTCGGTGGCAGTGAATCACTGGACTGGTGGACGAGCAGGGTTGACGCTAGCCAGACTCGGAATTTCGGAAAGACGGCGTTTGAAGCGACGGATGGGTAAGTGAGAGGACTCTTAGACTGGAATGATTCGAGATTTTCTGTCCTCGATCACAAGCCATATAAGAAATAAACATATATGCCGCCCTGGCTGGCTCCTTTCTCTGTTCTGGGCTATGGCAGAAGTCCATCTGAACCGGGGGAATTCCTCACCGCGATAGGCTAGCCCTCGTAGGGGCCGATTAACCGACCCCGATAGCGTGCCTGGATGGGATCAGCTACCAGTCGCACCGGCGCTTTCAAGGATCGTTGCTGCTAGAAGGAATTGACACGATAAAAATAAAAAAATCGCCGGTGGCCTACATCAACCCTGGTTCGGCGGTGAGTCTTGCTGTAAAGTATTCGCCGATCAACCTTTGGGGCATGGCTGTGATCTGGCACTACTACCGTCCCGTGTGAAGTGTAGTCCTCATCACTCGTCTCCTCCGTGTATATGATAATGGGAGACATGTAATGTAAGTGATTTCACTCTAAACTTTGATCCACGGGCCCAGTTCAACATGCAGAGCATCCCGGACAGGCAGGTCGCTATTGTCGGCCGTGAAGGCGGAGGCTTGCTTCTGTCGAAGAGCGTGCCGCTGCCCGAGCTCGAGAGCGATATGGTCTTGGTCAAGAATATTGCGGTCGCCATCAACCCGGTCGACACCAAGATGGCGGCAGTACACCTGGTGACGCCCGGGGCAATCGCAGGCAGTGATTTTGCAGGGACGGTCCTTGCCATTGGCGACGCCGTTTGGACGGCGGCACCGATAAAGGTCGGGGATCGCGTGTGCGGAGCCGTACCGGTACGAACAAGACGAAGAAGAATCCAAATCTGCCTCTGGTATGATGCTGAGAAATGCACGCGCAGGGACTGCATAATCTCTCGCCACGGGTTGGAGCGTACGCGCAGTATGTGGGCGCCGCTGATGTGGTTCTACTCAAGATTCCGAGCCACATGTCCTTCGCGGAGGCAGCGTCGCTGGGCATCGGGATCGGGACCATGGGGCTTGCGCTCTTCCATAGCTTGCGAGTGCCGGGATATCCCACCAAGCCGGCAGAAGTGGAAAAGACGGTGCTTGTGTATGGAGGCAGCACGGCGAGCGGAACCTTGGCCATCCAGCTGCTGAAACTGTGCGTCGGGATGTAAAGCCCTCGATCGATATCTGAAATGGATGATGAGCTAATAGAAAGCTTTCCGAGCCAAAAAAAAAATCTAGATCCGGCCTGAAACCGATTACAATCTGTTCGCCGTCCAACTTCGACCTGGTCAAGTCGTACGGCGCGGCGGAAGCATTCGACTACCGCTCCGAGGAGCACTGCGTGGCCCAGATCAAGGCGCAGACGAACAACTCGCTGAAATACGCCCTCGACTGCGTTTCCGAGCCGGCCACAATGGCCTTCTGCTACCGGTGCTTGGGCCGAACGGGAGGCAAGCTCACGACGCTGGAGCCGCCGCCCAAGTCTCTGAAGAGTAGCAGGCCCAAAACGACCCAGGTCGACTGGGTGCTGGGTCCGACGCTGCTGGGGAAAACGGTGGGATGGCCGGAACCGATGACAAGAGAAGCAGACCCGGCCATGAGAGAGTTTGCCAAGTTATGGTACACGACGGCGCAGCAGCTGTTGGATCAGGGAAAGCTGCGGAGCCATCCTCTCCGAGTGATGGACGGCGGTCTGTTGGCTGCGCTGGATGGGCTGGAGTTGCTGAAAAACAAGCAGGTCTCGGGCCAGAAGTTGATATGCCACGTGTGACGGGCAAAGCTCATCAGGACGTAGATAGTACATAGTACACACTGATGCTGGTGTGGGATGATGCTTACTTGAGATGGACAGGCTGTATGGGTGGTGGGAATTCATGGAAGAAATTGTGCAGTTGTTATTAGTAGCAACCTTGTAGGAAGGAAGAAACTCGATTCCAAAATAAGTAATGAATTGTGCTTTTCCAACTCAGATCACCTGCCGTAGTGGACTAGCCTCTTTTGTCCACTCCTGCACCCATGCATGCATTTGTTTATTTATTTATTGATATATCCAGGCATTGATGAGAGTGTGGCATGTATTGCGTCTAACGGTTTGATTCTCTTTACTATAGTGGCATGAGGTTTGAGTTGGGGCAGGTTTTTCCATTCTATAACCTGCCTGCTGCAGGTTCAGGTCGCTTTCATCACAACCTGCACCATCTAGAGTGGGATTAACCGAACCGAATCCCACACTAGTCAGAGTCAACCAAATACTAAGTCAAACACACCACAGGTATGAGGGAGCCCAGGGCGTAACAATATCCTCATCCTAAACTATCTATATCCTATATACATCATCTGGTCTCCTCACTACAGCATGATGGAGGTGTGGAATGTCTGTATTCAGCTGGCTACCCTAGGATTGGATAAAGGGAGAGTGAGGGTGGTTAGAAGTAGTAGAATCCTATATAGTCCAACACTACCTCTATGAACACTAAGCAACTCTTTATACAAGTAGGACTGCTATGTCAAGGATGTAGCTGGGTCACCTACATCCCCCCACCAGGCTAAAAAGACCAACATTATCCACATTTGGTGGATAGGACCCAGACCCTGCTTAAGTACACATTGAGGGATCCTGTAAGCGCTGGGCACCTTACATCCATAGAGGATTATATCAGTGACATTGAGGATACTGATGGTGTGGATGATTATAACCTTGATATTAACAATCTCATCATTGAGCAGATTGATATTTTAAATAATAGGGATGGTGACAGCCCTTAAGATGGCTAAAGGGGGGATCACCTTCAATCATTTTTAGTTTCTAATATGGTCCAATCAGGAGTTAGAATATCTGGTTAAGAAGGTGGCACTTATCCTCAATGCTATCATGCCCTTTCCCTAGATCATTACCACCATGTAAATAATAGGCTTTAGACTGGTGATTAATGTGGTCATACTGAATATAACTATAGTTAGATTTTAAAATAAGAAGTTTTCTAGATTCTTTATTACTATGGTGACTGTAGCAAGTCTGGTGAGCAATGATTATAGTGATCATAGAGACTTCAGAAAAACATTACTTAAAATACCATACACTTTATTACATGGAGCTACATGCAGGTTAACCCAATCTACCCTTCCTAGGTTTGATTTGACCCAAATTTTTGACCTGAACCTGATGTGGGTTGGGTCAAAAAACCCCACACTACTATGGGATGAAGGAATAGCAACCCTAACCTACCCCATTGAGGGTTCAGCGTGGGTTCAGGGCAGGTTTTGCGGGTTGCTGGTGCAACTATACCCTTTATGCAGCGAGTGGAATTTGTTCATCATGCATAGGTGATTCATTCACAGCTAAGATGAATGTCCTTAGGGTTACATTGTGATTTTTAGTGTGGCAAATCTTATTCCAACCATAGTCTTGAAGAGCAGGAACTACCAAGTCAACAATCCACAACTGCAACAGGCAAAACTGCCCTCAGATAAGAGCCCCCTTGTGCCGCTTGGTGGCCAAAATGTTCTCTCTGTAGAGCCAAGCTAACGCGACGGTTGCGCCTGGCCCAACACACACGCCCAGCGCCCCGGCAAAAGATATCAGACGCAGCCAGCCATACTCGACCATCCCCGCCCGCTTCAGGTCACGGTAGACATAGAAAATCCACAGGAACGAAGACGCGGTGCTGACGAGGTAGTCGTATCGCGGGATCCCATGCGCGCCGAGCACCAGCAGCGAGTCGAGACTCACCTCCTCGGTGATTCGTGTCGCGCCGCCCAAGGCCCAGGCGGAAGACGACGGCGTCTTCCACAGCATAGCAAGCCAGGACATGGCGGACCAGAGTGCGACGGTGCCGATGGTGTGTCGGATCGTGCCGATATCGCGCGTAACGTTGTCGTGGCGGTCCTGGTAGGTCGTTGACGACGACAGCAGGATGTGCTTGACGAGCCACTGGCCCACCGACACCCAGAGAGGAAATAACTGCAAGACCCAGAGCGCCGCCTGCCGGGCCGCAGCAGTAGGACCGGTGAATGCCACGAGATACGGCGCATAGTACGCCAGGAGCATCACCGGGAGAATCGAGCGCGTGTAACGCAAGTCAGTAAGCCGCATGTCCGCGGCCTTGAAGCGTGCAATCGGCACACAGGTGGAGTAGAGGAAGAAGTACAGGGGTAGCGCGGTGCCTGCGCCTCCGACGAACCGTGCTGCCATGCCGAACAGCAGAACCCTGGGTTAGTCAGTTGTCAAGAAGCAAAAAAACACCATGATACATAGATGAATATCGGTGGCTCACAGTTGTATGGGACTCAATCGATTGGTGTGCCGAGCAGATTCGACCAGCAGCACGCTGTAGATCGTGCCAAAGTCGGCCAGAAAGACGCACAGCTGCCACGACGACGTGGCAGCATCGACGCCGCCAGGGACCGTAGGATAGTAGTAGTAGTAGTACCTCAGCAGCACCCGGTGACTCGCCAGCGGAACCAGAAAGGACGACGCCGCCACTGCCCGTTTCGAGATGCTCTCGTACTTACCCATGCCCTGCTCGGGGTTGAACGGCATCGTGCCGCGGAGCGACCGCAGCGGAACCGGCAGATAATCCAGGCGTTGCGCTCCAATCCACGCATCGCACGCCCAGTCGATCAGCATGTCCCCGCCCGAGATGGGGAGGAAGCAGTGGGCAATGATGTGGGCGAGACGTCCACTCAGCGCATCGAGCCGGGTGACCAAATTGGAAGCCCTGACGGTGGCCAAGGCCCGGACTCTTCGCGTCTCCTGGTATTTCCGCAAGGCTTGTCGGATCGCCTCGACCGGTGGTGACGGCCGGTGCTCAGCAGGAGACGATGACATGATCAGCTCGTGCAACGAATTGGCCAGCGACGCGGCACTTTCGATGGCGCAGTTTCCGCCGGCTCCCATGTTCGGCGTCATCTTGTGCACGCTGTCTCCCAAACAGACAAAGCGGCCGTAGGTCCAGTGCTCGAAGAAGGCCTCCTCCAGCGCCACCAGATTGCAGGTATGCTTCGTGGCCCATATATCTCCAAACGACACGGTGCCGCCGGGCGTGAGCGGAATGTCCCGGTTCTCCTCTGCGAACGCCCGGGCGTCGTCCTGGGAGAAGCTGGGGATGTGGCCGGCGTGGAAGACGCGCGGCATGCGCGCGATCAGGAACCAGTGAACCTGCCTCGCGTTGCTGGTCACGACCAGCGGCGCGACATCCTTCCTGAACGTCACGTCAAATGACTGCGGTGGGAGACTTGGATGTGCCGCGGAGATGCCAAAGAGACACTTGTATTCCGCCGTCATGGTATTCTGCATCTCCTCGTCCGGGATTTCTCCGGGCGAGTCTGACCGGGCAGCCCGCCACATCTCGCGGCGAGTCGTACTGTAGATGCCGTCTGCGCCGACGAGAACGTCGCCAAAGTGGCTGGATCCATCCGTGCAGGTCACTAGAACCCCGCCCGTCCGATGCTCGGCTGTAGCGATGCGTTTGTTGAGCTTGATGCGGCGGCTGCTCTCGCGGACGTGCGCGGCCAGCACTCGGAGCAGGCTCTGCCTGTCCAGGAAGGCCATGCTATAGTTGGTCCTGATGTTGTTACAAGGGAAACAAATACATCAATACATCGGGAACGCCGCATAGGTCAGTGTCACCATCATCATCGTCCATGGACTCACCGCGTTTGTACCAAGCGAAAGCCATCTGTTCTCGGGTTGATCAAGTCGCCATTCGCATAGTGATTGCCCGTGTACCTCAGTGGCTCCGTCAGTTGCATGATGTCGTCGTAGCATCCCAGCTGGTCGAGAATGCGCCCTCCGTTAGGGCTCAGTCCGATTGAAGCCCCGAGCTGGGGTGCAATTTCGGCCCGTGCCTCGAGCAGAAGGAAGTCAATGTCTGCATGCTGCAGCGCGTTCGCCAGCGTGAGGCCAGCTATGCCACCGCCAGCAATGAGAACGCGGAAGCTTCGTTTCCTATCGACTGACGGCATTACTTGGTAGTGGCCAAAAAAGTGAAGTTCTACAGTTAGGACCGACAGCGGACTCGGCGGAAGAGCTCATCGATATCTCTACTATGACTGTGATCGTCGCATGGCCGATCATTTTCCGGTGATGGGTTACATGGATACTTGCTGGGATGTCAAGAAATAATCGCCGTGATTCCCGGAGAATAAAGGCCGCCACTCCCTAAACCATTAAGAAAAACCGCCGAAATGAACCAGATGAAATCATCGCAGCTCTTTTTTGTACTCTGTCTAATTGTGTGCGGCCTTTCGGAACGGAACGAGAGCAGAACAGAAAAGAAAAGAACAAAAGGAATACCGATTCATAGCAGTTGACGCTTGCCGGAACGATTCAAGTCACATCAAAGCCACAATGGTAAAAATACTGACAATCGTTGCGAGCCTCACGGCGACGATCAAGTCGTTCCTGTCAGGAGGTAGCCCGTTCGCCGGCTTCACGGCCCTTTGGCCAACAGACGACGAGGGCAAATACATCATCCAGGCCGAGGGCATTCGAATGGCGTTTACCAACCGGAACGGCGGAGCGCCGACAAACCTCTGGATCAACGACACGAACGGGAACGAAGTAGATATCATCCTGGGTCTGGACAAGGTGGAGGATTACGACGACTACCTCGGCAAGCTTGGGGGGACAATTGGTGAGATGGATGCTCTCTCTCCCCCCCCCCTCTGCCTCTTTTGTTGTTGTGGGTTGGAACGATGAGCGAAGACTGCTTGCTGACCGAGTGCATGGGCATGAACAGGGCGACTGGCCGGCCATATCAGCGGCGCCTCCTTCGAGATCGAGGGTGAGAGATTCTTCACCTCGCCCAACGGCAACAACGGCACCACGACGTACAACGGCGGCCACAAGGGCTGGGAGCGCATGGCCCTCGACGTCGGCTCTGTCACACCCAACAGCCTCACGTTTGTCGTCTTTGACCGGGCTGGCAAGAACGGCTTTCCGGGCAACTCAGGCTCGAGCCTGACACACTCGCTGTTCCCGTACGAGTGGCGCATTGCATACGGCGTCACGCCCACGCGCACCAGCAAGCCGGTGCCCATCAATCTCAGCCACATGACATACTGGAACCTGGACGGCTTTCGCTCGGGGTCGGAGACAATCAAGGAGCATCGGCTGCATCTGCCCTACTCGGGCCTCCGACTTGACGAAGACGCGAACAAGATCCCCACCGGCGATATCAAGGGCAACCAAAAGCACTCCCCGTACGACTTTTGGTCGTCGCCCAGGCTACTGTCGCGCGGGCTGGCGCACAAGGGCGGCAGCTACGATGACCTGTTCCTAGTCACGAGGCCCCAGCCCTGGGAGATGGACAGCAAACCCGTTGCCTCTCTGTCTTCTGCCCGATCCGGCATCACCGCCGAGTTGTACACGGACCAGGAAGCAGTCCGGTTGGTGACGTGGGATGGCGGTCCTAACTGTGAGTTTATATATCATGTCTCCTCTCCTTTTATCCCTCATACAGGGACAATTGCTAATCTCCGGCTTCAGCAAACCTGACCCTCAAGGCGGGCCAGGGGGGAGGACCGGTTCAGAAGAACGCCGCCATTTCCATGCAAATGATGGACTGGCCAGACGCCGTGAACCACCCTGAGTGGCAACGCGATGCGCACATTTTATACGGGCCGGACCGACTGATGACGACCTTTTCCAAGTTCAAGTTTTTGGTCAAGGGAAAGTCAAACTAACAGATTGCCTTTTCTGTGTGCCCAAAGCCAAGCCCTAAGTTCACAATCTAGGACACTATATAGCTTAGATAATTATCCAAGAAATAATATAGCATCTTGTTCCCATATCCCCTCCTATTGCAACACAAATTTCCTAAAGCTGTCACGTCTGAGCTGCCAGTTTTCTGATTGCAGCAGTGATCCTGTCCACAGTCGGCTCCATCACAGGCACCTGATGCCCCCCAGAAAACGGAATGACCAGCGAGTTCTCGTCGAAGTAGACTTCCCTCAACTTTTCTGACTCGGGTTGCCAGGGGTCTTTGGATCCTTGAATATGGATGGACGGAATGCCCAGGATTCGTTGTCTTTCGCACGGTGAGCCTCCTTCTCCACCTGCAGCAGCGGGGAGGTCGAAGAAAAGGGGCGGATACGTCGCACTGTTGAGGACAATGAATTTGAGGTCAGGCAAGTCGTGATGATGGCATCCGCTGCGCCGCTTCTCCTGCAGGTGCAACAGCAGCGCCGTCGCCACTCGAGCGCCCTGGGAAAAGGCCATCACGCCGACGAATGGCGGCGCCCCCCCAGAACGCAGCTGTGTATCTAGTAGGTCGTACATCGTCTTGATTTCCGCCCGGACTTCGTCCTCGGTGATGTCGAACGATGAGGCGGCGGTCAGGTCGCATTGCCAGCGGAAGAAGGGTCCCGAGTCCTCGTAGGCAGGATACATGCCTGGGCCGGCCGTGGCGAGAAACGGCGCGTTGACGAAGACAAATTGAAACTCCTGGCGAAGAGCGTGGAAGATCTTTCGCCCTTGGATTCGGAAGATGTCTCCAGACGAGCCTGCGCCGTGCAGGCAGAGAATCCGCGGTAATTGACTTTTGCTCGACAACGACATTGCAAGTTGCTCCGCTTTGCTTTCGAGACTGTCTCCGGCATTCACGCTCTGTATGTTCTTCCTTTTCTTTTTCATTCCTTCTTCAACCTGCATGGCCGGAGACAGACAGCGAAGGGCTCGACCGGCGAAATTTGGCCCATCGGTGATTTATCCCCTTGCTCTTTCGGCGCGGGCCTTTGAGCATCATCGATAATAAGCATACTAAGAAAAACCGCCGCTCAAACCCCCCTTGACCAAAAGGAAAAAGAAAAGACGGCGTGCTTTTTATATCGTATCAATTTTGCGCCCTGAAGTAGGTACCAGCAGACGTATTGGCTTCCAGGCATCTCTCCGTGTCTTATGATGGGTACGCTTGCAGAATTGGATGCGATGCAACCGACGCATGCCCTAGGTCTGCTGCTGGCCTTGGTTGCCGCAGCCCTGTATGGAACAGGCCGTTTTACCAGGGCGGTTGGAAGACAGGAGAACAACAGTCTGCCGGTAGTCAGGGTGGAAAATGGGAACCTAAAGGCTGCTGTATACAAGGGAACAAAGAAGGTACATCATCATCATCATCATCAGCATCATCAGCTGTGCTCCGTCCTAATGACATGAACATGCTGAAACAGAACAACCCATTGACAACCTTGGAATAGTTCCCCGAAACCCCATTTGTCTTGGCTGGAAGCCGGTCGGTCGTCATCCTCCCGACTCACGTCCTGGACGAGGTTCGCTTCCTTCCCAACGACCAGGTGTCGTTGCGACAGGAAGTCTATGAAAAAATGCACGGCAAATACACCGACATGGGCAAAGACCACCCTGTGGGCATCGCCGCCATCCAAGCCGATCTCACCAACAACATCGGCCGTATGCTCCCCGACCTGCAAGAGGAGACGGCGTACGCGCTGGACCGCGAAATCGGACGCTGCCCTCACTGGACTCAACTTGTGCTATACAAGAAGCTGCAGCAGCTTAGCGCCATGGTCAATGGACGCATGTTTGTCGGTCTCCCACTCTGTAGGGACCAAGGCTGGATCGACCTGTTGCTGGCGTACACACTGCACTTGTTCGCGGCCATTTCAAGCATTCAGAAAGTTCACCCATGGCTGCGTTCCATTGTCGCGCCATGGACGGCAGCGGTCCGCCAGCTGACCATGGACAGGACCACCGCGATCAAGATGCTCAGGTCTCACATTGATGCGGCGGTGGCTTTTCGTAGGGATTGTGCAGATGGTCCCGGAGCGCGCCAGTACAACAACAACCAGCAGTACAATCTCATCTCCTGGATGCTAAAGCAGATGGATCTCAGCAAAAAAGTCGACCATCATCTGTTGGCCAAGGAGCAGCTCTTTGCTGGTGAGGGAATATGCCCTAATCTGATTTGCTTTTGGGTTGGCGTGTTGACCTTTCCTGTAAGGCTTTGGTAGCATCCACGCAACCAGTATTACCGTCACCAATGCTCTCTATGACTTGGCCGCCCACCCGCAGTATATCCCCGAGCTTCGAGAGGAGATCTGCGAGACCCTAGCGCAAGAACCCGGCCAAGTCCTGCGAAAGTCCAGCCTGCCCAAGCTGCGGAAGCTGGACAGTTTCCTTCGCGAGTCTCACCGAATGAACCCAAGTATGGAGACTGCCACCATCCCAGGCAAGGGACGATAGGATCAGTTTGCTAACGTCTTTTCCAACAGGCAATTTCAGTAAGTATTACCACTTTTGCCATGCATGGAAGCCAGTCAGAGCCCATCATCATCTCCCACCTCGCCACATCAGCGCCTACACACACTAGCCTGGTGCTTGCAAACTAACCCGTGCATCTCTCTGTCTGTCTCTTTTTCTCTCTACTTCGTAGTCACGATTTCGCGACGAATAACGGCCAAAGATGGCCTCCATCTGTCAACAGGGCATGTCATTCCTCGCGGTTCGACCATCGGCTTCCTGAACTCCATCTCGCCCTACGTTTATCCGCCGCCCAGCATTCGCACGCCGCTGGACTACTGTCCTGATCAGCCGCCTCTGTCCCAGTTTTACCCTTGGCGATCCTTCGAGATCCGGTCGCTGCAAGGCCAGGAAGGCGCCCACCAGTTTGTCATGACCTCACCCGACAACATGAATTTCGGGCACGGACCGGGCTCATGCCCCGGACGCTTTTTTGCCGGGGCAATTGTCAAGATCACCATCATGGAAATTCTGCGCCGGTATGACGTTGCGCTGGGGCCGAATGGAGAAGGAGAGACGACAGGAATAATAACAGCCGCAGTAGAGCCCAAGGATGGTACGCGGAGCACTTTTCATCGCCCAGCGAACATCGTGCAGCCGGTTAGCTTTCAGGTGTTGCCGGATTTTACCGCGTCCATCTATTTCCGGAAGCTCGAACAGGTGGTTCCTGTTACTGGCTGAGAACGGTTCTACGAGAGACTGGGTGGGGATTTGGGGGTTTCCCGAATGGTCCAAAAGATTCAAGCTGTCAAGATGTAGATGAAGTTGGCTAATTAATAATTCGAGCCATGATGGCGAAAGCTACAAGCCCCTTGCAGAAAGTCCTTGTAGAAACGCGCTAGTGAGCAACCGCAATTTTTAGGGCTCCTACCACCCATGTTTTTTCAACCACCCTCACACCATGGAGTGTAGGCATTTGGGACCTATAAGCTTGAAAGTTGTTCATAATAAGGAGCTTAATCTTTCTCAATGACCATTTATTCTTGGTTGTTACTATTTAGGGTAAAAACCAGCCTCAATTGCAGCCAATCTAAATATCCCACCTTCCACCATCTATTCAACAATCTACCTGGCCTGAAAAAGATCTCAACAAACCTCCCAACCATGCTCAGGATATCCCAAAATTTTATCAAATACTGATAAAAGGTCAATAGTCAGACTGTAAGGGGACAGCTAGGTCGCCTGCGCACCCTCACAAGGTCAAAAAGACCGACATTATCCGCGATAGCGGATAAGACCCAGACCCGGCTTATATAGCGCACAGGGACTCGATGTCTCCTTACATGTGTGTAGTCTTGTTGAGATAGCTTAGGAGATTACTGTACTGCAACCCACCTGACCTGCCTGACCTATACTAGTGGGCGGAACTGGTAGGTCCCTTCATCATAAATTTTAGTTATTACAGATTGGCTATCATCGCCCGCCGTAATCCGTGGGTCCTCGGGAATCTCGCAGCCGGGCGAATGAGCGTCCAGCGGCCTTGTCAATACAACCAGGTATGACTACTAATTATTAGCTGGAGCACCGCTCCACGGCAAAGGAAGTCAGCAAGGACTTGCAGCGACAGCGACGACGCGCTGTCTCCCCAACATACCAACATCGAAAGACACTACCTACACGATAGCGCCCACCCTCCACCTGATGGAGGTGGACAACCCCCCTGCGGTCGTCCCCTGCCCAAGAACCGCTTCTTGGGATGAAAAGCCGGATCCCCCTTCAGAACCCACCACCCCTACCCCCCTCCACCGCAACACCCACAAACGGAGAGCCCTCTCCTCCCCAGACAAGATGCCTAGCACTCTCTCAGGCCCAATACTTAATAGGCCAAACATATTGTTAATTTGCTAGCAGATCAATGCAGTTGCTGAAGACCAGCTCCTCCTCCTGAAGGATTGGAGGCAGGTACTAACTTCTCTTGTAGACATGTTCAATTTGACTGTCTCCTCCCTCCACAGCCAGCCCAAAGAACTTGCCAAAGGACTGGCAGCCAGGTTCCTGACTCTGGCCAAAGGCAGCACACCTCAACTAGGACCAGAAAAGCCTCCCATAGCTCTCCCTAAATTAACTCCAGAGCCTGTACAGGCCAAACAAGCCACTCCAACTAGACACACACCCTAAGCACTACCCTGGGCCTCAGTAGCAGCCCTAGGACCAGATCAAGAAGGATGGCAAGCTACTAGACCCAAATCTGCTAAGCAGCCTTAGCAAGCAAGGAGGATAGATAACTGTATCTTCTTCTGCCTCTTAAAACCCTCTAATCTATAGGAAATAAGCCTTTATGGAATCTATATAGCTCTTACAGGAAAGGTCTTTAGAGAGATTTCTTATATACAGATAATCTCCATAGGCTAACCATCACAATCACAAATAAAGGTAAGGCTTTTTTATTCTCTGCACAAGCAAAAGAGCTAGCTATAGATAGATATTTTGAAATGCTAATAAAATATCACTAAATTGTTATTCTCTAGATTTCTTAAAGGCTCTAGCCCTTAGAGAGATAGACAGAAACTATATTAGAAGACATTAGCATTGAAGCAAAATATATCATAAATATTAAACTATATCATATTAAGCTCTTAAATTATTTTATAAAGGTAGACTTAATCACTGCAGTCATTGCTTTCTTAAAAAAGTCTAAATATATAATATAATTATTTGACATCTCTAACTTATCTAAACTTATATATCTTAAATAAAAACCACTACTATCATGGTGCTAGACTAATGTACACCATATAATAGTCCAAAGACTGGTTCTGCCTGTATTAACTGCCCCTGCATATTCCTATGAAGAAATATCTTAAACCTTTATCTTTATCACGGTGCTGGACCAACGTACACCGTATGACGGTCCGGGGGCCTGTTCTGCCTGTACTGACCGCCCCTGCACGTGCCTGCGGGGGAAATATCTCGAAGCTCTGTCTCGATCTTGTTGTAGCTCTCCCCATACGAAGAGCAGCCGGGCCCAGGAACACAAACTGCCACGCTGGGTACTAGGCAGGCTCATTGCAGCCCGCACTGGACATGGGGACTTTGCAGCATATCACGAACGCCTCCACCACACGGACTACCTAGCAACCTGCTCCTGCAAGAAGCTAAAAACTCCAGTACATTTCTTCTTCTGCCCACATACTAGGAAGCGCTGGAAGGAGAGATGGAAACACACACCTGTTGGGCCGGCAAAAACCATTGACTGGCTCCTAGGGACTGCTGCTGGGGCTGAGGAATTCAGCCGCATCGTGCAAAACACATCCTTCTTTACGGATATATGCCCAAACTGGGCCCGCCTAAGCACAGAGTAGTGTAACAGTCCAAGCATATCTTCCTGGGAAAGAGGGATTGGCTCCCCCTCTCACCTATAGGGAGGCAAGACAGGTTTTTCTACCGCTTGAAGCCCCAGCCAGGGTAGTGCTGGGAACTTCCCCAACCCTACAGCACGTAGTGCTCAAATTTGTCTCCTTTAAGCATGTATTTAGATCCTTTTAGATAGTATACGCTTGGGAGGCACGTCCGGTTGCCCTTCGGGAGGCCGCGGTCACCCGCCACGTGACCGCCAAGCGACGTTAAATAATAATAACTAACTAACTAACTTGTTGTAGCTCTTCATAGGCAACAACTTCCGTGACTGGGATGCTATAGCAGCGACGACACGCTGTCCCCCCAATATACCAACATCGAGAGATACTACTTACACCATAGCGCTCACCCTCCACCTGATGGAGGTGGACGACCCCCCGGCGGTCGTCCCCTACCCAGGAACCGCCTCCTGGGACGAAAAGTCGGATCCTCCCTCGGAACCCACCACCCCTACCCCCCTCCACCGCAACACCCACAAACGGAGAGCCCTCTCCTCCCCAGACAAGATGCCTGATACTCCCTTAGGCCCAACATCTAGCAGGCCAAACATGCTGTCAATTCACCAGCAGATCAATGCAGTAGCTGAAGACCAGCTCTTTCTCCTGAAGGATTGGAGGCAGACACTAACTTCTCTTGTAGACATGTTCAATTTGACTGTCTCCTCCCTCCACGGCTAGCCCAAAGAACTCGCCAAAGGACTGGCAGCCAGGTTCCTGACTCTGGCCAAAGGCAGCACACCCCAGCTAGGACCAGAAAAGCCTCCCTTAGCTCCCCCCAAGCCAACTCCAGAGCCTGTACAGGCCAAACAAGCCACTCCAACTGGACAGACACCCCAAGCACCATCCTGGGCCTCAGCAGTGGCCCCAGGACCAGACCAAAAGGGATGGCAAGCCACTAGACCCAAACCTGCCAAGCAGCCCCAGCAGGCAAGGAGGATAGACAACCACATCTTCCTCCACCTCCTAGAACCCTCTAACCTGCGGAAAATAGGCCCTCATAGAATCTGCATAGCTCTTATAGGAAAGGTCCCTAAAGGGATCTCTCATGTACAGATAATCCTCACAGGCTACACCATCACAACCACAAATGAAGGCAAGGCCTTTTTACTCTCTGCACAAGCAAAAGAGCTAGCTGCAGATGGATACTTTGAAATGCCAATAAAATACCACCAAATTGTTATTCCCTAGATTCTCCAGAGGCTCTAGTCCCTAGAGGGATGGACAGAAACCATACTAGAAGACATTAACACTGAAGTGGAGCATATCACAAGTATTAAATTATGTCATGTTAAGCCCTCAAACTATCCTACAGAGGCAGGCTCAATCACTATAGTCATTACCTTCCTAAAGAAGCCCAAACATGCAATACAATTATTTAGCATCTCTGGCCTATCTAGACCTATATGCCCCAAACAAAGACCACTATAATGCTCCCGCTGCCATCATTTCCATGACACACAAGCTTGCTGCTCTAACACTCACTGCATCTCTTATGGCTCCACCAAAATAGAGTATACCTGCCATGTACAATGCATCAACTGCCATAGCCCCCATGCAGCAGATTACCCAAAGTGCCTAGCCCAGCCTATCTCCCATAAAGGGACCATCACCTACCTTTCTAAAGAAACACTAGTGGCAATATGCAAAGCTAGGAGACTGGCTTTCCAGCAACAAGCTGGAAAGGTGTAGACTACATAGGCAAGCCCACACACCTTAAACTAGGCCACAGACCACCTATCAAGACAGCTCACCCAAGAGCTAGCTAGTTAGACCTCTCTAGAAGAACTATGAAAATCATACAGGCCAATGTAAGGAGGGATAGCCCCTCCCATAACCTGCTGCTATCCTTCACAGCAGACATCATCCTAGTCTAAGAGCCTTGGACCAATATAACAAAACACCTCACAAAAACACACCCAAGATATCAACTCTTCAGCCCAACCACCCGCTGGGAAATCAGGCCCTGAATATTAACATATGTACACAAAGACCTTCTAGCTCACGTACTTCCACAACTAGCCTCCCCAGATATCACAGCAGTAGAGGTAGATGGCCTTATAATTATCAATGTCTATCACCCCCCAAAGGACCCAGCTACTCCCTCTTCACCCACCACATCTACACTCCACACCCTACTCCAATACCCTGTCCCACAGAATACCATCATCACAAGAGACTTCAACACCCACCACCCACTATGGCAATCAGAAACCTAACTACATACTCTCTCTGCAGGAGCTACAGCTCTTGTAGAATAGCTAGAAACCTAAGGACTAGTACTCTGCATGGAACCAGGCACTCCAACCCATGGACCCAACACCTTGGACCTAGTCTTTGCCAACCTCCCAGTGGTGGCTACAGTAGAGGACCACCTTAACACCTTTAGTGACCATAAAACTATCCTAGCATAGCTAAAATGGAGGGAGCCACAGCCACAACACAAACTAGGCTCCACTAACTGAGAAAAGGCTCAAGAACTCCTGGTCCCCCCAAACACTAACCTACCAACAGATACTCTGGCAGAGGAACTGGTCAGCTGGGTACAGCTAGCCATTTAGGGAGCATCAGAATACAACACCCACAGGCTCTCACACACCCCATGGTGGACACCAGAGCTCACAAACTTACTCTGGCAAGCAAGACAACATCTACCAGACCTTCAACCTCTTCAGAAGGCAATTTCAAAGGCAAAAGCCAATTATTGGAAGGAACAGATTGAGCAAGCAACAACTCCCACTAAAGTCTTTATACTAGCAAAATGGCAGAAGCCCTCTAACCAATTAGCTTCACCCCCCCTACTTGTACAAGGCAACCAAATCACTACCCTACAGGGCAAAGCAGATGCATTCCTCACCTACCTCCTGGAAAAGGGAGCCTCCCTTCCAAACCAGCTTGAAGAAAGACCACTAAACAGACCTCTAGATCCTATACCTTTACTAACAAAGGAAGAATGCTGGAATACCCTTTGCTCTCCTACCCTATCTGCCCTTGGGGAGGACAATCTTACCACATCTGTATGGAGAAATCTATAGCTTATTATAGGAGATTCAGTTACAGCACTATACCATCAAAGCCTAAAGAAAGGTTAGTTCCCACAGATCTTCAAAGCAGCAAAAATCATCATGTTGCCAAAGTCAGGCAAGAGAGACCTTACCCAACTAGGCTTATGGTGGCCCATCAGCCTCCTATCTACCTTAGGCAAAGGCTTAGAATGTCTCATTGCAAAATGGATGGCTGTATAAGCAATCTAGGAAAAACTACTCATACCATACCACTTTGGTGCTCTCCCAGGCTGCTCTGCCATTGACCTTATCCAAGTACTAGTTTATAGAGTGGAGAAAGCCTTCTAACAGGGAAAGGTAGCCTCACTACTGTTAATAGATGTTAAGGGAGCCTTTAATGCAGTAGACCACCAAAGGCTTCTTTCACACCTACACCTTCAGGGATAGGATGATTGCCTACTCACATGGACCCAAGATTAGCTTTCCAACCACTCAGCATTTGTCCAGATTGGAGAGGCAAATGCCAAAGCCCCAATAAAGGGAGGACTCCCACAAGAATCCCCCCTCTCCCTAATCCTATTCCTACTCTATGCAGCAAGGGTAGTGGCCACCTACAAAGCCTCCTTCTGCTATGCAGACGACCTAAGAATCCTCCTTGTAGGGGACACCCTCCAAGAGATATCCCAACAATTAGCAGAAACATACAAGGCAGTAACAGCCCTAGGAACAGAGGTAGATCTCCCTTTTTCAGTGGAAAAGACAGAGATACAACACTTCTCTAGAAAACTTAAGCAGCCTCCCCTAGCAGTTAGGCTGCCTGGTGTGGGTGAGATCTTTCCCACATCATACACCTGCTGGCTAGGGGTCCTCTTAGATACAAAACTTACCTTTAAACCACACATCAACTAGGCATACAGCCATGGTAAGCAGCTAGCACAGCACCTCCAGAGACTTAGCAACACCCAATATAGGTGCCCAGTAGCACCTATACATGCTGCAATGCTTCAGTATGTCCTCTTAACAGTATTGTATGAAGCTAAACTCTTTTACACTGGCTAACAGCAACTAAAGGCTATCAGCTCTCTCCAGTCTCCACTCTGAATAACAGCCCTAGCAATCCTCCCAGCCTACAAGACAACACCCACAGCAGCACTCCTCCAAGAGATAGACCTGCCAGACCCAAGAGCCCTTTTGGAGAGCACCCTCCAGAAGGCAGCTGCTAGATACGCAGGCCTAGATGCAAATCACCTCATAGCATGCACCCATACAGCCCCAAACTATGGGTACAACACAAGGCTCACCAGGATCCTGCAACGCATCCCCACACCAGCACCAGAATGCAGGTGGGTAGAGCCATAGCTCCCACCACTACACATGCTGCCAACCCACCAGGAAGAGCATATCTACTCACCACTAGCCATATCAGTCTACTCAGATAGCTCCCACACGGGCCAAGGCACTGAATATGGATACGCCATATACTACAGCTCCACCCTAGTCACCCAGGGACAGGGCCCAGCAGGCCCCCAGACAGAGGTCTATGACGCGGAGATCATGGGTGCTGTGGAAGGTCTCCAGGCAGCAGTTAGTTTGCCATGCACCACATATGCCAACCAGCTGAACATCTTCCTAGACAATCTGGCAGCAGCCAGCCTACTAGCAGATGGCAGGCCCACACCACACAGACACCATCTCATAGACACCTTCCACCAGCTCTCCACACAGTGGCTCAGCCTGCCATATATCCTAGCCTCTCCCTGCAGGCCCATACGAGTCTCCTGGGTTCTAGGGCACACTGGAATTGCAGGGAATGAGCTGGCAGACAGGCTAGCTAAGCAGGGAGCAGCCATAGATGGCTCCCACATCCCCCCCTCTCCAGCATACCTAAGATGAGAGGCGAAACAACAACTCCATACTGCCACCCAGGCAGCATATATGCGCAGCGCACCCCAGGCATACCAAGACCTGGGCATCTGCCCCCATACAAAGAGCAGCTGGGCCCAGGAACACAAACTACTGCATTGGGTACTAGGTAGGCTCATTGCAGCCTACACTGGACATAGGGACTTCACAGCATACCATAAATACTTCTATCACACAGACTACCTAGCAACCTGCTCCTATAAGAAGCTAAAGACTCCAGTACATTTCTTCTTCTGCCCACATACTAGGAAGTGCTGGAAGAAGAGACGGAAACACACACTAGCTGGGCCAGCAAAAACCATTGACTGGCTCCTAGGGACTGCTGCTGGGGCTGAGGAATTCAGCTGCATTGTGCAAAACACATCCTTCTTTACAGATATATGCCCAAACTGGGCCCACTTAAACACAGAGTAGTGTACAGTCAACACATATCTTCCTGGGAAAAAAGGATTGGCTCCCCCTCTCACCTATAGGGAGGCAAAACAGGTTTTTCTACCGCTTGAAGCCCCAGCCAGGGCAGTGCTGGGAACTTCCCTAACTCTACAGCACATAGTGCTCAAATTTGCCTCCTTTAAGCATGTATTTAGATCGTTGCGCAAGTATTTAGATCCTTTTAGATAGTATACGCTTGGGAGGCACGTCCGGTTGCCCTTCGGGAGGCCGCGGTCACCCGCCACGTGACCGCCAAGCGACGTTAAATAATGTCGGTGGTTCCCATGGCTCAGCTCCTTCCTAGTTAGGTTTAGCCCACATTAGTCAGCGCACTGTTAGATAGTTCGCCCGGCTCCGGGCCTCCCTAGCTAGATCAACCAACTCAGCGAGTTTGACCCCCGCCAACAAATAATAATAACTGACGTGGATCAGGGGTGCGGCGTCTGGATACCAGATACTAAAAGGATACCGTAGGATTCATAGGGATCGTGGTGAACGCTCTATATTGATATACTGCTGTCTCTAGTACATCTTGAAGCTCTAAAACGATGCGCTTCCTCCCTACAACTCCAGGATATACGTATGTTGGTCCTTCCTCCGGAACATACATACTCCGTATCCGGGACCGGATTATCAGATAATCCACCTGTCCGAAATAGTATATCCTCATCAAGAAGACATATTGAATTGGCGCCCCATGAGGTTCAGATGGAAGATGTGTTCTAAAACATCTATGTCTCTCCTTTTGATCATGCGGCAGAATCCCACGTGAACAACGTGCCCTGTGTTAGTACACGTGAGGTTCTGCCGTCCTAGACCGCCCTCGCTACCTATCTCACGGCACAGGCAGGCCTAATACGACCATACATGCGCCTATCCATTATCAAGGAGGATCAAATCACGGTAAAGTGACGAACTCCGATTTGCCTAATTTGGTTAGCTTCACTACAAGTCAAGACACTTTCCGATAGGCCCGTTGTCTTTGAAGCTTATGCACACCTGGACATATAAAGCGACATCTCACCGTTCGATCAATTCACTTTTATTTGTTCTTTCCCCGTTTCCCCTCCATATTCCGCACCATTTCATTTTATTGTCCAATACTGTTATCTCCATTCTCTGCGCTCTCGCTTGTCTTCAGTATACGCTTCCCTTAGACTTGTTGCCCGATTAGTCTCATAAGGATGTTTGATACAGATGATAAGCAGAATACTCGCTTTGTTGACTCGGGGCCACAGGTAAATATCATTTGCTCAGCCCCAGGGTTTGTGGTGCCTGATCCAGACAGCGTCAATAAAAAGGTTACCTCCAGTAATACGATCTTTAACTGGGGTGGTGTGAAGATAGCAAAGATATCTCCTGATATTATTGTGAAATTCGGGTCCCATGTCACATCCAGCGAAGCGAAGAACATGATGTTTGTGGATCAAAACACGGAAACTGTACCGGTACCAAAAGTCTTTGCTTGCTACTCTTATGGCCCAATACGTCGGGATATCGAAGACTACGGTAGTCTGTTCGATACTTACATATTCATGAGCTATGTCAAGGGTCAGAGCCTAGATAAAGTTTGGGGGACTTATGATGACACTACAAAAAATCATATTACTAGTCAACTGAAAGGGTACTTCAACCAGCTTCGCCAAATAAGTGACGGGAACTACATCGGTTCTGCTGGTCTTGGCCCCGTTACTGATCCAATTTTGGAAAGTCATCACACAAAGGGTTCGTAGTGTCTACACCAGAAAATCCATAATGCTAATACAGACAAGGGCCGTTTAATTCCGAAGGAGATTTCAATAACGCAATCATCGAGGCATATCAATCAAAGGCACCAAAACGTCACATCAGGGGCTTCTTGGCTGGCATGCTTTCACAAAAGTGTCACAAAATTGTGTTCACCCATGGAGATCTCCGCCTTCAGAATATCATGGTCCATGATGGATATGTCAGTGGGATTTTGGACTGGGAATTTAGTGGCTGGTATCCAGAATACTGGGAGTTCTCAAAAGCTCTTTATGTTTGGAAGTGGCAAAATGATTGGATCGACTATCTGGTACGGGTTCTTGAACCCTACTATTCCGAATATGCGGTCCACTCGTTCTTGACTGAAACACTTTGGTGATAGTAATTCACATGTCCGCCATCATTCGTTCACACTAGTGCCACAGGACCATAGTTATTTCTCAATACACTCCTTTCCCAATCTGCTTAAAAATAATCATTCCAATGTTTCCATTAACGACCCGAACTTGGACTTGAGCACGAAGTTTGATTAGGCCAGTATTTTCGCCTCGGCCAAGACGTCATCCACCCAGTTAGAGCAATTCCGTGCCGGTGGGTCGGGGTTTGCTTCGGTCAATACTCTCGGATCGTAGGGGGGAGGGTGCTCCTGCAATATCTCTTCAAAACGTGCAAGCTGGGTCTTTGGCAGTTGAAACTGCAGAGTGGAGCTTTTGTAGGATTTGCTGGCGCTGAAACGGTATGCCGGTCTTGATTCGTAATCCATACCCACACCAACATCTCCTGTAACATGGTAAAATCTACCAGCACCTTGGTTTTCGTTCTGTGCAGGGACCAGAGCGATGCCCTCGTGGTCTGGGCCACGTCTCTGGCTGAAGACAACTCGGTAAACATTATAGGTAATTGTCTCGACAGACATGATGACGACGATGTTTTAAGAAGAGATGTTTTAATAGCGAAAGAAGATAATATAGATCTTGAGGACTAGAGGATGCTGGTAAATATGTCTCATCAGAAATGCCAAAGAATCACTTGTTATTTATACCTTGAGGTCAAGGACATTTGCTCATAAAACATATGGTAATTAGCCCACGAAATAACCGCCCCATGGATATTCAGGCGGAGTAAGGCAGGAGCTAAGCAATCCAATAAGGAGTTAGGAATAGATGAAGCCTCCAGTGATATCATAAAGTACAGGTCTGTTCGCCATGCAAGCTTGTCACGGCGCTTCGGAGTGTGGTGCGGTGTGGGATTGTTTGGCTCTATGCACTTGCTCCGAGTACATCAGCCTCGTTTTTTCTAAATCGAATCATCTAAAAGGAAGGATACACACTAGGCACTTATGGCAAGCACCTACGGCCTACGAATCCCATGCAACACAGCCCGTGAATGGCTTGCGCACGTAGCCTTGTCAGGATGAAACGTGGATTGTTGCACCTCAGCTAGAAAGAGCCATTTTTAAAAAAACATGAGAGGCTGTAAGTTGGCGTGACATGCAAAGGACCTCTCTAGCACTACACTTCAGCGCTTACAGAAACGTTGAAAGTAAGCACAACATGTTGGCCATTTACATGTCCAGGCGCCCTAGTTTGGCTTCAACAGCTTGTCAACCTTGATAGGCAGATAAAAATTGATACCATAAGGGTCGGAAAGGGCGATATAATGAGTCGGTTGCAGCTAAGGCTGAGACGGACTATAGCTATAGATATTTGGTGTGATAACTGACCCTAAGCGCTTTGCCAATTAAGTGGAGCTGTCGAGGCATAAGATTCACCTCGAGCGCGGATTTAGATTATAATAAAGGCCGAGCACCAATCTAAAACGGCTGCAATTGTGGGGCTGTCTAATAATAAGGCCGAAAAGTATAACTAATTAATGCTCTCAATTTATAGTAGGAGTCATACAGGTGTCATAATTTTAACGCTGATGCGAAGCGCACAATGAGCTGCTGTTGTCTTAGACGTCAGAACGCAGCATTACTTCCAAAACCGAATGATAGTGCTGTATATATTGAGATAAAGTACAAAACCCTCTGTTGAGAGATGATACAACATCTTGAGGAAAATAAAGCGGGAGCAACAGTGCCCCGACTGAAGTACAAGCTAAATGCGAAAGGTGCCACGAGACCATTCGACAACAGTAAGTGATCACCTGACGCCCAGTCCCACCTGCCGCCCGAATTCGCATACAACGATGATGCCAAAAAATGAAACTTTAGAGCCACATACAATTTGAATTATGTAGAAATATTTTGGAGTACTAAAATAGAGGTTGGAAAGAAGCTATATAGACCTTTTAATCATCCCTAAAGCGTTGTGGTAGCCGAATTTGCCTTCCCCGACAATTTACTATAGGAGGGGCCTCTTCAAGAGCTTCAGCACCTGGAGTGACTGTATGTTGTTGTTTTTGGGATTTAGAAGGCCTACAAGGCTTCTTATTGCCTCTTTTGGCCTGCTTGAAGTCATTTTGAAGCTGTACATCAGCCCCTTTAGCTAGCCTCTCCTCTTCCCTTTGGCGTTTCTTTTGCTCCGCTTCCTGGATCCATAATTCTCTGTTCAATGCCCGAATTCGCTTCCTTTCTTCAAGTAATTGCTGCTTTTCTAGCTTTGCTTGCTGCTGGCATAGCTTCTCTTCCTCTTTTGAAGCTTTGGCAAGCTGTATTGCGTTCTCTTTTGCTGTTTGAAAATTCTGAGCTTGCTGGATCTTTTGTGGAGAATAGAATACTGCATTGCCATCCTCATGAGCATGTAGATCAAATATAAGAGGCTTTCCACGCTGGTGCTTCTTCTGTTCATTCTGGAGGGCGGTTTCAAGGCCTTAACAACATAGTTTAAGCAGGATATTCTCTGTGGAGAGGCTGTACATCGTAGAACTCAATTTTTTGGCATTTTGATCATAAATATCAGAAACAACCTGCTTTAGCAACTTCTCAATCCTCTGCCAGTCTTCTGCATGTAGAATAGAGCGTGATGACTCACTGGAAGAAGGCCCTTGGTCTTCTTCCCTAGTGAAGCGTGCTAGAACAACTTCTAGATTCCATAGCCATATACCAGTAGATTTCCATGCAGATTCAATATTCTTAGCAGATAAGGCCTTATTCCAGCTTGGCCAGAACAATCTGAAGAAGTCTCACTTTGTGATATGGCTAAGGCCTTGACAAGCATGTAGAAAAGCCTCCAATTCGTTGCTGTAGGCAAGGGATAGTGGCCCAAAGATTCCAACATCAAGTGGCTGCAAAGAATGCGTAGAATGAGGTGGATAAGTCATCAAAGGATCTTATTAGCATTACAGAAGTTGATAAACTTCATAGTAATGTGTGATCCATGGCCATCAAGAATTAAAAGCCTCCAATGCCTCCTAGCCTTGTCCTTAGTCTCCTGGTCAAAGATATCTGTAAGCCATGCATATACAATCTCATCATTGGTCCAGCCGCTTAGAGAAGAGGTGAAAAAGCATTGGTGATTTGTGGTATTGAAGTCTTGAAGCCAGGAATCTTGTATCTTGCTGCTGGCAGCTTGATAAATCAAGCCAGGAGACAGAGAGGTCCTATCTGCACAAATACAGCCAATTGCAGTAATCCATTTCTGGTTTCCATCTTGCAGGCGTTGCTTGAGGCCTCTTTGCTCATATCGTTGCCTAGAAAAGATCCTTTTGCCTTTAGAAAGTACTCCAATAAGGAATCCCTTTTCCGTTCATAATTCTTTGGCTCTTCAAACTAGTTCACAGTTGCACGACGATTGTTGATTTCCTTTTCTGCATTAGAATAATGACTATTAGGACAAGCGTGTAATGTCTCGAAACCTACTAAGGTCTGATTAGGCCTTCGATGATAGCTTTCGCTTGAACTTCAGCAACCCATTCTCCACAGCGCCGGAGGGGCCTAGAGGGGGTCTTTACGTCTTCCATTGGGAAGCATTTGAGACGCCGGTGGTGGTATCGAGTGGCACAATCGGTCGAAGTTGCCCAGTTGGTTGCTTGCAATGGTTCCGATTTTCTTCTTGGAGTTGGGGACGAAGGATGCCGATTCTTCAGGACGTCGGGATGGTCTCGATTCGTATGTCATGCCCATGAGGATGTTTCCTTTGACATGACCCGTTAAGACCATCGGCACTTGTCTGTATAAAGATGGCGACATGATTGGGCTGTCCCAAGTATTCAGCAGTGTAAACTTCGTAGGACATGGTGGAGAGCCGCTTGCTAATTGATTGAATGGACAATGAAAATCGTGGTCGCTGTTGCTGGCAGGAAAAGTAACGAGGTTTGCGATCTGTTACTGCACCTTGGGCGATGCTGCAGTCTTTTTTATACCTACAACAAAATCTAATAAGCGCCTGCCTGCCCATACCTGGCGAATTAATTCGCATTGCAGGGTGCAGATATTACCGCTGGCGGCTGTTGACATCTCGAAGAGCCATTCAATAAGCGGCTTTGATCCAATCGTGTAGGAATTGGGTACAATATCAGCAACATTTTCAAGCAGAGACCTTGCTACACGAGGACCTCGACTTGCAAACGCTTGATGAGGCGCCTTCATGGGAACTATTCTGCCGCGCCAGGTACTCTTCTCCGAACGGTCCGCCGACAGCGTATCGCCATCACACTGTATCACTAGCTAGGCCAGAAGCAGAGAAGCATGAGTAGGACATTTCTTGGACAGGGAAGCAGACCACTCTCAAGTCCTGTTTTAGCGACGCTCTTTTGATGTCCAGGAGCGTTAAGCGATTGCCTGAAGCGCCATCCATCCATTTACCGGGCCACAAAACCGTTGGCTGGTAGCCAGGCTGCTCGTGGTAAGCGCCCACTCTAGTGCAGCCTCATTAGCATCGTGCAGCCCCATCTCGAAATAGAAACGAGTTGTTGACAGTAGTGTTCAGAGATGCCATTACAAGTACATGGGGTCAGCCACCCCACACAGCCACGGGGATGCATCGGCAGGTACGACGGCTGCAAGCTCTGCTGCAGCTCTTGGATTCGGCGGAATATTGATGTTGGTAGTGTACGGCAACCTTGCCGTGCCCGTTTTGACAGTCGCGTCTTTGGCTTCCAAAGCCGCTTCCTTCTCCATATTCTATCCACGGCCGGGTACATATGATCGCTGAATTTGGAGATACTTGAATCTTTCCGAGCCGGCAATGTAGTAGGTTCGGTGTGAGGAGGAAGCAGTTCTTCCGTGGCAACCAATATCAGCTGGGAAGGGAAAGGAAAAGAAAAAGGAAAAGGCTCATTGTCGGGGCCGCCAATATTGTACATTGTGAATTCTTTTCCTTTTCAGAGATACTCGGGGACATCCTCAGGTCACTTCAGCCAGTTGGGCTTCCACTGCATCAGTTGATCACACCTCTACGATGGGGAGTTGGGAGAGGTCTGTACAGCTCCCAAGTGCTATACCTGGTCTGATGAGGAACGAAAGCGCATTACGTATTGCCTTTTTCAAAAAGGCTAGTTATAAATCACAGATAGGTTGCCAACTCTCAGTGGGTTTTGTAACTAACCGCGGGCTTCGAAGAACCGCGTTACGAGATACGTAATCCCTAACAGAACAGTTGACTGGACAAAACGGATACAGGTACATCCTGAATCTGATTGAATTTGGCGGCGAGAACACCGCATTGTCGCTGAGGAACTTACGATCTCTACGAACCAGCTATTGCCATACTATGATTTCTTGCTGTAACAGTGCTCTTCAGCTATTGATATTCCGCGCCTTGCTCTGGAGAAGGGATCGGTTACCAGCGTATTGCCAAGAATCAAGAATAAAAAGGCGGAGCCATAATTGTGTTCGATGTTGGCCATTAGCGGATTGATTTACGTCAGTGCTCGACGTTTAGTTTTAGCTTGTTTCTATTTTCAGAGCCTAGCTAGAATGGCTATTCCACGAGAAGCAAATTCCTGTTCAAGTATCCTAGCCTGAGTCCGTACGTCAGAGATTTTTAGTTTCCGTCGAGATGATCTCCCTTGACCAAGCTAAACATGTTGACATAAGTAGCCACGTGATCACACCACTCCTGGCTGACCGTTTTACCTAATACAACCACGTCCTACCGTCCTAATTGTCAAAACACCGGTAAATTGGATCATTTTAGCGTATTTTTTTAGTGCGTTATACTACATGCAATTTTATTCACCGCCAAACTATATTGCCGCTCCATCCAACACGCTTCACGTAGCAGGACTAGTAGTAATATAGCGATCATGAATATGGCATCAAAACCCTCAACACCACCACCTACTCAGCCGTTTCCAGATACTCAGTATGAAGCTGATAATGAGGCAAGTCAGTTTCCAAGTCAGTAATTGAAAATTCTGAAGATTTGATGCTGAAGACACTGTCAAATACAGACATTATGTCAAAGATTCCAGATCCACGCACCATCAAATTTGAACCTCTTGAAATGCAACTACCAGGACCTCCACAGCTTCAAATCCTACCTGGAATTGATTGTGATGATCCATTAGCTTTATTCAAGCTATTACCACCTGATTCGCTATGGAATATCATTGTATGAAACACCAATATGTACGCTGAAACACGGCGGTTTCGTGGAGGTCCTACTGAACAGCAAAGAGGCTGGACACCTACCAACCGGAACGAAACCTTGGTTTTTATTGGAGCTCTCATATATATTGGAGTTCATAAAGAACCCCAGACTCATTACTATTGGCGCCAGAACATTGCTCAGGGTCCAGTTCATACCATTCCTCTATATATGGGACTCGTACGGTTTGAACAGATTAAACGATATCTCCACATCTCTCAAACTGAGACAGTTCAGTGTTATCCACCAAATATCTACGATCGTGAGCCAACAGCAGATGATGAATGGACATATGATATTGAGCATTTGGGTAATATCTGGTGGTATAAGCTGAATCCAACGCTGAACCAGTTCCGGTCAGCTAGTGGGCAATACTATTGGCCTTCATCAAAGATATCTATTAATGAGACTATGATAAAATGCTTTGGACGATCAAGGCATACCTTCAAGATGCCAAACAAGCCGATTCCACAAGGATACAAGCTTTTTGCTGTCGCCGATCAAGGTTATATTTGGGCATTTACACCAGCGAGCCGGTCCCAGAGCCTTGTTGAAATCGTCATGCACAAAGTTCTCACAATGACTGGTTCAATGGTCACTCAACTGCTTGCCCGACTCCCTAATATGCAGAACCATTTCCATATCTATCTTGATAACTATTTTACCAGTATCGGCCTATTCAAAATACTACGCAATCAGGGGGTAGGAGCATGTGGGACAACCAGAGCACGCGGCAAGGATTTCCCTACATTGATCAAGATAATTAAGGATCGTGAGATTAAAACACCATGGAATACACTCTGCGCAATCCCTATACAGGGGGTTCTGTGCTTCTCATGGCAGGATAATAGTATCGTTACCGGCCTGTCAACAGTCCATACGGTTGATAAGACAACTGACCTAGTAAATCGGGAGCGCCGACGCCCAGCATCAACAAGCACTAGTGCCTTAATTACCCATCCTATTTTTGATGGATTACCAAGTCAAAGCACTACCAATTCCTGCTGTCATTGATGATTACAACCATTATATGGGGTCAGTTGATGTTGCCAACCAACTGAGCGCGAGATATCATACTCATCGACCTACTTTTCGATCATGGTGGCCCCTATTCTATTGGATAATTGATGCCGCTGTCGTCAATTCCTATAGAATAAGCTGTATTAGCCAACAGCAGCATCGATTGCCTATCTATTCCCAGACTGAATACCGTGAGATGCTATACCAACGTCTGTTTAAGCATGCCGATGCCCTGGGAACCGTCGCAAGCGAAAAGCGTCAACCAACCTACCAGCAACGCGATTGGATGTGAACCGACCTCATAAATTAGTTCAGCAACCTTTGCGTAAGCGGACACGCTGTACCTGGTGCCTCCATATAAATAATAAGCGGATGAGAGGTAGCAAGAGTCAAGGATACCAAAATATATGGGTGACAGGCTGGGATTGTGGTGACTGTGGCACTCCACTATGCCATCCTCAAACTGGGCGTTCCTGTTTCGAAGATTTTCATCATATTGAGGGTTAAATTATTAGGTTCTGGTTTTTATACGCGTATTAATTATATGGTGTTTTGGACGTTCTACAGAAAAGGGTAATATTAGCACATTTAAGCGGTGAACGGCCTCAGCCAACCAGCAACACCAGGAAGCCCCCTAGCCAATCACATATGAAGAGCCCGAAAACACGCTAAAATGATCCAATTTACCGGACGAGGGGATACCTGACACAATGGCCTTCACAGCCTCAAAGTGCAGCCTCATCACAGAACTCCCACCTTGCCTTCAGTCTGCTATTCAGTATCCATCATCCTTAGTTAGACGGGGTCATCAGTTGTTGATCATATGTGCTGCAATGTCACTCCCAACTGGGCCTGCCTCAGGAGCCTCAGGAACCTCAGGAACCTCTGGAAATGATGCGAATGGAGTGGCCATGTCATTTCCTCAGCAGGGCACGGTTGATTGGACATCACTTGGCCAGATGCAGTTCTCTGCATCAATCGCCGTGCTCGCTCGCCTCTCTTCAGCAGGAATTGAGACCCTCACCGTGGCATTCGGTCAAGCTATGTGCAGCAAGATCCACTTGGGCGCCGCCCATGGCGAGAAAGTGCTGAGAGATAGTCTTTCCAACCTCAAAGCCTTTTCAAGCTTTGGGGATGTTATCTGGTTCGGGGTCGGGGTTCGGCATATTCTGAGGGATATTGTTCAGACGGCTGAAGGAGCATCACTAGTTGCTCTGTGTGCCTCTCTAAGTGAGACATTTTCCAATGAGGCTTCGGCCCTGGTCCTCTACGAGATGGCAAAATTGCTCAGGTCTTCGAGTGACCTCTCTCCTGCCTGGCTCAGTGGGAAGCGCTTGTCAAGACATGTTCTTGCGTGTTGACGGAAACAATGTTCAGTGTCAAAGTTGAGAAACTCCTAGAATTGGGCGGTTACTCCTATGGGAATAAACGTCATGGGCTTGATCCTGGACACCCTAAGGACTTGGCTGAGACTATTCTTGCCCTAGGTCGGATTTCGCGATGTGACTTGGAGCAAATTGCAGTGCGAGGAGGTCCTGCCTGCTGCTGGCTCGCAACGTACGCCAGCTTCATACTAGGATTCAATGTGCAGGTCAACTCCGCGCCGGCTACCCTGTTTAGGAACTACGACGAGAAGAGTGCAGACGCTCAGCTGCGGGTGAATCTGGTGGACAGTCCCCGAGTCTAAAGCTCTCGAACATGTTGGAACGACTTTCACTGTCAGGAATGGAGATGATTTCATCAAGCAAGTATTTAACAGCTACGAAAACAACTTAAATGTTCAATCTGCAGCACCATTTCTTGGCGGCAGCCTCTCTTGGGACAATTTATTCATTGATACATTTGGACAGGATGCTGTTGAACTATTCAAGCAGTTGGGTCCGCTTGACTCTGTCGCCGGAGACGATGATGATCATTTGGTGTCATTTCAGAAACTTTACAGGATTGGCATCATGCTGTACACAAACTACCTGGCAGAAGCGGATCGTTTCTCAACAGCCTCAGGCTATGTACTCTCCATTGCTGATAAACTGCCAGAGCTTCGTCCCTTGGGAATCTCTTGTCAGCTGGAGTCATTTCAGCACCAAGCTGACAAAGGCGCTCGTCTTGTCTCCCAGTACAATAGTGCTTCAAGCAAACTTCGAGCACTTTGTGCATGTGACCAATGCTGTAGATCACCCAGCCTCTATTTCACGCATATTCACCACAGGAACTTCTGTCTTTTTACCATTGCTGAGGTTACTCTAGCAATGACTTGATTGCACGCTGCAGTATAGGTAGGGGAGCCACCGAGGAGGGCTCCAGGGCCGCTTGGGCGAGAAGAAGTGTGGCATAAGTACGGCTGAGCGGACGGGAAGCCCTGTTTTCCACACCCTGTGGTCGCATGTACTAGAAACTTGAAGAAAAGATCTTATATACAAAATGATATATTGATATAATCCTAATTACAACTTGGACTTCACACTGGATGCCATTTACAGAGACCGCAGGGTCTGACAGGCCGTGCGCTAACCTGTCCTCATCAAGAACCTTAGCACGGTAGCCCTCGATTTCCCAAACAATGGATAGTCGTATGGCCGTTTTACCATAGCGCGAGGTGCCCTGGGATGCCGTAGGGTACTGGACATCCCGCAGATGCTGTTACATGAGCCAATCAAAACTCTATTTCTTTGGCTGAAAGCCAAACGAATAGGAACATTGACCAGCCAAGTCTTGTGCTGTAAGATTTATGACCAAGTAAGCCCTAAATCCGTAATAGAATCAAGTCCTTGGTCCCAGATCAGAGACAACTGTATGTCTCTGGTCTGAGTACCAACCAGGTCAGGGACACTATTCCATAGGGCCAGTGTCTGAAGCATTTATGCTCATGATGATTGAGGTATTCAGGCCGTAGGCATAAGCTCTGTGATCTAGGGCCTCTGACTTCAAACAGTACAGGTCTTGAGCCCACGATCCTAAATCCTCCACGGGCATCAGAACACCGACTAGTGACCACCAGGACCTAGGGCCTCTTCTGTCATCAGACTAAGTGAGTGAGACCGCATCGAGCATAGGCATAGCTATGATATTCTTTATGTGTAATACGCAATCTCTGCTTTATTTTCAAGAAAAGGTTTGGCACACTCCATCACTGCCCGTGTTATGAGGTAAATTCACCATGGATGGAAGCTCAGCCTTTGAAAGTTGAAGCTCCTTATTCAATGACAGGCAAAAATACCACAAACAACTGAATAATATTGCCTAATACGCCTTCTCCATAGATATAGTATCCAGTACAGCGGTAAAAATCTACAGCTCTGTTTATGATCTGCAATCAACAGGTCACGGTCGATCAGTCTGATGCAAACCCCCATCAATTTCCCATCAATTTCACAACAGCATTCCCGATCTGACAGTTCTGCATCCATCAAATTGATGGTATGACCGGTACTCGCTACAATTGAGTACAAACCATCTCACAACATTTCTGAGAATCTCTGTGTAGGACTCTTGCCGATGAACTTCTGGGTGTATGTACCCAAACCAGACTATACCCCTACTGGTGAAGATACTCGAAATGCAATGTGGCTTGCTTAACAGGTTTGGTGTGAACTACAGAATCAATGAATGACCTTGCTCATCTCCACTATGGTTCTCTCTTATGCTGGCCTAATGGGGTGAGCTAAAGAGCGGATTTTTACAACTGCACTTTTTTGCCCAGGGGAGCTGGAACCCCAGGAAATTAGGGACAACACCTCTGAGGAAGTCGCCAGGGCTCTCCCAAGAACTAGGGAGGCGGAACGTTGATGTCGTTACGCCAGTCGAAGATATTTTGAACGTCTCTGGGATATGCTGCAAGTGCTATCTGTTCCTTGATCGTCATAAGTTTTGCTGTTTAAGCAAATAGCTCCTAATCGACCAACCTAGTTTTAACAGGGGTTGGGGGGAACGAAAGGATTTCAATGGAGGTTGCTGCCAGCAACTATATTCGCTACATTTCATATATAGAATCAATATATCAATGCCTTATTGAGGAGAATTTTTCATTACTTTAATATAAGACTTACGGCTGGTGGTTATGCAGACTGTTGGCCATGACGTGCCTCGAGTAACTCGGCATATGCAGTGAGCGATCTCCCAATTAAATCCACCATGTCCCAGGCACTATCGTAAGTATAGAGCGTTGCCCAGAGTCTAACTAACGCCGCGCTTATCAGCTGTTTCCGTTCCAGTAGGTACTCGACGCTTTGTTTATAATCGGCCTCTGCCACTAACTGGGCCAGAAACTCCAATACTCTTCTTTCAGCTGGCGTAAGGGGCGGGGTTAGGTCCGGCGCAGTGACGGCCTCGAGCCACTTGACTAGAAGCACAGCGCATTCCAAAGAGCATAATGCGTGTTGGTTAGACCAGTAAATAACCTGAGTCTGTGCAACGAGCCTAATTCCTAATTTAACAGGGATGCTCAATGCATGCGCACAGTGCAGTGCAGCTCTAGTAAGTTTCTCACTGCGTTGGGCATTCGGGCTCTGATCAAGGGACTTCACAATCAGATTCGGATCCCACGTACTTAACGAACGTGCGGCCCCTAGATCCATATTGATGCGTATATAGGCCAAGCGAAGGAGGGTGGTCGATGTGAAGGACAGCGGGCCATGAGAGCCTATGGAGTCTATGGACTTTTCTTGGTCATGTTCCCAGTTCCATGACCAGTTCTTCAGAGCTCGTTCAAACTTGTTGATTTCATCCGGGACAAGAACACTCCCACGGCTGTCTGGAAGACGTGCGTTACGCACTAACCAGATGCGCTGTATGACGGCGTGGATAAGGATAGATCCCCCAAGAGATGAAAACCCAGTGGATACCTTTCTTCCTGATCTCTGATCTTCTTTAAAAAGCTGCTTGAAAGTCTCTTGAAATCCCTGAGAAGGATTATTTGAATCCGGACATGTTGACCAGGCAGTCTCATTTTCTGCTTCCCATTGCCGTTCTGAGCAAGGAAGGTCTGAGTCAAGCTCACTCGAAAGCATCATAGGCGGAAGATCATACACAATGGTATGAATATTGAAGATGCAGAACGCCACCATTCTTGTTCGCTTGAACATCTCAGAATCAATCCAGGAATACCAGTTCCGAGACTCTGAAGTTTTCGACCTCCTTGTAGCCTCTTTTCTGATAAGTGTGTCCAATGCGCCTCGGATTGACAGTGCTTCATACGTGCTAGGTTCTATGTGGAACCATGTTGCTATAGCCATAATAAGCAACAGAGCCTGTATTAGTTCAATATTTTTTGGATCGCATCCATCATTAGATTCCGGGATGGTACTGGGGTCGCCACTGGTACCACAACCCTCTGGCATTCCAGCATGTGGGCATTTCTGTATCGAAGAAAATACCTTTTGGCGCCGAATTCGTTCCATAGCCACCGATTTTGCCGCGTGAAATATTCCGGTGCCTATTTCTGGCTCTCTGCAATAACGTGCACCCATTCCAGAAATAGCAAGGAAGAGTTCCTCACTAATGTCCTGTAATTGTAAGGTCGGTACATGAATAAAAGGGTAGTGTTTATGATAAGCACTGATATAAGCAGCGATTAGCCTGGATAGAGTATGCCGAGATGGCAAAACAAAATCGTCTGACAGGACATTAGAAAATGCAGCCAACCCCTGTACAAGGCGCTCACGGCACTCAGGTGATACAGCATGGTGATTTTTAGACCTTTCTTTCCCAGATGGGCGTTGAAGCCATGCTTCCTCTGGCTGTAATGATTGAAGACGGGAGGCGAACGGCGGTAACTGTGTCTCTGAGGAAGTATAGTCACAAAACAGCTCTCCATTCAGCCTCAATCCAGGGTCATCGTTCCCACTGATAGCCGCCATTGGTAAAGTGAGTTCGGGGAACAAGGCATGTAATGGTTGATAGGATGGGGAGAATGGATTGCTCGAAACAGAGGTATAGTCCATAAATGTCGCAAAGTTATCTTCGAACGATCCCAATAAAGCATCCACTCCTAGCTGTGTAGGGTCTGAAGTGGGTTGCTGATATGTGTTTGTATTGGAGGCCGTTACCACCGCGAATGAAGAATCAGACATGGGGGTATCCGCTAGAATACGAGGCTCAGAAGGTGATACAAGGCCCTCTTCGTTACCACTTGGCATCAATTCGGATGATGACAGGGACAATATCGGTGTCATTCTTGCCTCGTGAGGCCGCAGGTTGTCGGTATCATGTGAAAGACGGTTATGCCGATTAAGGAGATCCCTTATTCCAATAAGGAAAGTCGATACATATCAGACAAGTGGAATTTACTTACTTTCTAGTGAAAGCTCTCGCGCAAAGGTTGCATTGATATGGCTTTTCCTTGGTATCTACAGAATTAGTGAGAGGGGGCATCTCCATGAGATGCGAAACTTACGGGATCGTTCATGTCGTTGGAGATGTTCAAGCCGGACAAAACTCTTGCCACAGTGATTGCAGTTATAGGGCCTTGTAGTTACTGTATCTTTTCTTGTACGCATATTCGTTGACTGTCATGGGATGTATTAAGCAGTGCTAGGCTAGATGTTAGAGGTGGAAATTGGAGAAATTGGAGGAATTGGAGAAATTGTTGCCCAGGGCGATTAGTAAGAATCGACTAGCTTACGTACGCTAGCTATTCTGACGTAATATTGGGGTATGATTTGCTTCCCCAAATCGGAGAAATAAATAGAAGAATCGATTCAACCCTACAGTGGCACAAACATGAGCAGTATAATTGGCATAATTGCTTCCTGTACAGATAATGCGTTCTAGAGCACTAGTCCTTCTGAAACCCTAGCCACCTCTGGAAATCCTGTGTGTCCAAGTCAAATAGGTCCAGAACCCTCCCAACAGTGTGGTGCACGAGATCATCAACTGATGACGGTTTAATATAAAAGGCCGGAACTGGAGGGAATATAATTGCCCCATTGTGTGTGGCAGTTAACATATTCTGAAGATGAATGCCACTCAGAGGGCATTCTCGTGTCACCAGAACAAGCTTGTGCCGTTCCTTCAAAGCTACATCCGCCGCGCGAGATATCAGATCATCGCAGTAGCCAGAACTGATTGCGGCAAGCGTTTTCATGCTGCATGGTACTACTATCATACCATCAACTCTGAACGAGCCGCTTGCTATTGGTGCAGCCATATCGTAGATGTTGTAGGCGTGGTCGGCTAGGGCGCGGATATTAGAAACCGTGTAGTCGGTTTCGTACTTGAGCGTGCTTTCTGCCCATTTACTCATTATAAGATGTGTCTCGACATTAAGACGGCGAAGGGCGATGAGTATTTTGATGCCGAGAATAGCGCCTGTGGCACCTGTCATGGCCACGATAATTTTCTTCCGTCTCGTATGCGATGGTTGCACATAGGGCTGCGGTTGTTCCGAACGGGTGCTCGAACTTGTAGTTGAAGACATTTGTATGATGAAAAGGATGCAGACAATGATATTAGGCGATAAACAAGACCAACTAGACAAGCAATAGGCATAATATATGTATATATATTATCGACAATATATAGAGTCCTCTGATCCCCTGCCGCACTCTCTCCAAATTCCTCCCATATCTTCTCCAACTCGTTCGGCCCACCAAACACCTCAGACCCCATACTCAAACTCTCACTAGAACCAATAAATTTACTCCATGAGATCTTTTCGTGCTCTGCTAGATGTATGATTTGATTCCTCGACTCCTCCTTCGCTAATCTACGATTGTTTCTCCAATTCTCTGCGTACATGGCACGCCAGCATCCGGAAACAACTAGTAGTAGTATTTGGAGATATAAGAACAACTATTGCCCGCTATCTACATCTCGCTACCTTGACAACAGGAATACTCAGACGACGGATCTACATTCTAGATATTCTATCTGTACTTGATAACCATGCCCGAAACCACCCCCCATGAGAACACTCAATCTTCTGCGGTGAGCTTCCGCCGATTCCTTCAGGAGCTCAAGGGCGAAAATGACCTCGTCGTTATCGATGAGGAAGTAGACCCCCATCTCGAAATTGCAGCGATATCGCGCAAGGTCTACGAGACACGAGACAAAGCCCCGCTGTTCAATAATGTCAAAGGACTCAATCCGAATGGCCTCTTTCGCGTTTTTGGTGCCCCAGTTGGAATGAGCAGACAGCCTGGCAAGGAATTCATTCGAATAGCCAAGTCACTGGGTTTGCCATCGACTGCGACTGGGCGGGATATCATCCAGAAACTTCGTGAAGCAAAACACCTCCGCCCGATTCCGCCGAGAGAAGTCGCTTCCGGTCCGGTAAAAGAATTCAAGTTGATTGGGGATGAGATCGACCTGACAGCTCTACCAATCCCCCTTCTACACACGGGCGACGGCGGAAAGTACTTCCAGACGTTCGGCATGTATATCGTTGAAACCCCCGACGGGTCCTGGGTGAATTGGTCAATCACTAGAAGTATGCTCCATGGCAAGCGATCCTTGGTTGGTCTTGTGATTCCGAGACAAGACATCGGCGTGATCCGGGAGATGTGGAAAGAGAAAGATCAAGACGTGCCATTTGCTCTATGTTTCGGTGTTCCCCCGGCAGCTATACTGGTCAGCGGCATGCCATTGCCAAAAGGTGTTGATGAGAGCGGATACATCGGTGCATTGGTAGGGAGTCCGGTCGAGGTTACGAAATGTGAGACAAACAATCTCCGCGTACCTGCGAATGCAGAAATTGTCCTCGAAGGTGTCATATCCAGAACAGAGACTGCACCCGAAGGGCCGATGACTGAGTATCCTGCCCACGCCTTTTCGGGAGGGTCTAGGCAGAACCCTGTCTTTAAGATAAATGCCATAACATACAGAAAGAACCCTATTTTGCCCATTTGCGTGACGGGCAGAGCACCGGAGGAGAGCGAAACGGTATGGGCACTGACCATCGCCGCAGAAGTACTGAGCATCTGCCAGGATGCCGGACTGCCCATCAAAATGGCCTGGAGCCCTTTTGAATCTCATTGCATGTGGTATGTTTTGCAGGTTGACAGACGTCAACTACGAACGCTCAACACCAATATGGAAGACTTCAGCAACAGAGTAGGCCATACCGTCTTTGGCTCCAAGCCTGGGTTCTATATTCCGGTTATATACTTAGTGGGAGATGATATTGATCCGACCAACCTCAATGATGTGATATGGGCCGATGCTACACGCTGCCAACCAAAAGTGAATGAGTTTTTCTTCGACCAATATCAAAACATCGCCCTAATCCCATACGTGGGCCACGGGGTTAAGGCCAGTCAGAATCATTACAAAGTGGTTCGATGCTGTTTCTTCCCTAGTGAGTTCTCAAGCGAGGACTTGGTATGGAGAGAAGCCTCCTATCGTGGAGATTATCCCCAACAGATACAAGATAAAGTGGACGGAAAATGGACTGCATATGGCTTCTGAGCCCCAAAAATCTCTGATATTACAGGAGGAAACCTATTTTCGTCCTGGAAAAGGAGCTGAAGGGGTGGCTCCGAGATGGAGCAGGGTAGAGGTACACCTGGTGATAAAGTTAGGAATAGTTTGAAACTTCTAATTGAAGCTGAAGCTGAGGATTGGAGATAGTTGGATTAATTTTTCTTCATCATTCCTACTACAGTAGTTATTAGAGTTTGAATCAACTGCATCTGCCTCTCTAATAGTCTTTCCTGGCTCTTAGCTTGCATGCGAGCCATTTGAAGCTGAATATCACTTTGTATACGCAGTCGCTTCTCTTCACGATCAGCCCAACTGTCCCTATTTTAATCTAACAAAGCCTTGATGTCTAGGCCCCCCGTTCTCCATAGGGAGACCTACTTGGTCGTCGTTTCGACACGGATTGGAATGATATTGGAGTTGGTGTGCGAATACTAGTAGGAGGCTGAATATTTAGAACCTCACTACTACTATCATTCTCTTCTTGCAGTAATGCCTCAGCATCACTATCTGGCCATTTATCAGGACAGTAAGAGGAGGAATATCCTCTTGTTGAGTGGAGGTAAGACTATCTGTTGTGACTATTGGGATATTATTCATTTGTTCGCCAAAATACCATCAAGCTGCCAGAAGAATCGGCATTTCCTATTTGGGAGTTTTTAGAGCAAAAGAACTAGCTATAAGAGTCATATTTTGAGCTTTGAAGTGGTCCAATACTTCCATTGACACAGCGTTCACAGTCTTCCTCCCGGCCAAACCCAGACTGATCCTGCAACTTTTTTTACAGCTTTCCATGAATCCTTCATATTATGGTATTGGGATTTGGTATTTTTGGCATTAATACTGCTGTCTTCATCATTAAAAGAGCCTCCGTTGCCTTCGTTGTCCAGAGAAGTGGTGAGCCTCGAAGGAGTTCACGATTATCCTCCTCCAAGCCACCAATTTTTCAATTTCAGAGTCTTCCTAGCCTCGCATGTTGAATACATAATAGTATGAAGAAGCTTTATATATAATTATAGTAGTAGTAGGTAATTGTCAAATATATTGATGGATTTCAATGGAAAAATTGAAGTAGAATGCTGGTGGTGAGGTCCAACGGGGTCAATTGAACGCCGAGACTGTGATGATATCACTTACATCGACATTAAATCCCCTACTTTAAGGGATTTCTGATGACCCATATTCAGAGATGTCAGAACTGTTATGCAGAAAGGCCTACGGTAGAGTTGTGACATTAGATAAAACCCTAAGCCCAGCTCCTGACCCAGAGCCACTGAATAGTGATAGAGTGAAAGCACAGTAGACTCTCATGATTTTGGGGAGAAAGTCGCGACCATTGGGACAAACAGATGGTGCAGCAGGTACATAATACCCCTCTTCGTAACAGTGAACTTGGGCCGATGCTTTATTGGGAGGCCATACTTTGGGGTGAGAATAGGTTGGGCGCGAAAAGGCTCAAGTACGGCTGAGCGACGAGAAGCCCTATTTTCCACACCCTGTTATTACACCCTATGGCCGCATGTACTAGACATCTTAAGAAAAGGGATTATATACAAGATGATATATCGATATAATCCTAACTACAACTTGGACTTCGCACTTGCTTGGACAACCAACAACCCCCCCAGTGCACCCTCATCCCGCCATTTCTGCAGGTAGTCGAGATACGACCGCGTCCCCTCAGACCATGCACTGGCCTTGGCCCGCTTCCGTTTTTCCTCTGGATCAGAGATGTTCGCCGCTTCGTTATACGAATTGAAGTATCCCGGCGTACATCCCGCCAGTGTCGAGTAAAACGGGGCACGTTTCAAGATCTCCGCCGTGTGCGCTTCCTCGGCATCGGGAGTTACCTCGATGATAGCCCGTTGACCGGGACCGACGCGACGCTCAGCCTGGGCAATTATGTACGTGATGTGCGCCGCGATGATTCCCAGCATCATGATATTGTTCCCTGTCTGCGTAGCCTGGTTGGCGCTCGAGAAGAAGAGGTTGGGGAAGCCGTTCGTCGCGTAGCCATGCAGTGTCGCGGCTCCCTTCGTCTGCCACTTCTCGTCCAGAGACTGTCCGTTGCGGCCAATGATCCCCACGCCCGTTCGCACAGCGGGACTTCCAATGCCATAACCGGGGGCCCGGTAGCCTGTTGCGAAGATAATGATGTCGAGCGGGTATTCGTTGTCACCGACCACAAGGCCGCGTTCTGTCGCCCTGGACACACCTTTACCGTCCGTGTCAAGTAGGTGGACGTTGGGCCGGTTGAAAGTCTGCAGATACGTGTCGCTGAATGTTGGCCGCTTGCACCATGAAGGATACCACGGCTTCAGCCTAGCTGCTGTGTCTGGGTCCTTGACGAGCTGGTCAACTCTGGCGCGAACCGTCTCCATGTGCGGCAAATCCAGAATGTGGAATCTGGTGGCCTGTTCTGCCAGATTTTCAGGCGAGGGATCAACGATCCCATGGCTGGGTGATCCCAGGATGGCCGAGTACGCTGGCATATCTGTCCAGCCATCGTTGACCAGGTTCTCCTCGCCCGGTTTGGCCGAATTGGTCAGGAACGTGTTGAAGTTCAACTGCCGCTCAAACTGCCATCCTTTGTTCCGGGCAACTTTGCTTCGAAACTCGCCCGGATCTGTCGGACGCTGGTTGCGTTGTTTGACATATGCCGGCGTGCGCTGGACGACATACAGCTCTCCCGCGAACTTGGCAACCTCTGGGATGACTCCAATGGCCGTCGCCGCGGTCCCAACGACGGCAACCCTCTTGCCCCTCAGTCCTGAAAGGGTCTGGTCCGTAGGCGAACCGCCGGAGATGGCGTAGTTCCAGCGTGATGTGTGGAACAGTGAGCCGGAGAAAGACAGGATGCCAGGGATTCTGGGAATCTGCGGTCGAGTGAGAACGCCCGCGGCGAGGTAGACGTACTCAGCTCGAAACTGTAGGGGAATTGGAGCAGCAGACGGTCCACGTCCTTGTACAAGCCTTACGGTCCAAAGCTGCATCTTGTCGTCCCATTCGACACTCTTCACGTCGGACCGGAAGAGTGTCTTGTCTGCCAGATCCCACTGCGCTGCAATGCGTTCCGCATGCAATCGGATCTCTTCGCCTGGAGAATACTTGTTCTTGGGTATGTAGCCCGTCTCCTCCAGAAGCGGCAGATAGATGTAGCTCTCAAGATCGCAGTGAAGGCCCGGAAATCTATTCCAGTACCATGTACCCCCGAACCCTCCCCCAGCGTCAGCAAGACGAATATCGCTGGCGGATGCGACGCCTTCCTCGATTAGACGCACAGCATACTGAAGAGCGCCAAAGCCCGCGCCCACGACGAAGAACCGGTACACTTCTCCGTTCTTGATGGGTGGGTTCTGCGCGTTCAAGACGTCGTGGTCCACCCACGGGTCTTCAACGAGGCCGTGCAGCCGCTCCTCGTCCGTCTCTGTCAGCTGGAGAAACTGCTCCAGGCCTTCGGGTCTGATGCGTTTGGCTGCTTCTTCGGCGTAGCGCTTGCGAACGGCTTCCAGTTTCTCACGATCCACTTGGGCTTGCTGATTCACAGCCATCTTGATTTCCAATTGAGCGCTTACTATGAAGCAGGTCTCTTTAAGATGCAAGTAGAGCAAAGGGAACTATAGTGAGGGGCTTTTCATTTCTCTGAATGCAGTCTTATATAGATAAGCGGGCCTGCGATGACACCAGATGCTGGACGAAAGACGCAACAACAAGCGAAACTGAATGAGCCGAGTAGCCGAAGGATTCATCATTAATAGAAGAATACATGAATTCTATCGGATTTAAGAGTAATGAGGATGCTCATTTCTTTCCTGGGTTAGGAATAGTCTTCCGCGGGAGCCTGTCTTCTATTGCCGGACTATATTACAAATATCTACAGCATCCGTACAAAGCCCCCAGGTATTGCTGCAAGCTGACTACCACCACAAGTAATTGTTGATCATCCTATCCTTGAGAACATCTACATCTTCTTCTCCCGTATAGGCTTGACCCTTCTTGTGCGCCTTAAGTGTGGCACGCCGCATCTGGACTCCGAGAACCAGCAGTCAGGTTTCGGTCTTCCCCCATACATATTACTGTATATGCGCGTACTTATTCTAACACAAGTGCTAGCCGCTAGGGAAAGAACAAGGAGTCGTCACCACCTTGGGCCCCCGTTCGCGTATACTCACAGACGTTCACCGGCTGAGGTAGTCCTAACAACTCAACTTCGGGATGGGGTAACCTCCTGAGCCCCTTTTAAGTTAACCTGTGTGGAATGACGCTTCAACGGGCAGGGTAATACATCATCTTCCGAGATTTAAGTTTCACATGGCAGTGTATGGAAGATTCCAACATCTGGGTTTCGGATTAGGGCCATGATTCCGAACCCTACCTCACTCTCGGAGGATGAGACAACCACTTACAAAACACTGATTTTATGAAAAGAAGAGGATATATCTCCTCCATGATCCCCGGTCGCCACGACCATAGTCCTTTAATAGCCCGCGACTTCCTTCACCTCATTCTCTGCCGGTATCCCGGAATCGCCATCCCAGCCCGCAAGGAATGCGATATCAAGGCTGATAGATTGTGGCTTTCATATATCGGCTACGTGGCTTAGGTGGAACTGCTCACCTGGAGCCCCCAGTTGAAGAATGCAAAGGTAAAGTGGAATATCACGCCTGATGTTGGGACTGCTATTTCAAGCTTCGGGCTTTAGGTTCTTACGACTATTCTTATTTCTTTTGCGGTGGATTCGCATAAAGATTTGTCTAGAGCTTGGGGATGTCCGCTGGCATTTTCGTTGCTATTGCTGGAGGTGCGGCTATGATTCCTACTATTTCGTTCAGATTGGGCGACCAGAAGACCTTGATGCGAATAATATGACCCGAGTACAAGCAGGTAGATCAATAAAGAGTATAATTACTCGGAGTACTATGCAAGCAAGATATCCGGTAGAGGATATGAGAGCTTGTGGTAGGAGATGTTATGTGCCGCAGATGGTAGCTCATTCTTACCATTTATTTATTGTTTTAAACAAAGGGTAGTGACTTTGAGCATTCTTTACATTGTAGGCCATCCCACTAGACGGCATGTTATCTAGAATCCGTATGCAGCTTACGCACACCCATAGATTGAGCTCGGTTCACACAGCCATTCAGCACGGCCGATCTACCTATACCTTGGTGTACCGCAAGTATGGCTTCAGCTCTCTGACCTCTCCAAACTTCTTCTTCGCATCCTCAGTCGACACGGACGGCGGCACAATCACATCCTCACCAACCTCCCAGTTGATAGGAGTCACGACACCCTTCTTGTCGCCGATCTGCAGCGAATCAATGACCCGCAGGACCTCCGTGGTGTTCCTACCAGTCGAGGCAGGGTACAGCATGATCAGACGGATCTTCTTGGCAGGGTCGATGATGAAAACAGATCGGATGGTGAAGGCAATGCCCTTCTTGGGCAGGTCTTCCAGGTCCTGTTGACTGATCATATCATACAGGAATGCCACCTTGCGGTCAGCATCCGCGATAATGGGGAACTGAACGTTGGTGGATGCGACCTCGTTGATATCTTCCACCCATTTTCCATGGGAGCTGAGGTCGTTGGCACTCTGGGTGAACTGCGGTTAGCTAAACGAGCCAAAAAAGAGAAAAACGCCCAACCTACCAAGCCAATCATCTTGACGCCGCGCTTTTCGAACTCATCCTTCAGTTTGGCGAATGCACCGACCTCTGTGGTGCATACGGGGGTGAAGTCGGCTGGGTGGGAGAAGAGGATTGCCCAGCTGTCGCCGATGAACTCGTGGAAATCGATCTCACCGTGGGTAGTCTGGGCCTTGAAGTTGGGCGCTACACAGAAACCATGAGCAACAGACTCGGAAATTATAGCTGCTCCTGATCAATCAGCTTACCAGTCGACCCAAGGCGTAACCGCGGCTGTTCCTGGGGAATCGTGGCGAGGAACCGGCGAACGAGAGGGTGCGCGAGAGGCTGCGGGCGAAGGAGTTCAGGGGCTAAGGATGCCCTGGACAACGGGGTCATCCTGGAGACAGAGCTCAAGGCCCGGAAGCTCATACGCGGAAGAATCGATGCCATGATTGAGACCGATGGTTTCCTCTGCGGTTACCGTCCAATTCGACGAGGTTGAAAGTTGGAAGTCGAAAGTTGAAGAGAAGCTCCAAAACACGTGACCATTGCGGGCACGATGGCGTCATCGCGAAACGTTCCGCCGCTAATCCTATCTGGGAATAGTGTATTACTTTGCTGCCTGAGGCAGTCATTGGGTACAGCCCTAACAATCATAACTAGTTATTCTGTCTGCGAGGCAGGATGTTGATGGGGGGTTGAGATCTCTGGGTTGGTTGACGTAGCTAGGGATGTCCGGTTTAAACGGAACTATTTATGCTATGTTACCTAGGAAGGAGCTGACATAGGAGGACTGCCAACAGATATTTCTGGCTTCTGCCTTGATCTTGTTAGCTCTTTGACCTACACCTTGTCTATCTGCCTGTGTGTCCAATCCATCGATATCTGTTTCCTGAACCTGCAGCTTGACAGTTGTCTAGTAGGTGCGATCAAGATAGGAGGTGCTTGATCGGGAGATTTGTAAAATGATTACTAGTATTACTAGCCCTGTGCTCCGATTAAGCGATGCACTGTTTTCCAATGGACCAGACCTCGCAGAAATAGATGATAATAGGACTGCTAGTTTCTAGAAACTTAACGATAATCAGGCATATATGTATAGCACAATCCTGAATATCCCAAAATATCCCAACTGTGGATATAATATATATGGAAATGATAGAATAAGCCGTCGTAACTCCATATCCCCCTTTTCTTTTTATAACCCTACCATGATGTCCGTTCATGCGGAGTCTCATGTCCTGTTACATTTGTAGACTGCAACTCGTATTCCACAATGACATTGTCCGTCCGACGAATACTCCCCAACAGGTCGTTGTCACTGCGCAGGTCCCCATGGTCCCGGAGGATACTCTCCTGACTCTCGACATCGGTGGTGATGATGCCGGGTTTGCGCGTTGACTTGCTCTGCTTCGACTTGTTGAATGTCGTCGAGTCGTATGCGCGGCCGCTGCTGTCCTTGTAGCGATTGCGGCTGTTACTATAAGAACTCGCGGTGCGTCTTCCGAGGACCAAGTCGAGGACTGGTTGGAGGGTTGGGATGCTCGACGCGATAATGACGACGTTGGATTCAACGCTGGATGGGTGGTTAGATTGATATGTAGGTCGCACGTCGGGTTGGGTCTTACTTTGTCCAGATGATGAGATCGGCCGTTGCATCTGGGTTGCTTTTGTCAGCTGAGGTTCAATGCGGATTAAATCGAATACGTAGAAGATCCTTACATGTATAATCCGTCTGGTCCTGGAGCGTGTGCAGCTGCGAACACTTGACGATTGCCATTGCAGAAGCACTGGGGATAGTCAGCTAGATATTATATCGTCTCCGCTTCAAGAACAACACACATAGAACCAAGGCCCAATGCCGCACAGAGGGCCAGTCGTTTCCGCAAGGACATGTGCAGTTTCATCAACACCGTCGACGGATAGAGGGCCAGATACATGTCAACAAAGGCTGACAGTGCTATGCGCCGAGTCAGCATAGTCTCGGATTGAATAGAGCAGACCCGAGAGACCAACCGCCAGTAAAGATTGCATAATCGATCAGAATCCAGACATTTTTGCATTTCGCCTGGCCCTCCAGCACGAGATGCGCCTGCCACAACGCCTTCGGCGGATCGCACATGGTAAACAGCATAATAATGCATATGCAGCACACGACGAATGCGAAACCCGTTATAAACCATATCCATATGCGGTGCGCGAGACTGGGATTCAGGACGCGATTCAATAATGAAGCCACTGCCAGCTTGGGGATTGCGAAGGACAGGATGCCGAATAGGAAGCTCAGCGAGTTCAGGAGCATTGCTCGTTCCACATCGTCTTCTTCGAGGACGTACACATGTTTGCCGTAGCCGATATGTACGTTTGCTGTGGTGATGCCACAGTATACTAGGCCGAGAATCTGGTTGATATCAGTTTCACGTACGCCCGAGCAAGCAACAAAAGAGAACAAGGACATGGCCGGTACAGCTCAGTGCTCACCAACGAAAAAACAATCAAGTAGTCGTCGATTCCTACTTTCCGTAGCAAGGCACATCGAATGTATATTCGCGTAGCCACCACCACAGTCGTAAACCCCGTCAACGCCCACAGAATGGAGAGAATCCTCGGCCCCTTGTCATCGCTGGGACTCCCAGGAGTAGCAGACATAGTTAATCAGGGAACAATGCAATCAATGCTCTATATTAAGGCCAGAAAAGAAACTCCCGGGATAGAGCGAAACAACCAGCGATAAGTGGAGTATAAGAACGCCGAAGGATTTTATTCTCCCACTGGCGTCTGGCCCCTGGCAGTTCTGTATCAAAGAATTGCTAAATATGTCACTGCAGGTACCAATCCCATACAGCTGGGCCTCTATGCACTGCATACTTGCGTCTGAAGATCGGCATTCGCCTGACGAAAGAAGCTAATTTCCACCATTCTCCTCGAGTTTTCGACTGGAAGGAGCCGGAAAGCAAAACTATACCGTGCATGACTGTTACTAATGTTGGTTTTAACATGGCTGTCAATGGATCATATTAATTTACGCCTCTCCACCGGCCGTAGACCAGAAATGGCGATCGTCGTCTGGGAAAAGAAGCCGGCTGGCTAAATTGTCTGCTGTGACAAGCGGATTGTGGAGCCGGCGGGTACGATGCGAAAGCGAAAGCATAGTCAGTTACTAACAGGCCCGGCGACCAGACTGTTGAAGAGGCCTCTCGGTGAAAATTACGGAGTAGATGGGTCCGTTTATTCTTCCGCCGTCTTCCCACTGTGCGAAAAGGGATAATGCTCATTGCGGAGGATATGATTCTGTTTCCTTCGCCTCTCGGACCTCTTCTCAGTGCTGGATCTCCCGTGATATCTATTCCGGAAGGATTTTCGATGCTGATTTCTCCCGGCCGACGGTTCTCAATGCCATCGACTTCGACGGAGGACGGCGTGTCGTCCAGAGTAGTCTCTCAATCCATCATATGATATTAGCCATAGCCGTGCGATTTAGCTTTTCATGATCTTCTCCCAGTACCCACACGGCCTGGCCGTCATGGGACTTGTTTGGTGAACTGTATGATGCCCAGAACGGGCTGAGCGCCACTATCAACTGGGGCGTGTTATTCAACATTATCCATGTCATCCACACCCGATAACAACTCTGAAACGGGCCATCAGACCTTCTTCTACACTTTTCTCCTGCTGTATCCAGTCAGTGATCATCCCCTGTTAACCGTTGTGGGCTTGACAGGTGGCTTGACTATACCGGCCCAGCGGGAAGGGTCAGAAGTGACAGTGGGCTGTCATGGCGCTTTTCTTTCGCTGGAGGATCTTATAACAAGTGGTCTTTCCCAATGACTCCTATATAGTAATGTCTGTAGCTCCATAGTTCTTCTGTGTCATCCAGAAATCAGAAATCTCGTTTCATCATGACTCACGCCAACGGTGAACGCAACGGTGCGGCTAACGGGCATTCCAAGACGGCTTTTGCCGACGAAGATGTTGCCATCAGGCCCAATGCTCCCCAGGAAGTTCCGGCTCTCTTGAAGAAGATCGCTGCTAGTGGCGAGGTGTTCATTGCTGGCCAGGATGAGGAAGTACGCGCCGACTTGCTCGATACGGCCCGGTCACTGGTATATGCGTTGGAGACTCCTCGCGAGGCGATGATCAGGGTTTGCTGGGCGCAGGTAACCATATCGTTTGTCTTTAAGCTTGGTTGTGCTTGAGGAATCAACAAGCTTACACATTGTACTATGTGCAGAGTAGTACCTATGCTGCGATCGAGACCGGTGTCGACTTAGGGCTTTTCACCGTCCTGTCCTGCGATGATACCCCGAAGAATGCGACATACCTCGCTGAGGCAACAGGCGCTGACCCGGCGATGCTGTGTAAGGCTAATTTGACTTCGTATTCATATTACCGTCGAGCTAATCGAACCGCAGCTCGCATTCTCAAGCACCTAGCGGCCATGGGCGTCATCACCGAAACAGGTCCAGACGTATACCGTCGTACCGGCTTCTCAACCTCCTTAATCTCACAACGATACAGCGATGGATACCCATGCATGTAAGCTGAATCAAGCCTCTCTTCCTACCCAAAAAAATAATATGAATGCATCTAAGAAGAACAGAACTGGTTGTATCACGGCCGGCGTCGAAGCCCTTCCCGCGTACCTCAAGAAGACAAACTACCGCAACCCCAGTGATGGCAGCAATACAGCCTTCCAACTCGGATTCAGAACAAACCTACACTTCTTCGAATATCTCAAGGAGAACCCCGTGTATGCCTCTCAGTTTAATAACCACATGTCTGCGTACCACCAGGGACGACCGAGCTGGATGGATGTCGGCTTCTACCCTGTCCCAACACTCATTGAAGGAGCAGACCATGGTGAGGACGGCGTGCTTATCGTCGACGTAGGAGGGAGCGTAGGACATGACTTGTCTGAATTCCGACGCAAATGGCCTGATGCCCCTGGCAAATTGGTGTTGCAGGATCTTCCTGATGTGATTGAGCAGGCGAAGACGACAGACCTCCATCCATCCATAGTACCTATGGCGCATGACTTTTTCCAAGAGCAGCCGGTCAAAGGTGAGTCTTCTCGTTTCTTTTCATCCATCTCGTAATTTACCCAGGCTAATGGCTATTTAGGTGCTCGCGCCTATTACATGCACTCCGTCCTCCATGACTGGACCGACGATAAGGGCCGGGAGATCCTTTCGAACATCACCGCCGCCATGAAACCCGGATACAGCAAGCTTCTCATCAACGAGAACGTGATTCCCAGCACAAACGCGTACTGGGAGACCACGGCATTGGATATCATTATGATGGCGGACTTCGCCTCGACTGAACGTACGGAAAAACACTGGCACGCGCTGCTGGAGTCTGCTGGGTTGAGGATCGTCAAGATCTGGACCGTGCGGAAGGGGGTGGAGAGTTTGATCGAGTGTGAGCTGTCTTGATGGTTGGATTACATTGTACATAGGTGGTTTTATTGTTTATAATTGCTCGACTGTGACTAATAGATCAAGCTAATAGATGGTCACTGATATTTCAAAGTACTATTCTGCTACTATCGTAGTTGCTTGGTCACCGCGCACTATTTAGCTAGCCTTACGTTTGATCCCAATACCAAACCTATCGGCCACATCCCATTTCCACAGTAGTCAGTGATGAGGATATACTATTTCGGACAGGTGGATTATCTGATAATCCGGTCCCGGATACGGAGTATGTATGTTCCGGAGGAAGGTCCAACATACGTATATCCTGGAGTTGTAAAAAGAAAAGGAAGCGAAGAAAGCGCATCATTTAGAGCTTCAAGATGTACTAGAGACAGCAGTATATCGATATAGAGCGTTTACCACGATCCCTATGAATCCTACGGTATCCTTTTAGTATCTGATATCCAGACGCCACACCCCTGATCCACATCATTCAGGGCGACCCACGTGACCTTGTAAGACCTAAACAGGCTATCAGAATTGTACCTTTACCTGCGCTTCTATAAAGTGCCGGGCTAGCTCAATCGGTAGAGCGTGAGACTCTTAATCTCAAGGTTGCGGGTTCGACCCCCGCGTTCGGCTTTTTTTTTTGAAGGTCAGGACATGGGAACTTCGCAGCCTATCATGGACGCTTTAATCACCTCCATGGATGCCGCCCGCCACTGCTCCGTAGCCTGTAGTACCCAGCCAGCCCGAGTTAGCTTCGGCCGTTTTATGTTCCGTTCCTGAATTATGCACGTGACCTACACGTGACTCTCACCAGACGTTAAATGTCGGTGGTTCCCATGGCTCAGCTCCTTCCTAGTTAGGTTTAGTCCACATTAGTCAGCACACTGTGTAGATAGTTTACCCTCCAACATTAAATAATGAAATCAAATCAAATCAAATCTTTTATAAAGCTTCCACTTGCGCAGATAATAGCTCATTGTAATTATGAGCAGACTTTGCTGTTTTGTTAGTGCTAGCGGGTCTATTTGTTTCTTGATTGGATGTGATGGTACTGAATGTTGCTGCTGTCTAGTTTCCATGATAACGACGAATACAAGGCCAGTAGATCAATCTTAATAGAGGTTTACTAGATATTTCCGTATGTAGCACGAGGTAGAAATATCAAGGATAAGTTAGGCTATTAATCCTGCATACGTCTTGTAAAACAGAACATTGAAGATATAAGAAAAAGTACCCACTACAGCCCCAACACAATCTTCCCAACACCTCTTGAAACGCAGCTGAGCATCGCACAGTCCTTGTCCGAGTCAAGCAGTCCACTACCTCTATGATCAACCTTGCCTTCGATTACATCAACCCGACAAGTGCCACAGTTTCCCACTTCGCACGAGGAGGGCACATCAATGCCCGCTTCTCTCAATACCTCCAAAAGGGACTTTGACGAGGGCACTTCGAGCGTTTTCTTGCTCATGGCCAATTCTGCGGTGAACGGATCTCCAGCAGTGGCGCTGAAGGTTTCGAAATGAACCTGGCTTTTGGGCACGCCGCACTCGTCTGCTGTTTTGGACATGGCATCCATAAGACGGGACGGTCCACAGCAGTAGATATGAGTGCCGGTATTTATTTTCGAGATCATCTGTTTTATATCCAGTCGCTGGCCTTTGGATTTGTCGTAAATAACAACTCTGTTGGGGCTGAGTCTTTGCAGTATGTTCTTAAACGGCACGTCATTTCTTGACGAAGCTGCAATATGCAGTGCAAATTTCTGGTCCGACTGTTGCAGCTGCTCTGCCGCAGCTAGAAAGGCAGTAATGCCGATTCCCCCTGCGACCATGATATGCTCATCTGCGTCCGGTATGAGAGGGAAGCTGTTGTCAATCCGGCTCATAGGTATGACATGGCCGACTCGGATTGTTTCGTGAAGATAGCGCGATCCACCGCGAGAATTTGGCTGCAAGGCCACGCCGAGCTGGAAGCGATTTTTCGTGCCACTGACAATAGAATACGAACGTACCAACTGGCCTAGTTGCAGCCGCACATGAGAGCCAGGAGCAACAGCATACTCCGGGTTGGAGGGCTCTAATGCCTCAAAGAACAAGGACGTAACCAGGGGAGTTTCAGCGCGCTTCTCCACGAGACGGAAATTCGACCATACATCGTTGCTCATAGAGACAGACTCGTCACCAACAAGACGGTCGTCAGGATTTTCGAACTTCCTTTGTAACCGGTTTTGGAAAATAGCACGGGCCTCTTCGCCCAGTTCTGGTAATTTGACGAGTTCTCTCATTTTCGGGAAATTCTTCATATCCCGATGCAGATATTTTTGGACTTCATAAATAGACCATTTGGGATTCGGACGCCCCACGAGAACTATTTCATCTCCAGCGCGGATATATCCCTCCTCCAGAACGCGATAGTACCACCCCGTACGGCTATGGGTCTGCGAGCGAAGTGCCATATCCTTAACTTGAAAACGGTGATTGAGCTTAAAACATGGCTGTCTGGGCAGGCTAACCTGGACCAGGACGTCATTGCCAATGCTGATCATGTCCCCGATACAAACATTACGTTCATTAGCGACGGTGGCCACCAGATTCTCTCCGAAGCCACCAATCTCAAACTGAGAAACACTTTCGGGACATTCAGTTTTCCACCTGTCGTAGTGCTGCGAACAGTACTGCAGCAGCGCCTTGTCGGGACCGCCGTGGAATTCATAGGCCTGCTCGTCACCTTCGCAGCCCAGCTTGGTTATCTTCACCGGGTGATTCTGTACGGTCTTGTGAATGGCTGATGCCACTGGGAGATTGTAAAGGGGCTTAATCTTTCCTGTCCGCAGCTGGAGAAGCGGCTCCCTTTCGAAGGGAGTTGAGAGTCTTTGCATGTATTCGACATCTTCTCCTGCTGGGTTCATATCAGCCACAGGAAGTACAGATGGAGACATTACTTACAGCGCAGGTCCAGTATATATCAGCAATGTTTCCTGTGGAGAAATATCACCTATTCCAAGCAATAAATCTGGTGGAATAAGAAGAGTTTTAAGAGAGTCGATTAAATAGACTATATAAGTCCTAACTTGTTTTGGATAATATATCCGAGGGCACTCAGTATATACAGCAGCACAACATTGCACAATTCAGATATCCCGGATATCCCAGTAAAGCATATGGAGATAACTAATAAATCCCGGGATACTGTCTCGCGCACGAGTAGTCTCCTAGACGATCCTGTTCTCGACATCCTCATATCGAGACATCTTGTCTTCGGCTTATTAGCGAGGCTACTTTGGCAATAGCGACAGACAAGCCCTAACTCGGGTGATAGAGTGATATCAACCTTAGGCATTCTTCTACTCAAAACCTGCCATGGTGTATATCCTCTTATAACGCCAAATCCTTGGGCATTTCCAATCTTGAAGGCCATATTCCTTATCAATCTGATATCTTGTGGATACGGCTTATCTTGTAATCACACATCGATAGATTATCAAGATCAAGACAGATAAGATACGGATTGGATGGAATCAATCTATAGATTTCATTTTCAACGACATGCGAGGAATATGGGACAGAATCAAGATACAGTTCTGCATAGGCAAACAAAGGATATTGAGGAACCAAATTATCCATGTGGGCCTGACTTACTGTTACTATTCCGGGAATCGAGAATGCGATATAAATCGCTTATAGTACCTGGTATAGAGCTTCTCAAAACCCATCTTTTAATCCTATTTCATTCACCATATCCAGTATAGCCAAAATGGGCCCATCACTAAAGCTATTTGCTGGTATATTTTTATTCTAAATATCCTCAATTCGCTCTAGCTCACATACAATAGGCAGTGGCCAGGCGGAACTAGCTACTTTGATATCAAAGAGGTGAGACGTATAAGACTTATTTATTAACTACACCGTCTGAAATGAGAATCTATTCTGATGATTTGACTTGCAAAGACTCGGATACCCCGTAAACAGCCTAGAAGCAAAACGCTTCTCCAACGGCGAAACATCCATCACAATCCAAGAATCTGTCCGCGGCGAAGACGTCTTCATCATACAAAGCGCCTCCAACCCAGTCAACGACCTGTTGATGGAATTGCTAATTGCCATAAACGCCTGTAAGATTGCGTCTGCGCGCCGGATTACTGCTGTCTTGCCCTGTTTCCCGTATGCGAGGCAGGACAAGAAGGATCGCAGTAGGGCACCCATAACGGCAAAGTTGGTCGCGAATATGCTTGAGAGCGCTGGGTGTAATCATGTTATTGTATTTCTTTATATTCCTCCCTCTTCTTTTTTTAAGAGAACTGGCTGATAATTAGACTAGACGATGGATCTTCATGCGTCACAAATACAGGGCTTTTTTAATATCCCCGTTGATAAGTGAGCAGCATCTCATTCTCATTAAAGAGCAAAACTAACATCAGGCCAGTGTAAGGGAAGTCTCACACTAGAAAGCAGACAGACACTGATATCAATAAGCTATACGCTGAAGCAACTATGATGGAATACATAAAACGCGAATACGAACTTTCCAACGTGGTCATCGTATCCCCCGACGCAGGAGGTGCAAAGAGGTAAAACACCCCTACCCACGCTCTCCTTTTTGAAATATCCATCTTAATACTAATATAAATCCTAGAGCAGCCGCAATAGCAGATAGACTGAAAGTCGACCTCGCCTTGATCCACAAAGAGCGCAAGGTAGCCAACCACGTCAGCAGGATGATCCTTGTCGGCAACGTAACAGGGAAAGTCGCTATCCTTGTCGACGACATAGCTGATACCTGCAGGACGCTCGCGACAGCCGCGCAGGTTCTCGTTGATGCGGGCGCAGTGCAGTGTCTGTCTATTATCACTCATGGGTTCCTGAGTGGCGAAGCTGTTAAACAGATCGAGGAGAGCTGTTTGAGTAGTCTTGTTGTTGCTAATACGTTGCCCCTGCCGGAGAATGCAGGTGCGTGTGCGAAGATTCGGACGATGGATGTTTCTTATACGCTTAGTGAGGCTATTAGGAGGACGCATAATGGGGAGTCGTAAGTATATGCATACTATTATGATGATTATTGCTTGTTGATTAACGGTGGCTTTTAGGATTTCGCAATTGTTTCTATAGAGTTCCGTTTCAAGACAGCATAATTGCTTCTTCTAAAGCAAGTCAAATATTAAACACACAGCATGAATTTATGAGGGATAGAAAAATATACACATTGGCAAGTGTTGAGCCATATCAAGGTTGTGAAAGTTGATACACCATTGAAGTCCGAGAAAAACAGAACCCACTTCCATGGACTAAGCAACGACAAAAAGCTGATGAAAATAAACAAAACACAAATCCATCAGTTACGACGTAGATACCCAATTCGTCCACTGGCATTTACATCCTCCAGTACCACCATCAACGCCGCCCCAGAACGTGTCCGCCGTTGCCGTCGTGGAAAGATTGAAAATTCCCGGCGCTTGGTTAATTAGATATCCACCAAAACCACGGTTTTCGATCTGTATCTTCTTTTCCGTTGAGTTTATGTGCTGATCTGAATCCATGCCGTAGCAGTAAACTAGTTTCTTTTTGGCAATGCCTCCATGCCGGTCCAGCGTTATGGTTACAGGGTAAGGAAAGGATCCAGGACGGGTGAAGTTGTTGGCTGATGAGGATATAGCAGTGCTAGTTGCCGTAGAGGTAGAAACTGCCTTAGTCGCTCTTGGGCTGCTGTTGTTGCTGCCACTCATGAGAGCCATCCCGGAGCGTCCTGGCTGGGTCCACATTTGAACCAAATAGCGTGTCTGAGCCCATGTGCATCGTACTCGGGCATCTTCAATACTTGATCCGCCGTTTCTATCGTCCTCGAGGTTATCTATGTTGCTGTTGTTGATAGGAGAAGAAGACTCAAGGAATATAGAGCGATCAAAGTAGGTGTAGAATCCGTAGTGTTCGTTAGGTTGCCCGCGGTTATACAATCGCACAGGCTGCGATACCGAAAGTGGGTAGAGGTTTGCTGGTGCTGCAGTACCATCAGGATTAACATCTGGAGAAGGGACCAGAGATGTGAGATTAGGGAACCCCCCCGTGTCGGACCGTCGAACGAGTCGTTGTGGAGTCGACGAAGTTTGAACTGTTGATAAGATCGTAATATAAAATGGCGTCTCCTCACCAGCATATGGTTCAGAATTGCCATCCGTCGTGTTGCCGATGAATTCCTGATCCTGCAGGCTTGGTGGTGGAGGTGAAGGATTGAACAGGTCGCCAGTATCTCTGGCCCTTATCTGCACCATTGAAGATCTGGGCGATGCCAGTTGCGTGCTGTACTTAAATGTGCCATTTTGGAACCGAATCTCCACCCTGAAATTGGGCTGGTCCGCAGCATATGGCTCATTGGCAGCCTGTTTTTCCTTTGGCAGAGAGCAGCTCCACAAACTCGAAGGACTGATACATCCAGAGTTTTCTACCTGGGGCTCAGCCCCCGCAATAGTCGTAATCCCTGTAGGCATTGGCGGGTAGCCGGTTAGATTAAGCCATTGTGATTTTACAGGAGTCTGGTCGCCTTTCCTGGTTAAAGTGATAGCGAGAATTATCGCCAGCGCGATGACCAGGAGAAAAAATAATGCAATGACAAAATACCATCTCCGTCTTATTCGACCTTCTCGACCTGGCCTTCCAAAGCACCCTTTACTGCTGAAGGGACCCAAGCCACGCCACAAGCCACCAATCTTCCTGCCAACAGCGTCTTCTCTTTCAAGCCTCCGCCGGCGTTTTTCTAATTTTTTCGCCTTCGAAGTTGGAGGCGATATATCGGATACTGTCACCGGGACGGGAGCGAGGCGAGGTGGTACATTGGCAGGGCTCCTGTCCCTTTGCATCAGTGCTACCGGAGGTGGGTATGATATGTCTCCCACTGTTATTGGAACAGGGACAGGCCGTGGCGGTGGTGTGTTAACAAACCACCTATCATCAGCTATGGCTGCTTTTGTTTGCGAAGGTGGTCGTTCCGGTGCTGGGGCTGGTCCCATATCCAGTGCTTTTGCTGAGGAAGACTGCATATCGGATAGTGGAATCGAGCCTGTTTTTTCCGTAACTTCTTGTAAGCCAGGAGATGTTGGATTAGGAGGCTGCCATTGTGGCTGCAGTGGAGGAATAAAGATAACTGGAGGCATTGGGTCCTGCACCCGTGCAGCGGTATACTGGGGCAAGCTCTCGGCAGACAGATGCTGGGAGTTGTAATTAGATATTGGAGCTGGCATGGCAGTGCCTGAAGGCCGTTCAGGAAGGGGATTGTACGCCTTTTCCTCCGGTGGATTGACAGGAGTAGAATCTAATGGTTCAGAGATAGCTCTTGTTCTTGTCACAGCACCTATATCAGCACCCGATACAAGAGGGCTATTTTTTCGCGGAGGAGAGCCGATTATCGGATCCCCCTTGACAGAAGAGGTGAGAGCTTCATCATAGCTACTGTTAGCGAGTGATGTAATTCCAGATCCGCAAGAAGCGCACAGCGGGAGTGCCCTGTCTTCGAAGGGATTTCGTGGACCTTGATCCGCTGAGCGAGGTGTATCGACCTTGTCGGCTTCAGCTAGTCCTCTTTCCTCACTACATTCAACAAGAACATCAGGCTCAGCAATAGGCAGTTTGCTGATAGGCGTTATGGAGCAAACATGGTTGACACATTCAAAGTAAGGAGTTCCGCTGAATAACTCATGAGCACACGCCTGGTAATATTCGGCAGCTTCTCCTTGTATTTCCTGTCCAGGACATTCAAACGGCATCATCGTAAATTCTGGTTGGGGTTGCTTTTCATTGAATATATCCTCATTCTTGCTATCCACCAATCTCTCTGCATTGAGAAAAGGGTTGTTTCCTCTCTTTTCTTCTTGGAAACAGGGTATCTCACTAATGCTCGTTGCTGCGGTTTCGGCTTCTGAGGGATTCGGAGCGAAAGAGAAGGTTTCTTGGTCCCACCAGCACTTACTCGATTTCTTAGAACTTGCAGTCAATGAGGGATGTATCGGGGATGACTTTTGGCTAGGGGTCTTGTTTGAATTGGCGAGTATTGGAGAGAGAATATACGTCCACCATCCTTGTGATTGATGTCTATTCAAGTCTGTATTGACGGTTAGATTGCGAGGATTCTTCTCAGTCTTCGAGTCTATCGGAGAGTAATCTTCCTCGAATAAAGTAACCCCAGAAAACGCGCGCTGTTTTCTTTCCATTGCTGTTGACATGGATAGTATGTCATAGCTTCCCGAGTCCTGTGTGTTTGCATCTCTGCTGCTAAAAAACAATTCTGGAACAGAAGGTACAGGAGGTATATCAGAATTAGAATCATGCCTCTCTAAACGTGGAGTGGGTTGGGAGTAAACGCTGGACGCTGCTCGTGGGAGCGGGAGAGAGTCGACCAAATGTAATTCGGACCAAGGAGCCTCCTTTGCCGGAGTAATACTAATGGACGGTGTTGCCGGGGTCTGTATGATAGCATTCCCTGTATCTGCAACCCCGGGTTCTCTTGATCTGTCTTCTCTTTCGTGTCCTAACGACTCACCCGTGGACAGAGCCATTCCAATAATGATGGGTCTGTCGGAAGGGCTCAGGGCTTCAATTTCAGACGAGACACCTTCCTTTTCGAGACCAGCCTGGGGTGGAAGGGATTCTGTTTTGATTGGCTCTTGTGACTCTGACAGTTTGTGAAATCCTTGTCTTGTTTTCATCTTGAATATCCCCTTGACCTTCTGCACAGATCGTTCCCTCTCTCGTTCTTTGGACAGAAGCTTCAAGTCGTTTAGATCCACGAAGGGGGCGGCGGTGACGCCGGCCCGCTTTGAGGGAGCTGAAGGAGAGAAGTTCGTGACCAGATTGAGTCCAATCGGCGGTTCAGTGTATTGCCTCGTTATCTTCAGGTCTAAATTTGGTTTGCTGAAAGAGGGTTTCTCTGTTTGCTGCTGGCGGGAGGAACCTAAATCTGTCATCGTTGTCATTGCCTTCCTGAGGCCTAGCACATTCGGACCAGCCGTGTCATCAGTCCTGCTTTTGGCTTTCCCTAATCCTTTTCGTAATATGTTGTGATTAGTCGCCCGTGACAGAAACTCAAAAGGCCTGTTCCTCTCCAGGTTCCTTTCATTCTCATCGTCGGAGGCTGAGCTCAACGGACTGGTAATCTCCTCGGAGATTGGAGAGGACAATGGGAAATGAGTGGCAGAGGTTGCCAGTTCAGGTTGCTGTTTCTGGCCTATGCTTGCCATTCTTCGTATGATATCCTGTGTATCTGAGGGATATCGAAAAAAAGGCACTAATCTGGAAGAGAATATGCGTTAGCTTCTGCAAAGCATCTCCACGCAAGGCAGACGTACCTTATGACAGAATCCTGAGTGATCAAAGAAAGAGGCTTTTCAAATGTTGAAAGAAAAAGATTTGACACTGAGGCTGGAGAATAACAAAGGCAAAGAGGGTGAGACAGACGAGTGAATGTCTTTCTATGTCACAGACAAGATATTGATTGAATGAAGTGAATCGAACAAAACAATAGCAATAAAACAATAAAAAAAATATAAAAATAAAAAATAAAAAGATGAAATAAAATCGATTCCTTTTCTTCCTTGTTTTTATTCTATCCCAATAACAAGAAGAGAGGGAGAGAAGGGAAGTAAAAAAAGCGAAGAGCACAACACCCTGCTGAAGAAATCAGCCACCAGCCAAATTCCCGATGGGCCCAGCGGGATCTTGCATCAGCTATTTGCATCTATAGCCCCGTCAATGCAGAAAAAAAAAAAAGAGCTAGGAAGTAGTATATCCAGATGGCATGATTGGAGACGGAAGCCTCGCAGCGACAGCTAGCTGCGCCAGGGGAGGTATGCCAAAGTTCCGGAGAAGGATCCATTGGAAAAGGAACGAGTTTGCAAAACGCTCTGTCAAATGGCACCGATGTAAGACCAATTGTAGAGGCCTGGTAGGATCCTTTTTAAGCGCTGGGGAGGATGAGAAGGCGCTTGATGAGACGGTCGTTGGACAGACTCGCAGCTTAAGCGCCCAGGTGGTTCTCTAAAATGGCTAGTCTAGTGGAAGGATGCTGTTGTTCAATTGGACAGAGCTTTAATAATCTCCACACCTATATTCCTAGGGTAGAAACTAAGTGTTTTATAGAACATTTCCTTTTCCTTCCATCTTACCGTTGCTGCAGTGTAGCATCAGGCAGGATTATAAACACAGAAAACACAGTGGAATTAGCAAGCATTTGCCACGTATCTGAACACAGCATGTCGTCACAACATGAATCTACAAAAGCACAGCAATTCCAGACAAGGTCCACACGAAAGCAGCGCAGTGACCTACCTGCAGGCGCATTAACCACTGAATCACTGGTAGAGCTACTGCTAGAGCTGGGCGATGACTACTGTTAGTCCCAGAGGATGTCGTACTACCAGTTCCCAGCGCTATCTCAAATTCCTTATTCCATAGCTCGCAGTCCGAAAAGTCGATAGTCCCAGGCACTGTTTTGTCGGGGATGAGTAAACCCCTACCCGAAGAATTGCGCACTGCACTGTATGCGGGCATTCTCAGCCATGGCTGTCCACGAGTCCATCAACTGCTTGCTGAAACTGTATTCCGCAGCCGCTGAATTGCAATACCGTTGGACAAGGGCAGATTAGCCAAGTTCCCAAAGAAGAACGGGATGTCCGCCGTGTGTGTTCCGTTGAACAGGGAAACGACTTTCTGCGGTATGACACATATCCAGGCGCAAGATGGGCCGTGCTGGATGTCAAACATCCAGGCGGTAATCTTGTTCTATGATGCGCGTAGTAGGCCGTCATACGCGGGGCACTTGTAGCTGGAGTCGGTCACGACGGCCGACATGGCTTCGATAACTGGTAGGACGGAGTTGTTGAGCCGGGATATAGGATATTGTTTCTCTACGAATGGTGCAGCAGGACCGAGGTTTGCCCCTAGATAACCAGGAGTAGTCTGATGCATTTACTGAGGTCAAATTCCTGGCCCGTTGCCCTGGTCAGAAAGAGGATTAGCAACCACTGCGTATAGAACAAAAACGTATTCTCATACCGAATCCAAACACTGTCGGTATCAGAACTCCCTGCTGAGAGGGCTGAACGGGAATGATATCACCGTCCAAGCAAGGATGGAACTCGTTTGAGATCGAGGTCTGGATGCCCAGTAAGGGAAGGGTTCCAATTCCTTCAGTCAAGGCTGGGTCTCTCAGTAGTATGCTTTGTAGCTGACTGACTCAATTAGACTGTAGACAAGCTCTCTGGAGAACTGTTAGGGAGTCTTCTTCAAGGGAGAAAGAGCCAATATACTAACCTCGGCGCCACTGCAATTCAAGGTCCGAGCCATCGTTGCACCAAAACTCTGCGCGGTCGAATTAAACACGACTGGCTTCACACCACCAGATTCAGAGATAGCATCTTTTATTAGTTCGGGGTCTGGGACAGGGTGGAAACGGTATAGGTGTTTACCGCACTAGCCGACTGTCCACACAGGAGGACTTCTTTCCATGAACATTAGCCTCTTCCCCTCTCTTTTATTTAAAGAAACTTACTTCTGATATACAGGATCTCCCCAAAAGCAGCACTGTTCGTCTGGACCACTCCAGCCCAGTACAATATCCTAGGTACCCTGGTTCCCCTGTAACTCGGTATTGCACAACGCAAAGAACCCCAACGAACCAAGTCCGTAGTTGATCGACACCAGCACCGCGCCATTACGTGCAACGGTACAGCCATTATAGGCCGGATTTCAAATGCCGCCGTCGATCCAGACTTTGATGAGGTAGTTTGAATTTTTGGTTGCGTTGGCTGGGGCCCAGACGTCGAGGTATAGACTATTCAACAATCGTGAATTAACAATAAAGGTATATATATAAAAAACAGGAAATTTAACCTAACTTATTTTCGGATTGCAGTCCAGTCTCCTCAGAAACAGGCCTGAACCGGATGCACGCAGGAGATGGGGTGGTGGCTTGGAGAATGCCGTTGACAAAGGATTGATTGTACGGTTGTGGAGGCGCAAATAGGAGGCTTCCACGGGCGGTTCTGCATATGGAATTGATAGGTAGTAATATGCTCCTTTTCTTTTTTCTTTTCTTTTTCTTTTCCCCTTCGCATTGTCCACCTTCTACCTTGCCGGCGTCGATGGTAACTGTTAGCTATGATGATGCTGTGGCTGCTGCTAGAGCAGTCAGATGAAGTGCAGGGATAATCCTTGTTTGATGTTTGAGCGTTTTTAATGCGGGGAACCCTATACATGAGGCGCTCAACACCCTGCAGCCTGATTCCACATGCTGACAGAGAGGACTTACAGTTCTCTCGGGCTGGCAGACTGCATGCGATGCAATGTCTTAATCTACTAAGCCGAGGCAACTGCTTTTGCCTAATTAGAGCAAGCTATGTCCTCTGCTCTGTTTTATATCTTGATGAACTTATAAGCCGAAACCGAACAAAGTACGTCTGTTTCTGCTAAGAGAGAGATTGCTAGGCATATACACCCCGCGGTCCACTAGTAACCTCACTTTACCACACTTATGTAGGGAAGAGAACGAACGTACCTTCATAGTTGTCATATGCTTGTGGGATGCCGTGGGTTTTTGGCACAGTCTACGGCCTTCTGCTCGCGTGCTGCTGCAGTCTGGATGATCACCTCGGGGCGCGTCTTGGCCAGTTTAATCAATGCGCTTGGTCTGGGAGAAAGTTGAACAAGAAAAGTCAGTTATAATAGTTATATAACTCACGCAATCTTAGCCGCACCAAGAATACTGAATTTCAAGGTGTTGGGCACCTTGGGAAGCTCAGAAGGAGAGGAAACCTGCCAACTACTGGCGTTGAAGGCATTTAAATATAGAAGCCATCTTGAGCTTGGTCTCTGTCCTTACGTATTTCTATAATAACAAGAGCACACCGGGGATAGTCCAGGGCTTCTTTTGTAAAAGAAGAATCGATCGAGATATGACTGAAAGTTTTGCCTTTTACGACCTAGCCCAAAGCATGGTCGCAGGGGATCGTCGATATGCCACAGTAGTTCTAGCATTTGAAGAATGCTGTATCTGAGCATATAGAGACGGAGTTTATGGCCTTGACTGCATAGGCGCCCGTAAGACGTGTAGACCTGGCACCCTGCCAACCTTCTATATCTGTACAGACATTCAGACAACTCGCATTGTCACCTGTCCAGCTCAGGCTTGTACACATATCCGTCAATAGGTAGTAACGTCTGTCGTATCCCCTGGCCATCGGTCACTTCGCCAATGCTCTGAGAAAGTCCATTCGCGAGACAAGTATCAACTGTGTTCCTAGGCTCATATTCTGGCCTGATGGTCGGGTACAGTTGGTGGCACAGCACACCCTTACTCCATTATTGGAGTAGGGGCATGGCTGGTATTCATCGGTAGGCGCTTCGTGCCGCTTGGAAAGTAGCAGATTGATGCCGCCGAAGGGGTGAGGGCAAGGATTATAAACAGAGAAGCTAGGTAAAAAGCATCGTTCTCGCTCATCCTCTCCGTTGCTCTTAGGGGTGTTTCAAGGATTTGTCAAACCGGTGGAATATGGGTGTTGCCGAAGGAAATTTTAAGACAAGATAGATGAAAGGGATGAAAAGCTGAAGAGGAAGAAACCTTGTATGACTTTTAGGAGTCACTATCTTATCCTCCTCAACAATAGAACAGAATCGAAAATGTCACTGATCTTCCCCCTTAGGGCTTATATAGGATAGACGTTCCTGCGCCCTGATTCAACTTCCTGGTAGGTTCAGCTTGGCTTCATTTTCGTGTGTTCAAGTAAGCATCTGGAGACTGCTGACCGCATGTGAAGCATGCAGCATGCATTTTCATTAGATCTACAGGTATAGGGAAATGAGAAAGTACCGTGGGCTTGAGAGAAAATGAATTCTTACCAAGTAAGAAAACCATATCAATAAACGCTCCCAGAGACGTTCTCTTCTCATGCCACCTCACTGCTCTGCTATGAATCAAGGCATCATCACTCTTAACCCCATATCCAAGTATCCAAGGTGGAAATAAATCAAGAAGAAAAAAACAAATAACGAAGAGAAGAAAAAGGATCCACCCCGAAGACTTTTCTTTACATGCAAATAAAACCCGTTAACCAAATCGGGAATCAATTAACCCAAGTCTCGTAACCTCGACAATGTCCGCTCAAAATATGGTGACAGCGTATAGTAGCAGAATCGAATCAACTTCCAACAACATGACAGCCCGCGCCACGGTCCATTTTCCAATGCAAACGACGCAAATAGACGTCAAAATGGCTTGAATAGATCAACATCTAACGGTGTCCAGTGGCAATGTTTTGCCAAAAAAAAAAAAAAATAAATAAATAAATAAATAAAAATAAACTGACAGGAAATTAGAAAGAAAAGACATTATCCATGCGCATGACAGAGTCACGGTCAAACTTGGTGAAATAGTCCGAAATTTAGTCGTGAAGCCGTGCCCAGGTCAAGTCCACGCTGCTTGGACGGTCCTCTGGCTCGATAGTTGTATAGTCATAGAGAAAGATAAAATAAAATAAGACGTGGCCACGCAACCCTGTCTATCGTCTGTCTTCGGTGTACTGCACACCTTGCATTGGAGCTACCGATCCGTTCACTAAAGGTGGTAGCGTGCGAGGTTGGTCTGTAAGCATGCCGGTCCCCGAAGCAGCATAGTTGGTGAACGCAGGACCCTGCGGCTGTCCGTTTGTCTGCGATGCGAAGATCGACGGCTGCCGCGACTGGCTATGAGCTTGCTGTTGGCTAAGCTGCGCCCGCAACTCGTCGACCTCGGTTTTCAGGACCGAATTCTCCCGGCGGACCTGGCCCAGTGACTTCTCCAGATGTCCTATGTATTCAATGGCTGAAAATCAGGTTAGTCGATTTACTGTTGCGTCGGGAGAAGAAGAAGAGAAAAAGAAAATACCTCTCGTCAAAGTCTCCCATTTACTCGACTTGTTCGACTGGCTTTGGGGAAGGCGAAGGCGCAGGGCCTCGAAGCAGTCTTTCATCTCGCTACGCCGCTTCCTCTCGGCGAGCTTATGGGTAACCCTGAGCTCTGGGGTTCTGCTGTATGGGGTACTATTGCTATGGAGTTCGGAATCCCCAATGAGATTCCTAACCTGTTTGTGTTGCAGAGTGTGGTGATGAACGTCCCGAGGAAGTTCTACAGCAGTCAGCAACCATACAAGAGAAGTCTAATGTGTGTATGAGTAAGACGGGGAAAAAAAAATACCTTGCTGTCCTCGAGGTAAACGCGAGTCTAGGGAGTAGGCACTGCTAGTAAGAGACTCAGCAGTACTCCCCTTGCGCGAAAATCGCGAAGAATGCTCTGTCGTGGACGAGCCTGAATTGGACCTAGCAACATCGGGATCTGGAAAGGCGTACGCAAGACCCGCAGTGGGTGCCTCTGCATTATATATCTCGGAGCGCGGATTCGACGAGATGGCTGGCGCAGTGCGGCTAGGGGCGGTTGAACGGTGTTCACCAGCCCGTGGGCCTAGCGGGGAGAGAGGTTGGCCTCCCGAGTAGAGGGCACCTCGGTAGGAATTAGGCATGTCATTGGAAATGCCACGCTCCCGCTGGAGACCAGAGACGATGGACGACTGTGAAGCGTTTGTGCTGTGGTAGGGGGATGGGGGATTGATTGCCAAAGAACCGATACCCTGATTCACCCTACTATCGATACTGCTGCGCCGTGACTCGACGGGAGGGTCTATGATACTGCTCCGTTGCGATCGCGTATCGAAGTTCTGGTTAATCGATGGGAGCGCGGAATTGAGCTGGGACGAGGCCATATGAGGTTGCGCCCCGGCGGGAGAAGGAGTGGTGGATTGTTCGTTCGGGTACGGAGACCGGTCGGATACGTAGGAGAGGCGACTGGGGGAGGGTTGGGAGGACCGGAGGAAGGGGTGCGAGGGATAATTGCCGGTTCCGTTGGTCATGGTCGAATAGGTGGATGATCCTGCGGAGTCAGTTCGTGGCTCATGGGTAGAGAGGAAGAAGCGACATACTGGCGCTTTGAGGAATGGACCAATTGCCCGAATCCCGCTCCATTGTGTTCAGCGACGAATTACCCGGCGACTTCTCCGAAGGCTGCGGCATTGGGGAATTCATGCTCGCGGTGAGCGTCGATATGGAGGGGAGAGTTTGCGATGAGGAAGCTGGGGGCGGTTGCGTCTCCATGCCGGGGGTATCCCATGGCCGACGAGCCAGAGCGGTCTCCATGGCAAACGATAGACAATCAATAGAATATGGCCGACGGAGGCTGGGGGAATTGACAGTAGACGCAGTGGGGAGCTCTTTCGTGGTCGCCAAATCTCATGGTCGAGTCGCAAGGGAGGAGACGGAGACACAGGACCGTTCCGCGGGAGGGGGAACAGCGATGGCTCCGAGGGCAAACAATGACAAGGGAGTGGCAATCAAGCCTCTGGGGACGAAAGGAAACGATCGATGACAGAAGATCAGAAAGGATGCTCGTGAACTTCCAAGGGAGTCGAGCAGGTGAAGTAGGGGTGTCGATGGACTCGACAGGACCAAGACTGGAGACGTCGAAAGCGTTGACGAGCAGTGAATTTGCAGCAAACCGTAACCCGATCGATAGTACCCGTCTGGACGCAGAGAGAGGCGCACAGCCAAGTCGACTGCGCACAGAGACAGGGGAGATGACAGACAGTGACAGTAGCGTGGCGATCGGGTTGCACGTGGTGGACGACGCGGGAAGAGTGGGAAGAACCGCAGAAATGCTGGACGAGGCCTTGGCGAGACGGGGTAATCAGCCGTGGATCGGGGGGCGGCGATTCGTTCCAGTCTGTAAGGTAAGTTACTTGCTGCGTTTAATATTTATTAATCTTAGCGCAGCTTACCTGGCTGGAGCCGAGCAATCCTTCGGAGGGTATTTAGGCCGTAGTACTACGATGTATTTGAGAATGCATTTGAGGATGGACAGAACAGAAAAGGAGCGAGTGGAGGCCAGAGTCCAGGGTTCAGGAGGGGGGCTTGGGCGGATCGCCAGCTCTGGGATCTGCGGGCAGGGAGTTCAGCTGGCGATGGATTCCATCTCCGACTGTGCCATTGGGAGGATTCTTCTGTCGGAGGCACAGCAGCAGAGTTGTACGACAGGGGAAGGAAAGCGTTGGGGAGATGTCTACTGTGTACGGCGTCCAAGGCAGCTGTTAATAGCCATAACCTGTAACATCTCCTGCTTGGAGGTGACAGGATTAAGCTTGAACCGACTAAGAATAAACAAGAATAATAGCGACGGTTGCATTATTATTGCTGTTGTTATTGTCCTATTAATATTACTATGCGTCTTGGTATCTGCCTGATTAGTTATGAGATAGTTAGCTAGTTAACTAATAGTGAACTAACTAGCAACTAAGTTAATGATGAATCCGGATGTTTACCTAATCAGACGCAGCGCGGCGGATGCAGTTCCGCCAGCCATCTTGATTGGTTGAGCTGCCGCTACCGCATACAGCATGATTGGCTTATTGTGTACCCCAGGCTGAGATCCATCCACGGTTCCAGATCCAGCCCCCCCCCATATACACTGTCTGATTGGCAGATACCTGGCGCATGGAGCGTTTGGTTTATGAAACACGCTGTGCACTAGTATCACTTTTCAATACAGTACGCTAGCTGTACAGTATTACAGAACGCAGGAGATAACTAATACCTCCTACCGAGACACCTAGGGAGATGGCCTTCCAGAAGAGCTGGGCGGGTTCATCGTCTCATCCTTCTCGCTCCCTGACATCGCCTCCCTTCGACTGACCTGTCGCTCCATCCAGATCACGGCTTCCCAGGCGTCTTTTCACTGCTTTCTCCAGACACAAGAACGTCAATCTGACGACCAAGTTGCGGCATGAACTGGCATGGATGACAGGTCACAGCTATCTGCCATGTCGTCTGCAACATTGCACCATCACCGTGTCGTGCGGGACATCAAGAGACCCCCGGATGATGACACAGAGCTCACGCGTCTTCTGGCAGAGGTTTCCGGAACCTGAAGCGGCACGGCCATCTCGGTGTCTTCGGCAGCGTCAGAGGCTGTAGTCGGGTCTGCGATGCCTTTCATCGCATTTCTCCAGGATTTTACCACGAAACCTATCTTCAGATCCCCAGAGAAGTTGGCACTGGGCTTGTCGCAGCCAACAGGGGCTGAGATGAGGCGTGGTTCTGAATCTGAGACGCGGGCCACCGAAGCAGTTAATCTAGACGAAAGCAGACATTTTGGACCAATTCTCTAAAGCATCATGCGGCAGTAGCGTATCATGAGTCTCAAAGAATGCACCTTCCGCGGGGTTTATATAGCTGAAAGCGATATATTCGAGTTCCTCAAGACGACGCGTCCGGCAACATTAAAGCCGACAGTACCGGGGACGTACGCCTCTATCTTCAAATACCTGACAAGTCCCGATTGTCCGATTGTCCAGTTGCATCTTATCATCTGGATGATGTCTTTGGGGCTGGCGATATGGGGCACTTCAAGATGCGTGGGAAACCCAAGTTTTCATTCTCTCGCTGCCTCCGCAACCGCAACCTGGGACCCAGTACACTCACACGAGAAGCAGATCATGCGAAGATTCGCTATTGCCTTATATGTGGAAGGGCTCTTGGCCCACCACAAGTAATGCACTGGGGGTGGAATAAGGTTTGGGGTTTGGGTGTGTGGTCCTCATGGTTATGACTTTACCAAGCTGGATTTGCTGGAATTTGATGAAGCATTCGGTAGTTTTTTCTTTTTCTTTTCTTTGCAATACAGAGTAGTAGGAGGAGCTAAAGTTGCTGAGGCCATAATTCAGGTACTCTACTCCTTACCAATCTCCCGGCAATAAAAATATCACCTCACAAGCACATCTAGTACAGCAGATATCCTCTCCTCGACCACGACGCGTATCGCCTCACGCAAGGCTCCCTCTAAATCACCCACCTTGGCAACCTTTTTCGTCCAGAGATGTCCATTCGCCGCCGCTTTAGCCACCTCTCCGTAATCTGGACCTTCCTCCTCCAGGGAGATGCCCAGATCGGCATTCGACAGCTTCGTGGCCACACCCCGCGGATGCACGTCCGCCAGACAGGTCCGCGTCGCTTTCCAACCACCATTATTTAGAATCACGGTCAAGAAGGGACAGCCGTGTCGATGGCTGGCCCAGTAGACTGCCGTCGGAACAGAGAAGATGAAGCTTCCGTCTCCGGTTATGCTGCAGACGAATGGGTCATCTTCCTCTCCGTGTTCGTCTGGGAGCCTTCGTCGGAGTTGAGGCCGGTCTGAAATGTTGTATAGGGCTGTTGCAAGTTTGACTCCAATGGCGGCGCCTCCGGCCCAGCCGAGTCCGCTCCCCCCCTTTGTGAGGTGGGAGCCTGGACGGGAGAGTTGGAGTTGCTCTGTCATGGGCACTTGGTTGGTGACCGAGTCCGTCACGAAGATAGTGTTGGCAGGCACCAGGTGTCGTATTTTATTGCAGAGATAGTCAACGCTACAGGGCACGTCAGGCGTGTCGTTGATCTTCGCCGCGCGGGCATCGATGGCCCTTTTACCTTCCGCATGGGACTTCTTCAGCGTCTCCCATCGCTCTTCCAGAATGGCTTCCTTCACCGCGAGGAGCTCATGGGAACTAGAGATATAATCGTAGATCTGGCGTAAGGCGGCACCACTGTCCGCATGGAAGGTAGCCGTGGAACCGATATCGAACAGGTTCATCATCTCCTTCCTGGGATCCAGGTCGATGTGAAAGATGCGTGCTGTAGCGGACGGTCTGACTCTGGTGGGTATCCAGGGGACATCAGCGTCAACTACTAGAATCACATCTGCCGTCTGCACGGCTTTGGCTGCGCCGGTTCCCCTGCTCACCCATGCCGGGTGGTCAGCCGGGAAGCAAACCTCTCGAAGCTCCGAGTCGAAGACTTGGATTCCTTTCAGCAGGTCAGCCAGTGAGACCAGCGTCTTCACGGCTTGGTGATTCCGTCCCAGGTAACCCGTGATGACCAAGGGAGCAGTCGCCTCGAGCAAAGACCGTCCGATGAGCTGGACCGCGTCCGCAGACAAGGCTCCTAATCTGCACGAAGGAATCGGAGTAGGGCGTGGCGCCAGGCTGTCAATCGGAGTCGCCAGGATCTCTCTCGTGGCGGTTAAATAAACGGGACCCGGGGAGCCCGTGGTCGCCATCAACACCGCGCGGTGCACCACCGTCTGGACATTCCAGGCGCACTTGATCTCGGCGGTATACCGGCTATACGGTGCGAGAAGGGCTGCCTGGTTCGGCACATCCTGGTACCACTGGACATGCTCCGAGCGGGATCCGGGAGCCTCACCGAGAAACGTTGAAGGCGCAACCCCTGCAAAGATGACGACGGGGGAACGACCGCTGGAGGCGTTATGCAATCCTTGTCCCAGCGCTGCGGTGCCGACGTCGACGTGAGCGATTACACATGCGGGCTTATGGGTGATTCTGGCGTAGCCGTCTGCAGCGGACATGGCGGCAAACTTGTTGAGAAAATCAGCGCAAGGCATTTCCCACGCTGTTGCTTCAAGGGACTCACCTCGTGCTGGAAGAGCAGCATCCGGGGAAACTGCTTGCGAGGCTCATGGTTCTGTCTTCGAATGTACGCTTCGATGATGCTTGGATGGTCTGATCCGAGAACGGTGAAGAGGTAATCGACGCCAGCCTGGGGTCAGGGGTCAGAGGTCAGTTGAAGGGCATGCACTGCCGCACGTCTTGGATATTTAAAGCGTTGAGGATCTGGTACCTCTGCTAATGCCTCCAGGAAGGCGTCTGCGACGATATACCGGTCGGGAGGTGCATTCTGGGCCGACATACTAGACGGTGGGTGAATTAGGACAATAATAAGTCTATCTATCACTTATGAAACCGTCTTTCTGTCGTTTAAGCAATGTACAGCGTTGTACCAAGGTCGAACTAAGCCTTAGCCAAGGGCGTCGTTATTAACATCGTTATTATCCTTGTTGTTATTAACTATTATGTGGACACTGGATGGCCGTGCCCTAACCTCCATATTAAATAACAATGTCCATAACTCCACTTGGTTATCTCCGTAGGTCTTCCGGGAAACAAGGCCTGGACAGGCGAGCTGATCGGCAAATTTGACGACTCCTGCATGTGGCCTACTGCGAACCGACTAATGCATCAATAACCCGCTGTCTTCTCCTGGTGGTGTGAATAAGTGACATTTGCATGGGCCTATGGCGATCGCGTGGGCTCTGCGGGCTCTGCACCGTGTGGGCTCTGCACCGCTGTTACATCGTCTCCCTACGCATATGGTGTATAGTCTGCTCGGTTAATTTATGGTGCTTCAAGATAGTAAAGGTGACAATCCATTATCATTTCCTATTGCCTGGAGTCACAAAGGGGTGCTCCATATCCTGCATGGATTAGATGCGAGGCCGTTCTTCTGCTTTATTATAGCACTAATATTTTCTTTTCCCGTTCTTTCTTCCCTTTCGTCTTCTCGCATATTCCATGCAGATTAACGATTGCTCTTCATCCAGCTGAAGCAATAATGGAAAAGTCCTCTATCGAGCCGCTCACGATCGAGTCCGCAAGTTCACGCGTCGACGCTGCGGAACCCGTCTCCCATGTGGACAGGACGCTGGAAAAGAAGCTTCTCTGGAAGCTAGACTTCAGGATCATCCCGGCGCTCTGGTTTCTCTTCCTAGTATCCTTTTTTGACCGGTCGAATATCGGGTATGTTGGATCTGATCCTGTGCGATTTCTCCGAGAAACGGGGCCCTTCTCATACAAAGCGAACTACCAGGAATGCAAAGATCGCGGGAATGCCAAAGTCCCTCCATATGAAGGGGAACGATTACAATGTCGCCGTCACCGTCTTCACCGTGTCCTATATCGTGTTTGGGGTGCCTGCCAATTTGATCGTCAAGAAGCTGGGTCCTAAGATGTTGGCCGTGTATATGTTCGCTTGGGGTAGGCCTGTCTATCGGTATCATGACGCTTGCTGGCTGCTGACGACTGTGTCCAAGGTCTTTGCACCCTGGGACAGGGCCTTACGCGGACCACTTCCGGTCTAATTGCGTGTCGTTTTCTCATGGGTGTCTTCGAGGCTGGGTTTGTCCCTGGTATGTCCTGTCAATCGGCGTCTTATGCCCTCCACTTTCTAACATCACAGGATGCGCGTACTTGATCGGGAGTTACTACAAGAGAAACGAATTCCTTCGCCGATACGCCATTTTCTTCAGTGCTAACATGGCTGCTGGTGCATTTAATGGCGTATGTCAGGATTAATGGGGCTTTGGTCATGCTTTCGTTGCTAATTCCCTGGCAGCTGTTTTCCAGCGTGGTGACGAAGATACACGGTGTCGGAGGCTACGAAGGCTGGCGCTGGTGAGCATTCCCAGAATATCCCCTGTTCAGCTTCCGCCTCTCACATGTTTATGGCCAGGCTCTTCATCATCGAGTCGTTGATCACCATCGTCGTCAGCTCCGTGTGCTACTGGATCATCGTCCCCTTTCCGGAGAAGGCCCAGTTTCTCACTCCGGATGAGAAGATGTTGCTCCTGGCTCGTCTGGAACAGGACGGAGGCACTGTGCGCCATGACAGCATCTCCTGGCGGCGTGTCTTGGGCATGGCAGCCGACTGGAAGATTTGGATCTGGTAAGACGGCCGCCCACCACCATCACTGGTTTGAACCGGAACTGATGAAACCGGGACAGCGTCCTGGTATATATGAGCGCAGAGGAAACCGCAAGCTCCGTCGTAGCCTTCCAACCGTCCATCCTGAAGGATCTCGGCTGGACAAGCAGATCAGCCCAAGTGCACACGATCCCAATCTACGCAACGGCATTCGTGCTGACGCTGAGCTGTGCCTGGCTAAGTGATCGCCTCCGGCAGCGTTACATCTTCACCTTGTTCGGCTCGATGCTGATCATTATCGGCTGGAGCGTGGAATTAGCCTACGTCCCTGCAGCCGGAGTCCGGTACATGGGCATGTTCTTCGTGACCGCCGGGGCCTTCATCATCATGTCTACGACCGTGGTCTGGCTGTGTGTCAATGTCGGCAAGGGCGTTAAGCGGAGTGTCGCCATGGGCTTGCTGACAGGCTTCGGCAACTGCGGTGCACTTGTTTCGAGCAATGTGTTCATCTCCAACCAGGCTCCGCGGTATCCCGTGGGCTTCGGCGTGGGTCTGGCCTTTGGGATTCTTTCAGGATTCGCAGCCACAGCGTACTATCTCTACGTGCGTGTGGAGAACCGTCGACGCGATCGTATGCAAAGCGTCGCTGCTGGAAGCTATACCCGGGAGGAAGTGGAACGCCTCCAGGATCTGGGAGATGCACATCCGAATTTCCGGTTCCAGCTATAATAGTGAGGTAGTAGTACTTCTCAGGAAGCTAGTTCTGTTGTATTAATATGATTAATATGGGTCTTTTCGAGAGCGCCAGGATCAGCTGTAAATAACCGCCGTCTAGCGAGGTTTAACGGGACAAGACGACGGCTTCTTCTTGGCGATTTAGACTTCAGCCAGCCGCATATAGGTTTACTATTTGGAACGATTCTATACGGATTGCAACCTTGCCATGCAGCTCGCAGATCCCTGTCCTGACTGAAACGGAATGTCTCTGATCTGTTCATCGTAGCTTCGGAGAGCCGACGGGGCTTGAGACAGCCCATCTGACGGCTTACGATCTATATGATGGCGTAGCCCTTGATCAGAGATCTCCACTGGTTCATGGACTTCTACACTTCTTCCCGCATTCTACGAATATGCATATTAATATATTCCCGCCCGAGAGCAGCAATGGTTGCTGGCCGTGAGATCGGATGGTCGGAGGCCAGGCCAAACCCGTGCGTGCCCTATAGAAGACGATTCCCGATGGCGGCTCGTAGGCTGGCTATAGGAAATGACGGTTTCAGAAGCTCGACATTGAATGCAACAGTGTCTATCGCTCTTCACCTTCCGGGCTGGCATTAGTCGGGTCCAGCGTTCAGGTACTGAATCCTTCCTGGGACCGGTCCGTAGTAGTTTGTGCGCTCCGTACATAAAGTATTTTTCCCTGCTGTAGCTGTCAGGTTATTCGTATCCATCCGTTTTGACGTCTGCTGGTGCATCGACAGCCATGACATTGTCGCCGCATGCCGTGCCCAACAGAGGGCCAACGTTCGTGGCCGTCACGGCGGTTATAACGTCCGTCGACTTCGCCCTGGTGGTCTTCCGGTTGATGTGGAGGAGTATGGTCCAAGGTGCCGTTGGTATGGATGATGTTTTCGTTGGTCTTGCCATGGTGAGTCCTTGAGTTCACTCTGTATAATGCATTGTCTTGTCCTGACGAGCGCTGTGTAGGCCGCACAAATCCTAATTACCGTCTTGGGTGACACGGGTGTGTCAATGTAGCTACACCTCCCTTAGAGCATATCAGGACTGACCGTCAATAGCTTGCCACTACTCCTTCGGCCGGCATTTGAAGGACGTTCGCAGGACCGGGGGGAATGCAGTCCTCGGGTTAAAGGTTTGTCTGTTCTCTTTGCATTAGGGTTTTCGGTTTGACCACCAAGCAGACGATGAGATACTAACATCCATCTCCAAGTATTTCTGGCTCTTCCAGATCTTCTACAAAATCACCATCTGCCTCAACAAACTGTCCTTCATCTCCCTCTACCTCCGGCTCTTCCCCTCCAAGAAATTCCGCACGCTCTGCCACGTAACAACCGCCATCGTCGTCGGCGGAACGTTCAGCTTCGTCATCGCCACCATCTTCCAATGCACCCCCGTCCGAGCAAGCTGGCACAAGCACATCCCGAAGAAATGTGTCGAGAATACGCCCTTTCGCTGGTCCTGGGCCGCCTACAACACAGCTAGCGACATCTGGATCTACCTGATGCCCATGCCGCTGCTGGCACGACTGCACCTCGACCGCGCGCGGAAGATAGGCCTCATGTTCATCTTCAGTCTGGGTCTCTTCGTCTGCGTTACCAGTATCATCCGAATGGTCTATATCGCCGTCAGCACCAAAACGCACGATCCCACCTGGGGTTCGTGGCCTGCGCTGCTCTGGAGTGCGATTGAGCCTGGCACGGGCATTATCTGCTCCTGTTTGCCGTTCTTGAAGCATCCCATTCAGCGTGCGTTTCCTGGCTTCTTTTCTTCTACGATCGGTGGCTCGGCCTCTGCCTCGGGCAAGACGAGGTCCAGACCTACGTACGGTGCCCTGTCTGGGAATGGTGGTGGTCGTTCCAAGCCGCAGACGCCTTATGATGGCGGGAATCATTGGAGTAGGATCGGGAGTGCTCGTAGGAATAGTACGGAGAGTCGGGAGCCAATTGCTGATGATCAGATTCTGATGAAGATGGACTTTGAGATGCAGAGTCAATTTGTGAGGACGTAGCTTAGGGGGTTTGATTGGATCGGTTTTATTCCTAATGCAAGAAACGTTTCCGGGGGAGGAAGCATAATATCTCACCTCTTCCATACACATCTGGTTCTACGGCTTGAGATGGGCCCAAACTGCAAAGTAGAAGATAGAATGGAGATTGATTTAACTAGACGTACACATCTAAAATCAGACCGGCAGTACTTTTCAGCGCAAGTAAACCTGAAAATGTCAAAGTTCACTCCTCATCATCCTCTTCATCGGTATCGTCAAAGTCCATGTCTTCAAAATCCACTCCAACGTCCCCCGTAACATCCCATCGATCACCAGGTGCTGCAGCACTCACATACTTGACGAATTTGAGAGTGCCCCTATCGCGGAGGACAATGCTCATCCGGTTCCAGCCAGCAGCTGTGGTGAATAGAATGCCATCATCTTCATCATCTCCGGCGGCTCGGTATATGGCCGGATCCACTTTGGGTTTCTTGACCTTATTCCCATTCTCACTGACAGCGTCGTCTGCATCTGCGTCTTCGTCGTCATCGCCTGCCATATAGATCTCATAGCCACCGATTGAGGAGTCCTCGCCAGATGCCCCATTGCTCTGATCATAGACGTCGGTCATGTCCTTATCCTGCGACTCTCCATTCTCACCATCACCGTTCCGCTGGCCCTCTTCTTCTGCTTCGTCTTCGTCAACGTCTCCATCTTTGCCCCAGCCCGGAGTCGGAGTTAAACAGAGTGTAAATTCCAACCGGGGCTCTTCTCCGTCGTAGCCGCTTGCCAGCGTATAGTCTTCCCCACGACGGAACCGGCGCGCTAGGAGATCATGGCTGACGAGGTGGTCCAGGCCAGTAGCGGTGGACAGCCATTTCCGGAATGGCTGTGACGGAAAGAGATCATTCAGTAGTTCTTGGATTGGCGTCTTTTTGTCCGCCTCCACTTGAGACGGACGCTGGAAGAGGTACCGTTGCTTGTGTGGCGGACGGGCCACTCGCCAGTTGGTCTTGGATTCGATGTCGTTTGAAGCTCTGGGGAGCTCTTGTCTTTCCTTCTCTTCAATATATGCGCGAACACGAGAGGCGAATTTATCGGTCAAAAACTGTTCTAGATTGAGAGATGACTCGTTCGAGAATGTCTCCGACAGCTGCTCGATAATGTCAGGCGTCAAGTAAGAGGGGGAGATATAGTGGACGAGGAAATTGAGATCGGACTCGGTGAACGGAGCGTCCTCCGGCTGCTCCGGCTGCTTTCCTTTTCCCTTATCCTCATCCTGCTCATGTTCATCTTCATACTGGATGGGTTGCGGTTGGGGTTGGTCGAACGTGTCGCGCGCTTGAAGTTGGGTCAGACTGCTTCGCTCAGCAAGCTTCTCCTCAAAGCCTTCCTCGTACCCGTCCTCGCCCTCCTGTGGAATGTGGAACCAGCCACTTATTGCCATGCGCACTCGTTTTTGCGACTTATCTTCACCATCCTTGGCGTGGTAGACTTCCTCCACGTCATGAAAGCTCTCTCCGGGCTGAACGGTAAAGAAACTGAGCTGGTTGAATTGCGGGGGAATTGACAGACTGAAATCCGGGCTGGGTATTTTCACCTCCTCACCATTCTCATCTTTTTCCGTAGTGGTAGGGAACAGACGTAAAGCGCCTCCCCATTCCGGCTGCCACGGAGTGTCAGGGTCGGTCAGGTACAAGATATAACTGATCCTTCTGCTACCGATCACATCATCGTGGCACAAGAGGTGGCAGCCCTCCGTGTAGACATTGATCGCCATGTCGGTCTTGCGGCCGCTCAACTTCCCGGATCCCGTCACGGACGAAAGGTATTCGCGGAACCGAGCGGAGTATAAAGCGTCGCGCAATTTCAGCAACGACGGCAATTTCGACAAGGAGGCATCGTCTAAACCATCAAGGTTTGCCAAATCTCCTGATTGGTGAATTTTATAGATATCTGTCTCCTTCTCCGTGAAAGAGAGATGCTCTTGGATCTCGTTCCGGACGGCGCGCAGAAGAGAGGATTCGATCAGAGGGCGGATGACACCATGTTTGTATCTGATGATCACGTAGGATTAGTAATTGTGATACCTCCCTTATGCGCAGACCAAATGATGAAAAGAGACGGAAGACATACGGCGCCGACTGAGCATATCGCTTGGTGTACTTCTGCAGCTCCGCGGGCTCGAACAAGCCTTCGCGGAAGCGCGCCGCAGCCTCTTCGCTTGACAAGGCGCGTTTTTTGGACTCAGGTTGGCCATTGGCCACGCGCGACTCTTCGCCGTCTGTCTTCCGCTTCATTTTGACCGGGACAGGGAGATGAAAGGGAGGGTTGGCCGAAAGTGAGGGTGCACGCGAGATGCCTCTTTATGACTTTTTTTTCCGGCTGAAGGCGGTGAGGCATTCTGCCTGTCGTATGATCGAGGTCCGGAGAAACACGTGACTTAAATTTCCACATTTGGATTCAGAACAGGCTATCCCTGCTGCAAAACAGTGCTGGACAAACAGATGTTGGATGATATTGGATGCTCTGGACAGTAGACATGCATGATATTGAATCTCAGTGTGCGACCGGTGGATCACTTCCCAATATGTTCACCTGTCTCTGCATCTAGCCGTCACACCGGAATATGGTAGCTATCAGCTATGCGAGAGCTATTTTCAGACCACGCTGTAAAGGAAGGGGGATGAAAGGCGTATACATTCATAGTTCCAGTATATTCTATGCCTCAAGAATAATGTCTGGCATAAATTGCAAATCACTGAGTGTTGCAACTGCAGTTGCTGTTGCATACAGCGTAGATGAAGGTTGGGCCTGAAAGAGTAAAGGGAGATCACGTTGGCCAGTGCGCCCGTGTTGCCTCCTGCATCCTACCGCTTCTTGATATCAGCGAAAGCATGCTTTGCCTTTAATACCAACATTCACAATGCAGACATCGGAAGCTATGAACCAGGACCACCCTCAAAAGGATGACAATAACAATAACAGTGAAGCTCGACCGGGCACCCCGCCTTGTCCGCCTTACTCTCCCGTCACTCCAGTGCTCTCCCAGCTAGCCCCAGTGCCAGGCTTGACCCCCATTGTTCCTCCTCCTGGCCCAACTCCGGATGCAGCCACGAATTTGGCTTCATATACATCTCCTTCGCCCACTTCTCAATATTACCCTCCTCACCCTCAGCCGTCATCTCCTATCTTCATGCCGCAGCCAGCTCCAATTCCGATCTCGGAGAGCGAGAATCCAGATGCGATCGCGTTGAGATCTACTCTCTCCATTCTCCAGTTGCAGAAGCAGCAGAGTATTCGGGACATTCAGAAGCTAGACAGGATGAAGGAGGCCGCTGCTGCGGATCCGGAGGGGTTTGCCAAGGAACTTGCCGCGGGAAATCTGACTGCAAGGGAGAAGGGCGGCTTTATTGAGTTTTCAGATGAAGGGGATGATAGTGTCGAAGACAAAGCGTCGGGAGAGAGTGAGAGAAAATCGCGATTTGGCAAGATACCGAACCCTCAGAACGTGGTGCGGATGCCACCAGTCAACTGGGCCAAGTATCAGATTGTGGGTGAATCTTTGAACAAAATACACGACGAGCAGCTGCGTCGTCCTGCTCTTGGGGAGCCTAGGCGCGAAGGACCCTCTCAGAGAGCACCAGAACATCTGCTGGCTTCTCCCTATCGACCGCTGGTGGACAAGCTGGAGACTCCCGTCAAAGGCAAGAGCACTAACAAAGGCAGGAAGGCATGAATACGCTGCTTCAGACAACGTTTACAAGTTTCCTTCTAAGATTAAAGCGCGCAGAAAATTCATTCCTTGTACTCGGTCTAGAAACACAACAGAAAACACGAAGATATCTTGCAGCCTTTGCGCTTCGATAAGGGTTATGAGAGCAAGTTCCCCAAATCTGAAGTCAACAGCGGTCATCAGAGCACCATACTGTGCAGTTTATATGAAGCCATTTTCACCCGTTCTTCGATAATTTCCTTGGATTCCTCTGATAGGTCATCATTGCTAAGGGTGTTTGTCGCTTTTATCCTGGCCCTTATATTATGGGCAGCATTCTTCCCCCCAAGCATTCTCTCCCTTGCCTTCTTGCTAATCTCATGGGCCATTATCCAAACTTGTGCCTTGACACAATCGGGTTTCGTCTGCTGGAGGAAGTTGGAGATGGTATCTCCTTTGAGAGGCGGTGCTCTGACTTGCCTGAAAGGACGGCCTGGCCGTTTAAAGGGGCCCTGGATATTACGTGCTTGAGGATCTAATCGCGAGCTCGTTCTTTTCGAGGGGCTTCATTTACCTTTTTCAGATCCAACAGCTTTCGTCGTTGCTTAGTAAGTTCCCTCTTGTCCGTTGCTTGAAGTTTCTCCATGTCATGACTTTCTTTTATTGCGCGTCCACCTTCATAGATGGTATAGCTTCTGCGCTTGGGGAAGTGTGTAAGTTGTCCTGACTGGGCGACTTGAGCATCTTCTCTGGCCTCTTCCAAGTCACTTGCAGTGCGTTTTATTCTGGCATCCCATGGCTGTCTTTGAAGCTGACAAGTACCGGTTATCACTGCGCAGATGAAAGCTTAGTTGGTTTGGATGATGAGAGATCCTTAATGAAGGCATACGTACTGATGCGTCTGATATATCCGGTGTTTTCTGAGGGAGGATGTAAGTTAGGTTTCTCTTGGGGATCGAGATCTGGTCAGTGAGAGACTGCTTTGGCAACCTGTCTGAAACTGAAGTGGGATTCTGACAGAGTGTAGGTGAAGCATGAACATTGTGGGTACCCTTCTAGGGGGAGGATCCAGTCGCGCGTAGTTTGTTATTTGACTCTCTCGAGGAATGAAATTCACTCCTTCCAATTCCCAAAATTAAAGACAATAGTGAGTGGTTGACTCCTGGTTCATGGAATAGCCAGTGAAGGCCAATCCCAGCGAAGTACCTTGGACTGCAGGTAGACAGTCCCACAGACTGGTATCTGTGCCATTAAAATGTGATGGTGGGGGACTTGGAGTCCCTTCCAGGTAAATCTCGCCTTCAGCACCTTACAATTTTGCCTTCTGCTTCTTTTCCCACTCCTCAACAGCCTTCCTTGAAATCTCACTCTCCCTTTCCTTCTTCTCCTCTACCTGCTCTCTCCACTGCAGACTGCCTTCAGTATCGTCCAGTGTTCGAAGAGTCGCCCAGTACATCTCCTCTTTCATCGTCCCATAAATCCCAGTTGCTGCTTTCCCCTGTAGCTTCCTTTCCTGAATGAAAGCTAGAGTCTCGTCCAGTCCACCCAAGGCATCGACGATCCCAGCCTTCAGCGACTCCTGTCCCGAAAAGCGCTTGGCCTCGAGGATGACATCACGGAAAGTTGCGCGAGGGAGCTTCTCGCGGAAGATGCTCATCATGGGAGTTTGCAAGGGGACACCAAATTCGAGTTCGTTGACGCAGAAGAAGCCCTTTGACGGGTTCTGGATGCGGTAGTCGTGGTACATGGCTAGCATGAAGCCTCCAGCGAAGGCATGACCATTTACCAGGGCGACAGTGGGCATGGGGTAGCTGTAATGAATCAGTTTGCGCGATTTACTAGTGGAAACCAAGCCGATAATTCTTCGTCACTTATTAATGCGAATGAAGCACATACGTAATGAACCTCCTATACAGCCTCCATAACCACTTGTTGAGAAAGCCGTCTGTAGACAGCGCTAGCTCCAAATCGAGACCGTTACTGTAGAACTTGGCGATGCCACTTGTTGTAACGACGACGCCCTTCGGGTAGCGATGCTCGATGATATCCAATGCCAGCAGCAGAGCGTCGATGAAGATCGGGGTCAATCTGTTATCCTTGGGAGAGGTGAAGGTTAAAATGTATATGGTCTTGTCTTCATCGTTATCGGTGGGATTGGAGCAGGTCACCGAGCCATTTGTCGAGGGGATTGGAATGGAGAATAGGTAAGAAGGGGCCATGGTGTGTAATTATCTATATCCGGCTTGGATAGATTGTATGCAGAGGAATAGTTTGCATTTCTGGAGAGCTATGGATGGTGAATGTTATTATATTGTCTTGGTGGTTTTATGCTGTAGAAAATGAAATCCGAGGCAAAAGCAGAGCATGTGATTTGATTGTAGCTCTGATATTCTAATCTTCAGCATGCCGAGGATGAGCATAGGAAGTTATTACAGAGCCGCGTCTGCTCCATACACTGGGCTGTGCGCCATCGGCAAGCTTCTAATGTTGGAAGGATACAACTGATAAACAATAACGATTGACTAATTAATAGTACTATTTCGGAGTAGCAGTCTACTATTATCATTACAGAGAGCATCAATCGACACTAGTTCAAATTGGGAAATAATAACCTCAATCACATGACCACGCAACCTCCCGAGCCCTAATATATATCACGTGCATCTATAATCACTTCAACGTCAACAACAAATCCGCTGGTGGTCTAGTTGGTTTATGGCACCCGGCTGTAATGTGAAACATCAAGCTCACCGGGTTGTCGCTGGTTCGACTCCAGCCCAGCGGATTCATCTTTTTTTTTTCCAGACGTTAAATAATGAAATCAAATCAAATCAAATCACTTCAACGTCAACCTTTGTCCATGGTCGAAAGGATGCATAGACTTACACATACAGTTCAGCCAGTGGAACTTTAATGATCTGAACGGCTTATACCTCCTTCTCTAGCCTTTTTGCGCCCGCTGAACTCACAGTTCCACCGGCTGGACTTGACACAGATCCTCCTAACAGGGCTGAAAGCGCCCACACTTTCTGGCCATCCGGAAGTACTCCTCTCCAGATAAAGTTAACCGTCTGCCAGGCCTTGGAGGCGGTTGAAGGGGCCTGGAAAATTGCCCTGAACATCCTCTTCGCACAGCAGCAAACGAGTGGCGGAAATAAGACTGCGAGTCAATTCGAGCATCGATGCATGCGCTGGAGCTATAAGAACGATCTGGCAACTGACTCTGTAAGGAGCGGAGATTTGAAGAGTCGTCAGGTTGAAGAAGTGCCATTTTGCTGAGTTATGTGGTGCTTTCACATATGATCGCATACAGACAGCGCATCTATGCGTATATAGATATCAAGAATTACAGTATGCTTAGGCTTTGCTACAATCAGGTATGTCATGCATAACACTCCTTGCTGCATAGGATAGACCTCCAGGGAACTCTAAACTTGGGGTTTCCATTGGGAGAAGCATGACGTCAACTGGTGGACAACTTTATATATATACCAGTAAAGTTCTGTAGCAACCTTGTAAAACGAATGGTTATCCTCCTCATTCTCGCATGTTCCACTAGAGGTTTCCAAAGGACCCAAGACTCATAAAATTCAATCTGAATCTCACTTTGATTGTACTCAGTCCACCTGCAGTGATGCAACCCAGCTACTCTCCGTCCGACAAAGGAACAGAATCGATCCCCGAATCAAGAAATGCCGTCGAATCTCCGCCTGCAGAAGGCGACGTGGCAGCCGCTGTCCAGAGGAAAGGTGGCGATCGAGTCCGTGCCCAAGCGGGTGCGCATGCGGGTCCCGTTGGAAGTGCCCGGGGGCCAGGGGATCCGGGGTTCGGCGAGGAGAAGGATCTAGTAGCTGAGATGTCCAGGAAGGAGAGGGAGCATCAGGAGGTCCTTGAGCAGAGGGAGAGTGCATCACGATTACAGTTCTCTGGTGGCATTTATGGGAGGGAAGGGGAAGAACAGGCCGCTGAGAGGGAGAGGGTGAGAGAGCAGAAGATCAGGAGAGATCGAGAAATCGATGTCGCTGGGGCTGTGAAGAAGGGAACGGGAAATGTGGTTTCTGGGGATTGAAAGCAGCCCAGTTGGATCATTATGATTAGCATACTGAGACGTTACATGTATACTGCAGAAAATAGGCGAAAGCGGAAGATGTACTCTGTATGTGCCCACGATTATGAATATCTGTCGCCAATCTGCCTTCATTATATTGACAATAATCGCCTGATTTCAGATACGGAGTCGACTTGCCGGCCATCATAGCAACATTTGTTGTTCAACTGATATCGTCCCCTTGTCCTACAGAGACCTTCTTTAGGGCCAACTCTTTCTTCAGACGCTGAATGTCACTGCCCAGCTTATTCTTCAAAATTGCATTCTGCAATCCCTCCCACTTGGCAGTCTTGCTCCGGATTAACGCCTCTAATTCGGCAATCTCCTCGCGTTGCTGCTGTAGTTGCTGCTGCTGTTCTAGTTGCTCGTCGTCAAGTTCTTCCTCGGGCACATCGTCCTCCGATTCTTCGCTCTCGTCGCCCGATGTATCTCCCGCCGGGGTTGATGGTTTGGTTGCCATTGGGGTGCCCGCATGATACAAATGTGGCACGCTTGGCCCGGCCTGTGATGAAGTGGCCCAATCTTCAGCTTCAGCAGCAAGTGCCGCCTCCATTTCGGCAGCAAGGGCATCCTCAACGTCATCGAACCCGCCATCCCCGGGAATCTCCTCTTCTGCCTCACCCTCAGCATCTTGTTCATCATCGTATACTTCCTCGTAATCACCGCTCTGAACAAGCCCCTCTGCTCGTGCGAACTTCGTACTATCTACCAGTTCATATTTAGGAGGCCCGATGGCAGCTTCATCCTGAGCAATCAGATCCTCCACGGCTTTTTCAACTTGTTCAATCGTCCGTGTACTGATACGGTCACGAAATCGTCGTCTTCGTACCCACCTCAGCGGAGGCGTCAGACCATGCGGGTACTGTAAGGTTCTGTCGTCCGGGGCCTCGACCTCTGAAGGCAGCGGATACCCAATGGCTTCTGCCTCGCTGACAACGGGTCCCAGTACCAGAAGCATCTGGCATATATCCGCAGATTTGTACCAACCACGTCTGTCCCAACTCTTCATCCCCTCAACAATGCACGGCAGGTCGACCAGCGCCGCCGCGTATTGCTTATCGCGGATCTTAAGGATAGCCCGTCGTCCCTCGCGAGTAAGCGGTTTGAACGCAAATTCTCCCCGATCAAAACGTCGCTCGTTGATTGCCTGTCGTAGGTATTCGCAGTCTTCGCCGGGAATCATACGTAAGATAAACTGTTCTTCGATAGATGGATCGATTTCCGCATCCGAGGCCTCGGAATCGTAGCCGACTCCAGTGGGCCGATTGGGGACCAGCCCCTTGTTCTTAATTCGTATGGATTGCAAACCGGGTTTCTTTGATGGGTTCAGCTTCAAGCGCTTGGGGCCGGTAGGTTGCTGCTCGGCTGCAGCGATGGGTGCCGCATCTCTTCCATCTGGCGGGTGCGACTCAGCAGAGCGTTTCTTGGATGATTTCTTCTTGACTGATTTATCTCCATCTTCAACTGTCGTGCGCTTCTGCGGGATCTTGAGAGTGATCCTTGGTTGAGGCGTCCCTGATGAAGGAGGCTGAAGGGGCTCTTGAGGCGGCTGCGCGGCCTTGTTCTTTATCGTGAGTTTAAGGGTCGGTCTGGGTGGCGCAGACATGGCGATGGCCAAGGAAGCATCCAGAGGTCTGAATTTGCGAAGAAAGAAGATGGAAAGAAGAGGAAAGAAGTCTTGTGCCTAGGAAGCTGAAGGAGTTGGTCAAGGTTGAGTTTGTCGCTGAAGTGAAGGTTGAGCGATCTCCGAGCTTGGCTGCGGAAGAAAACAGCCTTCATTCATTCATTGTCTTCATTCAATTCACCAGCTGTTTTTTTTGCTCCCCCCCATCCCACATACCATGTCTTGCTACAGCACGCATCCTTAAAGACTTAATCTAAGCAGTTAGGCATTTCATCTAGCCCACGACACTGTCCGCATCTGCTTTTTGTTTTCCACGTCCGTCATGCCTGCTCCCAACCTCCATAACGCTCTCCTACGTCCCCCTCTCATCCAGATCCTACGTGCAGCGGGCTTCCACGCGACCTGTCCTTCGGTCCTTGACACAGTAACTGACCTCGCAGCACGGTATTTGTTACTTCTCGCCTCCTCCACCGCTGCCCATGCAGCGAACGCACATCCCGACGACCCAGTTCCGGTGCTAGAAGACTTCTATCAGGCATTGCAAGACGCGGGCGCCTTGCGTCCTCAGTTAAGGGGCTGGGAGGAGGATTGGGCTGGCGAAGAGGATCTACGTGGATTGGACGGCTTTCTCAGCTGGTTCACTGGCCCGGCGCATCGGGAGATTCGCCGTATTGCCGGATTCATACCAAGCGAAGGCGACATGATGGACCCGGACGCACTCGAGAGGGAAGACTACCTGACATCATTGAAGAAGAAGCATAGCAAGACGGGCGAGGAGTCACGATACGCTGGTACTGTTCTTGGGAAGAGTGCGGATGAGCATCCTATCGTCATCGAGGGTGGAGCGCCTAGTATCCAGGAATGGGGGATGCAGACACGATCTCGAAGAATATATTCGCCTACAAGTGATTCGTCGGCTGTTAGTAGCGCACCTAGCAACTTATCCGATCCAGAAGCGATGGAGGTATGAGAACCAGCGGCTTCTCTACCAAAAATATGCATGTCACGTCGGCGCAGCAGCTGAGGAAGCTACAGGACGGAAATCGAGAAAGAGGCTCAGGATTCATAGACAAACTGTCGGAACCACAATAGGCAGAACTTTTCCACGGCTCATTCTCTGCCTCGCTTCGGGCACTTGGGAGACGGCAGCTGGAGCCACCCCTGCTGGTTCTCGAAAACTTTTGACGATGCCAACGCAAATAGGATCCCTTAGACACCAGGAGCTATCGTTGGCTATCAACATTATGAGATCAGGCAAACCATGGCTATGAAGCATCCAAGGAGCTATCACAGGCCGTGGAAGTCGATGTCAACGTGCTTCTCATGAGGCCAAAATAACTCCTTTGAGATGCATGGAGTCGGCGCACCAATGTACATAGAGCGGGTGGTATTATTCAAGACATATATGCCACTATACAGACTTTTTATTCTCACATAGAATTCCGTTTTGCCATTCTGCTGCCGTTTTTGGTCACATGTGACGCCAAAAACAGTGGCTTTTCAGCAACCATCATCTGCCACGCTCCTGCACTTTTCGCCCACGCACCACAAACACAATCCTCAGGCAGCACTGTGGCTTTTGTCGTCTGCAACACCATTTGCTTCCTGTTATGAGCTACGCCCAGGCGTATTGCGAACTCAGAGCCAACACCTGAGCTATCTGCGCTATTTGTTCCATTTGTTCTGTTTGTTGTCGGCTCTTCTATTTCCTTGTACACAAAGCCGTTGCCTGTCGAAAAGACCTCCTGTTCCCTTCTTTCTCTCAAGGAATTCTTCATGTATCTAGCACAAACGGATCCTATATTCAAACCTTTACATTTCCCATCAGTTTCACAAGGGCACTGAAAATGGCCTCCTCAGAACCCCACCAGCTGAAGGCTAGCTGGCACCTAGCCGCCATGGTTAAAAGCCCAGTCACCCCCAACGCCTCACTCAACCTTTGTTTCCATCCGGTTGACACTCAAGTCATCAAGATCAGTTTTTCCTTCCTTTTTCACTGTCTTTTCTATTTTGTCAGAATCCATCACTACCTCAGACCTCTCAATAGCTTTGCCTATGGTCAACCTAAGTCTTCAGCCACACCTTATCAAAGACAGCGAAGGCTGACCTAAGCGGCAGGATATTAGTGATCTAACAATACTTCCTGCTTCTGCTCCAGCTTTATAACGAAATTGAAGAGGATCAGCCACTCTCAAAAATTGAAAAGGATGAAAAAGACTGAAAAGGGCTATTTCCAGAATAAGGGTCTCGGAAACACAATAGATAATACGCTGACGCCCATGTCCGAACGGAAAACATAGTATACCGTCAACAATCCACCGAGACTTCGGGAAGATATGTTTGTCGCTTCTCTCAAACTATGGAAGTGGATTCAACGATTTATGCAGGACTGGGAAGACGGAACTTGATGTGTCTACCCCGAAATCAAGATTTCAAGCGAATGCGCTCAAATGGGACGTCCCACAGGTCATAGGTGTCATCGTCTCTCTCGCGACAGTACCAGACTTCGTCACCTGCGACGTATTATGGCTTCTTTGATGCGCCAGCTGGTAGGGTTGGAAGATCCGGTGGGGTTATTGAGCACCAAGATGGACAGGGAAAACCTTCAACCTGCGTAGAATAAAAAGTAAATATACAGGTGAAAGATATCTCCAATATTCTTCGCTGTGCCGCATAGACGGGAGTATACCAGCAATAGGGGAATAATTTTATATAAATGCTTCGCTGTGTTCAATTGAGGCAGTAGATAAACGCATTCTTGGCTGTTTGCGGGTTGACGGTGACATCAGTCACTCCGGACTTCCATCATCTTCAATCCTCATTATTAGCGTCAACAGTAATACAGAATGGTCTACGCCTTCGCCCTCCCAACAACCTCCCATCTCTCCTTCCAGACCTTCCTCACCTCGAGCACCCATCCTTCTCTTCCCCAATTTGCCTCTACAGCCCGCCATGCCCTCCGTCTTGCCCTCAAAGCGCACAAACGCCTCCCCCGCGGCTCGCAGCAGGACACTCACCTCCCCGCGATTCTCGCCGCACTGAACGATTACCTCCCTTATCTATTTGCAATATCACAGGGTCTGAGTGGGAAACCTACAGAGCATGCAGGCGAAGAAATCGAAATTACCCTCCACGCCGAAGTCGAGGCCGAATGGCGCGCCACGCTGACCTCTTCCACTTCACTATCATCGCTGAAGGGCATCGCAGGAGCAGCATCAACACAACTTAAGAACGGCCGAATTCGTGGACGTGGAATCGATTTTGAAATTGCCTTTACTCTTACGACACTGGGGTATGTGTTGAGCGGGTTGGCACGATCCGGTCTTCTGTCGACATTATACGCCATCAGGACTCCCACGGCTGAGCAGCGCACAACCGCCGTTCAAACAGCTACAAGATACATGTTGCAAGCGAGTGCGGTGCATTCTCGTCTGGCATCTTCTCCATCGTTTGCTGGCGTTGCTGTTACTTCTTTTGGACGGACCAATGTTGCCATTCCGGACCTGGATCCGGCAACGCAGTCAGCTCTCTCATCTCTCGCCTTAGCGGAAGCTACGCTTTTGGCTGTGCTGAAGGATGATGTCTATCTAGCCACTTGTATCCAGGCGCGTAATCCCCATGACAAGGATTGGATGGTTGGTGCATCGGATGTGCCCAAGGTCCGGGCGTTGCTGTTCGCACGACTGTGCGTCAGGGCGGCGGAGTATGCAGAACAGGCTGCGGCAGGACTAGGCTCTGTGGGTGCGGAAGGAAGGAATGGCTCTGTCGACGATGATCTCGTGAAATATGCCGGGGTTCTTGGTCGTGTTTCGCGGGCAAAAGCTTGCCGTTTTTTCGGGATAGATTCGGAACTCGCAGACAAGATTGGAGATGGAATTGCATGGCTGAGAGCTGCTAAGGGGGTGCTGGCATTGCGGAGTTCTACGTTAGGAGAGGAAGGGGAGGCGTATGCGACCAAGAACAAGGGACTGGGTGGGTTTTCGAGATGGAAGAAGGAGTGGACGGAACGACGAGAGGAGAGAAAGATGGAGAAAGATGCCGGTGGGAAAGGTGACACGTACAAAGGTGAGCTTGATCCGGGAGACAATGCTGGACGAGAGGAGGAGGGGCGAGTCATCGAGATGTTGGAGACGAAATGGGTGAAGATGAACGATACGGTGAGTTTCTTTGATTCTGTTACATTTACTCGAATTACCTTATACAAATTTCTTGGACTTCACTGGTGCTAATGATGCTCATACACAGATAAATACTCAACGAATTCCCCCGTCTACAAATCTTCTCTCAAGTCTTCCGTCGGGTCGAGATATCCACGTCCCTCCTGCCCCATACAAGCCTCAATCCCTGGATGAGGAACAGCTCATTCACATGCGTGCTCCTCCAGAAGATGACGAGCCTTTGCCGGGCAGCGATGGGGAGGATAGCGATGAGGAGAGAACCAGGGTTGGGAGTTATGGGGGGACGTTCGCTGGAGAGCACAGCGGCAGCGCTTATTACTGATTGACCAAGACATTTCATAGCAGTTACGATCAGATACCCACGTATGTTTGGCCTATAAGCAACTTTTGGCTTTAGGTTTGCGTTAGTGGCATTCTTATTTGACGTTTCCAGGCTTGATCCAACATATCTAATGTTCATGTCAGCTCTAACGGAGTAGTTAATGTATCGAGAATATCCAAAGGGTATTCAAGGGGAATGGCTGCGACAAAACATATCGCAGCTGGTGCACTTATAATCCCGTTGCAGAAGACGAGCTCCATATAAAACGAAGAAAAGTATGCGTAATTATGTACAATCCAGCCTAGTTGGAACAAGCCGACATCAGCTTTCTTCAACTTTCTAACCTTTTGTCTTCTTCATTTCTCTCTCGTCCCTTTCCAGCTTCTGCTGTTTGAATCTGTACTCAATTACTCCGCCACGTAACCTTAGATTGAACAGCAGGAGTGATAGTCCGCCTCACTGTCATTAATGAGACAAGGCACATAAAAGGAGAGACGAAGTCCGCTAGCCTCCGCTCTTCTCACTGACAGACCCGGAAAACGATCTAGACGAAATAAAGCTCGACTTCCCATGAACAGCCAAATATCCGAACAAACCGGTAAATCAACCCAAGCATGGAACAGGACCAACAGAAACACGAGGAATTCACGCAGACTTGGACTTGCTGGCCTCTGCATCTTTGAAAGGATAATTCTTCTCTTCAAAGAGGTAACCCTTAACCTTGCGTTCGTTGAGGAGTTCGAAGTACTTGTCTTCACAGGAAAGTTAGCTTTGCCCATTAAATGAATTTACTTCTTCCCATTTGCCAATCAAGAGATCTGTATATGGAAATAAAGTACAATATAGAATAATATGATAGAAAGAAAAGACAAGACCTACCTCTCAACACACCACACTTCTCTAAATGGTTCACTCCCTCCCGACGATAACACTTGCCCAATTCCTCCCCAACAAGACGAGACATCATGCTGCGAACCCATTGCTCGCGGATAATGGCATCCCGAGCATTGTGGAGAGCGACGTTATCATCGTAGTCAACACCTTCGTATGTCGGGGGAACGGTGGGCTTCTTTGCCAGGAACGCGGCGGACTCGGGAGTAGGCATTGTGAATTTTTCGAACTTTTCGTTTGGTTATCGATGATAATGGCGGTAGGGATTGGTTTCTCCGGAATCAAAGCTCGAATCGGGTCAGGGAGAGATTGCGGGTTCGATTGACAGGACAGGATGTGATCTGGGTTCGGAGTTCAAGGTTGGCGACGATGAGTGCGCAATTGCGGCATTGGGATTGGCTGATGTCTAGGCGGTGAGATGGATTACGGGAGGCTGAGAGGGAAAGTGCGCAATTACCGAAAAGGGAAAACACATTCGAATCAGGATTGTCCAGATTGCCTAGTAGACTAAGTGAAGTACAAAGATAAAGAGCTATTCCTAGTTCCAGCAGAAATCCACATAAATTCATCACATAGCTTTTTTCTTGGATATGAACGCTGCTTTCTACTGTACAGATTTGTGCGCATGCCCCTTGTACAGGACATGGGTTGAATTGGCAGAGGACATCTGATGTTCCTCCGTACCTATTACTCAAATGCATCCTATATTATAGCTATGTCCACAGACACAGATCATACGCATGCATGTGTGCTAGGGATGCTGGAGTGAACCCAAGGACCAATGTCCCAATTGGGCAATTTCAGTTTTCGTAGTGAAGGCGAACCAGATTTGGCTTGGCGCCATAAGGACTGCATTCTCTCTGAGCGTATGCGTTCATCACATTGTGCTTCCCGAAAGGCTGGGCGCTTTGGTTTCATTTGAAACAGCGGCAGTGGATTGGCAGGAATAAGCATGGTTTTCATGGGTAACCGTATGGTGGGAGATATCTTCCAGAAAAGCGAATGTCCCAACTTGCAAAATACAAAATGTATTGAGAGGGAAGCATATATTCTGGACAGGACAGACCATCCGTTATACCATCTTTTTCACCGGCTTCCCTCTGTTTCCATCGCCTCTTCACGCTGCATCGCCAGCTTCACCAAGAGATCCCTTGAGGCAACTTGAGACCTGTGTGCTTCCTGCGTTTTGAGGTTTCCCTGCGGACCTTCTGACATGTTTCGCGAATTGTCATTTGCAGATGCGACCTGTACGGAGTCCTCTTCTATTTGAGGTAAGGGCAAAGGTTCTGGCTCAATATTGCTCGTGGGAGGAGTCGCCGAGTTCCGTTCTGACGCATTATTCCCGCCTATTTCCGCCTGTGAACTGGGCATCGAACGTGATCGGGCCCTAGATCGGCTGCGCAGATTCCTGGGGTGGGAATTGGGTGCGCGATGGCTGTTCGGCCTTGCAAGTCCACTGGGGCTCGGGTTCACCATTGCATCACCCTTCTGGCTACCGACGCTGGTGTTGCCATTTTGCTCGCCGAGAGGCGATAGCTTTGGTGTATGAAAGGTATCCGGTTTCGGAACCTGGCTTGTCGATTTTCTCGGCCGCCCTGGCCTTCTTTTCTCTGGAATCTTATCACCAGCTGCGAGATCGACCGGCTGGGAGAGACGTGGGCGTTTGGAAACAACTTGGTTTGGGCTTGAATGCTGGGTGTCTCTTGCGCTATTAGAGTGGGAGTGAAGTTTTGACTGGGTATTATTGTGAGGTCTTGGAAACTCCAACTGTTGTTGAACGCCCGCTGCTTCATCTGTTACAGGAGTTATCAGACCTGGGTCCTTTAAAGGAATCTTCATTGGCAGAAAGCGTGTATCTGTCAAAAGACCATCATCTGAGAGAATGTCATCTTCACCATCATCGAATGAGTCTGCAATCGGCTGTGTACGGCCAGAAGGAGATGAGTCCGGCCAAGGGCGTTTTCGGCTATTCTGTAGCAAGAGACCATGACTTCCTATTTCGGGAAGTGCTCCGTCGGTAACTATGGAAGATGAAGATTGTCTCAGAGCTTGTTCCTCCATGTATCTGTTTTTAAACTTCAACGCCTCGATTTCGAGCTTCAGCTTCTCAATCTCCTCGGACTTGCACCTGAGCTCTTTTAATACCGTAGAAACCATTTCGAAGTTGCTGTGTCCACCGTCCAGGCCGGAGCCATTTAATTCGATACGAAGCGCTGTAAAGGCGGATTTCAGCTCGGCCATGGAATCCTGCAGGCCACAGACGGAACTTGAGATCTGATCGATACTCGTAGCCTGGTGTTGAATCTGCTGTACGGACTGGCCAGATCCACCACCATCTTCCAGAGAACTTGTCCGGACCAAAGTCCCTTGTCCAGATATCCTGTTCCCACCCAACCCGGAATTAGCCGCATCCTTCGATGGCAGCTGAAGAAGCCATTCGACTATTCCTTCCTTCAATACTGGTTCCACGGTCTTCATAGTCACAATCTCTCTAAACGACACCTTGGACATTTTCCAGAATATATTCGGGCTGAACCTATTAGTAACCAGCTACAAGGAATAGACCAGGACCGTTCTGCCGAGTACGTACCCATTATCTAGCGCACATAGCACCCCAACTTTCAGCTGGCACAGTTTGCAACCAATCTCTTGTAGAATGCGCCCCCGCAAGAGGCTCAGCTCAGATGTCTGGGGTATCTGCTTTCGTTCTGAGGAGATCAAGATCCGGTTTAGGTTGACGCTAAGCCACCCTGCGACGACTGAATACGAGTTTGACAACTTGGCCCACTCGTTCTCCAGGACGGCAAGCGAGCTCGAGCAGCGTGAACATTGGCAGAGCACGGCGGGTCGAGTAAGACCAGAGAGATCCATGGTTGATAGAGATCTCGCGTGAGTTGCGAGGCAGAAGACATCGTTAGGAAGTTGGGAAGAATGTCTTGCGGGTTTGGGGGGTTTTGGCGGATGGAATTCTGGACTGCTGACTAAGAGGGGCCGTGGAGGAGCGTTGCGTGATCCTTGCCGTGTTAGGTTAGCGCATAATAACGGACTCCGCATTACCGCGAGCACAGATTCCCGCAAGCACAGACGCCGGTTAACAGGCCCATCCTCGGTTGTCCCTCTCGATATCAACGCCCCGTCTTTACTCCATGAAACGTCGTGCCTTCTCCCTCCTTCGCGGCTCCTGGTCGGCACCAACCGCTAGGATTTACAGAAGGATCACCACAGCTAGTATATCGTCTGCCTCGAATATAACCAAAGGAAGGCCTAATGCCTGGCATGGCGCCGGTGCGGCCGAGTTCGACATGCGCAGTAAGCCTTTCTCTTTCTGCTCTTTTTCAGAGCCATTGGAGTGACTCAATATATGCTGATAGGATGGCAACTCAGGTGATACTATGACAAAACCCACTATATCCATGCTGGAGGCTATCAGCCAGACTAGCTTGCTCGATGATGTCTTCGGCGAGGATCCCATTACAAATGAACTGCAGTCCTATGTGGCGGAACGCACTGGCCATGAGAGTGCATTATTGGTAATGTCTGGGACTATGGGGAACCAGGTTGCCATCCGGACACATCTTGCACAACCACCTTATTCGGTTCTGTGCGACCACCGATCTCATATCATCCATTACGAAGCGGGAGGAGTCAGTGCATGGACCGGTGCTATGGTCTCCCCTGTAATTCCTAAGAATGGCATCTATATGACACTGGAAGATCTTCAGAAGCATGCCGTGTTGATTGATGACGTCCACTACTGTCCCACTAGGCTGATCAGTTTGGAGAACACTTTAGACGGGTTGGTTATGCCGCTTAGCGAGGCTCGTCGCATTACGGAATGGGCTCATGCGAATGGTGTCAAGGTGCATTTGGATGGTGCACGACTCTGGGAAGCAGCAGCATCCGGTTCTGGAAGCTTAGTTGATTATGCCAGTCTTTTCGACAGTGTCAGCTTATGTTTCTCGAAGGGGCTGGGAGCACCCATTGGTAGTATCATTGTTGGCCCTAAGGACTTTATAGACAAAGCTCGATGGTTTCGAAAGGCCTTTGGGGGAGGTGTCCGCCAGGCTGGAGTAATCGCTGCTGCTGCTCGAGTGGCGGTCGAGGACACGTTCGGGTTAGAGCCCAACGGCCAAGCGGGTAAACTCCCAGAGGCTCATGTCAGGGCTAGGAAGGTAGCCGACATGTGGACTAGCCGGGGAGGAAAGCTGTCATGCCCAGTACATACCAACATGATATGGCTGGACTTGGAATCGTCGGGACTTGGACCCAACGACCTTGCGGAAATCGGAGAAACAAAGGGGCTGAAGCTATCAGGATCTCGTATTGTCGTGCATTATCGTAAGTATCCAGGCATTATGCATATACTGGCAATCTTGGCTGACTAGTCACAGAGGTATCGGACGAGGCCCTTTCGCGACTGGAGCAAGTCTTTGATGTGGCCATGAGCGGGAAGTTTCAGCGATCTAGCAACCAGAGTAGACCGTATGGCTCAAAGTAAAACGGAATGTTAGCCCAGTCATTGCAGAACATATCGCATGATCCATGGATCCCTTGTATTTGGTGGAGTAGAAACTGTTCCCTGCCCGGGGTTCGTCGATGCAGTGGTGCCTGAGGCACGCATAATATTTCCATCAACCTAGCCGTAATTAAATCAATCGAGCCTCATGCTTTATCTTGTTTCTCCGACGACGAGAAAGCGCAACTGCCTCCGCCCTGTTGCTACATCATTCCATCAACAGAGACAACCAAAGCGACTGTAGATTTCCGTCGGACGTGGACGTCTGATTGGGGAGTTCCGCTATTTGTGTGAGTTGCACTTCTGTTGTACCGGTACATGTCTTTGAATTTCCCTACTAACAACTTGATGTTGTCACAGAAACAGCATTCCTATCCCCGGAACTCTCCTTTCGATCCTTGCATTGCTTATCATTGTGGTGCTCAGTTATTTGGCGCTGAATGGCTGTCATCTCTAGTTGCATTTCACTCTTTTGACGAGTCACTTTGACGTCTCATTACGCCTCAAAAGACGACACCCGCGCCGTCTCTCCTCGACTTTATCCTTCACAACATCCTTCATTTGTTGATTAGGCTTCTGGACAGTCTCCTTACTGGATCGGGACTGGATATCTTGGATTTTCCCGCATTCTAGAGCACCCGTCAAAGACTTGAGGACAGCATACATATGATTTAATGGGACGGACGTTTGGGAAATAGTCGATTTTTGGATTTTCCTTCTGTCGCTGCCCCCCTCTCTTTGAGGACATAGAGAAACCTGGCCATTCTCTCCTGTCCATCTTCCCCTTGCATCTTGGCTTTCTCTGGCCCATCTTTTACAAGGTAAGATAGAAGCAAGCCCCCGTATGCGAAAGATCTCTTTGATAACATTAGCTACCTAACAAGCGGGCGTGTTCTAGATTCAAATGATACGACTTGATTAAAGGCTGACTATCATCTACGGGCCCTTCTCTATGCACCGATTTGTTTGGTAGTTTCTGATCCATTTATCTTGGGAAACAAGTTCATCTTAGCCTGCCACATGGAGGCGACCCAAGAATCTACCCAGCCCTATTCGGACCCACGCCGCATCGGCTTGAGCAACTCTGGACTCCATGACCAGGATCTGGCTGATATAATATGCATCCTACACCCCAATTCTCATGCTGCTCATGATGCTGTTGCAGCTACTGCATCCAAGTCTCATCAGCACATACTGCAACGGGACGAACTCGCACATGGGGACTCAGGTACCAGTGTGCTAGATATTGCTCTTAGACTGTCATCAGAAGTTCGTGATCCTAGTGGCGGATTCTATTTTGGTCGCAATCCGCAGAGATCCGACATCCTCCTCTCCACTGATGATAGCGCCAAGCGTATATCGAATACACATTTCCGCATTCATCTAACCAGTGATGGGATCCTCATGCTTCAGGATACTTCCACAAATGGCACAATTGTAGACGACTGTCGCCTGCGGAAAGGGTCAAATAGCAGTCGGATGCTCACCAACGGTTCTGTCATTCAGGTGGTCTGCGGAGGGAAGGCAGTGGAAGAGGTTAGGTTCATAGTTCGAATACCGACACGGGAAGGGTTCGCCCGGGAATACACCCAGAACTTGATCCGTTACTTTGAACGAGTCCAAAAATATGAGGCCGAAAATCAGCGGTTCAAGAAGCCTCCAGTACCCCAACAATCCGCTCTACGGTGGACGGTGGGGAATGCTTATGGAATGCATTGGACGGGAGGTGCCACGTACAATGTGACTGGACAAATTGGGAAAGGTGCTTTTGCGACTGTATATAAACTGGCTACCAAGCAGCATGGGGTCGTCTATGCAGCCAAGGAACTCGACAAACGACGATTCATGAAGAATGGTGTCTTGGACCAGAAAGTCGATAATGAAATGAAAATCATGAAAGATCTCAAACATGTGGGTAAATCGTACTGCTGATCTTACACTTTGCTAACGTCTATGCCTGTCTAGCCCAATATCGTTCAGTACATTGACCACCACGAGCACGAACGCTGGATTTATATCATCATGGAATATGTTCCTGGTGGTGAACTATCAACGTACCTGCAGTCACATGGCAAAATTCCCGAGGATATGGTTAAGACCATAACTCGCCAGCTCCTGCACGCGTTGCGGTATCTCCACAGACGCAGGATAACACATCGTGATATCAAGCCAGATAACATCTTAATTGCGTCTCTAGACCCGCTGAAGGTGAAGCTTTCTGACTTTGGATTATCGAAGGTTGTCCAGGAAGAAACGTTCCTGAAAACTTTCTGTGGCACTCTCCTGTATTGCGCCCCAGAAGTGTATCCAGAATATCAAAACTACCGAGGCAGGGAATTGAAGAAGAGGCGCCGATTGGGTGACCCGTGAGTCTATTACCCTTGTCCCTCTTTTTATCTGGAGCCTGCTGACCATCAGACCTCCTAAAACTTCCCCATACGGCCAATCCGTTGACATGTGGTCACTGGGCGCGGTCTTATTCCATATTTTATGTGGCGAACCTCCATATATGGGGCGCGGCGATGATAAGGGCTCGCAGATGCTGCGAAATATCATGACAACGGATCCTGATTTCGGCCTCCTCCGTAAAGCGGGTGTGTCTGAAGAAGGTATTGATTTTGTAGGCCGCCTTCTTAACCGAGACCCCTCTTCTCGCCCGGATGAACAGGCGTGTTTTACCCATGAATGGATAGCCAATATGGCAGATGTTGACGAGTATGAACGCGATGACGATTTCCTATTCCCAATTGGTGAGACTGGCCTATCAGATATCGGCGAGGATTTGGAGGATGAGTTGGATGCGTCACAGTTGTCACTCTATGACAAAGATGGCCAAGGACTGGGACAAGTGAACGAGCTGGAAGATGACGCGCAAGTTAAAAGACGCCGGTTTGATTATCCCTCCTTGATTCCATACCCATCTCTCCCAAATCTGGCGAGCTTCAACCCAGTCGAATCCATCCCTGAGTCAAGTCGAGGACGTCTTTTTGGAGAGATCACAGCTTCTGTACGACGTAGCTCTGGAGTCTTTCAAGCCAGTCTCGGCGAATTCGGAGAAGACGGCTTCAGCGTGCATGACTTCGTTTCGTCCTCCGGTGAGTCGATAAACGATAGAAACAGCGTGTATTCTGTTGTCTCCCTTCCGCAAATACCGTTTGGCGGTTCCGCACCAAGTTTGATGGGGGCTGAGAATCTCGTTGGGCAGCTGAACATGAATTCGTCACCGAAAATGGACGACCCAGTCCTCGAAGAACCAATACGACTACTCAGCTCGGAACACATGAAAGGGATCGGAACTAGCGACGATTCTGACGATGATCGTCTACGAGTGAGCCTTAACGAAGACACCCCTAAGCCAGACCGTTTCCACCGTCGAACTCCGTTGGCTGTACCCGAGACGGCTAGCGAGTGTTCTAGCGATGATAACTTCGACATTGAGGGCCCCGAATTGTCAGACAATGAGTTAGCTGTCACCATTGATGCTGTAACCGGAAGGGAAACTACTGGAGCGCCTGAGACAGAAACTGGTGAGAAGGATTATAACGGCAATGACGATGATTATAACATCTCTGCAGACAATTTACCAAGTTCCCATGCTGCACAGATACCACCTACCCCTGAGTCAGTCACCGGTACGCCATTGAACAAAGCTCGACCATTGCTCGGCAAACTGACGACTATTCCGGGATCGATTTTCGACTTGACTCTCGAGTTGGAAAACCGAATGACGTCGTGGGGTCGTGGGCCGCAGGCATCGATCTGCTACCCTGACCGCATGGACACCAGGATTCCCGCGTATGCACTGGAGGTGACTTTCTGGGCGCCAGCTATCGAGGCACGAATTGCTGCTGGAGAAGACTGGAAGACAGTGCCAGATGTAATGACGATTCTGTCCACGAAAGCCAGACGATGCATATGGGTCAATGGTGTCGAACTCCACCGGGGCCCTCAGGATGGTCAAGGAAAGCTGGGATTCCAATATGGTAAACTGTACACGAACGATATCATTACAGTGTACGAACACAAGGACAAGTTCTTGAAGTTTCAGTGCGAGTTCTACCATGGCGACAGCGCACGTACACGTCCCGAGAACGAAAGGGGGTTCATCGTGCGGAAAGTCCTGATGTCGAAGGAAGACGTGAACGCCAAGCGGTTGCCTATCCAGAGAGGCAGCTCCGAGAGTCATAAATGAGATGAGCCTTGCTTGCAGTGAGGATGGATGGCGAATACTTTTTTTGTTCTATCATTGTTCATATTGCATACTATTACCCTTTTGTTGGTTGGATACATTTTCTTGTGGTGGATTGTGATTGTTCTTTCTAGGTGCAGATGCCTGATCTGTGATATAAGGTTCATTGGAAATATCAAGGTACCGTAATCTAGCTAGTTTGACAGAAGCACGTCAATTCTTGATGCTTGGTCAGCATGAGAATCTGTTGTAGTTAACTATTGAACAGTGGAAGTATCAATGCTAGGAAAAGTCCCTGGTTATATGCCCCAGGCAGGAATTGATAAAAGTCACGTGATAAGCGCCTAATTGGGTATAGCGGAGATACCGTATTCTTTGCGCATTTCATCTATGCACAATGCACCATTTCTAACCCTGTTTCCCATCTGCTGGTGTGGTCAATCGGGTGATAACCTACATGTCCTTACAAATGTAGCGGCAATGGAAATCAAGCTATCCGAAATCTCCTTCATCGAACAATTGAAAGAGTCAGAGTCGTCCTATGTATTTCGCGTGCATTGGCGTGACAAAGACTGTGTAATGAAAGTGGTAACTATACCATTGCATCCCAGAAGTTCTCCTAACCCTCTTCTTGATTGTTTCTCATGGCCTGTTTTCAGTATTATGCCTGGGATCCATCGCCCGCTGACCCATCTTTCCGCGAACTCGATCCGTTCAAATGCGAAAGCCACGCGTATCATCGATTGAAGAGTGCAGGTCTATGTGATCGGGGATATGTCCCGAAATTCTACGGCTTCATTGAGGACATAGACCCCGTAGAATGGGAACCACACCTGGAGGGTTTTCGGGGGGATAATCTGCATCCCAATGCTGTCTTGATAGAATACGTACCTGATATACGTACCATAGATCTGTCGAACTTTTCACATGAAAGGATCCACCAATTGAGACGGGTTCTCGCTGAAATGCATGCCGCTGGCGTTTACCATGCTGATGCGTATCCGCAGAATATGAAGGTTCAGGAGAATTCGGGGAAAGTCCTTTGGATCGGGTTTGATCATGCCCAGACGTTCTCTACAGAGTCAATTACGGCGCTTCAACAGAAGTGGTTGGATGAGGAGATGGAGTTGATGGATTATTTTGTGGGCGCTTTGGTAAGGCATCTAGATAACTATTCATTGGTTTAACACGACGCTCATTCCGTACTTCCAGACGGCCGACTTCAGGGACAGCGAGATCAATAGGACATGGATATATTACAATGGGAGTGTATAATGCCATCATTTGTTGCTCCCATGACTCCGAGGGCTCCACTGGCTCTGTTCGCTATTTTCATGCAATTCGCCTGGATACCCCATTGAAGCGAAACCAAGGTAGCTATATATAGGCCACATTCACAGACCATCAACTCGTTCTTCTGTATTCCCAAATCTGTCCGTCTTCTCTGTTGCAATGAGACACTCCCTAGCGTGCCAGCTGGCAAAACACAGTTGTTTGACTCTTGCCAAGCACCGTGCAACAGGCTTTTAGGTTCAGGGGCGTTGTTTTAGAATATATACTATATTAGCGATAGCGATAGGCGAAACAGTCCATCCTCCTTATCATAATTTGAATTAAATTATTTAATTCTATTGCGCGGGAGCTCGAGGAGAATCCCTCTGCGGTGCTTTTTTTTTTTTTTTGTTTGCCTTTCCGTCGTCCCACTCTCACTTCACTTCTTGTTTACCTCCGTCGTTGCCGGCTTTCATTCACCTACCTGCTACCAACATCGCGATCAACTAATGTCCTACGATCGATCATCCCCTCCTCTCGCGGGGGGAGGATGGTCCCGCTCGAGTCCCGGTCTGACGTCTCCCGGCAGCGGCACTTCTACGCCTCACAGCGGAATCTTCTCTCCACCCCCTCTGGGTCCCAGTGGTATCTCCTGGGCCACGGCAAAGGCAAAGAGCGACGAAGTCAGAGGCTATCCGTCATTTTCCACGAGAAATAACGGGTTCTTCTCTCGTCAGAAGCGCAAGATCTCGGCCCGTATTCCGCGCTTTCGGACCAACTCTTCCTATGCAGAGTATAATGGCGATAAGGATGTTTATGGGTTAGGGGTTGATACATGGCCTAGCGGACAATATGGACGCTCGCGGCATGCATCGCCATTATTTTGCAGGTCGGTGTTTCGTCGGAAGAGGTTTCGGTTTCTTTTAGGCATAGTACTTGGGTGGATTTCGTATTTGCTGTTCTGGACTGGTGAGTTGGATTGTATTGTTTTACTCTGCTACATTCGCTGGAATAGGCTGACTTATCGGTCTTGGTCTTCTGCAGCTATCGTTGAATCCTACCGACGATCTTCGTGGGGTGGAGGGCGCAAGTTCGTGGTGATACTGGCGTCCAACGTGGAGGGAGGTGTTATGGAATGGAAAGGAGCCCGGGAGTGGGCAATCGAGCGCAACAGTGTCTGGAATAAGCAGGAATACACCAAACGCTGGGGTTACGAACTTGAAGTCGTCAACATGTTGGCCAAGAAGCGCTATTCGCATGAGTGGCGCGAGAGCTGGGAGAAGGTAGATGTCATCCGAGAAACCATGCTTAAGTATCCTGACGCAGAATGGTGGGTTTCTTTCAAAAAGGTATCTCCGGTACTCTTATCCGCTGACTTGTACAGGTTCTGGTGGCTTGATCTAAATACATGGATCATGGAGTACTCGTATTCCCTGCAGGACCATATCTTCGACCATCTTAGTTCTGTTACCTACCGCGATATTAATGTCTACAACCCACTGAATATTACCCACCCCTTTTCCGACACTTATCTCGATGAACTCGACCGCTCACTAACCGGAGACAAAGATCCCTCGTCAATTCAAATTGTCCTATCACAGGACTGTGCAGGTTTCAATTTGGGATCCTTCTTCATTCGGAGGTCCATTTGGTCGGACCGCTTACTGGACGCCTTATGGGATCCAGTTCTGTACGAGCAGAAACATATGGACTGGGAACACAAAGAGCAGGATGTCCTGGAACATTTCTACGCTACCCAACCATGGGTTCGCAGCGGTGTCGCTTTCCTCCCCCAACGTCACGTCAATTCTTTCCCTCCTGGTGCCTGCGGGGTTGAAATCGATAAGGACATACATTATTCAGAGCGTGATCGGGACTTCGTCGTCAATATGGCCGGATGCCAGTTCGGACGCGATTGCTGGGGTGAGATGAACACGTATCGAGAACGCAGCAACTGGCTGAACCGGACCCGGTGGCAGCGATTCAAAGACGGACTCGGTGCGTTATTTAGCAGGTCTTCGGAGAAGAGCAAAGAGCAGCAAGCCGAAGAGCACCGGTAGTAGCGAAAATCCAACTGCAAAGGCAATGATGCATGCGATGCTACATGGAGATATAGGCTGTGTTCCGATAGTTCGACGGAGGCAGCTCTCTGACACGATTTTACGAGCCAGTGATTGATTCGACCTTTTTTTTTTTTTTTTTTTTCCGACATTTTTTGCTGGCCTTGTATTATTTATCCCTTTTCTTCTCATCTCTTTTTCCTTCCCCATTGTCCTTCATATTCATATTCGCTTGCCTTCTGTCTTATTTCCCTTATCTTTCTTTTTACTCTTTTGCTTTTGTCTTGCAGACAGCGTCTAGCGAGTGCATTGTATTTCTTTCAGACCCAGGGATATTCCTTTTAGACTTCCTTTTTTGATAACTCTATTCATGTATATAATTTTTTTATTACTCTTCTCCTTCAGCCTTTCTCGGTTTCGATTATCCAAGACGGTTTGAGCGTTCTTATACTATTCATGTACCATTAGTAGGATAGGAAATACTAAATAGCACGCGTGCGCGCATTCAGATCCAGCTTTCACTGTCCTATAGTCTACAAGCCGTACTGGACTACATCAAACACGCGACCGCCTTTCCAACGTGAAATATAAAATAGCAACTACTATTACTGAACCATCTTAGTTCCCACCAAACTCCGTGATGAGGGCACTTCTTGAGTGCTCACGACAAATAACGAAAGTATTATCTCCTTTTTTCATTTATCAGTTTTACGTTCACGTCTAGGGAAATTTGAATCATAACCTGACTCCTAAGGTGTCCGCTGCAGAGCGCAATGTCCAGTCTTGATGAGAACATCCCATCATGAGCTCCAGACGGGCCCAGAGATACAACATTTACCCCAACCATTGATGCATGTGCTTTCCTACTCAGCTGGTAAATCTTTTGACTTTAACATTCTCGCAGGCCCGAAGCAAGGACGATACGAACATATTCCCGCTTGATGGCATTGATATCAGGAGCGTTTCAAACAAGGAATTAGTGTGGCTTAGGGAGACTGCTTCTGTACTTTACCAAATCAGCTCAAGCAAAGTCCTACAAATTTCTCACGACCTAGTATTGAAATGTGAGCCTTTAGTTCTTCCCAGTGAGGATAGAGCTCTAGAGTTTGTCAGAGAGGAGACCTCAATCCTAGTTCCTCAGGTCCACCGCAGATTCCAGATGGACGACCCCTTTGAGTACTATAGGATGAGAGGCTATTTGGTCATAGATTATGTCAAGGGCCAAAATCTTGGAGATTGTTGGAAACATCTTACCAAACATCAAAAGGACAATGTGATCTGTCAGACAGCGGTAATAATAAAACAACTTCAATCAATTCTGATTCCAACAGCCAGCTCTCTTGGAGGGGGTCCTTGTCAGGGTAAATGCTTCACAGACTATGGTGCCGGTCCTTTTAATTCTGGGTCTGAGATAGAAGCTTGGTTTAACCACAAACTCAAGATATGCAAAGATTATAACCAGGCCCCCCAAGATATCCCCTCATTTGACTTTCAGAAGTTCGTGCTTGTGCATCAGGACATCAGTCCTTGAAACATGATATTGGATGCTGCTGGGAAGGCTTGTTTGACAGACTGGGCACATGTGGGTGCTTACCCTCCTGCATTCGAGCGAGCTGCGATAGTCAAGCAGTACAGATTCCTGGAGTTCAATGAAATGATACTTCATGTCATGCCAGAATACAACGTTGAGGTGCGGCAACTGTAGTCAATTTGGTATGGATTATCAATTGCCAGTCTCGCATAATCACCCACTTCTTTCTCCGTCACTTGAATCGGCTGTTATGAACAACCTCCATCGAACACTGCAGGATGAGCCCGCAGGGGTAGAAGGCAGGCAAAATTTACCCCCAGTTAGCTTAGGTATTTATTTTCGGTGTATGCTGCGGATGTACGGTGTCAATAGAGGAAGGAAGAAAACTTGATGTTGTTTTTTTCTTTTTTTTTCAAATGTATGCTGCTCTATCTACCTTAACTGTTCTTTGTTCTCTAGTTGCATTATGTCAGAGGGGGTCAAACTCGCTGAGTTGGTTGACCTAGCTAGGGAGGCCCGGAGGGCAAACTATCTACACTTATGCTGACTAATATGGGCTTAGTCTAACTAGGAAGGAGCTGAACCATGGGAACCACCAACATAGACTTCTGGGCACGTGCTCGCACGTGATCCCAGACGGGCTCTGGCCCTTTCAGCTGTTTTCGGAGGGTTTGTGAATTGACATCAAATGCAGCTACAGCTTTGGGGATTGATGGATATTGACCCTTTTTAAATGCATTAAGGGATAAGAAAATTCGCCCTTCATAAAATTTATCTTCCATTGATAATAACGTAGGTGACAGAGGCAGTTGAAAGAGTTGTGGTGCCGGTAGCAAGAAGCGGTATCTCCCGGTGTCCGATTACGTTATACCGGGACCGGATTATTAGATAATCCACCTGTCCGAAATAGTATATCCTCATCAGGACGTATAATAGTCTCCTTCCTATTCAGGAATAGAGCTAGCTAGTCAGCATAGACAACCTGCCCATTTCTGGCCGCCCTACTAACCAACCGACTCAGCGAGTTTCGCCTATTCAACAGAGACTGTTTTATTCGACTTCCAGCAACCAGGCAGAGTCAACAGTTCCCGGCTAATGACCTAAGAATACATGCCCATCATACCTAGAGACGAGGCTGGTGACAAACTAGGTGAGGCTACGATTGATCCTTTATGAAGAAAACTAATTTTGATAGACAGCCAGCTATGGAGATCTCTGCGAGAGCTCATTTCTTGCAACCAAGGTCCGCTGAGAGGGCCAGTGAGACACTTATTTCAATGGCAGGTGGGAAGCACGGTCGTCCCACTTTCAGTTTCCATTCCTTCGCCCTCCTACTGAGAAGCAACGTTCAATTCATGAATAGTGTGAGGATTTTGATTGCCCGGCGATGCAATTGCGTAATAATCATGAGTTCAGGGCCCCTCTCATCTGCACGGAGAGTTTACCCACTCTCAAAGTGTGTTAATCAGGAACTGTGTCACTTCTCGGCGAACGGAGATATTCCTACTCTTTTCGAAGCTTGACACTTGGAAGTTCCATCATCATGAACTGCAAATACAGGCCTTAATAATTCCCTCAAGGAGATGTACACTGGATATTGCTAATTTGATTCAAGATATTATTTGGTCATGTGAGTATGTCATGTTGGTGATGTATATTTGAATCCTGCAGAGAATATTTACACTGGCAGAAGCAATCGTATCCTGCAAAATGGGCAATGATAAATAAGGACTCGGACGTAGGAAGAGAAGAGAATGGAGTGATGAGCTTCATACTAGTATGCCAGCACGTCCCGAAGTAATATATGCTGCAAATGTTGTACCTCACCAGTTGTCGTGTGCCTAACCACAAGGGCAAAAAGAAGGCAGCGGAACGTCATGCCCTCTGTGTGCCCATATTTATAAGAGCAAAACCCACGAACTGGTCTGTTTGCTTGTAGTAAAAAGCTGGAGATGAACATAGCATTCTAATCAAATACTGCCACATAAGGGCAATGCTGTGAGTGCTTTTGGGCTTGCTTGGGGAGCCGGATGGTGTTGTGCTGGAGAGGTGTGAAATTATCTGCACCCATGGCCTTTCTCATTCTTGATTGGAATTCTGTCTCATCGACTATGGCCGTATGCCTGAAGTCATCTTTGTGTATAACATTCCAACTTTTAGTCTCTAGGATAGCGAGCTGAGGGAGAAAAGCACTCTGGGTGTTCTCATATAAAGACCACTCTACATCAAAGTGGCTTGTACTGCTGTAAAGGAGGGCGTATGTGCGTTGTTCCCTGCGACAGGAACCGGGTTGTGATCGAGGGATCTCAGGGATGGATATACCAAAACGATACCGCTATACCAAATGGCACCGGGCGATCTAGCAAGGAAACGGTATAATGAAAGAAGAAACACAACGACGGAGCCTCGCTCCTAAGCAGAGTCAGGTGCATAGTTGTGGACAGGCTCTTCCTGCCACTTCAGGTGCGGCATCTGGAAATCGATATCATCCATTATGCCAATGACCTTGTCATGTTCATGGTTACAGCCTACCGGTGTAACCCCAAATAGACACCGGCTTCTCTTCTAAGTCTGGGATGAAATGGGTGAGATTTGATTATGATGTTCAGAATGTCTCTGGACATGTTTCTTCTGCCTTTGGTCGTGGGACACAAAGTGAAGGAAATCGACGGTACGCCAAACCACTATACTTCTAAGCATTACCAAAAAACGATGGCAATTGCCGCAATTCCCCGTAGCAGAAAGTCCAAGTTGGGATATTCCTTATCGTAGCGAATAATCGGCTTCAATATCGTCCAAGGGCCATTCATCCTTGGTCTCCAGTTCCGCTGCAATTTGCTCGAGCGACTTGTTCTTTCCTTGCGAGTCCCTCGTTTCTGGAATCCACAAAGTAGCAATAAGGCCCATCAACATAAAGAATGACAGGCTACCACATGTTAGTTTCCATCGTTGACGAGATTTTATTCACACCATCAGGGATAGTGAGCCTACCAGAGCAGAGCGTATCCTAGCCAGTCCGGTACATTTCTCCAGTTGGCACCATGTCCAAAATTCACATATCCCAAAAAGCACTGCGCGACGATGGAGCCCAGTTTGCCGGAGGCAGCAGAGATGCCGTGACAAGTGCAGCGGAATCGAGTTGGAAACAGCTCTGCAGGGGCCTAGATACGGTCAGCCTTTGTTCAATGTCTCCTCGAGAAACCGAGTAGAAAATAAATCGGATAGGGAGATTTCACGCAAACATACAATATAAGTTGTCGTATTGGGTCCTAGGGAGGATCATATTAGAGGTAAACTTCTCCCGAGAATAGAATCACCAAACACTTACCAAAGTTGAAGAATATTTGCGTCAAAACATAAAGCACCACCAAAGCAGACGAATTACCGTGAGTGCTCAAGTAGCGAAACGCAGCACCAATAATCACGTTGAGGATGAATAGGCAGCAGAACCCCAATAGCTGCAAATTTCTCCGGCCGAAGCGGTCGATCGTCATCACCGCTATCGCGCTACCGATGATCGCACCGCAGGAGACAACAACGATGCTCTGGTACGAGGACCGGATAAGGTACTGATACATGCCTACACGGTTAATATCGTCCCCGAACCAAATCGTGTTGACGATGTCCGCATTCATTAGGCCTAGGCCGTAGAAGGGTAAGTCGAGGCAAAACCAACACAGAGAAGTGGCCGTCAGAGTGCGGAGGTTATGCTTCTGTTTCAGGAAAGATCTGAAGTCTCTCCAAAAGCTGGTGGCAGGCCTGGGCATGCTTTCCATGACTAGCGAGCCCGATCGTCGAGAGATAACCGGCGAGACAAGCTGGTCGTCATGCGTGTGCAAAGATAGGCCGTCCTCTTCGACTCCGCGGACCGACTCTTGACCCAAGTCAGACAGTGATGCCTCCGGAATCTCGACTGACTGGTAGAATTGGGCGACATCGGCAGCAGCCTGCAAGCTGTTGTGCATGACATCAGCGGTGTACCGGGGTGATTCGATGATCGTCAATCGAAACCAGATCGCGATGAAAGCTGGTACGGCACCCAGGCCCACGATAAGCCTCCATATCCTATCGATATCATGAATACAGGAGCCGATGCACTTGAGACTATCAGGATCATCCGGCAGGCTGTGCCGGAAACCAACCACAGCGATGAGGGCGACGACAGCTGCCGCTACCTGCCCGAGGGGCTGGCAGAGGAAGACGATCGCCATATTGCGACCCCGGATATGAGTGGGAGTAAGCCTGGTGCCAACGGGTCAGGACTTCAGGGCTGTCATGGGTGCGAGGGGCGCGATGTAATACTCTGAACAAATCACTGCAGATAGAGGGTAGTCGGCCCCCACGCCAACGCCCATAAAGAGCCGCCAGAAGAGAAGCACGCCCAACATGGACATGGAGTCATCCTTCCCGGATGATGCCATGGACATGCCCAGGGTGCTGAAGATCAGGATGAGCAACTCCAACCCGTACATCTTTCGGCGACCCCACATGTCAGCAGCGATGCCAAAAACAATCTGGCCTGCTAGCGCGCCTCCCAAGGTGACGATGCTAAGGGCGACCTGATAGTTGTGTGTTCTGTCGGACTTCATGGAGATATCGCCCCAGTACACCGCAGTGAGCATTGGCATCACCATATTAACCGAAAATATCTACCCAGGTCAATAGCGAGCACGGTTAATGGTGTGTGCCAGCTTACACAGTACGCGTCGGCAAAAAACCCGACACCCGCCACCACGGTCACCCAGAGCCATTCTCTTCTCCGCGCATTTTCCAGTCGGCTGACGATGAAGCTGTGTCTTTGGGCTGGCTAGAGGGCGGGTTAGCACAGCGAACGTGGAGGCCCCATTGAGAAAGCGAGTACCGCAAGATGTTGGAAATTTTCATAGTTCTCCCATGGATTCAGGAACAGCTTGACCCGGGGAAAGAGACCCATATCGATCGATGAGGCGCTTGGATCATCAGGAACGAAGGAAACCCACTACCGACAAGACTGATAGGGGCCAGGAGCCGTGGTGCGCGCGAAGCTGCCTGCGAGACACTGACATGTATAGGTATATATATGCGTCAACCGCGAGCCCTGAACCATGAACTGGACAAAGGACAGAGAGGAGAGACAGGCACCAACGAGAATAACGATACCACAACAGACCAGTGGAAATATATCCAGTCCATGATTGCAAAGCCACGAGGCTGAACCGCGAGGCAGTGTCCTTTTTTTGGAATTCAGGTCGCTCCATCTTGCGCCGGTCCTTCGCTCGGGGTGAAGACGCCTCTGACATGTCCTCAGCCAGCAAAAGGGCGTTTGTCGCCTCGCGTACGGACGAAACCGACCTCGTATAAACCGTCCGACAGGAAATAGCCCCAAATAACCCCTTTGCCTGTCGCTGCATGTCACGTTCAATTAGAGTGTCTCATCGCGGCACGTTCTTGACGCTATCTCCGCCATTGGCCTCGGAGACAACCTTAACCGCAGTGCTAAACGGCACGGCCTGACACCCGCGGACAGCCACCATTGCTCGGAGGAATTCACGATCAATCGCCATTGCTCTCCAGACCTCCCGGTGTGACTAGGATGATGACAAAATAATGGAATCGCTATTAGCTGTCCAGGCTGCAAGGTTCGTCCTTCCGAGCCAGCAGTGCTGCGTCGAGAGCGGCTACGTGTTGCCGTGGGAAGTTGCTAGTACGGCTCACCAAAATCGCAGACGCAGACTTTCATCTGCCATCAAGCAGCAAGCGGACCGTTGTCATCTCGCATACTCAGCATCCTGGCTCAGCCTCATTACAGGGATAAGTCCCTGTGATACTTTAGCGCGCCGAAAAGCTGTGATATTCCTTGTGTCCGCATCGATCTCGCTGTTGTCGTCGTTCCAACTTGTTCTTGTCGCTGCGCTCGCTGCGATCTACATCAGCTTACCATTAAGAGGATCTTCATCAATAACGCACTGAACCCGAAAGTGATTGGGCATGAGCTTCCCCCAGATCGGCGTCAGTGATATCATCACTACCGTCAACGTTGTCTGGACCGTCTATGAGAGCGTCAGGGACGGACCTCGCAGTGCCAGATGGGATTTTCACTCTTTTCGCCAGGAATTCCATGCCATCAAAACGTTGTTGGAAAGGATCGAGAAGGTGAAGGGGTCCGCGGCAAAGGACATCCGCGGTTTGGGGTCGCTTTATGCCGAAACCATCCAGGAATGTGCCCAGTTCGTCAACAAGCATAAACAGCTGGCGCAAACCAGGACTCCCACCCTCAACGGCCGCAGTGATCGTTTTGGGAACAAGGTGTCTCTTTTATTTGAGAAATTCACGTGGCCGTTAGAGCGCAGCGAGGCCGAACGACTCCGCCGCAAGCTGGAGCGCTGCTTGGAGATTGCGACCTTGAAGTCCACCGAAGAAACACGAGATGCGGCTTTGGACTTCATGAGAATAGCAGAACATAATCAGCTTGAGAATATCGAAATGCTCAAGTCCATCAAGTAAGGCCGCCTCCGTCAGGCCCCAGGCACCTGCTCAAAGCTGATAGCTTCCAGGATCATGACTGCACAGATCTCGCTGCTCCTCCGGCGATGTATGCTCGAAGGCCCCAACGACACCGATCCCCATGGCGTGCACCACCTGAGCCAGCGCAGGAACCCACTGAGACCGGTGTTTCTAGGCCCCGAATATGCCCTGAGTGCAATCCCTGAAAATGATGAGGCGGCCCCGGTGGACAGCCAGCGGTACCACAAGGCGTTGGACCGCATCCACGAGATCTCGGAGCGACTCAGCAATCTCACGCGAAGGCTTGAGACACACGAAACTCCTGGCCAGGCTTCGCCGCTGGCTCGCTCCACTAGTCACACATACATGCGAGATGTTGATGGTGTCAGCAGTGAAACACCGCCCACTGCCACTGTGTTTCGCTTTCTTCATCAAGTCAGCGACGATGTGCGTGATGCTCTGGACATGGTCGGGTATGGACATGAATTCGTCCCCAATCATGATCCTCCGCAGAGAGACCATGCCAGGGTAGAGCCTGTTCAGTCGATCAACGAAACGGCCGAAGAATGGAAACAGTTTCGCGATTGGCTTGACTTCCAGCTTGTGCATGCCTTCAACACAAATTCCACTGATCCACAGCCAGTCCATTCGCCCCAGCCCTCGCACCATTTGCTGCTGGATGGAATATCTCCACCGCCAGCGATCCCAATCGCACGTACACACTCTAGAGAGTCTGATCATAGTATAATGAGCTCCCCCCAATCTACTGTCTCCATACCGATCCCGGATAGAAAGATTCCGCTTACAGCACACCCAGTGAAGGTGTACGATCATATTTCGCTCTGTTGGACCTTCAAGACTGCGCACTATGCTGACCATCTCGCCTCTGATTAGGGAGTTTCCCGACCCTAACGTCGCTGGCCGGTTTCTTTTTCGCCCTCTCGTATGTACTGTCGTGGCTTGCTTCAATACCCAAACGCATGAACCGGAGGCGATTGAAGCCATCGATATTCATGGAGCAGTTAAAGTGACCCAAGCCGCCGTTCGCGGGTCACGTACAGTCCAAAGCTCGATGCTTCCGTACGTGCCAAGCAGTCGGGTTTCCGCCCCTCATTCGGGCTCTTTGGGGCTATGGTTCCAGGGTTCACATAAAACGAAGATCGAGGAGGACCGACTATCTGTCACGAGATACGCCATCTCGCCAGTTTATACATGTAAAGATCGCAGTGGTACGTCCCACCTGGTCAAAATACCCGACTGAACAAGAAATAATGAACCACTGCGAGCAGATTTCGATTATTTCCAACAGGTCCTTCTTCGGAGAAAAGTGATCTCGTATGTGGACGTTCGGAAGATCTCTATCAATACAGCAGACTGTCACTGCAACTCTGCAGAGATGATACGTATCCTCGAAGACCCAATCACAAAGGCACTGTCACTGTTGTACTTTGCTTCATTTCCAGGAACGTCTCGGCGAGCAAGGTTTGTCGACATGCCAGGTGAGTCTGCGACCCCCTCCCTGCTTGTAGAGCGATACTCACACACCATCAGTGCGAGACCTGGGCGCGGCCAATCGAAAATCAAAACTTGTCAGATTACCGTTCCAGGGAATTTCACGACGCAGTTCGATGGAGAGTGCCACAAGTGCCTTTTCACAGGCTTCACAGGAATCGCGACTCTCTGCTTTGACATCATTCGGGTCGAGTCAGCGAAGCAAACACTTGGAGCTGGAGTTTTACGAGGAAAAGGGTACGCGATCTTGATTATCAAGCCGTCAATGGATTGTGTCCAAACTAACGGTCGTGTAGATTGTGCAGCGTTTCTTCGAGCACTCAAACACGGAGAAGGAGGTTGACTAGAGGGTATGCATGAAATGTCAGTTGACATGAATGGACGGTGCTGGCTGTTCCCAGATCCCCCAGAGAGCTGGTGCTACCGCGGAGGCCAGTCCATGATGGCCCTATGAAGAGACTGCGCAGCGGCAGAGTTCACAGGTGGTGTTCCTGCCTCGTCATTAGTTTATTGGGGTTCAAGACCCCCATGGTCTGTTATTTTACTCTTATTTCCCCTCATTCTTTCTCTGTTGGGCTCCCTTTCCGACGTCATGAGTCCACAGCCTCTCCTCTCCCCCCAGCCACACGGGCAAAGACAAACTGCAAAGAACGAAAGAAGAAGACAGGAGACAGAGAGGCAGAGAAATACAAGCGAAAGAGAACCCCCCGGTCCCCGACGCCGGCCATCTACCATGCACTCTATTGGGTCCTCAAGAATTTGTTCTCGAGATAAATTGCTAATGAATTCAGGAAAATACATAGAAGCACACATCTGATGAAACATCCTATTTTACTCACATGTCTGAAGTATAGCTACCATTATAAATAATACGGGGGTAGAAGACAAGAGACTCACTGCGAAAAAAAAAAAAAGAAAAATAGATGCGGTTGGCATGAATAGGCAAGGCAATGATAGAAGCCTATTCCCCGGCTATGAACAGCTCATTCATCTCACAATATCTCCCCGCTAGGTCAGCAAGCTGATCAAGATCAGTATCCAGGGCTACTTTGCTTTGATGATTTCACTTGCTAGCTTCTTCATGGTCTTCTGATTGGTTTAGACTTCCCATTTTTGCCACATGCAATTCATGAACTGAAGCCAGGATATCAAACACCCTTCCTGACAGGTGAAAAGTTGCGGAACTGCATTTGATACAGGACCTCAAGTGGAAGACAACCTTGTCTGGCCTATGTTTTTTCCAGAACAAGCTTAACCAGGTTCACTTAGGGGACTGACTGACTCCCTGATAACTTGGAATATGATTTCTCTTATAGAATATTAGTCCAACATGCCCGCCGAAATCCTCCGCCCCGTGCGCCCTGAATCCCTACGGCCCGGCCCTACACCGACTACTACTCCAGCTCCCTAGACGAAGGCCTCTCGCGTCCCTGGAACGATGAAAAGAAAGAAGAAGTGCATGAAACTGTCTCTCTATTTCACCTCCCCCGACCCTATCTCAAGCGATACGGTAGACAACGACATTGGTTGAATGGTTCTGTCCCAGGTAATAATATGGCCTAACGATTCATAGTTCAACACAGAATCTCGCATGAATGCAATCATAAGCCTGGAAGAACCACTCCTTCCAAGTATTCTTATACGGTAGTTTTGGTATATTTAAAGTCTCCCTGTGTCCTTTGGACGCTACTATGATTTAGACATGTGTATTAGCAACAAGAATGGAACCGCTGAAGGGAGAATAATAGAAGTTAGCCAACCTTAGTTCTGTGATGAGCCACGGTTCAAGACCATGCAGAGACAGAAACGGAGTGAGGTCTCCTATCAGTTTCCTTTTCTTCTCAAGGAAACATGATCGTATCTGCTACTGCCATTCCGCCGTGTAGGATGCTTCCGTTTAGTGGAAGAATCCTTGCTTGGGACTTTTGTAGCTTGATCCAACAAAGGCTGCCTTTTTGAATGAGAGGACGATCCATAATGATGAGATATTCCCCAAAGTCCCGTAAGTAGGTTAGCACCCTCTCGCGAACATCGACAAAGAACGTGGGTGAATTAAGGTATGATATTCACTCTTAACCTGGGTTTATTGCCCTTGCTCTTGGGCGCTGATGGGCGCTGATGGCATCATGAATTATCGAATGAGACATGTATCAAGCTTTTATCATTATACAAGCACATAGTAAAATGATCATATGGATCGGGTACGATCACTACTAAATGGGACCATTCTATCCATCTCAGTATCCCCGTCGACCTCATCCCTAGGAACCTGCTTATACTGTCTTAAATGATGAACACCGATCACCCGCTTAATAAACAGCACACAAGCAGCGACGAGACCAGCAAAGAAAACGATAACCGTCAGGCTGCCGACGAGCGCCATGACACGCAGCGACCAGTCAGGCGAGTACCACTCCTTGGTGAAGGCGTAAGTGATGGTACGGTTCCTGCGAGTGTCCGCAGTTTCATCATGAACATGCATGGGGTCATCAGGCGTGAGTTGCGCATCCTTGAAGCCCGTTGCAAGCCATTTCTCCGGTAGAACACTACGCTCGACACCGGTTTTACCGAGGATATTACCCTGTACATCTAGAGCCTCCGCGGAGACCCAGTCCATGTATCCCTCTGCGACGAACATGGTTTCAAATCCGGTCCTCTCCACGGTGCCGATCGAGATGGATGCTCTTGTTTCGTCGCTTTTCGCGAAGAACCGGTACGCGGCCACCTCGGTGGCTCCGTTCCAGCTGATGTAGATGATCGTGTTCGTGTTATCGATGTCTGTACCGTAGACGAACGATTTGAGATCTGGTGGTGCGGTGGGCCTGCCGACGAAGGGATACTTGTATGAACGGTAACTCGAGAAGCGATCTGAGACAAATCGCGCTTCCATTGTGAGGGTGCCGTTGGGCGTGAATTCGCTGTGATAGCCCTGCTGGCTCCAGCCAACGAAGATATTCCCATCAGGTAGGGTCTGGACATTGCCGCGGAGCCGCGTGAGGGAGTTGTCGGGACGGTAATACCGTGCTATCAGGGTTGCGGTCATCGGACGAGCGATCCTGTCCAGAAGAACGTACATTGCAGACGACACGTCCTCCTGCTGCTCGTCTTCATCGGATGCATTATTGAGGAAGGATATGACCGTGTGCGTGTCATTGTGCAAGATGAACCGCGCATCGTGCTGGCGGAAGAAGGAGAAATCCTGGACAAAATCCGAATGCTGTCCCAGTGTCCAGATGATATCGCCATTCTGTCCCGAGACGAGGTAGATGGAGTCTGTGAATCGTGCCGAAACAAGGTAGTCGCCGTCCGAGTTCTTGTCGACCGAGTTGAGATGGCTGGTATTTTCATCAGCCCACCCTATCACCAGCTGCCCAGAATTATCAAGGCACTTACATATAATCCCATCCAAGCGGTCCCCCTGGCGGCCCAGTCGGGATGCCCTTGGTGTTATGCGACAACGGTACATGGTCAACGCCGCGCCATTCGTGGAGGATCTCGCCCGTGGCAACGTTCATCTCCTGGATGCCTCCCGTTAGAACAACGCCTTCTTGCCCGGGCATTCCAATCTGCGAAAGTTCCAGCACTTCGCTGCGATATGCGCAGGCGAGCGCTGATCCTCCGCCGGGGAGGACATTGTATTCGTGAATATTGAATTCCCACAGATCGTTAATGACCGGGGTAAGGTTCTGTTGTTGGTAGTGCTGGTCCAGTATGATTCCATGTCCCTTAATCCCGGTATCCTCGAAGTCATGCTGTACGAGGAATGTGAGATGAGGGTCCGCATCGATATGGTACACGGCTTTAAAGTCGAAGACATTGCGATTATCCCATAGACATGCGCCGGACCAGATCAATGACTATAAAGCCCGTCAGTCTTGTTTTCTAGCGCACAAGGCCATTTCCACATACCCCATCAGCATCATAGATATGAGGTCCAACCTGACACGGCGACCATTTCTTCTCGCGCGGCTCCGGCGCCATGACTGGATACGGCGCAACGAACCAGTATCCAGGACTGATGAGGTCGCTGTTATGCTTGACCACTTCGAATTTCGGGGCCCTGATATCGGGCCGCTGGCAGGTGTTAGATCTTTTAGAAGAAATACCATATTGCATCATATTATGACCCACCGAGACGAAGGACATCAAGTCCTCACTGGGACCAGTGGCCGCATTGCTGAGGACTGGTAGTAGGGCAAGAGAGCCAAGGAACGACAAGGCCATAGGTAACAACAGAACTATATACTAGTAGATGCTATGCGAATAGTAGAGGCATTGCAACATTCCAGAGCGGGATCTCGCAATAATAATAATAACAGCAAATAATATGCGGGAGGCAGGACTATATACCGCGACAAGACAAAGCCCTGGCGAGATCTGCATGGTTCAATTCTCCTCCGACTTGTCTCATCTTGCCTGGATTGCTGCTGCGTAAGTGCTCCGCTGCTGTCGTCGCCCCTGAGAGGAGTGGCTTGGCGTTGCTTGGCGATCCACGCTGACGTCTCGGGTTGCGTGGACTGGGATATTTTTTATGGAGGGGCTCAAGTCTTCAAGTGGAATACATACTTCAAGGAAATATATTGATTAGTGTTTTATTTGATGCTAAACAGCAGTGACAGTGCGCAAGAAATGAAGCAATTCTCGACTAATCGTAATCACTATCCAACACCAATTATGCCACCGGCGCAGCAGTCTTGTTGACCGAGTATGATTTGAGGAAATCAGGATCATTGTTGATCTCTTCCTTGACCTGTTGAGATTAAGATTGTTAGATCATAGAACTATCACCGAACAAGAAGGAAGGAGGAACAACTTACAATGTCCAGCCCCCCAACCAATTCTCCATCCACCCACAGTTGGGGGTAAGTTGGCCAGTCTGCAAACTCCTTCAAGCCCTGCCTAATATCCTCATCTGCTAGGATATTGAAGAAGCCGTACTTGACACTCCTCTCGCGCAGAATCGCAACTAACTGCCGACTAAAGCCGCACTGGGGACTGCTAGGCGTACCCTTCATGAACAGCATGACCGGCGCAGCCTTGACGAGCTCCGCGAGCCGTGCAAAAAGCGCCTCCTTCGACTTCTCGGGTGTCTGTGCTGGAGCTGAAGACAACACTGTGCTAGCCGCAGCCGCAGGGGATTCCGTGGCGGTCTTGGGAGTGTCTTCTCTGGGAACCGCGCTCAACGGTGGAGGGATAGTCGCCTTGTTTGTTCCATTCGCTCCAGCTACAGCGCCAGTGTCACTTCCACTTCCACGACCCGCATGTCGCTCCACGGCATCCAGGACCTTGGCCGCGTCGCTCCCGCTCACGGATTCCAGGACCTTACCATCGCGCACGAGGACTATGAAGGGAACGGCCGTCACATCATATTCCTCCGAGATATCCGGGAGTTCTTCTGCGTCAACACTGACAAAGGAGATAGTCGGGGGGTTAGCGACGGGGTACTGGGATGCGAGAGTGGAGATGACAGTGCGCATGTGGGCGCAGGGTGCAGCCCATGGAGTGTGAAAGTAGATAACAGCCAGCGAAGAGGAGGGCAGGGAGGCGATATGCGAGTTGAAGTCGGCCTCAGATTTGATTTCAGTTAGGGTCGACATGGTGAGCACGCCAATTGACAAGTCGATTGTGATGGAGACGGCGTGAGGGAGGGGTCCAGGATCTAGTCGTAGGAGGGGTAGATCTGTGCCACTGGCCAGTTATGGGAGTAGGGAAAAATGTCGGCAAAGGAACAGAAAAAGGAGAAAGCAGAGATGTGCGAGGATAACAGAAATAAAAGTGCAGAAGACCTCCCGTCTGCGATGCTCGAGAATGATGTCGAATAGTGAGACGAAGGTGAGTTCGGACGGAGCAAAAAGCAGAGTCTTATCAGATCGACCCAAGACGGTATTGTTACGCCACCGCGGGGCCGCCGTAATTACTTTACGGAGCGCCGCCGATGCCGGCCGGATTTATGTTTATGCGCTCCTGACGCCATCATGTACGCGTATTACCCCATGGCATCTGTACGGTATTGCTACAGATAACCTATCTCCACGTGACCATAAAAGTTCAAGGCCCTTTCAGCTGCTTTAGCCTTCCCTTTGTAACGCACCAGCAACCTACACAATCACAGACATGGCAGGAACCAGCAGCAAACGCAAGTTTGCAGACTCATGCTATTTAGATGGCGAGGAGCCGATCCGGAAATCTTCTGCGGCGAGCAATGGATTCGGAGTAGCGCAAACACTGTCCCTTCTTCAGAATGACAACGCCTCTACTGCAGATGCCGCCAGCAAGGACGTACACAAAACCCAGGAATCGACAATAATGGGACACGTTGCCAAGAAGAAACGTGTGGATGGGGAAAAGGTCAAATATCCCACGCTCACTTACGTCGAACGCAAACTGCAGTCATCGATACGAATCGCCGATTTGCAAGGCTTACTGCTATACTGTTTCGCGGATGGGATTGCGCCGCAGTGGATTTCTGTCAAGCACTCCGGTCATGTCAGGAAGGTGGTCATGCTAATGGTTCCGGGATTGGAGTTGGGCATGTTTGATGGAACCATTCCATTGGATGACCAGCAAGAACAGAGGGAAGGGGGTTCCAAAATGAATGACCCAAAGGATCCTGCAGAGTCAGACTGCAAGAAGGGAGAAGAGGAGGATGGAAAGTTGGACTTTCACCGATGGAAACAAGGTCTGCCACTGGAGGATAAATCTCATCGTTTCAATCCCCGGCCTTTGGCGCGGGACAATCTCCCGGAACCTTTGCAGCCGTTGGCGGATATGTTCCCCCATGTCTGGCCGGTGAAGGCGCCCGGAGACAGTAAGTATAACAAGGTACACTCCCCTCTGCAGGCTATTTTACTCTCTTCCCTGCCCAAATCTAAGGAAATAAATGGCCATGCAAAAGGACCTCGAGCATCCAGAGACAAAAATTTCGTCCCGAAGCGGACGCCTATTACAACCTTTATCAGCTCGTTCGAGGACCTCTGTGAGAATGAATACGTCTTGCATCCAGCTTTTTTTCAGACAGAAGCGGCAAAGTCAGCTGCAATGGAAGCCCGTAAACATGCCGGTCAAGCTGCCGAGGATGGTTGGGTAGACACCAATGTCCCGAGCCTGGAAGCTGGGGACGTACCAGAGGAAGAAATCCAACAAGGAAGCATGACCGCAGGCCGTGACGTGCTGGCCATGGACTGCGAGATGTGTCTGACGGAAGGTGGAAACTCAGAGCTCACACGTATCAGCCTGGTTCGCTGGGACGGGGAGGTGGTGCTCGATGAACTGGTGAAGCCACAACGGCCGATTATTGACTATCTCACCCGATTTTCGGGCATTACCAAGGAGAAGCTGGATCCCGTCACCACAACACTGGATGACATCCAGCAGAAACTCCTCTCAATTCTCACGCCAAGCACGGTACTCGTGGGCCACTCTCTCAACTCCGACCTCAATGCATTGAAACTAACGCATCCTTTCATCGTGGACACCTCCATTATCTACCCGCACCCGCGTGGACCCCCGCTCAAATGCAGCCTTAGATGGCTAACGCAGAAGTACCTGGGCAAGGAGATCCAAAAGGGGCAAACGGGCCACGATTCCATCGAAGATGCACAAGCCGTTCTCGAGCTCGTGAAGCAGAAATGCGAAAAGGGCGAAATGTGGGGTACTAGCGAAGCATCGAACGAGAGTATTTTCCGCCGTCTCGCCCGATCTTCCAGACCAGTTAAGTCAGCCACTGCCGTCGAAGGGCGGACAGGCGCTGTCGTGGACTGGGGCAGCCCTGAACGAGGTTTTGGATCGCAGGCAACCGTCGCAATCGGGTGCATTGACGATGAATCAGTCGTCAAGGGCGTCGCTTCCGCCGTGAACGGTGACGAGGCTCATCCTTCCATCCCCGGTGGCGGAGTAGACTTCACCTGGGCCCGACTGCGCGAACTCGAAATCATCCGAGGCTGGTGTAATCGCATTCCAGACCCAAACTTCGCCAATGCATCGACTGCGTTGATTCCACCGGAAGAAAAAACCCCCTGCCCTGGTCCGGCAGTAGCCACTGTTTCTGATCCTACCACAATCTCGAGGGAACGAAAGTCTTCTACTATCTCGACGCTAGCCAGTACCGTCTCCCGCACTGTTTCCAACATCGCGAGGATCTACGACTCCCTACCCCCCTGCACTCTCTTCATGGTCTACTCGGGCACTGGTGATCCACGCGAAGTTTCCCGGTTACAGGCCATGCATAAACAATACCGTGAGGAATTCCATTCTCGGAAGCCATGGGATGAACTAAGCGTGAAATGGACGGATACGGAGGAGCAAGCCCTGAAGAAAGCCTGTGAGAGGGCTAGGGAGGGATGTGGGTTTATGTGCGTGAAATGAATATAAATAGAAGATGTATGGATTTTGGCGTCGATAGTGAGCGGTTAATATTCCAGCTACTTACTGTTTTGTCCATTGGCGCTATTTATTTCTCATAGATCTGGGTAGATACCCTGTCAACAATAGGACTAAAATCTGCTGCGTCCGTATCTGATGTCCTGTTTGAATAAAACTCACCAGCTAGACCAGACTTCGGCCACGAAGACTTGTAGATGTTGGGCCTTCCGATCCCTGGGGAGTATCATGCGTTTAACAAGGGGAAGAGCGCTTCTGGGGGCGCTAAAGTAGAATTCATAGGCGAAATCCGTTCAGTAAATGCGGTCGAGGGTGGCATATACTGTAGCATATCAATTGGAGCGGGACAGGGTCATTCTGTTGAGCACTGCGGGGAATGACGAGTAGAGAGCGTCTGTCGATGGCCTGGGGCGCGCAGAATGATGTGGAAGTGGCTCCACCGGTTACCACAGGATCACTTAAGTCAAATGCTGTCGGCAGGATCAGTAGGATCAGTCGTGTACGCGGCCATGCCAATGCGTCGTCGGAACAAGCTTTCAGAAGCTTTCGTGTGAGCCAACTAGCGACGAGGGCGTAAACATAAATAGAGCATGGATCCCACACATAGATTCCTTTTCTTTTTCTTCGTTCTTATCTTCCTTTCGACACCTTCGTCCTCGTTTCCTTGCTCCGTTGTGGTCACTATATTGCCAATGCCACCCAGGACGATCTTGACTTTCCCCTTGGCGGCCCACAAGGCAATGACTTGCGTAAGCAGAAAACGCAGTGCGGCCTGGAGTGGGTGTTTGACTGTCGGGGGGAGCCGAACGTCAAGCGCGTCGTGTCCGACAGCCATCGTCGAGCGGCCCTAGATTACACTAGGGGATATAACTTTTCGGACACCATGTTCTGCCAGCGGTGTTGGAGTCGGAGCCTCGTAGGTCCCTGGAAACGGTGCATCGTAGCCTCTGATAAGAACCGGCGGCTGATCACGAAGAGGGGCTATCTCAGCGTTGCCGATGTTGCCAAGGTCCAGGAATGCCAACATATCTAGGAGAATGAGAAGGTACCAATCAGAGTAGAAGGTCCTGACGTACACAAGACGAAGAAAAAAGGCATCACATGAAGCTCGACCTTCATGTGGATGCGCGCATCGGTGGTGACATGGTAGTCAACAGGCATGGCCTCCACCTCATCAGCCTGCGAGGAGCGTTTCACCGTGGTCACTTGGTCCATAGCCATTGCTAGTCCGGGACACAATGACAGAGGGAAGTTCAGTTGTGTGTGAGATGGACAAGATGGTCAGCATCATATTATATATCCCTGCTGGAGCTGACGACGGCTGTCAGACTCATTGCTGTCAGCCTGTTGATTCATCTCTGCGTTCAACGCTCAGGCCGGCCAGAGAACAAACGATCGCCATGTGCAGAATCGACAAGCCATTTTAATTTGCAGAATTAAGATTTGGGAATAGGTTAGTTATATTAATAGTCATAATCCCTGCCGACTCGAATATTCACTCCTGACCAAGAAAGAATCCAAGTCGACCTTGTAGAAAGCGATGGGAAGTATATCCATGCACTAGTCTGCATCCGGTTAGCTAGTTTACCCCTTGGTGCCTTAATATATACCTGAATATCCAGGCATAAAAGCGCATCAGTTACCGTACCATACACAGCGTACCACGAAAATAAATACACGCAAACAGGTACAACAACGTCACCGCAGCCACAGCTGGTTTTCAGCTTCAATTCCTTGCTCGCCATGGAATAAATAGGTCCAACTCCGTCCACATATAAATCTCCCCTCCACTCTGTGTTCTATCTATTTCTTCTTTTCTTCTTTCTTTCTGATTTTTACTCTTAGATTCCTCCCAGCTCCATCCACTTTCCATCCTCTTCATCTTCTGCCCGGAGATACTTCTCCGCACTCCGATATTTAAATAAAAATTCGCCGCGGGCTTACATGTATGTCGGCCGGGGGGGAACATTTGAAGGATGAGGTATGTTTGCTATTTTACTTTAATTACTTCTATTACCATTACTGCTATATTCAAGACTAATTGAATAACCAGGGCTCCAAACGACAAACCGTCCTGGCGGGTGGCATTGCGGGCCTGGTGTCCCGGTAAGCAAGAGACACATACAAGCAACTTCTAACAAGAAACCCTACCAACAATGGAATAAACAGCTTCTGCATAGCCCCCCTGGACGTCGTCAAAATCCGCCTCCAACTCCAAATCCACTCCCTCTCCGACCCTTCCTCCCTCGCCGCCGACCGCAAGGGTCCCGGCCCAACATACAAGGGCACCTTCTCTACCATGCGCGCTATCATCAAAGAAGAGGGCTTCACAGGCCTCTGGAAGGGGAATGTCCCCGCTGAACTCCTCTACGTCACCTACGGCGCCGTCCAGTTCGCTACCTACAGAAGCACCACCCAGGCGCTGGCGTCTTTGGGTTCCCACACCACTCACGGCCGGAGGCTGCCTGCGTCCGTGGAGTCGTTTATCGCCGGTGCTGTGTCTGGCGGTGCTGCCACTACCGTTACCTACCCGCTGGATTTGCTCCGGACGAGGTTCGCGGCCCAGGGGGTTGAGCCGGTTTATTCGTCGCTTGGGTCCGGGGTGTTGGATATTGTGAGGAGTGAGGGGCCTCTGGGCTTGTTTAGGGGCTGTTCAGCTGCTGTAGCACAGATTGTGCCGTTTATGGGGTTGTTTTTTTCCTCGTATGAGATGGTGAGGACTCTTTTGGCTGTTGATGGTTTGCCGTTTGGCTCTGGGGATGCCGTTGCGGGCGTTTTGGCCAGTGTCACTGCCAAGACTGGGGTCTTCCCCTTGGATCTAGCCAGGAAGCGTTTGCAGGTGCAGGGGCCAACTAGAACTCGTTACGTCCATCACAATATCCCTGAGTATCGCGGTGTTTTCGATGTTATCACATCAATTCTGCGCACCCAGGGCGTTCGGGGTTTGTATCGTGGTCTAGCTGTCAGTTTATTCAAAGCTGCCCCGGCCGGAGCCATCACCATGTGGACCTACGAAAATTCCTTAAGAGTCCTCAGAGAGATGGACGTGTCTTTGGTTTCTGCGGATGCGAAATGACGGTTTCGGATACATTTGTTTGTCTTTTTCCTTTTTTGCCTGGCGTTTCGGACTCATGTAAAATACCTCGGCGACACACAGACTGTACTCTACTGGGCTTTACATCATATTCCCTGTAACACATGGAATGTCTAATAGATTTTTGTATTCCTTTGCTGCTCTGTCCAGGTGCGCTCGTGGAACACCAGCGCCTCAAGGGCGCAGCACAAACAAAATGGGGGGTGTCGTAAAATCGAAAGACGGATAAATTATTCAGACTAACAAAGGAGAGACGGCAAGACATACCAACGACAAAAGGTAGAAGACAACCGCCAAGTTCGCAGTGAGACCGCCAGTTAAATTAATATTCACCCTCCTCCTCGACATCGTTGCTGTCGTTGGCGACTTCTTCGTAGTCCTTCTCGAGAGCGGCCAAATCCTCGCGAGCCTCAGAGAACTCACCCTCCTCCATACCTTCACCGACGTACCAGTGCACGAAAGCGCGCTTGGAGTACATAAGGTCGAATTTATGGTCAAGACGAGCCCATGCTTCGGCAATTGCCGTGGTGTTGGACAGCATGCTGACGGACCGGTCAACGGGCGCCAGCTCGCTACCAGGAACACGCATTGGTTTCTCGTAGTTGATACCGAGCTTGAAACCAGTGGGGCACCACTCCACCAGATTGAAGGACGCCTTGGCCTTGAGGGCCGCGACGGCAGCAGTGCAGTCGAGGGGCACAACGTCGCCACGGTACAAGAGGGCCACAGCCATGTACTTGCCATTGCGGGGATCGCAAACGACCATCTGGTTATTAGGCTCGAAGCCTGCGGGAATAGTCAGAGCCATTTACAAAGAGAAAGAGAAACATTGGCAACACGTACACTGGAAGGTAAGGTCCTGCACTCTGAAGCTCTCGTGGGAGCTACGGGTACTGGAAACAACGGGAGCATAGGAGATAAGAGGGTAGTGAATCCGGGGGAACGGCACGAGGTTAGTCTGAAATTCGGCCAGGTCGACGTTGAGGGCACCGTCAAAGCGGAGACTGGATGTGATAGAGCTGACAACCTGGGCAATCAGACGGTTCAGGTGGTCGAAGCTGGGACGGGGAATGTCGAGCTGACGGTGGCAGATATCGTAGACGGCCTCATTGTCAACCAGGAACGTACAATCTGAGTTCTCAATGGTGCTGTGGGTCGACAGAACGGCGTTGTATGGCTCAACAACTGCAGTTGACACGCGAGGGGAAGGATAGATGGCGAATTCCAGCTTCGACTTCTTGCCGTACTCGGTTGCCAAACGCTCAAGCAGCAGAGCACCGAATCCAGAGCCAGTGCCACCGCCGAAGGAGTGAAAGATCAAGAACCCCTGAAGAGAGGAGCAGTTATCTGTCGATTGGTGAGTTACCAAAGCGCATCATTTCCAGGCGCGAGACCCGTCGAGAAGTACGTACCAGCAACGCGACGAATGCGATCAACGACCTCATCGGCCATTTCCTTTCCGATAGTGTAGTGACCACGGGCATCTACAGTGCATCAGTCCAATGTTCGTACTCCTTCGCCAGGCTGGTGGAGCGTACAATTATTGGCAGCGTCCTCTTTTCCACTGATCAACAGTTCGGGATGGAAGAGCTGGCGGAAGGCCCCGGTGCGGATCTCATCAATGGGCTGGTAATCGTCAGCCTGCAGTCCTCTTTCTCACTCCTCTAGATTTTCCCGCCCGTTGCACGCACCGATGGGTCGAGATCGACGAAGATGGAGCGAGGAACGTACTTCCCGCTGCTGGTCTCAGTGAAGAACGTTTCGAAGGAACCACCCTCACCGATGTCACCAGCATCGGGATTGTGACGACCGTCAGCCTTGAGGCCGTGCTCCAACAGGTACCTATATCATTGTTGAAATGTGGCTTGAGTAAACGCGTCATAACAGCTAGGATAGGCATAAGAAGCGGTGAGGACATACAGCTCCCAAGCGCTGTTACCCAGCTGGGTACCAGCTTGGCCGATGTGAAGATGGCAGACCTAGACAGGCAGATAGTGTCAGTTAAATTGCAGATTATCAACATAATGCTGGAGATAGATAGCAGTTGGTTCAAAAAATAAAAACGTGGATGGCGTCTTGGGAGTCCATTGTCCGCTTCCCCGTGTTGAGGGGGATCATGTGCGGGGAGAAGCGCTGAACCAGGGGGAGAGAAGCCATCAACATACCTCGCCTCTCATGATGGAAACGAAATTCTAGACTCGGGTGAGGAGGAAGAACTGAAAGCCAGTAGGCTGAAGAACAAGTGTAGATGGAGAGACGAGATATGGAAGAGGGAGAAGATTGGGGGGGAAGGGGGGGGGTCGAGTCGACAAGAAGTAGAACAAGAGCAAGGGGAAGTGGCTTCCGGGCCCAACTCTAAATAAACATGCGCGCGCGCCCCCCTGACTGCTGCCTGAGGTGTCTACACTTCTACTTTCTACTTTTAACACAACACACCGATGCTTAGTGTTTCCACTCAGGGTTACTAACGCACTAGTTATGCGAACCGGGCTCTTAAGTAAGAACTATGTCTAATTTTGGAGGGTCACGGCAATCTAGATCTCTGACGGCACCAGAAAGAAACATGGAAGAAAAAAGAAACAGAAGCTAAAGGGACTTCAATCCCAGTTACGTACAATGCCTTTGGCCTGCAAATAGATAAAAAAGTTAGAAAGTAGGAAAGAGGAAAGAGAAGCGAAGGACTTTTGCGGCCAGTCGATTGTGATACCGTAAGTGGAGGATGCAGAAAAGAAAAGGGGGGGGGGTGTGAAGGAAAAGTACAAGAGGCCAGTCGACAAGAGGAATGGTATAAAATGACAATCCGCAAAAGCCAGCAGTAATCACCTAAGCCGAAGTGGAATCAAACCCCTCAACACCCGCTTAGAATAGCAAGAACAAAGGAAAATGAGAAAGAAAGAAAAAAAAAAAAAAAAGAGAGCCTGAGGCATGGCAATACTAGAAAACCGAAAAAAAAGGGAAAAGACATTTTGAGAATACATGCAAATGCGACTCCGGAGAGGGAAGCAAATAGAAGACAAATGCTCCGTGCAAGAAAAATAAAATAAGAGCAGTGATCAACTGTAAACATGCAAATCAGGTAAATTGAAGCCCACTATTACACAAAGGACTCAAGAAGACTGATGGTCCAGAAATGTACCTCATTTCAGGTACGGCCTAGGATGTCGAGGGGTCCTCTCCGAACCTATACTTAGAGGTGGGGCTAGGTAAAGCCCGAGGCGTCACGTCGGAGTCCGCAGCATCAGCTCCAAATGCCGAATCAACCGGTGAACTCAGAGACATTGTTATGGCTGGCATAGCTAGACTGGCAGATGTCAAGTCCGAGCTGGTGCCCCGAGTAAACAGAACTGGGGGTGTGATCTGGCCCTTCTTCGATGAATTCGACCCTGCGTCACCGGTAGGAGAGCGAGATACCGATTCAGACACATCTTGCTGATCATCTCGCGACACCGGCTTCTGAGAAGAATCCGTGATAGATCTCGACTGTGATACACTCGGTAAGATAGGCTGTGGTGTTGTTTCACCCTCGGTGGACTCAACAGCTTCTTCAGGGATGTGAAGCTCTTGGAACCTCTCTTCCAAACTTGTTCTGTCACTTGGAGACTTCGACAATTCGCCCTCGTGGCGACTGTCCCCGGAACTTGTATTTGCATTTTCTACCAGCTCGTCTATTTCCGGGCTGATCGAATCTTCACAAACAACGCTGCCACGGCTATTGGTCCTCATCATCTCAACACCCAGTTTGGAGCCTGGCCGCTGTCCTCTCGGACGTGGACTACGAGCTCGCACTTGAACGTCCCCAAGCTCCTCATCCTCATCGTCGCCCGACTCTGCACATTCATAGCGTTTCTTCTCCCGTGACTCTCGTTTTGCACGCACAGCCTCACTTGACCGTTGCTTCCGAAGAGAAAGAAGACTAGAAGTGCCCAAAGACGACGGGGCGGAGGAAGGTGCATCAAGCAGCGGGGGAAAGGGTACAATATTGGAATCTTGTTTGGACTCTAAGGCTTCCTGAGCTGCAGGTACATCTTCCGATAAGCCCAACCCGGTGTGACTATGGGGCCAGTCGTCAGTTGGATGACTGATGACTACAGGTACATCCTCGGCTTTAATCGAATCTGCATCGCCAAAGGAGCCGCTGCCAATCGAATCCTGACGACTAGACCCCGGGTACAGGCTGGGAGGGAGGTGCGTGAAGCCAGATGACGAGGCCGAAACCGGACTGTCATCTGCGCGTGGAACGGGATAACGAAGCGCGGAGGTGCCTGGCACGGGCGGTGGTTGCGGAGAATTGTTATCTTTGGGCGGAGGCTTCCACTGACAGAATTTGCACAGTGCTTCCGTCAGCTTCGACAACGTTGGCGGTTTCTCGATAAGCGCATCAAAGTGGTGCGTTTCCGGTAAATCTTTGAGATAACCAGTCACTGCTATAATGGGAGTATGTCTGTTGACACTGCGTGTTTCTCGCACCATTCGTGCAAAATCGGCTCCATTTACTTGAGGAAGCTTGACCTCGGTCATGATGATATCAAATTGTACTTCACTCAGTGCATATCGCATGGCCTCCGCACCGTTTACAGCAGTAATTGTTCGGCACCGAAGCTTCTCAAACAGACGCTCCATCACAATTCGGGAAACTGGATGATCTTCACAGATAAGCACATCCAATGGCCTAAAGAAAGGTCCTTCAGGAAGGTTGATCTGAGATAGTCGTCTTGAACTTTGTCGTCGACGTTGTACCTTCAAGAGGGCCTTTGTACGTGGGTCTTCGTTGTCCGACGAGGAGGGAGAGATGTCAACTAGTTGACTTCGACGTTTATAATGGCCTGGTACAAATGACTCCTTGGGGAGGGAGGATGAGAATTCCCCATCTTGCGATCCGATTGTTTGTGACCTTGCCCGAGTAGGAAGAGTACCCCCTTGCGGTCCTTTGCCTGAAGGTGTTTTATCAGGCGAGTTCGGTACAGCCCGGCCCGTTCTAACAGGAGATGGAGCAGTTGAACCAAGTCTAATATTAGACACGCGGCTCTGGTCCACATTCGCAGGCTGTGTGGACCCGCTCGACTGGAGTGAATTGGCAGCTGAGGAAGAACCAGATGTCTTACGGCGCTCATGGTTCTGGCCAGTACTGAATTGAACGAGAAGCGGAGAGGAGGGCTGAGAAGGGCGACTTGGCGATGAATTTGCTTGGCTAAGGCCTGACGGAGATGAGGGCCGATTATTACCCTTGTTCTGTGAAACAGTCCGGTGTAAGGATCCAGGCAATGGACTGCCTTCCAGGGACGGCCCACTCGAGACGGGAGGTGCAGGAGGTGCAGATGACGACTGCCGCTGCTGTGCCTGCAGGGCTTCCTGGCGAAGCTTTTGAATCACATCCTTGTTCGCCTTCTCGAGAATGGGAAGGTTTTTGAAAGTGAAGTTGCCAAAGTCATCTGCTATGACTGGCTCGCTTAATCGCCTACTACGGGAATCACGGACATGCGGTGGGATATGCAAAGGCATCAAAGGTCGTTTGATTGCGTTGACTTGGGAGCGGACTTTAAATAAGGCGTCATGCGGACGATCTGGATATGATCCCGTTGTTGCTGGGTGGGGCGGAGTGGACTGCTGGTCCTCGATCTCTTCAGTAAATGCTTGGAGAGTCGCACCACGCCCATCGAAGTAATCGGTATCTTCAGGGTTCTCCGGATTGGGAACAAACTGGGCCTTGTCTTCCAGCAGCGTGTCGAAATTAATATCAGCAAACCAAGGATGACTGCGAATCTGAGCGCCTCCATTCGGGAACTTCTCGTCAACATTAGCTCCAAGTCGCTCATGGGGATTGATGGTCATGAGCTTATTCATCAAATCTATGGCTTCGGGGGACACAATCTCTTCCGGGCTATCAGGCCAGTTAATTCTTCTATGAAGGATATTGTCGAACACTTCGTCAGGTGTTGCGGCATTGAATGGTGGATAACCGAAAAGAAATTCAAACATGATGCAACCTAGAGACCACCAATCGCTCATCTCGTCCTGGCCCACTCCATTTATGGTCTCTGGAGCAAGGTAATCCGGCGTACCCACAAAGCGTCTGCTATGATCCTCGGGGTCGAAGAGGGCCATCAGCGGTGGTATCATTGGCTGTTGCTGCTGCTGTTGCGGAGGTGGCACAGATGCGGATTGATTGCTAAATGTACGCTGTAAAGGATACAAATGCGGGGATTCCCCGGCTTCACTTTGCCCTTCCTCTTCAGCTGCACTATTCGATAACAAAAGAGGGAGAGGAGCAGGGGTCTCGCTGCCTTCATTGAGAGAGAAAGTTCGGTACGGCCCGTTGAAGCTATCACTCGCTCCACTTTCACTTCGGTAATCCGACGCTCGTCGAGAATTCTGCCTGCTGAGACCACTATAATTGAGATTGAAATACGTGGGTTGATTGTAGCTGCCAGCTATCTCCGGCGCTATAAGCGGAGTCGACCCCGGAGAGCCCTGATAGTCGAACGATGCAGAACGGGACGAGGAGATGGAAGTGGCCCGAGGAAAAGGTCCCTGCTTGAGAAGATCAGGAGCCGGCTCATTGTTGTGGCTCTTCAGCATGCGTTTCTGGCGTCCAACGAGACCCATGCGGGACAACCCGAAATCCGTCAGCTTCAAGTGGCCCTTTTGGTCGATAAGGAGATTATCGGGTTTGAGGTCACGATGAACTATCCCCCGGTTATGGAGGTGCTGAACTCCCAACACCACTTCAGCAACATAGCTTTTGGCCCAGTCCTCGGGAAGCTCGCCTAGAACCTTCACCAGGGACGCACAATCCCCTCCATTGAGATACTCCATGACCAGGTAGAGGTAATCCTTGCTAGAAAATGTCCAGTATAGTTTCGCAACAAAATCGCTTTCCCCTTGCCACATCATGATTGCACGCTCGGCCTTGACGTTGGTAACCTGGTTCTTAGCAATCATGTCTGCTTTCTTGAGCACTTTAATTGCAAAATATTCACCTGTCGTCTTCTTCTTAGACAAGTAGACACTGCCAAATGCACCTTTACTGATTGGTTTGATGATTTCGAAATCCTTGATGGATGGGGGTGCTGGTCGAGGCTGAGGCTGGCTGACCGAGGACAAGCGGGGTGAAGCAGGCGGCCTAGCGGCATCTGACGACGCAGTCGAAGACTGCCGGCGATGATGGATGTGGTAATGGTGCGATATCTCATTGGTGCTTGCAGATGGCGATGGCACGGGAGAAGGGAGGCTCTCAGCACCGATGGAAAGACGGGGCTTGGGTATGCGTAACGGCGAGTGTGGAACGGAGGCACGCGCAGGGGACAACTGCCGCCGGGGTGAACTTGACAAGCCGGTGAGAACCAAACTTCTGCGTTTTCTTTCCAGACTCCTTTCGGATGATGGAGATTCCGTACGTAATGCGCCGGGAATGATGGACGAAGGGATACTGCTGTCACTAGTTTCTCCCGCATCGCTCTCTGAAAGCAGGTTACGCCTGGACGATTGCGAAGTACCCAATATACCGGCAACACTCCGATGAGACCGGGGAGTAGGACACTCCATTGGGCTGTTCGACGCTGTGGACACGGCTTGTGACGACCACCTACTGTCCGACTGAGCCTGACCAAAACGATTCTGCGAGTTGCGTATGGACATTGTCAATGCAGACGCCGAAGGCAATGCCTGCTCCTGACTCGTGCTATGCGCAGGGTTCGCAACTTCGCCGGTGGTCTCGACCTCCTCGTCCGAGGCGCACGACGATGAGTCGGTTAGTTGGCCGGCCGCAATGCGCTCTGCCTTGCTAAGGGCAGCTGTGATACATTCATCGACCAATACCATGTATTCGATCCGTATTCGCTCTGCGTACTCAACAATTTTGCGATGGCGGATGACCGCGTCAACCTTGGCCTTGGCGGCTAGCTCCGTATCTGCAGCCAGTGCCGCCAGGCCTTGTTCCTGATCCAAGGTGTTTGAACTAGGAGACTGCCATTGGAGGACCTGGGAGATTCGAGACTCGGACTGGGGCGATAGAGTCCGAAAGTCATCATTATCAGTTCGGGTTTCCTTGATGGCCGGGGTGCTGATCTCCAACGCAGTATCACACAGATCGAGTATCAGCTCCACGATGCGAGCCAAGGGCCGGCGGACCGCAAAGGTTGATCGCCCCCTGCCATGTCCGACACTTGAAAGCGAATGCTCTCTCGATCGAGGCGGGGTGCCAGCAACGGAACTGGCGCTGGACACGTTTCCCGATGAGGGCCCAGAGGAGCCTGGTGACGGCCCAATCGGCAAGCCCTTGTACTCCGCCTGAGGACCCGGGATGGGACTGCCACTGTCTCCCATAGAATGTCTGTTTTGCCGAGCCTCCAGGGCATCTAACACCTTAACAATTGCATGGCGGTGTTCATTGAGATTCTCCTGTGCGATTTGAACGTCCATCTCGGCTCGGTGTTCTTGGAGGCAGAGCTCTGAGTGCTTCTCGAACCACCAAGGGGTGATCTGACGCTCGCAGATGCGACATAATACTGGGTTTGGGGTAGGATGTTTGGAGTGATCGGGTTCGTTCGCAGCAGCCTCAGCCAGTGAGGTCAGGTAATTCGCCAACACCTCTGCTCCAACGCCGAGGGACTCCACCAACAGCGGAGGAAGATCAATTGTGACTTCCCGGGGCTCGTTAAAAGGTCGCAGCATCCACATGGTCTGAAATCCATTTAATTTGGATCGGTTAGTCCAACAAACGGGGTCAAGAAGTGTCACATAAGGAAGCACGTACATGGCCCTTTCCATCGGCGGAACGATTAAATACCATAATCCCTTGAGCCTCCATATTGAGTATGTCATAATCGCGATCTTCTTCTGCTGTCGACTGTATTTCCGCCTTGTCCACATGCTCCTCTCCTTGACTTGTTTCGGTCTCCGTACCTTCCACTGGTCGCTTCTCCGGTGAATATCTCAAGACAGACTCCGGACCCAGACGCACTGCAAAGCGAATGAAACGACTGCGTGAATCATCCTCCTTCATCGACTCAATCGCATTGTGAAACACGTCCTTGTGGGTGACCAGGAGGTCCGAGATCAACCGGCCCTCGACCGACTCGGGGGGAGTGCCCACGACCTGTCGCCATGACGGACTGACCCATTTGACACGACTATCAAGATCAATGTCGGCGATAACGTTCAACGTCTGCTCCGCAGCCTCTTTCAAATCTTCTCGTTCTTCCCGCATATCGTCTGTAAGGGAACGGATCATGGGGGAAGCCTTGTGGTCGACATTGCGGGTCACCTGCTGCTTGATGACAGTGACAGCCGGAGGCGCAAGCATTTGCACATCTGGCGAGCCATTACCCGCCATGGTGACGGAGGAGTTGAACCGGTGCAAAAAAGGCCGCGGGGAGCGAGCAAGACACAAAAAACGAAGAGCAGAATAAAGCCCCTTCCCCCCTCAAAGGGAAAAGGAAGAGAGGACAAAACAAGGAAATCAACGTCAGGATTCAGAATAAGCAGTAATCAGAGCGAAATAGGACCGTCTGCCGAGCAGAGCGGGTGCCCTTGGTGAGCCTAAGGATGCATCCGGTGGACACATCAACGGGCCATGGCGAGATCCCCACGGAGGAAAAAAGAGCCTAGGTGTCGGATGGCGCTGGATCCTCCTCCACGGACTAGGACGACGGGTATACGGGTCTACCAAATAGAATGCCTCGTGGGAGCAGACCAAGGGAGGGAAAAAGGCAGACGTTGGCCGACGAAACGATAATGGACGCGGTTGTCGGTGCGGGGAATTGGCGCGACGTTGAAGGCGTTGGACGCCAAGACAGGGTGATCGACCAAGTCAACCCCGGGAGAGGTCGACTGAGTGACGTACACGGCAATGCTGGGCGGAGGGCGAAAGAATAGCGCGAGAGACGGTAGGGAAGGACAGTGGTGAGAGCGAAGGTTGAAGGGTAGAGAGGGAAGAAGAAATAGAGAGAAGAGAGACGGCGTCGGTGAAGTTGAGGCGGGCAGCACGAGGTAGGCCGTGGCAGCAGCGACAGCGTGAGTGTGCACAGCAGACAGGACCGCTGATATCCGACTCTCTACGGGGTTATATGCACGAAGAGTTCAAAATAGAAACACCAGCATATCATGACTCTACTCGGTATTTATTTCTCTCCACTGTCCTCGAGCTCTCTCCATTATGCTGATAGTACAGAGTAATATCATCCTCACGGAGTCATACACATCCATCCTTATCAACCACGCCAGTCATCCCGGACTCGAGACACATCCCTGCTTATCCAAACCCAAATCGATGCTGAGGGATTCGGGCTGTTTATTTACCCATACCTCCCAGAGCGTGTCCATAAACAACTTGACGACAGCGATCGCAGCACTACTGCAGCTGCAGCATCGTATCCATTGAGGCGCCGTTCCTAAACGCCACAGGCCATCCTGGACCTGCACGATGCCAAGTCCGGGTTGTTTCGTTTTCAATTAACTTTCCATTATTCCTACGCCTCCTGGGTTTATTTTACACTGCATTCGTTCATTCATTTATTCATATACCCCGTACGATTTGTGTGTATATCTATATTTGTGAATACGAAGGGAAATGCCATCGTACCAAGCATGCCCAGGATAGCTGCTTTCTCGGCGCTGTAGGCATCTGCTGTTCCCACTGTTCCCAGCCAGAAGAATCACGGAACCCCAGCATCATGCTGATCCAGGCCTCCGTCCTTTTTCATCCATTCCTAGGTATTGCATATTATCTCTCGTACGTCACACTTTTGCCGTGGTTCCATGGTTTCGGGTCCGGGTGATTGGCCAGTCTGCTTGCTGCGGTGTACCTCATGCGTTGCCTGGATGTATCCTGAAAAGGGTGAAAATAAGGAGATTGAAGAGAGAGGGGAGAAATGATTTATATTCATTGCATTTTGTCTGGTTCGACGGTTTCAGGAATGAGTATACCGGCTCAAGTAGTAATATGCCATGTTGCCGTACTGCGTACCGAGAGAGAGAGATACAGTACATGCACGTCCTACCAACTTTATTCTCCCCCCCCCCCCCCTCTTCCCTCATTCCTTCAGGAGAATATTCAGTCTGCCGTGAAGATGTTGATAGTGCTCCGTGCATCGCGCACTCTGATCTTCTGGTTCTCTGCGGGGTAAGATGCGGGGCCGCCCTACGCTACTTTTCAGTGAAGCTCACTTCCCACGAAATATCCAAACAAAATGATAAAACTGCATCCTCCATGCAAATATCTTATATATGCGCTGTAAACTACCGTGGTCGAAGCAGAGGGCTGCCCGTCCGCACAATCCATACAATATCCGGTGGAGAGTGAGGAGTGAGATGCCTGATGATCATATGCAATAGAGAACAAGTACAGCGCAGCGTGTATCCAAACAAAGTTCGATCGGCAGCAGAATGAACCTTCGACGGGGCGACCGAACAAACTAAGACTCGAGGATCTTCGCTACAATCTTCTCCGCCAGCATGTCTATACTCTGTTAGTCCACTTCTCCCCCAGTAGTCAACCAAACGAACAACGGCATAGTCTTACAAACTGTGGATTGCGGATGTCCCGGGGGCAGAATGGGGAATGCACTGGCATCCACCACTCGAAGTTCATGAACCCCAAACACCCTGGCTTCGCTATCAACGACCGCCATGGCGTCCTCGCGTGTGCCCATCTTGCACGTACAGGCGGCGTGGTAGATAGTCATGACGCTGTTCTTGATCGCTTCGAGAATCTGTTCATCCGTACTATACTCGCTTCCAGGGTAGTACTCGTCTCCAATAATCACGGGTGCCATTGCGGGACTGTGAAAGGCCTCGCGCATACGTTTATAGCTCGCAACCGCTACTTCTCGGTCCGTCTCGGTATGCAGCCAGTTCGGATTGATGACCGGGGGATCTGCCGTGTCACTGGACATGATAGTTACATTCCCGCGGGATGTTGGAGCAACTAGCGAAGTGAGAATTGTGCCATACTCGTATCCGTCCTTGGGTTGCGACTCGAGGAGGCCTGAGTTGTTTCCAACGTATCCTGATCCAGAAATATACTGTTCCAACGTTGCTGTTAGTCAAACATGCTGAATAAAACGAACCTAGTCACGGTGCATTCATAACTCACTTCAAGCTCAGGCCAGTCGTTTGGAAACCTGGCCAAGTCCGCCTTGGTCTGAGAAGAGAACCCGGCTCGCAGATGTCGTGGAATCTTCTCCCAGGCAAGAAAGTCACTAACAGGGTTTGTCAATGGGCCCCTCCGGTACCTATTGTATTCCGCAACTTGCGAAAGGAGGTAGCTCATATTGGTAATCACCTTGGTAAACGTCAGGACGTTTACGCGGAATGTCGGCCCAAAATAGACGTGATCCCACATATTCTGGCCGACACCAGGGAGGTCGGAGACGATATCAATACCGAATTCTGCGAGTGTCTCTGCAGGTCCAATGCCAGAGACCATCAGGAGTTGAGGGGACTGAATGGCCCCTGCGGACACAATAACCTCTTTCCTTGCAAAAATGGAATATGAGTTCTCACCAGTTTGGACCACGACCCCTCTTGCGCTGTTCAGGGAATCGAAGATGATCTTTTTCGCCATAGTATACGGGTAAACCACCAAACGCGGATATTGCGCTGGTCCATCAAAGAATGCGGAATGCGAGCTACTCCTCGTCTGGTCCGATGCTCGAATCGTGGAAGCACAATACTGGGAGCCCATTAACGAGCCGCTGTTGAAATCTGCTGTTTCCTTGATTCCAATCGCTTCCATGCCCAGCTTCACCCAGGAGGAGAACGGCATAGCGTAATTGGCATATGATACTTCGAGCGGGCCACCGTCTGCATCGAATGCACTCTCGTTATACAGCGCGGTGGCATTAGGTTCACGGTAAGCAAGGTTCGGAGGAGTAAAATGCACCGTCTTCTGGTAAAACGGAAGTACATTATCATAGAGATAGCTTGAATCATTAACGAACTGTGCCCAGATCTGCATCGACTTCCTCGTGGGCCTACGGCACTTGCTTCACGGTTAAAAACCATGCATTTTGCTTCACGGAACCCAACCAACACACTGACCGTTGGTAAATCATGTAGTTTGTTGCTGACCTGGATGCCAAGAAGGTTGTGAGTATACAAAATAACAATCCTCAATATAATGTATTGCAGGTATATGCATACGATCCTCCCAGACACTTCCCCCTTGGATAATGAATATCTCGATAGTTAGCACCCGGGACGCCTTTCGCTACAAACCCCCAATCAATCGGAGACTTGGATCGATTGGCATCAGCACCGGCCCCTATATTGTCGCTGGCAGGGATCGTCGCCGGCGGGAACTCGATTTCGTATAGCCCTCCAGCCTCGACCAAAGCTACCGACAAGCCTGCCTCCCCCAGACGCGCTGCCACGGTGATGCCTGCAGTACCACCGCCCACGACGATATAGTCATACGTTGCAGGAATGGCCGCGGTTCCGTTTAATCTTACCCATGGCAAATCACTGGGAAATCCCGGCCGACTGAACGGGTCTGGGCCTGGGATGTGAATGTAGGACCCCACAGTAGACAACGCCAAAGAAATCAGCAAAGAGAGCAGAAGTACCATGATCTGTAAAAATGAAGGACAGACTGAAAAAGGAACGTGGAGATGCAAGAGTTATGGCGGTAGCCGGTGGTCGTTTTCAATGGCATTTAACCGCAACGACACGGTCTTTCCATGGAACAGCGGCATCTTTTCGTGAAACGAGAAGAGAAAGAGGAAGGCCTCTTCAGACAGAAACTCGCCGGAAAATACCCGACAAGTCATTCTGGCCGAGAAGAACGTATGAAGGGAGAAAGTTGAGACGTCTTCAAGTATATCCACCAATCAACCAAATGTTAAAGCCGGCTGAAGCGCTTTGATCACAAAACAATCTTCCATAATTAATCAGATGTGATCTCACCGATCAGGAATATTTTTTATCAAGAATCATCAGACAAATATTCAGCAGAAATAAAGAAAAGTACTCGATAAGGAATTATTAGTTAGTAGGGCAGTCATACATAATACACGTACACACCGTGTATAACGACACAGCAAGCGGCATGCGAAGCTGTGTCATGCCATCCATCCAATCCTCCCAGTCTACAATGCCTTCTTCTCCCCAACCGACCGTTCGCTTGCCAAAACATATCCCACCGCTCTTGCAACACCCTCGTCCACCGTCACGAGGGGCATATATCCCAGCCGTGTCTTGGCTTTGTTGGGAGAATAATACCGCGTCATGCACGAGTATCGTACGGCACGCCTAGTCAACCGTGGTGTCTTCCCGAAGATGCCTAGAATAGTCTCCGCAAGGAAACCGATCGGGCCAAGGAGCGACTCCGGAAGCGCTATTACTTGATCCGGTTCGACGATCTTGCCGGTGAGTGCACAGATGGCGCGCGTCATGTCCCAGAAATAGATGGGGGAATCGTTTGTGATGTTGAACGCCTCCCCATCTACTCGTTCGTGGTCCAGTGGCGCACCCAGTCCCTTCTCCTGGCGGGCATAGGTAGCCAATAAACGTTGTGCAGCCAGGGTGTGGCCGTATGCGATATTTCCAACATATGTGAAGTCGAAGAGGTTCTCATTGTCGCCGAGCTGCATGCGAAGGACAAAAGGAGAGGCCGTGGCCGCGTGTTCAAGCATTTTTTGCGTAATAGTGGTATCCTTTTCACCGTAAATACCCGCTGGGCGAATGGCGCATGTCAACATTGAGGAAGGAGAGACACGGTTGTACTTAAGGACGAGCTCCTCTGCGTCGGCCTAATGAATCGTTTTTCTCAGCATATTACGTTCCCTTGGTTACGGTTTGAACCAAAAGAGAGGGGGGGAAGAAGTACCTTGGTCTCCGAGTAGTATTCCTTCTGCAGCTTTCCTCTGATGTAAGGCCATTCTTCGTTGACATTGATCAAATCACTCTGCGTATCGTGAACTACGGAGCTCGAGCTGGTGTACACAAACGCCTTGCACTTCCCACCCCAGTCACTGTGGGCACCACCTGCCACTTCAAGTAGCGTCCGGGTACCATCGACATTGACCTTGTGTAACAGCGCCTTATTTCCGTCCAGCATGGACGGCGAGGCAGTATGGATGACCACATCCGGCTTGACGGCGCGGAAGACACTCAGCATCGATTCCACAGAGGTAATGTCGCCATCATAATAATCCGCGCCTGGCAACCGATTCGTAGTCGTCCGCAGGTCCACCACCGCAACCTTGGCCTTGTAGTTCGGATACCGATCGCTCAGCAGGGGGTAATCAAATCGGGAATCTCCTTGTAGTTTGGGGATTGCTGCGCTGGGGTCGTTCTCAGAAGGGAAGTTGAGCAACTGGTCGACAATATGCCATCCTAGAAAACCGCAGCCACCGACTACCAGAACAGTGCCGAGATCAATTGTAGATTTTCCCGATGCCATCTCAGTGCTTGTGGAGAACAAAAAATTGCAGTTTAGTCCTGGTAAGTGAGAGGGGGAAATAAGATCCTCAAGGGCATCACCGCTACGTGCCCGTTATTATTGTCCTGGGGAATTTAAAGGAGCTCGGGCCCACCCTCATCCAACAGAATAAATAATAATGCTCGGGCTCAGCCCCCGTCTAAACTGTCTAAACTTTCCACTCATCGTATGTTGGTACATTTGCATATAACTGCAATACAACGTTGTCATTCTGAAAGGGTCTGTTTAATATTCACCAGGAATCAATTCGGGTTGGCTTTCTTAGACTGCATACGGCGGCCCATATTGCGAATAGAGGACATTTTCCAACTTGTTCACCACCTCATGATTACCATTATTTCTTGATTCTCTAGCCATGAACCCATTTCCTAAGTCTTCGACTGAAGTTTTGCCCTGCAATATTGAGCAAGGAAGAAAGAAAGCAGAAAAATAAAATTGAAAATGAAAAAGAACAAAACACGCAAATGACAAGGCACCTATATTGTCCTGAACACCTCGCCAGTCTAAATCCCATATCTAGCAAATATGTAGCACGTCTGATAGAAAGGGGAAAAAATAAAATCAATAATCACAGGAATCAGCTGCGATATTCCTAAAACCTGACTGAATCTAATGGATGTGACAGACAAAACTGTTTGAGCATATGGGTGATTGTGAAGCCTGTCTAGATGGATTGGTAGATCATTTACGCATATGCCTCCCTATATCAAGCGCAAAACGTTCATTAGCATTGGCAGAGTAGAATCTGTGTCAAAAAAGAACTTACTCAGCACTTCTCTCAACTGATTTCCGCAGCTCGCGGTTGTACTTCTTTCGGCTTTCTGGGTTGGACCAAAAGAGCTTGGACGCGTCTGGGTTTACGGTTGTGCGAGGATCATATGGTGGAGTCTCTTCCTCCAAAGCCGACACGATTGCATCGATATGAAACCTCATCTCTTCCATTCGTTCTGGGAAATAGCAGAGTACGCCCTCCTTTGATACACGGTGATGGAAGAGAGGAGTCTGGAGGAAAACGCGAGGCTGCTCATCAGGAAAACGCGGACTCAGGCAGATCTTGATCTTGAAGATACCGCCATCCAGCTGCGTCATGGGTCGGCCAAAGTACGTGAGGCTCCATACAAAGCTGTTACCATCCACCAGGGATAGATTAATCGTGAAATTCTTTTTGTTCTTGAGGTCCTCAACGATCTGCTCGTACTGGCGCTGTAGGTTCATCGCAATCAATTTCTCATGTTGGTGGGCATCGCGTCCCTCCATCGACCAGTTCCAAGTCTCGTTAATGATCGCATCCTTCACGGAAATCAATCGTCGTCTCAACTCCGGGTAGTTGAAATGCCCATCCATTATGTTCCCAGGACTCTCAAAGGGCATTTTCTCGAACTTGGCGTTCTTTGACATCTTCGGTTCTTCCGCGTTGATGGCATTTATGTAGGATTCAAAATACCAGAGGAAACGCCTCTTGCGGAGATCTTCAAAGGGCTGGAATTGTAATTCGTCTTCAAGCAGCAGCGGGTCTTCATCGACGTCAGATCCGTTCCCGGGCTGCGGTGCAAGAATAGAGCCATCCGGCTGAATACCCAGTGACGCTTCAAGAGGCTGGATAACGGCTATTCGCAGAGTTTCGTGTCGAATCTGAGCAGATAATTGTTAGTGGGTGAAGGATTGGTTATTAAGTCGTCAGCTCTCACCTTGGCGACATAGGTTTTCATGTTCTTCTTATCGCTGCCGGACTTTGCATTCTCGTAGCCCGGCTCGTTTTCATATGGATTTGACGACATCAAGCTCTGAATGGAGATGAGAATAGATTCCAGACCCTGCGCAGACGACCACTGCTCGCCGCGCTCTCCCCGCCATGTTCTGGATGAGCTGTCAGCTATAGCTATATTTTGTAGGGGGGGACAGAACATGATTACCCAAGAATAGACCTGGAAATTAGGGTTTGTCAGTGTTGGAAGGCTGTCAGTCGATGGATTGCAGCACCTACAAGCAAACTTTCCCAGAAGAATAGATGTTAGGGTTGAAACGGCAGCGCCCATGATTTGTAGTGAGAGCGCGGACAGCGGGAGGCTTTGCTGGGTAGTCTGTATTCCATGAATGGTCAGCAAATATAGAGACAAGGATCCCACAAGGATTGGGGGTGTCTAGATACCTTTGCCAAATTTGACGTTGAACTAAAGCAGGGGACGCGATAGCTGACAGTCAGCGTGTTGATTCTAACGGGAATTCCAAGGAAGCCCACCTCAAAAAAGCCAAATTCATAGGGAGTTTCTGGTGGTCCAACAATGAGAGCGTTGATGTTTCTGATATCAGATTCCTGACAGGCCACGGCGAGTGCTGCTTGCAGAAAACATGATGAGCATAATTTCCGACAGAGGAAAGCAAGAATCTTGGATATATTTCTTTGGATAGTTTTCCTTTGCCCCTCATCTATAAGCTGATTTTTATGAAGAGGCTACCTACACAGGTCTGCAGTGCCTTGCTGTAGCTGTTTGATTTCCTAGAGCGCAGCAGATTGCCCTTCGTTAGCAAGTAAATCTCCGCAGAGGATGAATCAAACATGGCGGAATGGAGGCCAGGAGATGGATACAGAAGTATGACAAGGGTAGATGTAGCTTACTCGTGTAATGCGTAGGATGGCCTGGTCAGACATGTTGAGACTATGGGGTAAAGAAAAACCGGGTTTGATGACGTTGTAGAGTTCAAACAGAAACAGAAGTGCTCACTGGGGTAAACCGATGTGGGCAGTTAAGAACTAGGCATAAGAGAAACAAGCCATGCGAGAGACCAGGGAGGACAGTCCATGGAGTTTGGTGATGGGATGCTGATTGTAGAAGTAGAAGTAGTAGTATTAGTAGTAGTGTCGGTTGGAGATGACAGCAATCTCCGCATACAAACGCGACAAAGAGCGGTTGTGGGAGCAGGACAGATCGATGCCTAGAGACGGCTCTTCACTTCATGACAGCAACCTTACCAGGCTCTTGCTTGTCGAGGAACCACAGCTGGTGTATTTGTTTGTCCACCGACCAAGTGTGAAGTATTCTCCAGAAGAATAATCCAGTCCTCCAGAACCAGACGGGCTCCACTGGCGCGACATGTTTAACTCAATTTCTGTAAGAGAACGCCACTTTATTTTGTTTCGACCCCTGCGGGTAATTGAAACCCCAAAATCACTACAAAAATAGAGGGAAAAGGGAAATTAAAATGACCCAGAGGTAACCAGTAGACAGGTCAGAATACAAATACACTCCTGTCTCAAACGCCAGACTGCAAAAACAGGAAAACCGCTGCGGTGCTGGGCGTTGCTAAGAATAACCGGGATTGTTGATTATCGGGCGCTAATTAGACTCGTTCTGCCGCCAGAAAACTGCTGGCTTTGTCTCAATGCCGGACGTGGTGCTTCCATTCCATCCAACACCCCTTGGGGATACATGTCTGGGACTCGAATTGTTGCAATGGCCTTTTACTCCTGCTTTTACCATACAATGCTTCACAGCTCCCAGAAGCAGCAGCAGAGAGTGCTGGACTGCACCTGCACCAGACACTCATGCAAGCGGTGCAAGCGGTCGCCTTGGCGGTGTGTACTTTCCCACGTGACCGTTCCTGGCGGTGCATTCTTCTTCTTTTGTGACGATCTGACAGCGGCCGAAAGGGGGGCAGAAGACAGGAACATCTTCACCTGTACCAGCCTGTCTCTCTCTGTCTTGCTCACTGTCTTCGTCCATCTCCTGTCTCCACAAGGCTGCCTCTGTGACTGTCCTGTGTCCTGCAAACTCGGTTGCAGTACATGGAGTACATGACCCAGTGAGAATCCTGACCGTTGGAAGGAATCGGGCATGTCTTGCTTGCTCCGCCGCCTGTTGATTCTCTAGGTTCAAACTACGCCCCCTGCGTACTTACAGACCTACATACAGACAGGAACCTCTTCGATCCATCTGCGTTCCCTCTGCACGTCCTGCGACGCTCAAGACCGACAAGCTTCGATTCGGCTACCCTTTCGACCTCCTTTTCTTCTTCCTTTCCGTCCTGCCTCTCCGGAGTACTCCTCGTACCCTTCTCTCCCACTCTCTCTATCTCTCTTTCTCTCCCCCCCCACACCCTACGCTTTCTCGCGCCTCTGTACAGCGTCATTTCAAAAAGCCACGGTCCCGGAACCGTCCTGTCGCCTCAATTCTTTTCAGTGCCTCGCCTACATGGCGTGAAGGAACCCGTGACTCGCTACTGGATACTTAAGAGGACTTGCTAAGGCGACTGGTGCGGAGGGCTTTGAGTTGGTAATTTCTGGCTCCCAGGCGCGATACTTCCAACAAACATCTTCCCTCTTGTTCCCTCGAGGAGCATCGCCTGCAAATTCTTGTTCTTATTCCCGAGAAGCCTTTTTATTTTTTATTTTTCTTTTACTTTTTCCTTTGCCCTTTGGCTAGTCGCATCTGCCGGGAGGCGCAACACAACGGCGACTCGTGACACGCCTCCCTGTTGGTTCTCGACGGTCGCATCCCGTTGATTGAGGACTCTAGATCAGCAAGGGTTATTCCACCGCCATGGCTCCTGGGGACCGTAGTCTGCCAGATAGCCTCATTCCGGGCCATGGTGTCCCCCGCCCCAAGTTGGATACGTCTGGCTACGCTAGCAGTTTCCACTCGCAGTCCCCAACATCACCTCGAGATGGCAGCGTCACATATGACTCTCCACAATCGAGAACAGGCGGCTGGATTGCTTCGTCGCCTCTGGGCAATGGCGCCGATGGAGCGCGAGACTCCGAAGATCGCGCTGCTAGGAGGCAGGATTCCAGTCCTCGGGATCCATCCGCCCCGCATGATCGCGCTGGGTTTCAAGACAGATCTGCTCCCCGCAATCGATCGCGTCCGAATCAGCGCTCGCACACAAAGTCTCCCGGGAGCTCGACACGCATCTGCAGAAAGTGCGGTGAGGTTCTGACCGGTCAATTTGTCCGAGCCCTGGGTGCGACGTTTCACCTGGAGTGTTTCAAGTGCGAGGTGAGTGCCTGCGCAAGGTCATGACTGGTCGCTCTACTAGTCGTTCTACTAGTCGCTGTATTGGTTGCTGACAATTGCATTGTAGGATTGTGGTCAGATTGTTGCGTCCAAGTTCTTCCCCATGGAAGCGGAGGACGGAAGTGGACAGTATCCGCTGTGCGAAACTGACTACTTCAGGCGCCTAAATCTTCTGTGCCATGCGTGCGGTGGTGCTCTGCGTGGTTCATACATCACTGCGTTGGATCGTAAATATCACATCGAACACTTCACATGTTCTGTATGCCCAACGGTGTTTGGTGCTCAGGACTCGTACTACGAACACGAAGGCAAAGTGTACTGCCACTTCCATTATTCCACCCAGTTTGCACAACGTTGCCATGGTTGCCACACGGCAATCTTAAAGCAATTCGTCGAAATATTCCGCAACGGACAGGATCAGCACTGGCATCCTGAGTGTTACATGATCCACAAATTTTGGAATGTGCGCCTGGCACCCACGGATGAGCCACTCCAACCTCCCCCAATGGACCTCAATGCCACCGACGAAGAAAGAGAACGTGTCCGCGAACAAGAGGATGCTATGGAGGAGAAGGTCTACCGAATCTGGAGCACCCTTTCCGGCTTTGAAGAATCATCCGCTGGCTGCATCTCAGATATGCTCTTGCACGTTAGCAATGGCGCTTATATTGATGGAGTCCTCGTTGCAAAGCGTTTCATCCGCCACGTTGACGTTCTGTTCGCGGCCATTGATCGGTTAGCAAAAACTATCAAGGCTCAGGGCATGAAGGGTAAGCTTTGTCTTTTCTGTTTCATCTCCACATCTTCGTTATCGGGGCTCTGTCACTAAGCTCTGGTGCAGGTCTTTCGTATGGACGTGAGGCAAAGCTTCTATGCAAGAAGATTGTCGCCTTTTTCGCCTTACTGTCAAAAACCCAGGAAACGGGGGTTCGAAAGTTGGGTGTCACACAAGAGCTGCTGTCTCTGGTGACAGGTCTCGCTCACTATCTAAAACTCCTTATCCGTATCGGCTTACAGGGTTCTTTGAAGCTTGAAAGAGAGAAGGATGTATCGGAAGGGTTGCATTATTTCTTGTCCAATCTAGGAGATCTGTCGATTCTCAGCCAACCCGAAACGCCTGCCAATTTGATGATCGGCGTCGAGGGACTCCACGACCCCCTTTCTGATTGCTGCACGTTTTGCAAGGAGCCCATTGATGATGAATGTGCAACTGTGAAAGGACTGCGGTGGCACCTTAAGCCTTCGCATGTTGCTTGTGCAGCATGCCAAAAAGATTTGGCTCACGATCTAAAGGAAGCGTTGTGGAGTGAGAAAGAGAAACGGCCATTCTGTAGCGAATGTGCGCTTCAGCGGAATCTCGCTCCGGACGCCCAAGAAAGGTTTATCCATGTCACAAAGCTCCAGCAGTATGTTTTCTTACTGCGCGTTGCTCTGGCCAGACTTCTTGCGGTTTTGCGTGCTGGAGGAACATTACCTCACACATCAGGTATGCTATCTATGATCCCTACCCTTTCACCGTAGCCCACACTAAGTTTTCTTTTTCTCTCTTTTTCCCTTTGCTTCTCCTAGACGATCCTAATCTCAAAGCGTATGAGGCCAATGAAGGTCACCGACTTTCCACCGATGGCGATCCTCGCAAGTCGACTACGCGGTCCAAATCATACAACGACGCAACTGGAGAGGCGCAACAAGAGTCGTCGTCTCTCGAGCAGACAGTAGGGGAAATGCGACGGCTACGCTCCATTCGAAATGAGCATACCCTATCCACGACGTATAAAAAAGCGCGGGCCTCTCGTATCATAGATGGACCCCAGGGACGGAGCGTACGTCCCGGCTCGTCTGGCGGTGATGGCACGGACACTCGAAACCAGGGCTTCCAGATTGTCGAGGAAAGGGATGCCAATGGCGAAACAGTTAACGAACTCACCTTCGGAAACCAGGATGCTCTGACCCTGGATGATATCCCTAGAATTGTCGCGGCAGAACAAGCTAAGGAGCAGCGTCCTAATGCCTACCGGCATGCCGGTCCTAGACTGATTGGAGCTGGGGAGCCCCTCGCTCGATATGGTCAGGGCCACCAGCGCGCTGTTTCAGGCGGCAACCTGGACATTGGTGAAGTTGACCAAACTGGACGGACCAAGAAATACTTTTCGGAACTCACTGCGCTGGAGTATTTCATTGTTCGCCATGTTGCCGTATTATCTATGGAGCCGCTGCTCGAAGGCCATTTTAACCTAGAAGAATTGCTCTCCTTGATCGAATCCCGCAAACCTACCATCTGGAATATATTTGGGCGCGCGTTCAACAAGGAGACAAAACGGCCCGGGAAGAAAAAGGGCATCTTTGGGGTCAGCCTTGAATACCTGGTAGAGAAAGAGGGTGCGGACTCGACTCACGGAGTCGGACCCGGCGCGCTTCGAATTCCTGCACTGGTGGACGATGCAATATCTGCAATGCGACAAATGGATATGTCTGTTGAATTTGTCTTCCGGAAAAATGGCAACATTCGACGTCTTAAGGATCTGTCTGATATGATTGATACCAAGTACGACCAGGTTGATTTGACCAAAGAGAGCCCGGTTCAAATTGCTGCTCTCCTGAAGAAATTCCTCCGAGAAATGCCCGATTCCCTTCTCACCTTCAAGCTTCATCGTCTCTTTGTGGCCTCGCAAAGTAAGTGGGACGCTGGAATTGTCTTCTTTTTCCTTTTGTTGCGTCAACCCACTGATTATTGCTTCTTAGAAATTCCGGACCCGGAGAAGCAGAAGCGTATTTTGCATCTCGCATGTTGCCTCCTTCCGAAAGCTCATCGTGACACTATGGAAGTTCTCTTTGCCTTTCTCAACTGGGCATCTTCGTTTTCCCATGTAGACGAAGAGTCTGGAAGTAAAATGGATATCCACAATCTTGCTACCGTGATGACGCCAAATATCCTTTACCCGAATGCGAAGAATGGCTCTGTCGATGATAGTTTCCTGGCCATTGAAGCTGTTAACATGCTCATTATGTACAATGACACCATGTGTGAGGTAAGTTTCTTGTCCTGCAATGCTTCTTTGACTGATCCTAGTATTCACACATTGTAGATACCGGAGGACCTGCAATCAATTATCAACGACACCGGTTTCTTCAAAGAGAATGCAGAAATTACGACAAAGGAAATTCTAAAGCGATATGGTGATATCGGTCGGGGGGTTGGCCCACAGAAACTGGACAATGGCAACGAGCCTATCATGGTTACAGCTAATAACAGAGCCAGCGCTAGTCCTGCTACGGCCGCGCGCATTGAAGCAGATCCATCACAGGATACAGCATGGCAGGTGCAGAGCTCAGTCCGCCACGTTCCGAATAGTGATGGACATGGTCCTCAAGTCGGCACCTCTCCTTCGACGGGAGATATCACAGCTGGGAATCGTGAAGGTAATGCCGGAAACAGTCGCGGGCCCACTGTAACTGAGACTGAGGGATCATCTCAGCCTATGCCTTACAGGCCACGTCCCAATGCAGGGCCAATGGGCGTTACAAGCTGACCGTTGTCCCCCACCTCATTTTAACAAGATTCGCCTACCTTCACTGCGCAATGGCCATTTGAGTTATTCATATTCTTTTCAAGTTTCGACTGGGTGTTAAAGAGGCAAGTACTCGGGCTGCCCAGGCTCACCTTCTTTTCTCCACTTTCGACTTGCGGGACTGGTTTTTGCGGAGTTGATTCTTTTTTTTCCCTTTTTCCCCTCCTGGTTGGATGACTTTGAAGCTTTACTCGAATTATCGGCTGGTTTGGTGCCGTGTATGGATGATACCTATTTACTATTTTACTTTTTGCTCCTTTTTGTGTTTTATCTTTCTCTTCCATTTTGCTACCCTTTTGAACTGCGGAAATCAAGATAAACGCAGGAAGAAACAGTGCAGAATATACTGCGTCTTGAGGGATATTCAGCGATTGTCCGAAGTTCTTTTTTCTCTACATTTCTTTGTCTCTTTATCCATAATCCGAATCCGAATTACAACAGGAGTCGTTGACTAGGCAGGAAGGAGCCTACACCTGTAAATGACGGCCTGAGTCCGTGGTGTTCATAACCTGGGGGTTTTCGGGGTTTTTTTTTTTCATTTCTTTTTCTGGTATTGTGTTTTTTTTTCAATTTTCCCCTTTACCAGCATCATCCCTGCAGGTGCAATTGCAATGATACCTGAGTGTTGTCCATTTCTAAGGTCAATTAAATCGTTCCATTAATTATTAATTTTTTCTATCGTGTTTTATCTAATTACTGGTTTCCGTCATTGTTACATTATTGCATTAATCGTCCCCGGGGTTGGGTTTGTCTATTTCCAGTTGATTTATTTGTTTTTGACTTAACTGAGATTCCCTCAGCGATATATGGTATTCCCATACATTTATTTTATTTCATCTCCTGTTTACAGGTCCTGTACCCTCCGGACTCCCCTCCCGAGAAGACTAGAGGGATATCTATCAGCGACAGCATATGAAAACCAACACTTTTATTCAAATTGGGTTCTTGACGATGGTGTTGATGGGGGTCGAACTCCTGAATTGGCTGTTCTAGCTAGGAGGGATCTGAACTCTCATATTCTCATATCACTCCCCTTCGTTCAATACCTCGAAACGAATAAAATGAAGCTGTGGTAGCTTCCTGAATGGGAAATAGTGACAGAAAAAAAGTGTAGGGGAGTCGAACGCCTTTATCATATCAATCTATAGGTCGAGATGTTGTATCGTAAGACCTTATTCCAACTGTAGTAGTCCGATCATCTGCTTTAAGCCATCTGCTTTGGCTGACTTGGTCAGTCCGTCCGTCTGCAACCATTCCATAAGCAGGGAGGGAGCAGCTCAGGCCACCCAGGGTATGCTCAGGGCATGCTCAGATCCACTCCGTGAGAGGGTGCTAAGACCTGAGCACGAGAACGGAAAGAAAAGGCCTTCCAACATTGATAGAATGAAAAGCCTATATGTATTAGCTTGGGTATTGGGACTGCGGAATGCTGCTATCCAGAGAACAAATGCATAGACATTGAGCTGTAATGTGTCTCAGCCATTCATCAATTGATTGATGGAACATCAAGGAATCAAAAATTATGAATGGCAGTTGTAGTTCGTTTGTTTGAACAAGATACTTGGGCCATGTTTCAAGAAAGTCACATAGTACATACATACTCGAGGTGTGTTGATTTCCGTTGCCAAATGAGTTCAATCGTTTAATAGACCATATTTCATGAGCACCCTACAAGTTCCAACGACATATATCCGTGACCGAAGGGTTAGCTGCATCATGCGTGTAGAAATGAAAGTACCTGTCGTTGAACCGAGCACCGAAACCACAGAGAACCGTCAGCAAGAGTGGTGGTACTACTGAATGGAACACGCTCAATTCCAATATATAGAATCAGCAACTAAAAGACGAAACTCCAAACAGCACTCCCTTTGAGCTACCAGATAGTTAGAACGTCAAAAAAAAAAAAAAAAATACCGCACTGATCTCTGTTCCAAAACCCAATACCAAACCCCGAACTCCCAGATACATGCTAAGTTCTATACCCTTCTGCGCAGTGTCCTCCGTCCAGCCGAGGGGTTTTCGGCTGCTACAGGTGTTGCAGGCTTTCTTGCTGCAGCCGCAGTAGTCCGCTTGGCGGCTACAGACGACGCTTGATTCCGGGAAGTGGTCGTTTTCTTAGCTGCCATAACCGCTGCTGAGGATGAGGCGGGTGTACCTTTTCTCGTACTAGTAGCCGCCCGCACCGGCCTAACAACGGCGGTCCCGGAGGATGTAGTGGATGAAACGGTGCCCGTACTGCCTCTCCGTTCATGCTGACGTGTAGGAGGCCGGGACAAAGGAGACCTGATTGCCCTCGAAGGTGCAGTAGTCCTACTGGCAGTCCTGCTGGCTGTTCTCTTGGCTTGCGAAGGAGGTCTGTTGCTGGCAGATCTGCCGGTTTTGGTGGTTTGAGGACGGACGTTATCTCCAGTTACAGATCCGGTGGCTGCTTTGAGTGGGCTGGAGGGCTTCAAAGGTGATAGAGGGTGGGAGAGATACGAAGGATTGCGAGACTTCTCTGGAGAGGCATGGAATGGTGAATGCGGATACGTCCTAGAATTCGAGGACTTGGGAGAAAGAATTTTGTAGTCCGCCCCTTTTTCCTCTGAGACCACACGCGAAGGACCAGCAGCAGCACCTGGTTTGGAGCGTTTCTTGGGATTGTTAAGAACTTCACCGGGTCTGCGCGCAGTGGGGACATTCTCTTTATCGGAGTATAAACCTTCGCGGCTACAAAGCGTCAGCAGCAAGCGCTGGACAGGAGAGAAAACCTCTCCTTACCTTAGTTTCCTAGTGCGACGGGCCAGAGAGCGGTTTGTCGCGTAATCAATAGATACCATGGTTATGTTCCTTGATTTGGATGGGGATATTGGCTTCTTAGACGCGGCCATTGTCTGTTGCTGGGCGCGAAGGGCAGCAGCGGCATGTTTCTCCAACAAATCGCCCATTCTGGCCTTTCGAAGGCCGACAGGCACTCGATTGATACGCCGTTCGATGCGCGCCCTAAGGTCACCAGCCTGGAGCGCGTACTGTGCGCGCAGTCTGCGTGCTCTCTCCGTTACTGTGAGAGACGATCAGCCGCGTTGCGTATTGAAGACGCGAGAGGGTAAAAGGAATCATTCACATACTCTCTAACTGCAGATTGTCAATGAGTGCTTTTTTCTGATTCCGTGTAATCTGTAGTCTCTTCCTTGCAGGACTGCCGGTGGGAGTTTGGACGTTCTCGTTGTAAGGTGTGTCGACGTCAGTATCTGACGACTTGCGCTTGGTCGCAGCCATGATGGAACAGGTGAGCGATTCAGAAGGATAGTTCCAGCAAACTGTATACTATAAAATATTGAGATCGATTGGATCAACTGGGGAATGAATTTTCGCGGTGGTGGAGGGCAGAGGGAAGAGAAGGAAGACGTGTTTGGGGAGGAAGAGGTAAACAAGCGCTGACTTAATTCAGGCTAGTCCCGTGGCCGCTCCAGAACTGCAGCACCAAGCATCCTTCATCGCCATCACCTCCTCTCCCTTCCTCCTCACACCTGCACCCGATCCAGCTCTCGTGGACACTGTCGAGAGCTCATTTGAAATCTTGTCTCTCTTTTGATCTTTGCCGTTCTCTCAGTTCGTCTTCGTGGACTACCGCCAAGATGACGCTCGAAGCTACCATGATCATGTTCGTCATCGATGCATCCCCATCAACCTAGGCCGTACCGCTGACATCCACTACAGTGTCGACAATAGTGAAAGCAGTCGGAATGGAGACTATACGTGAGTTGCCACTACACAGTGTGCTGTGAATCTCATCTCCACCCCCCACTGACACATCCTAGCTCGACACGATGGCAAGCACAGGTCGACGCAGTCAGCATCATCCACAACAGCAAGATGCGCGCAAATCCCCAATCCGCCGTCGGACTCATGAGCATGGGCGGTAAAGGCCCTGAAGTCCTTGCGACATTCACATCCGACTTTGGCAGTCTGCTGTCTGGCCTTCACCGGACAAAGATCCACGGTACTTCGCATCTGAGCTCTACCATCCAAGTTGCTGGGGTATGTAGCTACGATGTTTCTCTCTATGTACTCTCAAGATAACTAATGTGTCTATCTCTGTGTTTCCACAGCTTGCGCTGAAACACCGCCCCGAACGGTCCCAGCATCAACGAATCATCGTGTTCTCATGCTCGCCGATCGAAGAAGACGAAAAGTCGCTCGTGAAATTGGCAAAGAAAATGAAGAAGAACAACGTTTCGATCGATGTCGTTGCATTCGGTGACCTCGAGTCCGATCAGACTAAGAAACTCGAGGCCTTCGTCGAGAACGTCAAGGGTGGAGCCGGCTCCCACCTGGCCATCATCCCGCCTGGTCCCAATCTCTTGAGTGAGGAGCTCCAGATGACTCCGATCCTCGGGGGCGAAGGCATTCCTCCTGGTGCTGCGGGAGGTGAAGGGGACGCCGGCGCTTTTGGATTCGAAGATGCTGCCGAGAACGACCCCGAATTGGCGTTTGCCCTACGGTTATCTCTTGAGGAGGAGAAGAATCGACAGGAGCGTGAGAGACGAGAGCAGGAGGAGAAGGCGACTAAGGCGTCGTTGGAAGGCATCTCCGAGGAGGGACAGCATAACGGGGCATCCAGCGGGGACAAGGATAAGGAGGACGGAGACAAGATGGATACCGCGTAAATGGAAGGCGGATGATGTGATTGATGCATACCCGGCGTTTTCATTTGTCATCTTTTTCTTTTCTTTTATTTATTTTCTTTTTATTTATGTTTGTAGTTCTAGAAGCCCTTGGGCAACGGTTGCCATAGAATTCAACTGAATTCAAACCACGCTCATGTTATTTCAGATATGGTGGATGACTCGTAAAGTATGTACAAATGAAAAAGTAATGGTGTAGCGCCAGAAAGAAAGAGACACCGATTAATTCAACACGTATGCGGACAAGAGGAGCTCTAGTTCTACGCCCGCCCCCTCAACCAACCAACCAAATGCCTATCAAAAGCCTCACATCGCACGGGCATCTCCAGCTGATAGAACGGATTCTTCAAGACATAATCGGCGAACAGCTCATAGATCTTCTTTATCACCGCATCGACATTTGTCATAAGCGGATCTGTGAACAGGAGGAACTTTGTCCCCGTCAGGGTCTGAAAACACGTCAGACGAAATTTGTCCGTTTCGAGGACCTCAAGACCCGAGGGTGGCAGTCCCGGATTTGGATAGGAGTAGGCAGCTGGCCCGGCGGGCGTGGGGGTCGATGTTCCAGATGTTGCTAAGGCTGTTGTTGGCGCGGAGGGGAGTTTGGGTGTTAGGGAACGGGTGATGGCGTGGACACTGGGATGTTTCAAGTACATGTTGGCCTTTTTTTTTTTTTTTTTCTCTTCCTCAGATGTAGAGTTCTGGAATACCCGTGAAATGTCCCCGCGAGAACGAGGTAATCGTTCGTGGAGAGTTTGTTTAACCCGGGCTGGAATTCGCGCTGGTAGATCAATCCGCCGGCTTTGTTGATGATAATGAGAGAGAAGACGGCCCTGTGCGATATCACGGTGAGTGAGTCGACTGCCTGGATATGGGGAGGATGAGCTCCATGATAGCTGTCCAACGTACATGATGGCTGACTGTGTTAGGATCGGATTGCCCCTATCGGCCACGGATGGGGAGGGAGAAAAATGACAATGCTATCATTCGCAAGACATCACTTCTTTTGCCAAAGAGGATCCCCATCAAGGGGGGTTTGCGACTGGCGTTGGGGAGGCGCAGGAGTCGAGGATGCGCTCCAAGGTGGAGGAAGCATGGCGGAAGACAAAGCTGTCACTGCGGCAGATGGTCTGGGGTGTATATTCTGCACCTATGTATATGGACTAGCTTCAGTATGAGTGGGTCCAATATTGCAAAATAGCCAATTTTGTAACAATGCTGTTGAGCTAGCTACACTGTTTATTCGGCATTAGTTGGTCTTCTGGGGCAAGATACAGTGCCATATTCTAATCCTACATATAGCATTCCATTCCATTCTGGCATGCCAGAAATAGACAATACCAAAGACCCATTTATTTCCTCGCTGTTCCAATGCGCTCTGTATCTCAGTTTGCGGGGTCGTGAAAAGGGGCAATTCTAGGTACATATTTTAACCTTCTCTCGATGAGAAACATTTCTGTCGGATGCCCCGAAACGAGTCGGATCCTAGCCGACGGAAAGGCATAAATAATGATGGAACAGTGCCTCAAGGTTGCAACCGGCGATTCCCATCTAGGACCCCGACTGGGCGAACTTCATTCTATTGGCCGGCGTCTTCAGATCTATTGCAATCCTTTCCACCATTAAAATCAATACAACACCAGCCTCCGAAGATATGACTCAATTCGCGGACGGCAGGGCTCAAATGCGAATGCGTGGGACTTTATTCACCCTCCTCTGACGGCTCCTGCGCGTTGTATTCTTCTGTCTTCCGTGTCCTACAAGCACGAACGCGACTTTCGTTTCCCAGGAGTCAAACCTGCAAGATGGGCGATTTCCCTGTCGAGATCCGATACGCAACCGAGCCCGACGCTTATGTCTTGGGCGAAATTAACATCGCCGCCTTTATGGATTCTCTGTTTTTCCCTAACGTCTTCCCAGAAGCCGATACCCCCTCACTCGCCGCTTTCAAGCGGCTCAATGCCCTCCAGAAACTCACAGACCCCAAGGTTCACGTCCTAGTGGCTGTAGAACCCACAACGGGCGCAATTGTCGCTTATTCGCGGTGGGAGATCCCCGCACGATGGCCATTCGAGCGGCCGGCAGTAGAGCTCAGCCTGGAGGCAAAGAAAGCAGCGGCGGAGATGATGGAGCGGGCGCCGCAGCCGATGAATAAAGATGTTTTCGAGGCTTTCAAGGCACTCTTGAAGAGCAAGAGGGAGAAACATCTTCAGGAGGGTGACATTAGTACGTATTGCTCCTCGACATGATAACTGCTGGTTTCACCGGATCGGTTGGTTAATGCCGCGCCAACAGCATTGGATATGCTAGCCGTCTCGCCCGGACACCAAGGCAAGGGAATTGGCTCCAGGATATTGAAATGGGGGATTGAGAAGGCGGATTCTGTTCAGATCCGAATTTACCTTGAAGCCACGCCTGAGGGTTATCCACTGTATTGCAAGCGGGGATTCAAAGTGATTGAAGAAATCAGCATAGATTACGCTTACTGGGGTGGAACAGGAAAGCAGATCTTCCATTTGATGATCAGAGAGCCACAGGGAGGTAAGCCTTAGTCGCAGAAGCCTGTCGACTGTCGAAACGATGCTGCGGTATGTAGAAGCCCTAGCCACGAATATACTGGGCCATCTACTGCCTGATTATCTCCGTGGCAGAAATGGAGTACAGAGACATAGCCTCGTAAAGGCTTATCTGCAGCCTGCACGCCACCATTCATATTGCGGTAGTTGCTAGCATAGTACAGGCGCAGTGTCTATCAGGTTCTCACCTGTTATCCCAGCGTCAGCATTGTCACACTTTATCGTTGAAAATAAGTTACCAGGAAGGGGAATAACTGATATGGGAACCGTTTGTTCTTCCCATTTGTTCAAAACAGTGCATCTGACCTGGTTTGTGCAGCATCATAGAATGGAAGAGAGCAGGTGAAATTGTAGTGCAGAGTTGGTGTACTGGATTTGATTCTGTGTTGTGATCTTAAGAAACTCTCATAAGAAAGCATGCTGTATTCTTCCTTGTGCACGAGTTGGATAAAACAGGAAAACCGAGGAGCGTCTCAGTCAATTAAGCACCGAAGTACTGACTGCTAGAATGTAGAATGATACTAGGATGAAATACGGCCTTCCATATTCTGAGGCTAATTCTCCCGGTAGCCCTCGATATTAGGGAAGACCTCGACAGATCCATAGCTAAAGCCAACTTTCTTCCTGTCCAGCTCCATCCATCACTGGCAGTGACTTCAAAGGCAGCTATAGAGCTGCTCTCTTCACCCGGCTCCCTCTTTTGCATGTCCATGATATCTGCCTGTTGCCCATCTCTCATCCCATTTCACCATCCCCAGACCTTGGACTGAACATGATCATGCCAAATCCACATACGATGATACACTAGGATAATCAAGTAGGTTGTAAAATCACAAAACTTACATCTTGTCCGTGGCTGGTACACTGTGCTATATACAGGCTATATATTTAATCCACCTGACCCCAGCAGCAAGAAGAGCCATAGACTGCTATCATGGCATTCTACCAGTTAGAAGTATCAACATTCAGGGATGAGAAGAACCAGGATAGAAAAGAGCAGCAGCAGCAGCTACCGCAAGAACGACACCAAGACCGACTGCGTTCTGACCCGCACCGTTTGAGAGAGGCAATCCCCCGGAGCCCGGAGTTGGAGTTGGAGTCTGAGTCTCACCAGCCAGAGGAACAACCCCAGAGGGGCTGGTAACCCCGGGAGTCGGGGTAGGCTTGTATGGGGTGTTCAGGGGTACCCTCACACTGCTGGACAACGTACCATTAGTCTTGGTGAGTGTGGTCGGAATAGTTATCACCCGCGGGCTGGTGGTGGTAGTCGACGCCGTCACACTACCGGGAGAGGTGGTGGAAGTAGGGACAGTGCCAGCGGTAATGGTGAAGTCGCTTGATATCTCGTACTGGCCGGTTTTATCGTCGATCAGTCTAATAGCGTATGCATTGCCGGGGTGAAGGTTTCCAACCATGGGAGGAAACCATGTCAAGACGCCGGTGTTTGGTTTGTGAGCCGCAATAGTGTAGATGGAGTCTCCATGGTCCAGGAGGACCAGGGTAACCGTTTTATTTGTAGTTCCCTTCCAAACGATGTCGTTGGGCTGCCCAAGAGCAATTTGTTCGCCCTCACTAGGGCGAATAATCTGGGCAGAAGCCAGGCCCACGAGGGCAGCAGCAAAGATGGAGATGAAGCGCATTTTGGTTGTGTTTTCTGGTATTATGCAGATAATAAAGAATAGACTTGAATTGCCAGAAACTCGACGCAAGAGAAGGAGAAGCGCATCTTATATTAGCACAACAGTAGGGGGAAAGGTGAGACGGTGAGATGGGATGCCCCGATTCATCAAAATACCGGCCTTGACTGGTATGTTCTGCCAGCGTAAGTAACAGCATATATACTGTAAATTCTACATGCGTTGAAGGCTTTCCCTTTCCGTTTTGGTGCTCACCTTGATAAAATGCACCCAGCTCTAAGATGTTGCCCACGTCATTGTTTCAGTTTCCAGCCACAAAAAATGACCTGGGAAAAAAGTAACTAGTGATTGCATGCTTTTGAGCCTATTGCCTTTAGTTCTGCATCTATGATGCTTTTTTTTAGTCCTGAGGAATCTAAGCCAGTCTATCTATCTTCACCATTCAAAACCTGAAGGCTGTTGCATTTTTTATCTGAATCCTCTCACATTGGGAACAGCACAATTTGTGCAATGGCTTTCTTCACTCCAGTAATTCTAAGGCAGTACCTGAATCAGGGATCTAATTAGGCATTGACCCATCCAAGCCCAATTAATAGTTGATGAGCTACACCATTGTACAGAATCTTGCAGGTTGCCTATGTAAATCTCTTTCTCAAGAATAGACTCTAGGCTCTTAGGAACAGATCCGCTCCTAGGATAGACACCTGGGCATCCAGGAATATCTGGCCACATGTACACCATTGCATGATATAGTGTGAAGGGCTAAAGCAAGATTTGATTCAATCTAACGATGCCAGATGCTATCTACCAAAAGCTTCAAAGAGAGGAAGAGCTCGTGCTGCTCGACAACTCGTGTAGATAGACTGCTGGGCACGTGGTTGCACGTGATCCAGGACGGGCTCTGGCCCGTTACATATAGCACCTGTGAGAATCTCAGAAGGTAGGCAAGAACTTTTCCTGCAGGTTGCTTGCATGCCTAGCAGCAGTTTTGTTCAACCCCTCTCTTTAGATTTTAAAATGCCTGTTTCCCCTCTCTTTTCCAGTAAAGAGTATACAAAGAATTATTATTATTATTATTCCATTTTTGAGAGCATTTTCCAGTCTAAGACTATGCATGCTCTACCCTGCCCCAATGAGGCAAGGATTTAGTTCTGATGCTTAAATACATGATTGGGTTGGCCATGGTACAGGTAAAATATAAAAACTCGCAAAGAGGGGAGAGATGTACAGAAATATTGCAAGTGGTTATAACTGACAGATGATTGACAAAGTATGATGCAGGAAACATGATAGTATGATAGGATGTGTGACAAATATATGGCAAATACATGAAATTCAATAATTGGCAGATAGACAGGAGACATAAGCAAGAGCTATATTTTTCTTTTCTCTTTTTTTTTTTCTCCCTTTTAGCTTCCAGCAAAGGCTAGTAGCCACCTTCTAGTGGCTATCTTTGTGGATTTTAGGTATGCCAAAAGCTGCTTTAGCCCTGTGGAAGTGTTGAATAGATAAGACAGAGTCTGGTTTCTCTGGGGAAGGCTAAGTATAGTGTCTCTTCTCTCTCTAGCATATGCTGGGCATGCCATAAGCAGATGGTAAGGGGTCTGTCTTTGCTGATATTGGCAGTTAGGGCAGTCTTCTGTATTGTAGTCTGGTAGTCTGACTAAATAAGACCTAAAGTATCCATGCCCTAGCTTCAACTGGGTGATTGTAGACCACAGTTGCTTAGGAAGTTGGAGCTGGTTTGGTTTCCATTTAGGCCTGCTGGAAAACTGAAGATAATGCTGGCTAGCTCTACTTTTAGCTAGCTGCCAGTCATGCTCCCATTCTTTTAAAGACCTAGCTTTTAGATCTCTCTTCATATAGGTATATGAGAGAGGGGCCTGAGAGATAGGTTCCTGCCATTCTGCTCCATACTTGGCAGCTTCATCTGCCTTTTCATTCCCATAGACTCCTTGGTGGCCTGGGACCCAGTGAAGGTGGATCTCTAGGTGAGGATATGCCTGGATTAGGTCTAGTATAGCCTGAGCTATTTTTCCTACTCTAGATTCCTGATCTAGTGGTTTCTGAAGCTTCTGTAATGCAGCCTGACTATCAGAGAAGATCCACGCCTCTTGGAGAGCTATTTGGTGCTGGGCCTGCTTCCTAGCTAGTAGGATAGCTTGATAGATAGCGTATAGCTCTGCATCAAATACCTCACATTGGGTCCCTAGGTTCCATGCCTGAGAGTTCTGAACCTTGAAAGAGGAGGTAGAACTAAAGATCCCAGCCCCATTAGATCCTTTCTGTGATTGAGAGCCATCTGAGTAGATAATGAGCTTATTATCTATCTTAGATATCACCTGTTTTTGGGTCCAAGCTTGGTGGTCCAGAGCTGCAGCCTCTATAGTTCGCAAGATGGAGTTGCTACATTAGCCATTTATATACTCATTCACTGCGTGTCGAATGTTCGACTGTAATGAGTGGAGAGCAAACTCAACATGTGGCAGCCAGTAGGTCGCTTAGTTTTGCCCTTTTCTTTTTGCAACACGGCGCATACGAGCGAATGCGCCTAAAATATAGTTCAAAAACCCATCCTTTGAAGCCCACACTGAGCTAAATCGACTTCAGCCAAGGATCCGCTAGTAATTCTTTCGCAGATGCTCGATTTTCCGGTTGCCACTGGAGCATTTTCCGCATGAAGCAGAGAAATAAACTTTGTTGTGTATCTCGCAGATTGCTTTCCAGTGTCTCCAAAGATATAGAAGGAATTGTGGCGGTGCCTTTCCAATTGCCTAATTTTTATCCATCAATTGTGTCTGCTCAATGCAAAAGGAAGAAGAGAAAACATAATCCTACCGTGATCATCAAAAAACTTCGTCGCATACTCGCTGTTTTGGAGCATTTCCTTTGGTGGCGCGCCCATGATTGCTATCATCCCAGCAAGGTGGTGGCTATCTGAAACGTTCCTGTTGGAGTCACGGGCGTAAAAGAGATGACCCTGCTCAAAAAGATCCCAGGCCTATAGAAATAGTTGGTTTAAGGCAGAAAGAAGACTGGCATAGAAGATATACATACGAGGACCCCTACATTCCAAATGTCAATCTTTTCATTCCATGGTATCCGTAGTAGAACCTCTGGAGCCCTGTAAACCAAAGGTTGCACATCCTCCCACTGCTTTCCCAAGCTCGAGCTAAAGCGAGCCTCCCCAAAGTCTGACAAAATAGGACGGCCATGAATCTTCGGGATTCCCAGGTCCCGGGAGGAATAGATCACCCGATCGCCTACAACTTTGCAGGGGCTGGGGCTGGATTCCTCTGCTTTCTCAAAATCAACAAGAATTGACTCGTCTTCCACGCTAAGCATGACATTATTTTCTTGTATATCTGATATTAGGTCAGTGGGGAATTCCATAAATGTGTGTGGTTTCACAGGATTAAAGATATCATACCAGTATGAACAATCTTGGCTTCTGTGTGAAGGAAGTCGAGAGCAAGAAGTATGTGGATCAAAGCTGGCTTAAGTATATCCTCCGGAAGCACCTTCTCTATAGTCCGATTACGTAGTTCACATAGACTCATCGCTAAAGGAGGATGTACGAGACACTGATATGAGCGAACGTTATCCGTGGAACTGATTTGAAAGTCATCAATGGCGCGTCGCACGAGCAGAGAGCCTGTGTGGCTTGACTTGACATTTCTTAAATGTTCATACACTTCTTTTTCTCTTCTTCCGTGGCTAGAGCTATGTTCATACACTTTCAATGTAACATAGGCATGTTGCCTACTGCTTTTCAGTCCTCACTCTGAATGTCACCGGTGCTAGAACTTACTGCAGGTCTCTACAGAGCCACACAGTGGAGTGACCCCCATAGCCAAGTTTTCCAACCACCTGGTACCTTGAGCAAAATACTTCGCCAATCTTCACGGGTAGAAATGATCTGGCGAGTACCCTTGTAGGGTTTCCTCCTCTATTTTGTCATTTGGGTTGAGAAGAATGCCTGTCCGAGAAAATTTCCGAGCTGGAGAAGGCGCTCGCCTAAAGATGGACCGCGTCAGTCGATTCGCGAGGCACTGCAACATCATTGGACTATTTTGCACAGCTTGGAGATAGTAAACAAAAGGGAGGATACTAGGTCCCTTGAACGATGGGCGACAGCATTGGGACAGCAAAAGTAATCATTGTGGTCTCAATGTCGGAGGTCAACTCCTTCCAGATAGGCTTAGTGCAACTTAGTCATGTATGTTGGCCCGACCAATACCTATCCCCTGTCCCGCCGATCCCAGTGAGTAACAGGCCAATGAAAGCTCAACTTTTGCCGCAGAAGACACGGTTGTAGGCGGCGCTAAGTGAAATTCCATTTAGCTTCCGCAGCCGTGTCAGAATTTCTGTCTATCAATTCTATGGCTTCCAGGGACACCATTTGGACACGTGTTTCAAGTGCGCTTGGGTGTGACGACACAGGTGCAGGGAAGGATCCATGGAGAGAACAGATACTGAGGAGCCAGGCTTTGCTGAGGACGGAACCGTATGGAAGAGCCAATAGATCGCCAGCACCCCCCTCATTGCACTGAAACCATCCTCAGCAACATCATCGCCAGTGGGTCAGCCTCGACAATTAGCGTGGCACATAACCCCCTTCATCCGCTGGAGCCCCCGTAGCATACAGATCATCGATCCGCTGGAGATGGCAAAACACCTCACGCGCCCTTGTGTTCCTCACGGGTCTTGGCAAGTCTAAAGTGATTTACCAACTGGCTGAATGTCAGTACAGTTCGCTATGGTTGTAAGAGAGATCACTGACGCCGCTGCTCCAGCTATCCGGTCTACAGAACAGAAACATATAGTGGAGAAATCTGATATACAGTCTCCTTTAAAGCGTCCAGCTTTCTAGCTCCCCTGGGAATATTGAAGGCCAGAAAGAAAAAGTGCTAGAGCGTATGCCAGGTAACATCATATAACAGGCAGAGAGTTGCAAGCTAGAACTGTATAATATACCTGGGGGCAATGTGACCATGGCCATCGATCAAGGGCCACGGAGGATTTCGATCAAAAGACTTAAAGCCCAAGCGGTGTTCAATCCACAACAGACCTACGTCAGAGGTCTAGAGGCCAGTTACGATCTATGGGCTCTGGCTCTTGATCCGCCCTGGCCCTTGCACTGCTGACTGGAGTCCTAACTGGCTCTTAATCCCCCTGGGTCCTTAGTCCCTGGATTTTGAGCCTACACAGACCACAAATTGCTAGCATTATTCTACTGTGCTTCATGTCGGCGTTTACCTCCTTGATGAGAGCTTTCTGGGGTTAGTTCCTGTGTGATTGACGCCAGCGTCTCCTCATTCATTGGCAGGTTTCCATCAAAGTCCATGAAAACAGTGTTCATCCCGTCAGCAATCACCATATCAAAACATTGTGCTGGGCTGATCATACAGAGGTCCTTGTCATAAAACATTGCCTGTCAGTTCCTTGCATCTTTCCGTGCCAATCACTCTACGGCAGTTGGGTTGGAAGGATCAGCATCCACCTCATGGACCTTGATCCACTCACCATCCGTGCCTTGAGCCTTAAAGACGATTGTGGTGGGCGTAACAGGCCCCTTTGGCAATACTTTCTGTGTGGCTCAAGTGCTATGCACAGTAATTTTCAGAGTGAGGATCTTCCATATTCTTCCAGCCATATTGCTGTCTGCCTGCACAACTGCAGACTTCTGCATACTGGCAGAATGCAAGGTCACCTCTCCTTCCCTTGGTAGAGCATTATTCTCTGCTGGGCATGGTATAGGGCCACCATCAATCCAAGCAGCAAAGTCCAATTGAGTAACCACTTATCTAGCATGTCCACAATCATTGTCTAGGTCTTTACTGAGGTCCACTGATTTCCCATGAATTAGGCTACCTTCATTCTGTTTTATGGGACTCTGGGTCTTGGCCTTCGCCATCTGTTTTGTCTTTCTAATGCCAACAGGTTGGGGCTTGTTTTGAGATCTCCTGGTGGAGGACTTGGAGAAGTGTTACTTGGGCACCAATCCATCTCATTTCAGCACAGCAGCTTCCTGGGCTTCTGTAGGAAATAATTTTGGTTTGCCTATAGTTCCCACACTGTGTTCCTCATTCAATACCTTTGGAATGTCATGGCTGGAGATGATAGGGGGCACTGGTACTTCTAGGGTTAAGTCACCTGCAGACAGCTGTTCATTGAGTTGTTCAGCCATTTGGAAGTGGATCTGTGTGATAGGCTGTCAGCTCTTCTGCTGGCTATGGTGCGCGCTGGTACTAAAGTCAAGAGCTGACACGTTTGGACTTGGATCTCGAGCAGCTCCGGAATCCCCTTGGCTTTGAGATAGCTGAGCATGGTCACTCCTCGATTGCCGCTTCTTGTTATATACTGCTTTAATTCCAAGCAGTTGAGATGACTTCCTATGCTGTCGTCTTCCTCGGATTGCTTGTGCAGCTTTTCCCTGCTGGGTAGTGGTTGCTTCATCACGAATGGCTGATCTTGCGGATGAGGTGACAGGGACAAGATCCTGCATGGCTACTGCCTCTGGCCCAGAAGTCATGATCTCTGGTGGCAGTTGACCATGGCCAGTTTGTGGATCGTTGTGAGAACTGGCAAGTTCAAGCTGTGTGACTCACTGAGAGCGCTGTTGCTCCTGTGCTTCCTTTATGTTTTCTGCATCTATTCCTCACCTCTCTCTCTGTGTGAGGTCATATGGCACCCATTTTATAGTCCTTGTTTGCAGCATGCCTTGCATTTGAATCACAGTGGCTCTGGTCATCTGCAGCTCAGCCCTTGTGGGTGAGGTGACAGTGACATCATCTTGCAAGACTGCTTCTTGTTTAGATATTGCAGCCTCCACTGGCAGCTGATCCTGCCTGTCTTCTCCAGTTGGCGGGATGTTTCAAGTGTCAGAAAATTTAAACTGGGTGACTGGCTGCTGGCCTCCTTGTTCTTTACCTTGTCTCATTGACTAGTCCCTATTTGACCCTCATCTGCCTCTCTGTGCAGAGTCATACAGTAGCCACTTTGTGTTCCTTGCCCATTAGATGCTTTTTCTTTGAGGGCCTACAGCTCCAGTTGTCAATAGTTCTGCATTAGCAAAGACACCACTTTGCCCTCTAATAGATCCCTCTCCCTGTGCTATATCTATTTCTTCATTAAAAGTTAGTTGGTGCACTGAAGATCTCTTCTTGACTTTACCCATTTCCTCCAGGCACTGTTCCTGTCTAGAAGATCTTTATCCTAAAGAGGACCTGGAAATCTGACTGCAGCTTGTCCCCTCATTAGAATTATTTGTGGAGTGATTGGTTTACTGATCTAGGGTTAGTGGTTCACCACCTGTCTCTTTTGCAGATAAGTCTTCTCCAAAGTTATATTCTGTACTGTCCGTCTGCTCTCTTATGGTACTTATTTCCAAAAACAACAGACTACCACTGATTCTGGGCCCAAAACTGCTCTCCAATTCCACTTCCATGTTGGTGGCAGGATCTAAAGACTGTTGTGGTTGTTGCTTAATCTATGGCAGGCAATCTGTTCTCAAGATTCTGAGGTGCAGATGTTCCTGTCGCCAGCAGGTCTTCTCTTCCCACTTAAGGTGTCACCTTTTGCGACGCGCTTCCTTCTGATAGCATCTCTTTTGCTCATCAACTCCTAATTCTCTGTGCTGGGCAGTGTCTTCTATCACTGTCTGGCCAAGAGATAGTAAATTATTGTTAGGAACAAAAAGTGGAGACATCAGTAATGCAGTTAATGTTGGACTTAGTCCAGCAGTTTTGTCACCAAACTGCAGTAGAGATAGTGCGCCAAAAAAAGATAAATATACAGATTATCTTACTGAGAAAATGGACAATGTCTGTCAAGGTGCGGATTCGGGTGATCAGGAAACTGAAATAGATTGGAAAGAACACACAGGCAGACAGGCAGGCAAGCTATTGTACAGGCAGGTAGACAGAACGTAGCTCGAAGAGCTATGATGAGGATATACTATTTCGGACAGGTGGATTATCTGATAATCCGGTCCCGGATACGGAGTATGTATGTTCCGGAGGAAGGACCAACATACGTATATTCTAGAGAGCTCGAAGAAGCGCATCGTTTTAGAGCTTCAAGATGTACTAGAGACAGCAGTATATCGATATAGAGCGTTCACCACGATCCCTATGAATCCTACGGTATCCTTTTAGTATCTGGTATCCAGACGCCGCACCCCTGATCCACATCAGAATAGAAGGCGGTGACAGTTTCCAATTACCAAGGCACCCTTTCAAACTCCCATGTTTGCTAGTTTCAATGTTGAGATTGGGAAATAATGATGAGCTATATCTCCTCAAAGTCAAATATGGATTGTTCCAGTTACTGTCAGGCTTGCAGGATCAGACAACTGTGGCTATTAAATACCCCTCCATGGCTGTACCATCTTTTAGAAAGCAGTTGCTAGCAATATTCCATTGGACACACTGGCCCAGCATTTGCATGGCTTTTTGCGCCCATATTCCTACGCAGCATCCGGCGCGTTAGTATTAATCTAGGTTTGCGTGCTTATGCATTGATTATTGGTCCAAGGTCTCTGTGACATGCCATCATTAATTCCCTCATATTCTCAGTCAATCATTTTCTGCCAACTTGCATATCTTTGTGTTTAGGCAGCGGCGTTCGGACTGCTGTGAGCAATTGAGAAGGATTACCCATGGAAAGACCGTACAGACCTTTCTCTCTGAAACATCCTAAAAAAAGGCAGTTACAGTTGTAACAGAGAGGGCTTAGCAACTTTCTCTGTTCACATTGGGCAATTAACTGGCCTTCATGCTGACATACCAGCATTAGCGTAATCCACGGTTGAGTGGCGCGTTTCCCCGCAACCACCACAATCTTGAAGTTTGATGTGGATCAGGGGTGCGACGTCTGGATATCAGATACTAAAAGGATACCATAGGATTTGTAGGGATCGTGGTGAATGCTCTATATCGATATATTGCTGTCTCTAGTACATCTTGAAGTTCTAATCGATGCCGCCTCCTTGAGCTCTTGATCGTTTCGCTCGCTGTACAACTTCCAGGATACACGTATGGTGGCCTTTCCTCCCAGAACATATATACTCCGCATAACTACCGGGACCGGATTATTAGATAATCCACCTGTCCGAAATAGTATATCCTCATCAAAGTTCACTTGACACGCAAGTCATAAAAATTCTAGCTTTTCACCAACGTCTCATAAGAAGAGCCTCAGCACCATCAAAACTCCTATATAATGGAAGATGCTGTCCGTCCAGATGACGAGAAATATCGGGCTACATATGAGCAAGGGTTTCGAACTTGGTACAGCCTTTACCTTCGCGCCAAGGAGGAATCTGGTTTGCCTCAATTTTGCTTCTTATTCCAAAAGGCGTTCCAACAACAGCCCCAGTTTCCACATAACTTGGACCTGAGGCAGAGTTATAACATCCTCTATGCTGCCGGAGTTTCAAGCTGGGAGACTGGAATATATGAGTTCTGCAGGATACCTTCGTTCGAGCAGCACCTTGATATCCCTGTCTCAATAAACAGCCCAACACCGCTGATGCTCCGTCACGCAGGTAATACCCCGAACTATCACACTTGGTTTAGCAAGGAAGACAACCACCTTTCTGTGCTAATACTTGCTTGGGCATATATACTTTCCTCACGGTGGGCTGAGCTCATGCCCAGGTCGACAGTTCAATATACACACAACAAAGCAAAATGGACTGATGGCGAGTCTGTGAATTCAATTGTTATTGACGTAGGAGACGTTGATGAGGAGAAGGCCAGATGGTGGGCTGCTATCCTTGCCCCTGGAGAGGGTTGGAAAGCAGACATTACTTCTGGAGAAGACCGATTTCGATCCCCTTGGTCTATAGTCTTCCAGACTAATCCAGGTTTTGCGCTCTCATGTCGCAAGTCCTGCTCTCCGTCATCAAGAGCGGGCGTAACTGCATCATTTACAACGGCCCTTCGCTTCCTTTCAGACTACTGCACACTGCATGATATTGCAGACCAGAGTCTTGCTGCTCTATCTGCAGCACTGTTCCTTCCTTTCTTGAACCGCAGAAAGGCGGTTTTCTTACCCACACCCACATCTGCCCACGGAGCGTACCAAGGTCCAACCATATTGTCGAGGAATAATGTGTAGCTTAACTGGGAACATGAAGTGCATCACCTGGATAAGCTTCTTACCTTGAGTTGCAACATTAAGGGCATACGGGCGCTCTTGTCAAGCGCCTTCTATGAGCCTGGTATACCTTGCAATCTTGTCAGCCCATGGTTGCAATCCACATTTGCTGTTCTTGACACTGTCAGAGATGATCAGCTTCTTGCCCACATATTGATGAGTCGGGTTCCTGGTGTCGCATTTCTATGGCTAGGTGGTATTATCATGGGTGCCCATGAGGGTATCCTGCGGGACTGTCGATTTGGGCTCATAGCAATTGATCTTCATGCTGCAGTATGGTCTAACACCATGCAATCATTCATGCAAGAACCTGTCTCAAAGTACCTGAAGACAGCAAGTAATCCTTCTATTCTGCGTGCAGATGAATGCCGACTGCTTTTTCTTACTCAAGCAGAACACCACACTCGTTTACCCATATGCCAATGGATGCCATTTGGTGCGACAGCGCTTAAAGATACCGACCTTGATGTTCGTCTACATGCAAAGTGTGGTGGGGGCCATGCTCTTAAGTATGGAGGATGGAAGTGGGCCTGCAAAGACAGTGTGGTTGTGCACCAAAAAAGCAACATCAGCACACCCATGCCAGCTAGTCCTTTAGCTCTGGAGCAATGGCGCCTGTTCAAATCATATATTCCTGTCAGCTTCAAAGCCCTTGACCCTGAAGAGCAATCGGCATCAGAAAATGCAACACGAAGTATATTCGGCTGGTTGCGATTTGAAGGATATCCTCCGGCTGAAAGAGAGATATATGCTCACCCATGGGTTATAGCTGATGATTCTGATGACGAGGAAGAGCCATCTGATATCGTTGACTCTAAAAGCAGTCGTCTATCTCCGCCATCAACAGCTATGAAAGCCTGGATAACTCACCAACTACTGTCTGATGTCTGATGCCGTGATTATATACACCTTGACGTGTAACTACCAAGAACTGTTGACATAAGACTGATAAGCTAGAATTTATCAGCTATATTCTCATTGAGGTATTGACCTGATTCGCGTAGAGGTTGCATGGGGTGGCTTGCATAGATAGGTGTGAATATAAGCATATATAATGCCACATTCCACAGGGACTGGTTGAGCCATCTCGCTCTCATTTATCTTATGGCGGCAAGTTGCAATAGGATCATGGCCTGTATGCCCTTTGTTGGTTGCAGGCCTGGCCGCTGTGTCATTTCAATCAGCTTCATGCCACAAAAGTAAAGGAGAATCCCGCATCAAATCCTGTCTAAAATCAAAAACTAGCAAGCTACAAGTCTCTGATTAAAGCATAGACTATGATCATGATAGAAGAGAAGACAGGAGGCTTAACTAGGGCTCCCCAAGACAATCGATCCCATTCCAGACGCCCAAGTGAGCCTATATACGGGGAGGGTCAAGAAGTCTCTGCGTGAAGCTGAAGCGCATAGAGATCATCCATGCTAGAGTCTTAGGGATAGAGACAATATTGAAGGTTCTTGAATTGGGCTAGGAGACATGACTATGTTCAGTCCGCTTGTATTGCTTCTCCACGGTGCTCTTCCAACATACCATCATCTCAGGTCCAGGAGGGTCTTCAGGGGTCTATTAATCGCCCAAGCTACCGCGGCGGCGCAGAAACAGTCAGTGTTGAATATACCATACACAGTCTGCATTGCTACTTCGTCAAGGCGGGAACATCGCGATGTATGTCCTATTCTGTGCAGAAAGTCAACAGCGGATGCGCCTTTGAAGAACGCCTAGTATACGCGTTCCAGGAAGGTCGGGTCTTCTTCACTGCTATCGCGAGCTTTTTTAAAGAGCAGCCTGTGGCTGGTGGTAGATTCGGCACAACGTGCCATTCCCAGGCATCTATCTCCAATGTTCTGCTGGAATTGTTCTGGACGGACAGGCAGAGAGAGGCATGTAATGCAGCGCACCTATGCCAGTTCCCGGAAGCTGTTGGCTACGGGTGTTCAGGAAAGGATGCTAGGCATCAACAGATCTCCGCGGTTGTAAATCATTTCATCTATTGATAGACCATTAAATCAGGAGCGGCCAAGCCTCAGCTCACCCAAATATTGAGTGATATGATCTCCATAGCCCCAGACGCTGCATCCCGCCGACAGCGGAAATGACTGGCCGAGTTCATCTTCGAGTATTTACCCTCCTTTTCCCAGACCTCCGCCGTGCCAATGATGACGAATTCGGTAGACTGGTTTCCGAAGGGAAACATCTTGATGGGTCTATGGAGGCGTCGTGAGAGGGAGGTCCACGACTTCTGATGTAGGGATCGTACAGCTAGGATAGAACGGGAATCGCAGTTAGCTGACACGGGCCCTCGGGGGTTATGGAATTAGTCTGCTTACCCTCGCGCCCATGAATCTGCACGCCATTGGGGGCCGTTATAACCGCGTCTTCGGCGAAACACTGGGCGCATTCATCCTGGCCTCCGCATGTGTCGAACGCGGCGTAATATCGACCGATGAGGCCTTTTATGTCTTCATCAATCTGGACAGTGTCCGGGTATTGGAGGGAATGCGCGTCTTCTGCCAGCATCGTGGTTATTCTTGGATGGAGATGAGGAACATGGTGAACGCGGGGAGGAAGAGGAAGAGATGCTTGCTGCAGGTCATATGCAGATATCCCTGCATGGAATATTGGATTGGCTGAGATCTATCTTTCAGCTGGCAGGCCTAACGGGCTGCACCATCTAAATCTTGAGTGTCACACCGTGTCAACAAGCGTTTTGTCCTGCTGGTCTTTTCTCTTTTCATATTGCTCTCCCCAGTCCCGATTGCTGCGCTGATCAAGAAGAGCCCAAGCAGGGAAGCTGTCTTGCTTGACATCTGCAGTCCTCTTCATGCCCTGGATCACACCATTCAATCTCCATCTCCAGCCCTATATGCCATGGATCAGCGTCAACCTGATTAGAAGGGGTTAGAACCAGTTCTTTGCACGATTTTCTTCAGTAGTCTACCTGGTAAGATGGGTCTGTCGGAGAGATCAGACAGTCAGACGAGACACACAATGCGGCTCTCGGCCTAGAATCCACCAACTCAATGACACAAGACCCTGCACTCTGGATACAAGGCTGATGATATCCTGGGGATGTCTTGTACCGCGCCGCATCAGCAGGGCTTACTTCCCGGGCGTCCCATATGCGGGGATAAGCCCTATATATTATATTCCATGCTCCAATCCTCCGTCCTCACGATCACTGCTTAACTACATCTGCTGTCCAGCATGTCCTACACATCCATCTTCCCTCCACTGGATATCCCCAAGTGCAATATCCTCTCCTATCTCTACCCTCTGAACCGCGTCGTATCCGACGGACCCGTCTGGATCGATACCGATGACCCCCGCGTTTCCCTCTCTCCCCGACGGGCCCTGTCCTGGGTGAGACGACTGGGCCACGGCCTGGATTATCTTGGTATACGAACAGGAGAGGTAGCCATGATCTGTACACCAAACCATATCTTCGTCCCCGTCGCGTACCAGGGCATTGTCGGTTCCGGCCGAATATTCAGTGGTGCCAATCCCATGTATACGCAGTGGAGATGGAGCATCAACTGCAGAATACTGAAGCGAAACTGCTTCTTGTGCATCCAAGTCTTGTGGAAACGGCTATTGCTGCCGCGGGCAACATTGGATTACCAAAAGACCGCATTTCTCTGTTTTCTGATTCTCCCTGTTCGTCCGTTGACGGCGTCCAAGATTGGCGCTGCATGGTCGGCAGCGAGGAGGATGCAAAGGATTGGAAATGGGACCACATGGCTTCCTGCACTGCTGAGGTGGTTGCATCGATCAATTACTCCTCTGGCACGACGGGTTTGCATAAAGGGGTATACGTTCCGCATTGCAATCTGTCGCGAATGTGGAACAGACCATGTTCATGCGTGATCGAGAGACCCCCATGCCCATGTACCGGCCAGTCAACCCGAAGAACGCTGGATCGGGTTTTTACCTTTATATCATGCCTACGGCAAGAAACAGGTTATGAATGATATACCCGGCTGAGGCGACCTCGCTGACTCCGAGTAATGTAGGGCAGCTTTATGCCTGCTTAATGGCGCCGAAACTCAACTTTCCCATCTACATCATGCAGAAATTCGTGTTCGAACACTTCCTCCGCATCATCCAGGAACACCGCATAACCCATTTCCAAGTCGCACCCCCGATTCTCGTCATGCTCGACAAACGACCGGAAACGGCCCGGTACAACCTGAGCAGCGTAAGGAACATCCTGTGCGGCGCTGCACTGCTGTCGAGGGAACTGCAGAATAAGATCCAACAGCGGCTTAATGTCAACGTCGTGCAGGGCTACGGCATGACGGAACTCACAAGTGCTATTATGCATGTCCCTGGTGGTCGTCACGATGAGTCCGGCAGTGTTGGTCTGTTCAACCCCAACTGCGACTGTCGGATTCCGGACGAGGACGGGAATCCGATATCACCGGGTCAACCGGGTGAACTGTATGTTCGAGGACCGAATATCTGTCTGGACTACTGGAAGAATGAGCAGGCCCACGGAGGACAAGGTCGGCGCGTTGTCTGAGGTCCAAGTCCAGGAATATGTGAAGAGGAATGTTGTGAAACATAAGCGGTTAGTTGGGGGCGTCAAGTTCGTCGACGATGTGCCTCGACTGGCGAGTGGGAAGATCAGCGCAAAGTCCTTAGGGAATGGGCTAAGCAGGATGCACTCGGGATGCATGCAAAGCTCTAGGTTGCTTTCTTTGCTCAGTTGAGAGCTGCAATTTTTAGACCAATTCATTCTATCTATTGTGTCTATGGATCAAACAACTGCGAACTCATGCAAAAGTCTAGCTTTTGGCAAGCCCCCACCATGTATGTTATGTCCAAGTACAATCTTCCTGCTGCATATATACGCCGTTCTCACCCCCAGGAAGTAGACCAGTGTGATGCAGATGTCCATTCCGCGCATTGGTCTGTGTATCCAACTGTCCGAACCCCAGTTTCTCGCCAGGTTAAAGTGTGATACACCTCCTGCGCTAGAAGTCGTGCAGATCCGACTCTTCATTCGGGCTGAGTTTCGTCGGACCATGTATGCTTGACAGATCATGTCGGCTGTATCCAGGATGAACCCATGATGAAGAGGATTCTGCCATCGTCTGAGAATCGCAGGCTGTTCAAAGTCGAGCTGCACGCGTTAAATGCAGGTCTGATGCCGTAGAACAGGTATGGACTGCTGTCCACATGGGATCTCCAACAAGGCTCAGAACATCCAGAGATTACTGAAGGAAGCATTGAGAGGCCATAGAATACAATGACCGTCGAGTCCCGCGCGTCTCCCCATACGTACGACAGGGCTTCGTACTCGGGATAGTCATCAATGGAGTACCAGGAGAGAGTCAGACGGGGGCTTCGCTCCCCGAGCCTGGGATAAGTGCAGAAGGTTAGCGATGCCAGTCTGAGTTTCTATTATTTCCATTAAGTCCATCAATATTCATGATGCTTCGCCCGAGATGAGCATTGGCCGTTACCCTCCGATATCTCTGCCTTTCCTTGACGTTCCTTTGCAGCCTTGCGGTACGGATCCAGTCGGTAATCGGGATTATAACCGCTGAACTGTGCCTTTTGGGAGAGGCCAGATTCTCAGCAGCGTCACATTGGATTCGGAAACTGGAACTCTGCACGCGCTCTTTTATGGCTTATGCCTTCTTTAATATCTGACAGGGCTTAGACCTGCAGGGCGTCGGATCATACTGTGTCTGTGGATGCACAGATGCGAACACTGCCCTCGTGATTCTGCAGTCTGCAAACCGTTGATTTCAGTTCGGCACGACGACAATACATCCAGTGCGTTTGCAACTGCTCTTCTTTTCCTGTTTATGTGCGCTCCATATTGGACGATATTTCCGGCGCTGCCTTTGATGGGATCACCACCGGCGCTTCTATATGAGTGTCGGGCGCTTGCTAGCCTCCGATCATTCGTTCTTTAGCTTCCACCGGCAGCGGTTAGGTGCATAGATCATATTTTCTTTCTTTATCGAGATTGGGCGCAGACGTGCTTCTCCGTGTCACAAACGCTGGGCGTCACTATGATATATCCAAAAGCTCCCATCGAGGCGCCGTGAAGCGACACTCCACGGAATCCAGCCCAATGATGCTGCATTTTGCCCAACCTCTGCAGAAAATAGGATCATATCTCTGCACCTTCCCACCGGATCCCTTATGGGATTCTCCCGCAGTCGTTGTTTGGTTATGTGTGACGTGCCTGCTGGTGTCTTTTTACCAGGGATTGGCTCATATATTAATCATGGCGAGGCGCCAACTGTTCTCTAGCAATCGTATTCTCTGCCATCATTTCAATTCTTTGTTTCCGCCTCTGGTAGGCGAGTTTGATTTGGAGTTTTGATGTCATAATTCCTTACCTGGCGTTGGGATATTCATGTCGTTGATTTGAACTTGGTTATCACCTATTCATTTCGTGCATAGTGCGGGACACATTGGTAGGCAACTTTTCTATTGATCATTTAACCATCAAAAGCAAAGAACAGCCAGCTGGTCTGGGGTTTATAATGGCAAACTCTTCTCGTTCTACACTGGCACGTCGGGCCTCCCTCATGCGGCCCCGAAGGACAGCCCTGAGTACTATAACGGAGGACGCATGGGAGATGCAGCGTTCAGGGCTGGACGGAGAAGGAACCTACGGTCTTCCTCTGCCTTCGAATACCTCACTCAGTCGCTTGGCTTCTTCGCTATCACAATGCCCACCGGACGGGTTTGCCGAGCTATATGATACGACGGAGAGTGAGGGAGAGAGTGACGATGACATGTCCAGTCCTCGTACTCGATCGGCGAGCCTAACTGCATCGATCACACAGTCTTCCATAAGCTCAGTGGGCAGTCGAAGGCATTACCCGAGTCTTCAGATACCTACTACTGCGCCGCAACACGCAAGCGTCTCAAAGGCCTCGCCTCTCCCGCCGACTCCTCCCCCGAAGATACCTGTATCTCCGGCAGCTCTCTCGATTCTTGGGTCTTTGGTACCTGCTTTGAATGCTCCTCCTTCCTTGGATGGTAGTATGTCTTCGGATCAGATGTCCAATCTCACGGCACCTTCAACTCCGGATATGCATGCTGCTCCCGACATCAGCCTTCCTCCGCTGGACGAGAATATCGATGGAGACAGTCCCAACCCCCGGGGAGACTGGCGAGCATTGCTCGAGAGTTTCCCTCCAGCCCCTTCTTCAAATGACGCTCAACCTACCATTCCCTCTTCCGAACGTGCAGAGCCGCTGCAGGATCTGACGCCATCCGAGAGACCATTATTATATCTTCCCAAGAATGCTCTGGAAATGCTAGACCACATTTGCCTCGATATCACACCGGAGCCTTTGACGGGAACGTCCAAGGAGAATGTCGAAATGTGGCAGATTGAGCGTCCTCCTGGACATCCCGGAACATCTGATATTGGTTCTCCTCTCTCGGAGTATTCTACTCCCAGCCTTACCAATTTGAGTATTCCATCGCCAGGTGTATTCTTTGCCTCTCTCGAACCCAGAGCTCGTCGCGCGTGGTCCTTTCCCACCGAGAAAGATCACCCGTCGACCGCTGACGCTGAGAGGTTTTACGACTTACCATGGGACAGAAGCAACGGCGACATCGTAGAGCAGGTCATCGACTGCCCTGAGCGGCCAAATGCAGACCAGCAGCTGACAGCAATCTATCGCCCAGATGAGCCTCAAACTGCGTTCAGGATGCCCCCTATGTTCGATCCCCAACCCGCTGGAGTTGTAAAAGGTGCACAAGCCGCCACTACCGACGACACCGTCGTGGATTCCGTGGAATGGGATGCCATGTCGTGCGAATATGATGAGAATTACGAGTCACGGCTAAGGTATCGTGCGCTGGCTACCCTTGACTTGACAAGCCAGTGGCTTGCACAGCAGGTACTCCATTGTGCCAGCCCAGGTGAAGCCGACCCGCAGGCTGAGGATGAAGAGGAGGATGCTAAGGCCGACTTATTGGTAGGAGGTTCCTCACAAGGGTTTCCGGAGTCGGTCTCAAAACAGTCGATTCACGCTGGTAATACTCTTGACACACTACCCGGTCCGCCATCATCACTCCCCGATATAAAGCACAGGCACTCGATATATTTGCGAGGTCTTCAATTTCTTTGCGATCATTCTAGCAACCTGGATCCTTTTCTGCACCGTGCCACTCGTTATGACGCTATCCAATCCGTCCGGTCTGCTCTAGTTGATACGCATATCAACAGCTTGCTGGGAAGATATGAGCTAATCCAGCATGAGCGTCCTCCTTATAGGGGCCCTTTCTCGAAGTCTCCACGTCAAAATACCAACAAGTCGGTCGTGGCGGACAGACACAAGTTTTCCAACCTGTTAAAGGAGCAGTTGGTGCTTGCACAACTCCAAGAAGCAGTGTGGGCAGTTGACGCGCTCAAGTACCTGCAGCGAGGTAGCTTGATTACGAGTCCAGTGTCTCGACTTCTTGAAAGAGCGGTCGTCCCGGGAAAGACCAGTAAACGACCGCAAAGGCCGATACGTGTGCTCGACCTGTGTGGACATGGATCTTGTGAATGGGGATGGCGACTGGCTCTTGAGTATCCGAATATTGACGTTTACACCGTTTCAACCAAGCCTCAAGCAGTCAACAATGCGATCAGAGGGCCGCCTAATCACCGACATATTTGCATCTTACATCCCTGGAAGCTACCCTTTAGCGATAACAAATTCGACCTAATATCAACGCGCTCACTCCACTCCGCACTAAAGACCACCCATCCTGCCGGCGAGGTTGCAGACGAATACGACCTGTGTCTTAGAGAGTGCCGTCGCTGTTTGAAACCGGGGAGATATCTTGAATTCCTCATTATGGACGCTAATATTTGCCGTTCTGGACTCTCGGCATCAGCTGTGTCGACCAAGTTCGCATCGGAACTAGAGGAATGCGGTTACGATGCAGCGCCGACGAGGAACTTTCTCTCTCGCTTGTACAAGGCACGCTTCATCGGGATTAAGCGTGCCTGGATATTTCTCCCTATGGGGACAGAGCATTCTGCACCCGAACCTCGTAGAGATGGCCCACAGCACATCTCTTCCGACGATATGAGCCAGTTCGAAGCAGTTCAGCCCCCAGTCGGAAGCACGGCAGACGTCGCAAGTGTGACAGGTCTCCTGGGAGGATGGATGTGGGAACAGTGGCTTTTGAAGGTGCAAATGGAGATGGGCCGGGAGCGTGCGAAGTTGCTCGAGGGCATGGGAAGTTTCTTTTATGAGGGCCGTAGAAATGGCGCTGGATGGACCTGTTTGAGTGGATGGGCGATGAAGCCTGAACGAAAGAGACGATGATTGTATACCGACATATGAAGCATGGGTTACGATCTAAATGGTTAATGAAAACTATCTTGATGAAGGCATGCATGGAATAATTAGTACTACTCTTTGGAATGCATGCATTGATAGATTAGGGAAATTCATACCACACGATTTCTTTCACGTCCCTTTACACGGAATATAATTTGCCCATGTCGATAGGGAATTCTTCAATTAAAATAGTAAGAATCGATTTGATGAATAGTTAATACAGAGTGACACGGGAAACATGGTATATAGCGTTTGCAAATGCCGATGAACAGAAGCAGTTTTCAAGTCCATTCTCATAGAAAATCATTATTGTAAAAGAGAATGTGGAATGTCCAAGAAAAAGGAAGTATAGCAAAGAATAATCAAATTCAAATTCATATTCGATCAATCCTCCATAGTAGTACTCGCCTTGCCATTGTCCTTTGGTTCCTGCTTCTGGGAAACTGCTTCGGAAGATGATTCTGCTTGTTTACTATCGGCCGGGTCAGTTGTGGATTTTAGTTCTTTTTTAGCTTCGCTCTGCATCTTCTTTATCCCATGTTCTGCTTTCATCGACTCGACCGTAGCTGAGGGATCCTCGGAGATCGATTTCCTAATATCACTAGCGATCTTGGCTTGTTCATCAGGAGACGTCGCTGACACAATCGACCCACGGTGATGTTCCACAAGACCCAAAGTCTCTGCATTCTCTGCACGGAAATTCGCAGACGATTGAGCCGCAACCTCGGACGCGAGGGATGGTCGCTCGAGTTCGGGAGCCGGATTGACGGATCCCCGTCGTTTGGTACTTGATCCACCGCTCTGGTCCTCTTTCTTCTCGCTGTCCGCAGAGGGCTGTGCCGTGGTAGACTGGCTTTCCGTGTCCTTTTTAGTAACTGCAGTTGAACCCAAACCCGCCTTCGCGCGTGTACTCTCCTTGGCTTTGGATGCAGCCTCTGCTCCAGCTTGACGTAATGCCAGAGATATCTGGTCATCCTTCCTTTCGGACTTTGGCGGTGGAGACTGGATTTTGATCGTGCTTGGTTTAGGGGGGGCATTTTCCGTAGCTAGAGCGGTGGCAGTTGATGTCACATTGCTAGGAGTGGAGGTAGGAGTGGAGGTGGAGGTATTGGAGATGAAACCCTCAAAATCCTGGATACTATCAATTTGCATTCTGAGTTCACCATATTCGTTCCATTCTTCGATCTGGTCTAGATCCTATTATTGAAGTTAGATCAGCTGTGGTCCGGGGATTCGAACAAAAAAGGCAGGTAACGAATAATATATGTACCCCAATGATAGCCCCAAACTTCACCAGACCCGGCAATTTCCTGCCCTTTGATCGTCGTCCCCAAAGCTGTCTCGCCTTGTCATCGGTTGCAACATCAATTGCACGGAAAGGGATTCTATTGCCCTTGAGGATACTCTCTAGACGAGCAGTGGCGGTGAAGATATGGGACGACCCCGCGGTCAGGGAGGTGTAGAGATAAAGGGTCGGATCGGACATTTTGTTGGTCGGCTCAGCTAGGAGCCCCGATAGATCTGATGAATCGAAAGAATGGCAGATTATCTTGGAGTAATGAGGAATAAGAAGAAGAACAAACACCAGCACAAGAACAACTGCAGAAACGGCGTTGCAGAATGACGTGGCAGGCGTTGCGATCACGTGGGTCTGTCCTTGCAACTTTGAAACATCGGGTAGATCCAACTGCAATTCGACCATGTACGATGATTCCCTGCTGCAAAGGCGAAACCCACGCACCCAAACCGGTCGTCCATGATATCTCTGGCACTCCAAGCCAATGCACAGCGGTAACGGATTTGGAGATGGCAACTGACGTCATAAGGTACATCAACGCTCAGTTTCCTCCACTGGTATCCGCTGTGGACAATTCTTTTCCACTCCTGGGGTGTGAGGTTAGGTTCAACTTCGAACAGGGACATAATGGCTCGCTTCATCTAGTGGAATGCAGCATTTTGTGGTCGCTCACAGGGTGGATTGAAACCCAACTGGAATAATTGCATCTTCGGCGTGAACGCAGACTTTGGAAGACTGCTGGACTTTGTTGTCACCACAGAAATATATGGATTAGTCCATTCTGGATGTCTGTCATTTGTATGCATGAAATCCTTGGCAGTTTCAGTATCTTTTTGGGTGTCGTCCATTGCATTTTGTCGCTATAACAACCACATAAACGTATCCCCCGCAACTATCCAACAAAAGTCCCAACTGGTGAAGTCAATCCATTAACTTGAGACCAGATGATGGTTTTCAGTCAAGTGGTTAGTAGCGCGCTGCATCATCAGAGTAAGGATGATAGTGAAAGCTCATCAGTTCAGTAAATGGCGGAAGTACCTGATATATTATGACAGCATATTGATGCGCGGGTGATCAGGTGCCTACCTGTAGGTAGGTAGTATTTAGTAGTATTTAGTAGCATTGTACATGCTGTTACATTGCAGACAGACAATATACAAATGCTCTCTATTTGTTTCTGGTTTGTGCATAATTATGATACTTCAGGAGTATCGGCAGTTATTTGTAATGCATTGGTAACATTGCTGTCAAGTGCAAATTACGAACCATTTCTGTTTGACATGTTTGGTCATGCTCATGGAGGAAAGACGATGGTTGGTGGCTATTTGTGACCAGTGGGCCTAGAGTGGATCTTATGGTGGATCTATGGTAGGGCTGGCGGCCGATAGTCTCCTCCGGACTGGTCTCCACCCCCACCCCTGTGGCTCGTCGGCTTACCCCTTCTGGTAAAATCACGCACCGCCGCTGTGGCGTGGCCGTATATTATTGGTTGTTAAGCGCTCATCGATATTAAAGATATTACACTTACCCTATCCGGGAGGTTGGCAGTACCTGACCTCTCCCTATCCGTACCTAGCGATAATTATGGTACGGTACGGTCACGTCCGTGGAAGGGCTGACCTCCTGGCTTGGCGCTTCTCTCCATCCTTTCCATCCTCCGTTTGGAGTTTCTCCCTCTCCCTCTCCCGTGTCCTTTCTCGCGCCGTTCCATCTGCCTCTTCCTTACGCATTGCATTGAAGGTTGATCCATTCTGTCTTTGGTATGTCTTTCCTATGCTTCCCGTGATGGCTTAATAAACCCATCGTCTTCTCCACGCTTTACGCACCATCATTATTCTAACCTCCGCGGTCGCCTACAGAATTCAATCTTCTACCATCGCCATGTCTTACCAGCAGCCCTACCCTCCTCAGCCTGCGTAAGTGCTCGAATTCTCCGCTGAATTCGATAATCCGGTGTCTGACCTTCCGCGCGTTATACAGTTATGGAGGAGCTCCTCCGCCACCACAGGGTTACTATCCTCCTCCTCAGGGTTACGCTCCCCCGGTACGCATCAGATTCTAATTCCATGCGCGCATTTACAGTCCCCGCGCTCCCGCAGTCAGCTAACCTCTTTGCTTTGATGCATCTAGCCCATGGCCTACCAGCAACCTCCGCCGCCACCACCGCCGCAATCCAGCGATAAAGGCTGCTTGGAAACTTGGTATGCGACACATTGTTGCCTTCTTTTTGTTAATTATGCATATATTAACTCCGTTCCTATTCTAGCCTTGCCACAATGTGCTGTCTCTGCTTGTGCGAGGCATGCTGTGATCTACTCTGATGTAACACCGCTGATCGGCAACAATGAATCTCCGATGGTACACCCTAATTTCGGCTTGTTGGGTTAATTGTCCTGGATCCAAGAAGCGCTGGAAACTCCGCTTCTCATCTTGTCTCGTATAATTGGCAGCGACTGCCTCACTTGTGATTTCTTTCCCCAGAATGCATGCAGCCGCGGCGGCTATTGTGTTTTATGGGACTCTAGACATTTATTACTCTATTATACTGTTTTGGTAATTTGGGAATTACTTACACTGCTCTCCCATTCTCTTTGTACTGTACTCCGTCTTTCGACCACATCTTGCATAATGGAGCTTTATATATGTGAGGGACGCCTTCAGAAACCAGACGGCAATAGCCAGTAGAAGTAGACTGAGCCGGTTAAAAGTAGAACAGAGAATAAAGCTTTGCCTGCCAGGAACATTTCCAGCAAGTGGAGTTCTCGTACATCACGTGTAAGTCTGGGAAGATACCCAGACCGCGACAACATAGAGAGAACAATATCTACGCTGCAACATTCCCCTGAATACAATTGCACACCGGTTACCAGAAGATCTGCTTCAATCTAGACAAATTCAAGTCAGCAGTTAGCAGCTAACAATGACAGCAACGATAACAACACGCTGTCTTCGAAAGCCGCAGATGCCGCTGGCCCTTGTCCAGCGGTGCGCAGCTACCATCATTCAGCTCTAGTCAGTTATCTCTTCCGTCATCGACTTTTGATGGAGGTTGAAATAACCAAAAATCTAGAAATAGGTTTATACACAGGTCTCCTGCACACCGAACTTTACTCGCGGAAGGACTCTGCATTGCACTTCAATCCTACGGTGAAAAGATGGGCAGCGGGCATGCTCAGAGATACGAACCGCCGCCAATCACCGGTCCAGCCTGTCAATCCTTCCAAAGGAAACTCCGTCTATGCCCGACGGGCGTTTTGGGCTTCGCACTGAGGCTTGGCCGCTCGGGCCTATGGCATGGATGCACGGAACTGCAACATGCCGGATTCGATGGAACTGCAGGGATCCTGCGGATTGCACCGGTACGCATTCTGCTGACAACAGCGCCCATACGCCCTTGTCCGGGGGTCCCTGGCTTCGCAATCCAGGGTGGAAACTGCAGGGCGCTGGGCGAAAAGAGGCTGTGACTGTCACTAGTTGACTTCCTCGCTGACATGGCACTAGATCTCTGTCCGACAGATATTGGGTCCTGCCATTTTTTATCAGCCGCAGGCTAATTTAGTTGACCTTTTACCTGGTGTTCGGTTGTATCCATTCGGTCCTACGGACCTCTGCACTCCAATGAACATATTTGTAAGTCGGTGCGTTGCATGCGACACCGATTCTAACTCTGCCTCTTGACTGCCTTCGCCTCATCCAGGCAGACCAAACGTGGCGGCCATGACAACTTTCGGAAACCAGTGGTGCTTAGGATAATGGGTACCCTTCACCCGTTTCTTACACCCTCCCGATGCATGCAGGGGGTGTCCACCTGGTTGGTTAGACCCTGGTCGGCGCGCTGCTGATCGTTCGGATTATCGTGGGCATTGAGGCTCAAGATCGTATCCTTCTCTGACCCTCTCCCCCAGGAAATTATCAACCGGGAATTCGATCCGCGTATATAATGTCAACGGTCAGGCCGATAATTCTCCTACACCTTCTCGGAAATACACCACGCCATGCTGGCTACTTTTTTCCTTCCTCTTTCTCGTTACTGTCATTGACTAGAAAGCTGGACCTGGAAGCTTTGCCACCCGGACTGTTCTATTACGACATCATCTAATATACCTTTATTTTCCTTTTTAAACGTCTGACTTTACGTCCCAATGGATCACTTTCAGCATTCAACGTTCTTGGAATTTCCACATACCCATGTCCATCCTTTTTCGGGGAGTTACCTGGACTCGGATGCCACTCAGACCATGGATGCGAACCAGACGGAGAAGGCGGTTGGGCATTCCCATCATTGTATACTGGATTCTGTTGGCAACGGCGGCTACATATTTTCCGACGCATCCAACTCTCTCCATATGGCTGGGGAAAGCACAACACATGACCAGGTTCTCTTGCAGCCGATTGAGCACTCCACAAATGGGATTGACTTTCCCTGTACCTTGAATTCAGACGACTTCATGCCGGCATATCGTATTGGAGGATTCCCAGGCGGTGATATGCGTGTGCTTGCTCATGGCCTGCCGTTCCTGGATGGATACTCTATGTCAAGTGGAGGCTGGAACCGTGCCTCGATATTACCACCATCTCCTCCGTATTCAGAAAGCGATGTATCGCTCAGTCCACGGAGCAGCTATCTGGACAGTGCTACATGCTACCCCCCGTTAGAGGGGGGATACTACGACGAACCTGATCAGATGTACCAAACACCAGACTATTCGGTGGCTCTGTGTCAAGTCCACAGTCATCCTGACATGGCGTCTGACTTTAGTACAGTGGGCGAATGCGATAATACCGGTGAAACAGAGAGCAGTAAGGTGGCCGCCATATCAGACACACGGACCTCCCCTGATTCTCTCGTTAAGTATGGACGGATGTCTCGTCAAAGCAAATCTGGGCGACCATCGCCCAACCGCATCGTCAAGAAACGCCAGTCTTCATCTCCAAAAACTGCTACAAATAGCAATAACCGGTCTCCCACACGAGTGTTCACTTGCAGTTTCTCCCATTACGGGTGTCCCAGTGTCTTTGTCTCGAAGAACGAGTGGAAACGCCACGTCACATCCCAGCACCTCCAACTAGGGTTCTACCGATGCGATGTGGGCGCGTGCAACGTCCGCAACCAAAGACCCCCAAGTCCGACATCCACAACTTCTAACAAGGGGAGCCCCGAGGCTAGACGTACCAACGACTTCAACCGCAAGGACCTCTTCACACAACACCAGCGCCGCATGCACGCCCCATGGTTGGGCAGCAGCACGCGCCAACCAGCATCGCAAAAGGAGCGCAATGATTTCGAGCGAAGCCTGGAACAGGTGCGGCGACGATGCTGGCACGAGCAGCGTCGACCACCAGCACAGAGTCAGTGCGGGTTCTGCGGCATGTTCTTCTCGGGCCCACGCAGCTGGGACGAGCGTATGGAGCATGTCGGACGGCATTTCGAGCGGGACGAAGCAGGCGCCGTGGAGAAGGAGGACGTTCTCCTCCGCGAATGGGCGATTCATGAGGGAGTCATTAGCCTGGGAGAGGATGGGGAGTTGAAATTGACCTATCTTCTTGAGAGTTAGTCTTGCTTACTCTCTTCTTTTATTTCTTATCATATTCCTTGTTCCTGCTATATACAAGCGATGATACCAGGTTTCCTTCCAGTTAGACGATTGTTAAATATGCGTGATGTCCTTCCTATCCCTGCCTTGATCTATGATTTGTGCAGTGTTTCGGTGTAAAATTCCGGGTCTCGATCTATACATGTACATACAGTCTATATAAGAAAGCAGAAATGACATGAAACAGTAATCGAAGGAATCTGCAATTTCGTAAACTGCGCATCTCTATCTACTATACAGATCAGAATTTCTATGACAGCTGAAGTTTTCCTGTTCTGGACACTACCACTCTACCACTGTGCTTTGCATGACAATTGTCCAAGTTGCAGGTCCATTCTGACTTCGGAGATACAGTTGTTAAAGGTACTATTAAGATAAGAGAAAGGTTGTCCTGAAAGAGAATACCCAAATGGTATTCTTCTCCTATTGCTTGCATCTCTGCCGACCTGGCTGCAGATGGCCTTACTGAGCCGCTTCGCTTTGATCATTTTCAAACTTGGATAAATCTCATCAACATAATAAGATTAATTACCAGAAAAATAAATTATTTACCATTTGCAAAGTTTCATGTACAACAGTTTTGGGCTTCCAATGCTCGAGTGAGAGGTATACTTCCTGTGAAGACCGGGCTTCAAGTTACCAGATTGGGACAAGCGTCAGATTGTGCTTATGTAATAGATAGTATGACACACGTGCACTAGCCAGCCCGCAGTCTAGCCCTTATCGCCTATTCGGGATTTCCCATTCGGGATTCTCTTCTGACGTAGCCAGATCTATCCGCCCGCGATATCAATAAAACCCCTCGGTGTGCAATTTTCTGTCCACCTCCCGGTTGTTCTCGCAGAAAGGAAAGTCGTCACCTAATAGCCACCGTGTCTTCAATACTACCCGTGTCTGTTTAGGTCTGTCATAATGAGCCCTCCCGCTATCATTGCTCCCTCCATCTTGAGCGCGGATTTCGCGACTCTCGGGGCCGAATGCTCAGCGAAGATGCACGAAGGGGCAGACTGGTTGCATGTCGACATCATGGACGGCCACTTCGTTCCAAATATGACATTTGGAGCCCCAGTTGTGACTAAGGTTCGATCGCACGTTGCACGGCCGTCACAGCCGCTTGGAACGGGAACGTTTGATTGCCATTTGATGATTATGGAGGTGGGCACTGGCGTCTTCTGTCCCATCAACATTTCGCTAAATATGCTGCAAATATAGCCACACCGATGGGTCAAAGACTTCAAGAAAGCAGGCTGCGACCTTTACTGTTTCCACTACGAGGCTGCGGTTTCTTCCGTTGCTGCCACGGAACCTGCGGACAAGACGACAACGCGACGGACAAGTCCCAAGGAATTGATTCGGTATATCCACGAAGAAGGGATGCAGGCTGGTATCGCTATTAAACCTGACACGCCAGTGGATGTTCTGTGGGACATCTTGGAGAACAAGGAGGAGATTGAGAGACCTGATGTGAGTGCATGGCCATTTTCCGCTGGTCGATGGCTACCTTTCAACGACCATTGGCGGCTAATTTGTGCAGATGGTCCTTGTCATGACCGTCTATCCTGGTTTCGGAGGACAGAAATTTATGGCATCGGAATTGCCCAAGGTCAAAGCCCTACGTGAGCGATACCCGAACCTCAACATTGAGGTAGACGGTGGCCTGGGCCTGGGAACAATCGACAAGGCAGCCGATGCTGGTGCGAACGTGATTGTGGCCGGTTCAGCGGTGTTTGGTGCCCAAGATCCTAAGGATGTGATCGCAAAGTTGCGCGAGGCAGTAGAGAAAAGACGGGGCTAACGGCGGCCAGATATTTTCCAGAGGGGAAGCTAGCATAGTACTTTATGGGCTTTACGGGGGATCTGTGGCAACCACCGTTTTGGTCGTGGCGATGCCAATTCAGACATTTTAAAGTCCACGGCCGGCACTCCGTGGTGTTGTAGCATTTAGAGGTCTCACTGGGACATCCATTGGGATATCCTAAGAGTAGTGCTTTAAGGTGCCTAGTATCTTTGGGATATCTCAGCATAAGCATCGAAACGTAGATACCGAATACATCTAGCATGTTCAATTCGTTTTTCAGTACAAGAGCCAAATTCAACAGCGTATCCTGTGGATGTGTCAAAAAGAAGGCAACTTGATAACTAAGCAGAGTACGAATAAAACCATCACGTGACAAAATCAACGTCCCGCCGAAGAAGCGCCTTGGACTGCGAGCAGAGAAAGCGGAAGCTCAATTCCTCCAGCGTACTACCCGGCCCTTCTCAGATTCTCTCATTGCTTTATCGAAGGGTGTCTGCGTGGCTTGGTCTGTTACGAAGATACCAAAGGCGATGCAAATTTCCTAGATAACGCATACTTTGCCACTCGTTCTACACCGAGACCATGCTCTTCTTCAGGTATTATGATACGATGTGCCTGTTTGATCCTTGAGAAGCTGCTCGAGCCTGGTGATCTAATCTGAATATTTTTTACTGCGCAGTTTCTTCAAGACCCTCACGAATCAGACCGTGACCGTCGAGCTCAAAAATGACATTCGTATTCGAGGCACTCTGAAATCGGTCGACCAGTACCTGAATATCAAACTCGACGATGTCGATGTTCTCGATCTAGATAAATATCCTCATCTTTCCTCTGTGAAGAACATGTTTATCCGTGGTAGCGTTGTGCGATATGTTGTGCTGCCGAGGTCAGAGGTCGATGTTGGACTACTAGAGGATGCGACAAGGAGAGGTACGTGGTGCTTTCGTTTGGGGCTTCTCAGTTTCCATTCATATCTTCATGCTCCTTTTCCTATTTCCCTCCCCTTTGATGATTACCAGGGTCGTTATGGGATGCTTATGCATGGATGCAGAGGCCGCCAACCAAGCCGGGAAAGCTCGATAATTCATTCAATGTGCGATGTCTGAAACCCACGCCAAGTACTCCCTTCTTGTTCCTTCGCGCGATATGGATGTTACTGTTGGCCTAGACGCAGAATACATACGGACCTTTTCCACGGGTCAATTATACGGATGAGAACAATAATGGGAATCAAACTGGCCATGATGGAGGGAACAGGGATACGTCCGTATCGGATGATCACCTACTAATGGGAAAAGGCATGCGATGGGATGGGATTGAAGGTGTGGACTGTAGCTCCCATGTAGGGAGAACTATACGTGTGCCATGCAGCTACTCCAGCTCGAGTCATATATTTTGCTTGACCGGTCGGCCCGGGGATTGCACTGCGGGGTGTCGTGAACACCGTGTTGGATGGATATTCTTCGCTACGCAAAACAGATAGCTAATTGTCGGGTCGAGCGTGGACCCGATGGTCGTAAAATCTTTGAATTTCACGTTCAAATGACAGTCTCATATCCCACCAGAGTAGCTGGAGATTCCTCCCTTCTAGACTATTCTCCGGTGCCTTTTGCTGAACCGGATGGTTGATTCTGCACGGAGCCAAGCTGACTGGCTCGGGCATACTGACGGTTCCACCGATGCTTCTTCTGAGGTTTTCCAGCATCATCTTATCTTCCTTTCTCTACATGCACAGACTACCAGAATCTACAACAGCAGAGTAGCGATGTCTATAAAGAGATCTCTGGATATTCCTCCTTTATCATATTGATTATGTTTATTACACCCCAAACAACCGCCATCGCATCACGATAGCCCTCCCGGACACGTCCCTCGCGTCTAGCACGCGTACCTCCGCGCTCATCGCCCTCGAAGTAATCGAACAAGCCGTGAGAAAAAAATGGTCGGCACTTATCCCAAAAAAGGCTTCACTCCATCCAAGAATGCGCGATCTGTGCCCGTCAAACGCAACACAAGTATCTTGAACTTCTTCCAGAAAACAGACGGCCCTCCTACACCGACCTCTCGTCAGCCGCGTATTACTCAGTTCACTACTAAGATCGAGCGGTCAACTACCGTCAGTTTCGGGAAGAAAGTTACTGGTGGTAATGAGACCCTGTTCCTGGAAGACGTAAGAAGTAACCCAAAACCGGGCGGAGAGAATACGACGGCCGAAGAACCTGAGAGAGCAAGGTCACGGACACCGGATTATTTTTGGGGAAATGGGGATAGTGACTCGCTATTTGACACAGGAGAGAAAAGATTCAATGAGAGCGATTCTGCAGTTAAGAGACGCAAGGTGGATGTGGAGGTTACAGGAGAGAACGGAAATGGATCCGATCTCAACGCTCCGAAGCCGCCAAAGCCTCAAAGGAGTGGCCCATTTATCGATGAATCCGATAGTGAAGATGATCTTGGTGTGTTCAATGACATCGAGGAGCCATCCTTAGCTATAACAAAGGAACAAGAACAGACTACTAGAAGAGACCCCCCCGATGACAATGACCTGGGGACCAATGGACGAGATACTGGACTCGACCCAACTTCGCTGGTAAGAGAAGCCACGAGCAATGTCGAAGATGATCAGTTTGCGAATTTTGACGATATAGAAGACGATGAATTCCAAGGAAACGAGTTCATAGAACAGCCATTGGAGGAAAACCAGATCAATAATACATATGACTCGGTGGACAATTCCCCTGCACTAAGCGAATGCGAAAAGGACCTTGATGGTGAAGTACCAGTTTGTCCTATATGCCAGACAACCCTGGTTGGGCTTGCAGAAGTGGTAAGCGTGTTTCTCTTGACCTATTGACCATATCAATTAAAGTATTGATTTCTCTCAGGATATTTCGGTACACGTCAATAAGTGTCTAGATGGAAAGCCTGACGCTTTTCCATCTAAGAAGACATCCGTGACTTCAGCCAGCGCTCCAAGCCGTGCTGAACTAGCTGCAATTGCGAGACCACCACAGCAAGATCCGTATACTTCAAAAGCAAGTGGGACAACTTCCGCCTTCTCAAAACTCATGGCAGCTAATGCGGAAGATACTGCCTGGGCGACTGCAGTGGCGCGTGAGGGAAGCTGTCGTGGCAAGCAGGCCCACCAGCGAACTTGTCCATTCTACAAAATAATTCCTGGATTTTCAATCAGCGTGGATGCGTTTCGCTACGGTGCCGTGGAAGGATGCAGTGCTTACTTCCTCAGCCATTATCACAGCGATCACTACGTGGGGCTCACATCGTCCTGGCGTCATGGTCCGATCTACTGCAGTAAAGTGACGGGGAACCTGGTTCGCCAGCAACTTAGAGTCGATCCCAAATGGGTTGTGGACATCGAGTTTGAGAAGAAAATAGAAGTTCCCGGTACCGGCGGTGTTCAAGTCACCATGATTCCTGCCAACCATTGTCCGGGAAGCTCGCTGTTTCTGTTTGAGAAGGCATTAGGCGATGGTTCATCTGCCCGAATTCAACGAGTACTGCACTGTGGGGATTTTCGAGCTTCCCCTCGTCACTTACAGCATCCACTTCTCTGTCCTGATGTTCCCGATCCCGCGACAGGCAAAACCAGACAGCAGAAGATTGATGTTTGCTACCTCGACACTACATATCTCAGCCCGAAGTACGCGTTCCCTAGCCAGGATGATGTGGTCAGTGCATGTGCGGACATGTGCGTACGCCTTAACCAGGAGGACAATGATGGCGCTGCGCCGTGGGAGGCGGGGAAGGCTGGTGGTACTAGCAAGGTTATGAGCAAGTTCTTCTCCGCGATGGCCGGTTCTGCGGAGTTCAAGGATAGACCACCTGGCTCTCGTGGTCGATTACTCGTGGTTATCGGGACATACAGCATTGGGAAAGAGAGAATATGTCTTGGTATCGCGCGGGCGCTGAACTGCAAGATCTATACCACTCCTCAGAAGAAACAAGTGTGCGCATGTCTTGAGGATGAAGAACTTCTCACTCGTCTCACCGATGATCCTCTGGAGGCGCAGGTCCACATGCAGACAATGTTCGAAATCCGTGCGGATACGTTGAAGGACTACCTTGACTCGATGAGGCCGCATTTCTCGCGGGTGGTGGGCATGCGTCCTACGGGCTGGAACTACCGGCCCCCTGCAGGGAGGACGTTGGATAATCCTTCTGTATCAATGGTTCTCCACTCTGATAACTGGAAGACGCCTTTCTCGGTGCGTGATATGGTACCTCATCGTGGCAGCACGAAGGAGAGTTCGTGTTTCGGAGTGCCATACAGCGAGCACAGCTCATTCCGGGAACTGACTATGTTCTGCTGTGGGTTGCACATCGGACGGGTGATCCCCACGGTCAATGTAGGTAGCAGGAAGAGCAGAGAGCAGATGAAGACATGGTTCGAGCGATGGGAGGCGGAGAAGAGGAAGAGCGGGCTCTTTCGCGTGGAAGGGGATCGATGGTAGTGGCCCTGTTTTGGATATACTGCTTAACTGTACATTCCATAGATCTATGCGAATAGAATAATCTCTGTTGTAATTACAACGAGAGACTGCCGTAAGATCAATAGCCCCGGCAAAGCCTGTGCTCGGATCCATCGTTCGGCAGTGCGACATCCAGTCATTGTTGTCGTCGTCCACTCTCTGCAGCGAATCCCCCGCATCGCAAACCTTCTGCAAGCGGGGAATAACCTCAATTTCATGCATAGACAAGGTTTTTGAGTTCTATGCTAGACTCTGCTAGACTGCCGGTGCCTATGCCAAATCCCGAATTCGACATCCGCAGCGCCGGCTCACCTCGGGCTCCCGTTTTGCTCGATGAAGAATCTGACGCCGTTGGCGATGAGGATAAATACGGCCGCAGCACTGTCTGTCTGCACCGAAGCACGCAGAGATCAAGGCCTATTTCTCTCTTGTTTAGTGTATTCTGCAATTGAGTTCCGACGAAACGCGTTTTGTTAACCATGATTCTCTCGGTGCTTCTCTCGCCGTATGCCCTCGTCGCTGCCATTATCCTATATTACCTCGTTCCTTACCTGCAGCGATGGAGACTACGGGACATCCCTTCCGCTGGAGGGGGTTTGGCAGCGTTCACTAATCTGTGGTTGTTGTACCAGGCGCGTAAAGGTCGACGGTACCTGGCCGTCGACGAGGCGCATAAGAAGTATGGAAAAATGGTCCGGATCCAACCAAACCACGTCTCTGTAGCAGACGATGCTGCCATCAATGCTATCTACGGGCATGGGAATGGGTTTCTGAAGACGTAGCTCCCCCTTTTTTTTTTTTTTTTTTTTTTTTTTTTTCGTTCTTCCCAAAGATATGGTATGCTGATGGATGGTTGCTTCAGCGAGTTTTACGACGCCTTCGTCTCCATCCGGCGTGGGCTGTTCAACACCAGAGACAGAGCAGAACATACCCGCAAGAGGAAGATCGTATCGCACACCTTCAGCGCAAAGTCCGTCGGCCAGTTCGAGGAGTACATCCATGCTAACATTGAGCTGTTCGTGAAGCAGTGGACGCGACTGTCCGATGGCGCGAAGGCCACCAACGGCTACGCGTCCATCGATGCCCTCAACTGGTTCAATTATCTCGCCTTCGATGTCATCGGGGATCTTGCCTTCGGCGCCCCTTTCGGCATGCTCGCGTCTGGCAGGGACATGGCGGAAATCCGGATGTCAGCAGACTCGAAATCCCCACCGTCGTATGTACAGGCCGTCGAGGTGCTGAATCGCCGTGGCGAGGTGTCTGCTGCGCTGGGATGCTTACCGGTTCTGAAGCCATTTGCTAAGTATCTCCCCGACCGATTCTTCCGCGACGGGATCCAAGCTGTCGAGCACTTGGCTGGGATTGCCATCGCACGAGTCAGCGAGCGAGTGAAGCCCGAAGTCATGGAGAAGAACACGCGTGTCGACCTCCTGGCTAGGTTGATGGAAGGAAAAGATGCCAACGGTAATAAAATGGGCCGTGAAGAACTTACTGCTGAGGCTTTGACGCAACTGATCGCCGGATCGGACACAACGTCCAACACGGCCTGCGCTGCCTTATACTGGGTATTGAAGACGCCTGGTGTCCTCCAGAAACTACGAATGGTCCTGGATGAAAGCATCCCCGCTGATGTCGAAGTCCCCAGTTTTGCTATGGTGAAAGATATTCCTTAGTATGTTCCGTTCCTTATGACTATAGTGAACTCCTGACTACTAAGACTAACCTTGCAACAGTGTACAATGGACCCTCTACGAGGTAATGCGTATGCATAACACCTCATCCCTCGGACTCCCTCGCCAGATCCCACCCGGCAAGCCCCCGGTTTCCATCTGCGGCCACACATTTCACCCCGGTGACATCCTGTCCGTACCAACCTATACCATCCACCGCTCTCGCGAGATCTGGGGCCCCGATGCAGAATCCTTTGTTCCAGAACGCTGGGCTCCAGAACGACTAACAAGTCGTCAGAAGGCGGCTTTCATCCCGTTCAGCACGGGACCAAGGTCCTGCGTGGGTCGAAACGTGGCTGAGATGGAACTTACTGTGGTCTTTGGCACGGTCTTCCGGTTGTTTGAATTTGAATCTCCCGTTGACCTGAAGATGGATACGAGGGAGGGGTTCCTGAGGAAGCCTCTGGGGTTGGAAGTGGGTATGAAGAGGAGGGAGAAGTATCGCCGGTAGAGTGAGCATGGTTTGCTTCGTGGTATAACGTGCAATTCGGGGTAATGAAATACCTTTCTCCCCTTTGCTGGTTCGTCTGCCAGGGTATACATCTACTACACTTCCTCAACGCTCACTGGGTTGTCTCGTTTGGTTCTGGGCTCGTCATTAACGGAATAAAAATGCAGTCATTTTGCTAGCTCTCTCGGTCTATAGCCTTTTTGCTGGGTTACGCGTCATACGCAAGGATTCCGATATCAATTGTTGAATTTATGTATGGTATAGTGTAGAAGTTCGACATGCAGCAGAATTGTGTAGAGACCACAGAAACTATTTATTTGAATGCCCGAGGTACTGTGAGGGAAGCTTTCTGGCTTGTAGTAAGACCGAGATGAGGATAGTTAGCTCAATTATCTCAGGTAGATATAGTTATGAACCATTAGAACAAGGAACCAATTTTCAATTTCTACATCCACTACCCGAAATGTTTACACTGGTCTATCCATAAGCTTGCTGAGGAGGCAGGACGAGTCCAACCATTTAGTCAGCATCTGTCTGACTCCAAGACTCCTTGTTTGCTTGGGAGTAACTCTCTCGCTCATCTGTTCTGATAGAGCCTTCGTCTGGCCAGAACTTGTTGGCTCAGACAGATGTTCGGTTTCAAGCGCACGATTGGGATGTGCTTCACCTGAGAAAATAAGCCTTTTCCTATGCTATACCACTGATCTGTAGGATTAAGGACAAGTACCAAGACTAAACATGGAAGTTCCGAGATAGATATACGGAGAAAGTGGATTGATTATATATATTTATTTGACTAGAGTCATTACGTTACATTGCAACAGAAAAGGGCATCCAACGATGCGAAGAAACTGAAGCAAGGGAGGAGATCAACAGTGTCTCATAAACGTGTCCCCGAAAGACGGACAGATGACTTGATCAAAACAATGCCAGATCATTATGAAGTAAGGTAGCTGCAATTGTACCGTCGTCTTTCAAATAAAAAAGAAACAAAAAACAAAACAGGTGGTCTGACGAGGATAACACATCTAAGACCAGGATTTTGGACCAAACGTTTCCCCAGGGGCCAGGCGGACCCGAATTGCATTTCCTGATGCATCCATTGTGTTTTCAGCAATAGACGTACCCCACCAGGATGGGAAGGAAGTGTTCGTCATGAAAAGGGTCAAGAAGATGAGAATCGTTGACAGCATCAGACCAACATCCAGAGCAGCAGAAGTGATGAAGTTGTAGTAGGACCACCAACCACGGTGGCGATCGCGGATCAGCTTGTTAAATATGAAACCAACAATACCCCAGGAAAGATAGTTCAGCGGCGTTGCGGGTGGAATCAAACCGGTACCACCGAAGATAATGGGAGCATTGATGTAACGGGCGGGGCTGCGTGGCCACTTGCGGGCGAGCAGATAAACGGCGATGGGCAAAAGGAAGCCAGCAAGGAAGAAGTACATGAGCGGATTGTAGATCTGGCCACCTGAGAAGATGCGCTTGGGACCGATGACACCCCAGATAATGGAGGCGTTGAAGAAGACACGACCGTTGGGACACGTGTATCTGTCCTTTTGGTCAGGTTGGCATACACCGGAAATGGAACCAAGAGCCCAATTCATAACGCAAATCTGAACAATCGAGCTCCAGAGGCAAGAAATCATTTGAGCCATGAAGGTGACACGAGGGGGTATCTTCATGTAGTGACCTGGTTTTCATTAGCAAGTTAAGACGTTAATTTGAAACGCAGAATGAGGGGAAACAAACCCAGTTTCATATCCTGAAGGAAGAAGAGGCCTTGGTACATGCTAATGTAGCCATAGGTCTTGAACAGCATCATGGCCATGGGCTTGCCTGGTTGCATGTAGCCGACGATGAATTCGGTAATGACATTCAACCCAATCTGGATGTTGGTCATCGCCTGGACCATGCCACAAGGGACAAACCAGACAACCGCGATGATAAGGGAAATGAAAAACGCCCACCAACTGAGATGGGTGTCGTAGCCTTGGGTGACACCGAGAGCCATTCCAATCATGACAAGAGTCACCGCACCGTACCACCACCAAGGAACAGGCTTGAAGCGGGACATTAGGCGCTGGTGGACATCCTCCTCTTCCATACCCATGTTCTTGATCCGCTGGATGAGGTCCTTGCCATGGAAGAGGGCGGTATGCACAAGGAGGGCAATCATCGAAGCAAAGGACAAACCATAGCTGAGGGCGAAAGTGGTGGACAGGAAAAGAGGCGAGTACCTCTTGTACTCTTCGTAGTCAAAAGTGAGCGCGGGAGTGACAATGCGAGAGACATTGTAGCGGCTGGCCGTGTTATCATAGCTGTTCGAGTCGCTGATCGGCAGATACTTGGCATAGAAGAGGCCACTATAGTGAAGAGCTGGGGTGATAATCCAGTACCACAGAATACAGGCGATCAGGGTGTTGGCGATACCGTGCCACGGGGCAATGAGAGGGCTGAAGTTGAAGCCGGAAATCTGAGTCCAGTCGAAGGTCATGGGGATCAGCGATAGCCCGGTCCAACCACCAAAGATCTGGTTGACGATAGCATTATTGGGGCGAATCCAGGTGACCCAGGCAAAGACGCTGAGGAAAGGAGCGATGTATCCGGGAAACCAATACCAGACAAACGAAACAACCATGACTATCATAAAAAAGCGGTACTTGCCCATGGTCCAGCCAGATGTCTTGGCGGGGTCGGGCTTGCTTTTGTCATGCAAGGCTGTGAACAGTGACGTGCTGATGAGATTCGTAGGCCAGATCATGGAGGCAGGGGTAACGAGGAAGCGGGTGAAGAAGCCGGCCATGCCAAAACCCAGCATCTGGGTGGAAATGCACATGAGCAGCTCAAACCCCCAACCGAATGACTGATTGTAGAATGCGCGCTGGGCCAGCAGGACGTCGGTCGCGTAGGCAGCACCACCACCAAAAGTGGCGTTCGCCATGATGACTATGATGGCATGCTCCTTCTTGCTGAAGGGGCCAGGGTTCAGATTGAACCGGAGACCAAGGACGTTACACTCGCGGTTAGGCAAGGTTCTTGCCCAGAAGACACCGATGGGGTATGCGATAACGTTGGCGACGTACGATGGGATGGTGATATAGGGTTGGCGCATCGAGAACAACATGTTCAGCGCGGAGCCGATGGTCGAGAGAACCAATCCAATGGTCCAAGCGCGGATGGTGTTGCTATGGCCACCCTCGTCATAGTTGGCGACGGCGGCGCGCACCTCGGGATAAGGCGAATCGTCCAGCAGCTCCTGGGCGACTCCAATGCCAGCACCCTTGTCGACCGCCTCATCAATCTCCTCAGCGACTTCATCGGGCAGGTTCGGATCCCATTGATGCTGTCGCCGCATGCTTTTGAGGTGGCTCACGACCTCTACGGGGGAGTCAAGGGCGTCTGCGGGCGCCACTCCAGTGGAGACAGCGGCATCAGTCTTGCCTGCCTTCTCCATGGTGCAGTGGATGTTCGAAAGGACGGATGTGATGGCAGGGAAGGGGGAGGATGAAAGGAAGAGGGGAAGATGTCCACTGGCGCAATAAATATATATGCACACAGTGTCAATAGACGTATACCATTAGACATTAGACAGGGTCAAACCCCCGCCGGTGGCCCGATGGGGGGGGTTTTCTGCGAGATATCATAGTGGTAGCCATCTCCGCAAATATGCTGGGCAGAGGCCATTCGTTGCCAATAGGCAGCTTGATGCTACCTCCGGCATCAATAAAGGGGTTATGAAAGCCAAATAAGCATCGATAAGGCAAGTGCTAGCAGACCCATAAGGTTACATCCCCGGTGGAAGCAATAGCCAAGAAAGACTTGGCTAACGAATGATGTCGGAAGGATAAGAAGGGCTTCTGGAATCGTTCGAAAAGCACTGTAACCTCGGGTGGAGAAAGCCATTCCAATCACCAAGAGGAAGTAGGACATCGCCAATGATAGTCGGCTATCGTAGGATTTGCGCTATTCGGAAAGCTTCCGTTTCGACTTGGGTCACATCTTGCATCCTGGGAGTAGATTGCCGCGCTAGATAACCAAGGCAAGTGTTGAGTCGCCCGCCATCCTCGCCAGGCGTAATGAGCAGGGGGCGGAGTTGATCACTCCCCTAGGCATCTAGTCATCGACACAATGGACGAGATCTGCAGGCTGGACAGCTGCAGTTCAAGAGATCAGACGTTGACATGCGCATTGCTCGAGGGCTTCGTCTATTCCCATCTTGCACATCTCCCGTAGTTCACCTGTCAGTTGACTTCGAGAAAGATCTATATCATATTCCGCTGTTGTATTCGTTGTCCGTGCGGCGCAGGATGATACCACACGGTGGAGATGCAGCAAGGCGTGCATATCGGCGTCGCAATAGCAACACCCAATTGAGTAATATCCACTGGTAATAATTCCGATTATCTTCCAGCTTGTCGTCTAGAGACAAACCGGCATCTATGGCTGGATGGCAAACAGATGGAATACACGGCTATCCACGCAGCACCATGTGCAATATCTCCCAATCTTTGCACGTGAAAGCTGTACTTATGAAGTCCCCAGTGCCCATCCATGTACAGCGTGGTCTATGCGAGGTTACCTCGCCAAGACGACATGTAAACGGTCATTTCCGAGGGGCCAGCGCTCACCTGTCGACAATTGCTGTTCCGCTGAACATGCTGGTACGTCCAGCTTTTGCGACTTTCCCGACCGCTATTGAGTGAATCCACTACTGATTGGGTTCCAGCGAACCCAGAGGCTAGCATAGCTGTGCAGTGGCCACCGCCATTCCGCATACCGGTCGAGGTGCAAAAGGCGTCTGTATTCTGTACTATGCCCCAACTCCAAGGGGTGGGGAAGGAAGACAAAACTGGCACGTGTTGTCTCTTTCAAAGGAATCAGACACGACATAAGGTGTACTGACTTCGTTGCATCGGAACATTAGCCACTGAGGACAAGATATGCTGTTCACTTGGTGTGATGTGACTCCATCGTTAGGGGGTTGAGGGAATCAAGGCAAACCTGAATGATCGACCTGCATGGCATACAGACCATTTGTGCTTTCTTTGGTCCACGGATCCTTCTGGATCATTAAGACAGCAACATCCTTCCCTCCGATGTCTCCTCGGATCCCTCTCTTTGTATTTCTTTCAGTTTTGGGGCGCTGAAGAATTTGCTTTATTTAAGCATCCTTCCCCTCGTCTCATGGTAGCGCTACCAAGCAGAACCGCAGTTGGTAGAAACAGGAACATGGCAGGAGGCTATAACTTAGGAGATGAATGGTTGTTTTATGATGACAGAAACTGATGGGAGAAGAGAACTTGAAGCAGTAGGAGTTAAACTTGGCCGTCTTGGGAGTCACGGGACTGGCGGACGTTCAGATGTGGAATAAATGCCTCAAGTCAACGTGAAGTACCTCAGATACTTTTGATTTCCCGTTCTTGAGACGAATTTTTTTTTTTTTTTTCCCATTTGTCACTGACGTCTTTTCCATCTTCCAGTGCCACTTCTAGAATGCTGCCTGTGAGTATCTTTAGGGTTGATATCGAAACTATGTCTGGCCCTGCAGCTGACTGTCCCCCTTGCTTCTCTAGCCTTCCTCCATAGATCTGCCAATTGGCCATGTTAAAGCCATTACACTGGGACATGCGGGATTAAAGCACTGTTTTTCATAGCGAGAGACCCAGGGCTTCTCTTGCTTTGCCCTGGATTCTTCAGATACTTCCTTGTTATTGGACCATGAACCTCCAGAGTTCACGGAAAAGGTTGAAGTCTTCAATCAAGTCGAAGTCAAGAAGGCAGGAAAGGAACCACATTGGGAGATTATCTTGTAGGATCTGGCAAATACGCTGATACCCTCAGCGACGTTTATCCTGAAACGCGCCAAATGCAGTGACCATTGAGTCCTTCGTCAAATGCATGTTTATACTGTGAGTTCAGAAAAGAGAAGAGAAAACAATCATGGAATCTTTCGTACCTACAAGTCCCACGTGATCTAACGGCAGTGAGAAGCCGGAACCGGCGCAGCCTTGTGTTTACTTATCGGTGTTGTTGCCGTTGCCGGCCCGGGATGTCTTGCCTGGGCAGTATATATCGATGTCGATGTTGATTGAGCTGGCAGTTTCTTTCTTCTATCTTCTGGGTTTTCAGCCGACGATGCTGGGCAGGCTGATTGATATTCAATCCTTATTGAGGCAGATAATTGATGTCATGAGTCTTTGGATCGTGGGCAGCTAATTGACTGCTCCTATAAATTCCGTGAACGACAGCCAACTCCCCCATGGCGACGACATCCATATGTTTATCAGCCATCGGCCCATGTCCCGCATTGAGTCAATTGACCCTTTTGATCTTCTGATGCGTCTTGGCTTGGGAAAATCCAGCGCGATGGATATGGGTTCGTGGTTTAACGGCACCCACATTACCGGCCGTTTAGTCAACAGCTAATAGGGAGAACAATACCAGGGACCGGCCATGCAGGAAGATTAAAGTTACCTCTTCTCCCGGACACCATTTTTTGTGTCGTCGTCCTTCTGTATTTGCAGTTTGCACTCTGGCATGACCCCAGTCTTTACTGGTGTCTTGGACTATCACATGTGTCTATCGCACCGAGTGTCACGTCAATTTGTTTGTCCCTCACCCCCGTCCTTGCTTGTCGTGTCTTATTCTAAATTGATGTAATCTGGATTGATCAACGATGACTGGTTCTGTGCGTCCTTCATCGAGAACGCTGGCACTTTGGACATTGTCATGAGCTGCGTCTAGCTGCAGATTTCCGGTTTTGGCCTACGCCGGTTCCAGTGACAGTGTAACAGGTACATGCCTTTGAAGTATGAGTGACTCGGTTGGTGGCCCTCTTTTCGACATCTACACAGAGACCCTTGCGATAGAGACATGGCAATTCGCATGATATCATGCATTTAGCATTCCCGTTCTCGAGCCCGTCAACTGGTGAAACTAGCATTGTCTCACCCAACGGGTGCGAGGGCAATGCATCTCTCCCTTGGTCCAAGCAAAGGAATATCAGGATAACTATTGGAGGGAGAGATGTAAGCTCCAGACGTTCTCTAAGTCGCCTGTTGCGTATGAGATATGAACGATCCGGGATGACAGCATCATCTATGAATACAGCACCGACAGTGCCCTATCAGATATCATATTGTGAAATTCACGGTATACGGTGTTGACAACATTTATTTTACCAGGTTAATGGCATCTCAGGCGCCACTTTGAAATGTGAGGCGAATGCATTCATGGTGACATCACCCTCGCCAGAAGCAACAACCAAGTATATATCTAGAACATGGATGCGCAGCATGTACATACACAGCTATTCTAATGCTTGTTTACGAAGAAAAGCAGACTATAGCTTTGGACATCCAGCATCATGAGTTTCGACATACCCAGCATAGATGAACTGAAACGGGCGGCCGAGTGCGGCCAGCGTATCACGTCTGACGATGTCTCAGTGATCTCGCAGGCAGAGAGTGAACTGACAGGTTCAGGACCCATAGCTGGTGGACCAGCAGGTCGGTCTTTTACCCTGTATCGTGCGGATTGTACCCGCTGATGGATCCCAGCGACGGCCCAGAGTCTCGCTATGAAACAGATGAATTTCGATACCAAAGTGGACGAAATCTCGCGAAAGCCGCAGAGTCATATCACGCAGGAGGATGCGCGGCAGATCCAGGCGACAGAGGTAGTGTTTTATCCACAGACACTTCTCATGATGATCGGCGTTGATACAAGTGTTGCCTCTAGGGCCGCGCGTTTAACAAGCCACCGGGTCCTGGATCCATTGCCGCACAAGTCCGCTCGATCGCTAACCGCAACGAGGCGCTGGGACTGCCGCCAGTGGAGACCAATGCTCCGACCTTCGTGACGAAGGACGATGCGCGGGAGGCGCAACGGGCTGAAGCTGAGGTGTACGGAGGCCAGAATCCTCGCGGCGGAATGGCAGCGCAGATGCAAGTGAGTCATGGCGATTCTTCTTCTGTGCATTCGGTGTACAACAATTTCATGATAAGCAACTGAGGCTGACGGTGACTGAACTTGGTCCATGCAGAGCGTTGCCGCCAAAGCGGAAAATGCACGACGGTCCTTCGGCTGGTAATAGGTGACGATAATAATGCTCTGGAGCACACTGTAAATAAATCTCTCAATAGACGTTTTAGATCAGGAATCAAATATCAAATTCCATTGTCCACTCACAATGGCGATCATCCGCAGAGAATCCACACAGGCAGCGCTAGACCCGTCATATTTCGATGTACACGAGCCCCTCATCAGCACTAGGCTGGGTCAATAAAGCAAGAATGACAAATACTGTCAACCGGTTCCATTCGTCGTGATAGCCAGGATGGTGGACGCTGGTGATATCATCTGGCTGTCATCGAGGCTACTTATACTGCTTCCTCTGCTCTACAAAGGTCCTCGACTGCGAGAACCTTGAGAGTTGCCAACCCTTCCTCGATCGCTTCTAGAAACCCATCAAGATGCCTATCACTGGTCACTGTCTCTGCAAGGCTGTTACTTACTCCATTGACGTCGACAAGCTCGGCCTCGTGGCGTACGATCACTGCGATGATTGCCAGCGTCAGAGCGGCTCCACCTATTGTATGATTGACTCCTCCCTGCCTCATGGCTGGTGATAGCTAACTAATTGCTCTTCCCGACAGCTCTCGTCACCGTCATTCCCAAGGACAAGCTCACCATCAAAGGCCCGATCAAAAGCTGGGCCGGAAAGGGCTCCTCGGGCAAGCCCGTCCACCGTGTCTTCTGCTCCGAATGCGGGTCGCCCATTGCCCATGATCCTGAGGCAGCTCCGGAAATAATTGCTATCAAGGCCGGGACGCTGGACACAGAGATCAAGAAGACATTGAAGCCGGTAAGCACGGTGTTGATCTGCGGTCTATGAAGTACTTGGTTAACCTCTGTGTCTGTGTTTCAGGACACCGAAATCTGGACCGTCAGCAAGCTTCCCTTCTGCCAGGAGCATCTGGCTCATCCGTTTGAGCATATGCCTCAGTAATCAATTGGTTCATGGATTGGGAGGATTGAATGGGGGTCGATTAATGGGGACAAGCCAGCACTGGAAACGAAATATGATAGGACTTCGCGGTGCAAACATTTTATACCAATATGAAATGCCTCGTTTTTCTTCCAACAAATGAAACAATGCCTCCATTGGCACTCCTAGGTTACATGTTGGCGATAGATTGAGGAATTGGTCTTCCAATGAGTAGATTGAGTCCGAAGGTTTAGTCCGAATGCTGACCTGTACGGCCAATTTCTCTTCATGGGGATGCAAGTTCCGGGTTATTTCCCTGCTATTCTTCGTTAATCAAACTCTGTGCGCTGTGATACAACACTTGCAACTCACTTATTAGGATTATAGCCGCCAGAGCGCACTGGCGGAATACATGCGTGAGCCCACTCGTTCTATGCATAAATGCCCGTGTCTCGGTCATTTCTGGCTCTGGTTTTATCTGATTGCCTAGTATCTACAGGGGCTACAGGGGCATATGAGTGCAAAGAGTGTAGGGATAATAGGGCTGGATGTCCTGCACTGTTCGGGAGAAGCGCATATATCTATGATCTTTGTAGTATTTCCAAACAGACGAAGCCAGCCATCTGGGATATTCTTGATAGATATTCTCCAGAGTAACCTTAACCTCTTGCTCAGCATGGCTCGTCTAGAAGAAGCACATCTCCAGAATGAATCCATCCCCAATGGACAAGGCCAACCTACCGAGACAACTCCTCTTCTCCCGGGAGAACGAGAACAGGAGCAACCGGGAAAATATTCGGTCTTCACGAATTCTCAGAAGCACTGGATAATTCTTACAGCCGCGTTGGCATCGAGCTTTTCTCCGTTCTCAGCCAATATCTATTATCCCGCCTTGAACTCGATTGCGGAAGATCTGGGAGTGAGCAAGGCGCAGATTAACCTGACGATTACAACATATATGGTAGGCTCTTCCTTCCGATCTCTCTTCATCAGATAGAATGCATGATAGTGAAAGCTAGCTGACTGTAAAAGATCTGCCAAGGATTAGCCCCTACCTTTATGGGCTCTCTCGCCGACCAGGCCGGACGACGCCCTGCGTACATCCTCTGCTTCATCATCTACATCTCGGGGAACATAGCCCTTGCTCTTCAACATAGTTATCCGGCCCTGCTGGTTCTCCGAGCCGTCCAGAGTTGCGGGAGCAGTGGAACTGTGGCTCTTGCTTCTGCCGTCGCAGCCGATATCATTACCTCTGCGGAACGGGGGATGTATATGGGCATTGCGTCGCTGGGAAATATACTCGCACCATCAATCGGGCCCATCTTGGGCGGCCTGCTAAGTCAGTATCTAGGATGGCAGGCTGTGTTCTGGTTTCTCTGCATCATGGCCGCCGTGTTCTTTGTGCCCTTTTTGACTCTTTTTCCGGAGACCTGTAGGGAGATCGTAGGAGATGGGTCGCTTGAAGCATCGCGATGGTGGAACATGTCCATTCTTCAGTGTTTTGGGAGAATGATGAGACAGAAACAGAGAGAAGAAGAGGTCGTCGACGATGTCCGCAGTGATGCTTCTGGAACGAAGATCAGTTTTCCCAATCCCCTTTCCACGCTACGTCTTCTTTTGCATCTCCCAACAGGGCCATTGCTGCTCGCCAATGGAATCGTCTTCGCCAGTTATTATGCAGTCACGTCGGGCATGCCGGCCCAGTTCAAAGAGATGTACCGCCTCGAAGATCTGGGAATTGGACTCAGCTTCATTCCCGCCGGGTTAGGCAGTCTTTGCAGTGCCATATGCAACGGCACATTGGTGGATTGGAACTACCGACGCATGAAAGCAGCGTCTGGACAGGCTGTCTCCAAGGACGCTCGGAGACAGGATCATGAAGACTTCCCCATTGAAAGAGCAAGACTGCAGATTGGGCTTCCCATGACGCTGGCAGCGTCTATGTCTGTTGCAACATACGGCTTCCTGATCGAGATGGGACCGCCTCTTGCTGTTGCTTTGCTGATGGTGTTTGTGATATCCTTCTGCATCACGGCGGCGTATAATGTGATGAACATCTTGATCGTGGATCTCCATTATTCCACCCCGGCCACTGCAATGGCCGCTAATAACCTCATGAGATGCTTTTTGGGAGCAGGAGCCGCGGCTATGGTGAATCCGATGATTGAACGCTGGGGATGCTGGTGGACGTACTTTGTGGTCGCTACTTGCATGGTCGGCGTGAGCCCGTTGCTGATCAGTGTCTACGAACGAGGTCCGGCATGGAGGACTCGCAGAGGATCGTGAATGTACCTTTCTTGCATGGCATTTGAGTCTGTCTGTTTCACCACGTGGGATTGTTCGAGGATCACCCCTGTGCTGTCGGCGCGTTCGCGTTACATAGACCGCAGAGATTCTCTTCCGGTAGAAATATATTAACCTGACGATAAGACCCTCGTGTGAGAAAGGCACAGGTTGTAGCAGCAGAGAATCATGACTCTGCTTATTATTTATACCAGTATTGCCCTCACTCTGGCCAGGATAGCATCATCATGGCCATCCCTCCCACTACAGGAGAAGGTCCTGCATGTCAAATACCCGGGACGACTATGGATGACTCCTGGAGGGAATATAACAAGAGCAGGTCAGGCATCATTTATCTTCTCATCTCCCCTTCTAACAACACATGCAGAAGCAAAGGAAGTGCCTAGCATAAGTGCCCATGGGCTTCTCTGCTCGAAACCGTACCTGATGCTTTTCATCGACCTAGACGTCGTCCTCGAACAGACCACTGCAACTGTAATCCTTCACTGGTACCAGCCAGATCTCGAGGCTGAATGCGCCGATTCCACACCCAGCATCGAGAGTAAACATGAAGGTAATAATATCCTGCAGCCGAACAGAACGCTCCCTCGGAAACCAGCGTCATATATCGGTCCTCGAGCTCCCACGGGCCAAAGACATCGCTACGTCTTCCTCCTCTTCGAGCAGCCCCCGGACTATAAATTTCCAGACTGTTTCCGGCACATATTCCCCGAAACAGTCGAAGCGAGGGCCGGGTTCGACATTGTGCAGTTTACAAGAGTTGCCAAGCTGGGTGTTCCTGTGGCCGTTAACTGGTTCTGGGGCGGAGATGACGGTGAGGAGGGAGTCAATTCGACATTGACTGCCACCTCAACGACGCCGACGAGGTCAGCTACAAAGAAGCCGGGGGAAATTACGACTTCGATGAGGATTGCGCCGTGCAAGATTACCGGATATATGTATGGGCATGGGCATGGGCATGGGCAGGAACTCCTTCAAATGGTTTTATGAAATAAAGCCCTAGCAAACCTCCAATATTCCAGGCCATCGGTGAATTCTCATGTTCCACAGCCTGAAAAAGCCGGTGAATTTTGCAGCAATATAGAATAAATACAAGAATAGCCCTGCAGACTCGAGTTGACCGGCCTAAACCATCCTCTGTGAATTGAACTGTTCTGCTTCCGATCACCATTGCTTGCCATCCAATATGCACGTCTCGTCTCTTCTGAAGGTCTTCCTGCTCTTCCCTAGCATTTGCTTATCGTTCTCATTGCCCTCCCTCCAGCTTCAGAGCCAGAGTCCGCTCGAAGCACCCGGTTGTGATGGCTCCGGTATCGTGGATCCTTCAGGCCGCTGCAATGGCGACGGCATCGTCCACAATCCGCCACCCTCGAAGGATCGTGAGGGCTTCGTATTCGATAACCCATCCACAAACTGCAAATACGTGTCTCAGCCATACATCTGGGATTCGTTCAAGGTGCTGGAAAAGGACATGTCACGCCTCTTCACCCTCATCCACAAGAACGTTTCGTTTACCGTCGTCGGACACCATCCCGTTGCCGGACATTATCGCGACCTGATGCATTTCTATGTGAATGCTCTGCGGAGAGTGAGTATGTGTTTCTCGGATCATCCCGAGAAGTTCGAGATCCACCCTCAGGGTATTCATGGCGGCTGTGACTTTGAGTGGTCTGTTCAGGAGATGCAGTTCAAGGGCTTGATGAATTCGGGTAAGTCCCAGCCTTTAGCATGTTTCCGCCATAGACTTCTGGTGTGATAATACCAACACTTCACGGCATCTTATAGGAGACCAATTTGATGTCGTCAATATCTGGGTTACCCGCTGGCATGAGGGACAGATGGTCGAAGTCAGAACCTATATCGATTCCGCTCGGATCATCGAGGCTCTGCACAAGAACGAATTCTGGTGGAATGGCACAACCTACCGGGACAATCTACAGTATATGCCTGGTCCTGGAGGAATGCCAGATCTGGAGGAACTCGAAGCCTTGATGGGGTATCCCGATGGAAGGAAGTACGAGGATTAGTTGCAGCCTGTGCATGCTGCCGGGGTTGCCTATGGAACAATGGCGGTAGTGACCAGCTATCCATGGAATAAGAGGGTTGCTTTCATCAAGTTCTAGGCAAACTGAATGGGCATGTGTCTGTTACGCTGTCTGTTTTGCGTGACAGAGTCCTCGGGTCAAGAGCATGATTTTGCTAGTAGGACTATCATAATCATTAAATTATGGCAATATACTCCCAAATAAATGTACTTCAGTTTCTCGAGATGCATAGGCCAATGTCTAGAGCATCCTTTTTGATCCTGTAATGCCAGCAGACCAAGATGCCCAACGGCCGACCCTCAGCCTCAACAAACAAGTTGTGACTATATCACATGTGCAGTTCGTTAATTCGCTGTTCCTAACTGTAGTTGTCAAAATCGTGTAACTATTATGGCAAACCGATGCCCTCCCGTAAGGGTCAATGGACTGAACGCCCGGCCGCCTCCGTTTCATGGCCGCCTCGGAGACCAGCAATGGCCAACGAACAAATACGCTGGCAACGCACTGGTGACCCGTATTATTAGAAATATGCTAAGACCTTCTCACAGGCAGGTCCAGGCTAGTTAATTACAGCGGCAACGTGAGACAAGAAAGAGGCCAATATGTAACGAGACGGGGTCAGAAGGGCAGTACATACGGAGCATGTAGACATATGTACACAGCACGGCATGAGATAAACCAAGACTCAGTGCCATGTGCCATGTACAATGTCTTAGTTGTAGCCTTGGTATGTATGACAGGGATGGTAGGGGCGCAGTGGGATGGGAGATGGGAGTAGCTGGACCAGAGGATAAAAGATTACAAAGGCTCGTTGGGGATTCCCATTCAAGCCCTATCTCTCCAGCATTTTCTGAATTCTAGAACTCGTACCGAGCATCCCATTATGAGTCGTTTCGATGACCAGTCTCTGTCTCTGCAGCCGCTGCCCAAGAGCGTCAAGGTTCGCTCAACTTGCAACGCCTGCCAGCAGGCTAAGATCCGCTGCGGCCATGAAAAGCCCTCCTGCCGCCGGTGCCAGAAACAGAATATTGAATGCATCTACAGCATGTCACGACGGCTAGGAAGACCGGCAAAGAAGCGGGATCTGGCTGACGACAGCAGCCCGAGAGCGTGCCCTGGGCGTCGGCACGAGAAGAAACCCCGCGGTCCAAAGAAGAGGGCCCGAGATAATAAAAATGAGTCAAGCCACGACCAGGCTGCGGAGAAGCATGCGGATGAAGCCGCTGAGGATGGTGATAGCACTTCCATTGAGGAGAACCTGCAACCGCCCATTATTCCAGAGTCAATAGATTCTAACCCAGGGCCAATTTCTGGTAAGTCCTGGTACACCATCCTAGGAGACTGACAAGCAGTCATTAACTGTACGGGTTGCTCATGCAGTTGCAGAGAATCTGGATTTCTCACCGGACAGTTGGTTGCAGGACCTTGTCTTGACGCAGATTCCAGAAGACGGCACTCCTTTCGATGCGTTTGATGGAGGCTTTTCCAAGGACCCAACAAGGTCGCTGCTGCCAGAAGCAGGAACAGTCCCTGATGGCTACGAGAATACTCCATCCTCGTATCTTGCCTTGGATAATGGCTTCAGATCCCATCAGGCATTGGCCATGGGCTATAACCACAACAGCACCAACCATCGAGGCAGCACCGTGAACACGCCAAATCTAGTTCCCGAATACCGCGACTGGAAGGATAGTCGCTTTCTTCCAAAGTCAGAACCCGTCGTTGACGGTCTCTGTCAATCCTTGTCCTCGTCGATCGACAAGGCACATTGTGACTATGACGATGACTATAGCCTGCTGCCTTTTGAGAGTATGCCATTGGAACGCACTCCTCCATTGGCTCCTCCTCCGCAGTTGGACGTTCCCAGTGTTTTCAATTGCCAGTGCTATGGACTTGCCAGCCGGGAGCTACTGCAGATCCAACTGTGCGCATCCTCATGTAACGGATGCTGTTCGATTGACACAATCCTGACCTGTCAAAAGGGCCTACAACATCTCGCAGATACGGTCCTTCAATGTGGAGTCTGCTCCAAAACCCAGGCAAATCTGCTGATGATTATTGTTGTTTGTGTTGACAGCTTGATCGCAATGCTGGAGACGACGGTATTCGCCAGAAGCAGCCGAAGTCTAGGACTGGGTCTACTGGGCGTTGACCTGGAGAATCACACTGAGGATGGTTTTGCAAATGCTGCTATCGGCAGAGAAGGCTGTAGCAATGGCAGCAGCCATACTGGCCCATTCAAATCTCAGATAAACACATGCCCCTTGCTGGTCGGTAACTTCCGGGTTCCTCTCGATGAGAAGAACAATTTTATTAGGCAGGTCCTGCATGCACGGCTATCTATACTTCTTGCTACAGTCCGCAAAATCCGCCAGTGCATGCAGCAAATGCTCGCAGCATCTTCAAGCAGAGGGAGGCTGATCATGATTATGGAAACGGATCGACGAGTCCAGCTGGTGATGATGAAGATCAAGATGTTGGGTTAGCGTGGAATTTTGGAACTGTGCTGTGCATTTTGGCTTCTTAATCGACTTACTATACCCGCTAATTAGTCACTGTATTCGAGAGTTTCTTTTTTGCCCCAAGCCATCGTTATTTTTGGTGATGTTGGTGATGTTAGCACATGGACTCCAGACATGCAAACCCTGTCCTGGAGTTTCTGTTGGTTAGTTATTCTTTTAAAACCCAATATTGACAGAAGCAGGGATATGATCCTTCTGGAGAAAAGAACGATGTCCTCCAAGTTATGATTCCTGTTATGTATCGTTAACGATCAAATGTTTCAACACGCATGTTGAGTGAAAACAAACTGCCATTATTTTATAGAATGGTTAGAGACTGCGAATTAAGAACATCGATCACGGATCTGCTCATGGCAGAATATCTTAGCAACCGTAGGAATAGTATAGCCCTCCCGCGCATCAGTTTACCAGTCATTGAGGCCATGGTCTCTCAAAGACTCCAACCCACTGTCCCCATCCGATTACCTTGTCAACCATTGCGTCCTTCAGTTTCTGCTTATTAACTCCCTCACCGTCCAAAGCTAGCTTTTCGTTGAGCGCAATGACTGTAAACACGTAACGGTGTGGGCCATGTCCCAAAGGTGCGCCAGGTGGGATCCAAGATGTGCCACGGAGTGTAGGAACATACTTCCATCCTGCTCCAGTAACGTATCCATTGACATTGGAGATATCATCGTGCTCTGCCTTCCTCACATCAGGCGGGATGCCGTAGTAAATTCCATGATCGATCATCATTCCCGGAATAGGTGGATCGGGGTCCTCGCAGAGCAGCACCTGTTCCTTAACCTCTCCTTTCCCAGACGACGGAGACGTCCAACACAACGATGGCATGGTGCCTTGGCCGTGTTCCGCCATGCAGGTGTGTTGGCTCAGCAATGGAGATCCGGAGATACCATACTCTGGAGCTTCCAGCGTCATGTTCGGTTCGGGAACGTCCTTGAAAGCGGCGCTGTTGGTGATGTGTTTCGCGTCGTGGCCGCGGACTGAGTACAGGAGCCAGCCCAGGCTGTACTGGACGTAGTCGAGAATTCCCGCCATCTTGTTTGGGATATAGTGACGATGAATATGGCTGAAGATAACAAGAGCGAAGATGAGGAGAGACGAAGAGAAAAGAAGAGATGAGGGAAGAGTGAAGGCTGGACCGGGCCGGTCACGGCAAGGATGCCTCGAGTGATTTCAGGATGATCCCTGGACTTCAACAGAGACGCCGTGGTTGCGGCTGCATCCTTCCAGGGTCCGCAAGAGATGATTATACAGGCATGATCTCCGCATGTCAACGTCCTTATGAACCAGAATCAGACTTGTGACCGAGCTGATTCCATTAACAGCATCCCTGCCATGGCGGATCACGAACACAGACATATCACCAAGACGACAGATACAGCAGCATCAAGGCCAATGCCAGTCCAACAGCCCCAGATCGCCCATTTCGTCCATCTTACCACGCTGCATCGCACTGGAGCTCCTGCAGTTGTTCGATTTCCGTTTCGGGAAGGATTTGGATCTGCGCCGCGTTGTATTCCGCGGACTTCCGTCGCGATGAATAAGACTCGTCTCTCAAGTGTCCACTGCTTCCTTCTTCCTTTTGCCCTCGCCGTCGAAAGCTCTAATCGATTTCCCTCATGACGGTCTCTACCGTAAAGGACGTCTGACTCCGGAGTATTCACCCTTCCTCTCCGCTAAATGTTCTCTTTTGCGTCTGTCCCGTTCTCCCCGCCCGAGGACGAGGAGGTCCAACAGCGAAAACCACGGTATCCGGGCGAAGACACGACCCCTACCCGGAAAAAAGAGATCCTGGGATGGTATATCTACGGCGTTGCGGCCGAAGTATTCGCCGTGTCCGGTGTGGGTAAGTCGCCCGTTACTGGTTGTCCATGGTCGACGGTCATACCACGCAGATGGACTGACTTCTATTGAAATGGATGCCAGGTTCGTTTCTTCCCCTCACCCTTGAGCAGCTCGCACGCGAACGCGGAATTTTACAACTCAGCCATTTACCGTGTGTTGGATCACCATCATCTGCCGGAAATGGAACTGAATCTGCCATGGTACAACGCAATGGAACCGAGACCGCGGACGAGCAGTGCGTGGTCCCTGTGTTCGGGCTACAAATCAGCACGGCCAGTTTCGCTATGTATACATTTTCACTGGCCGTGCTCGTTCAGGCTCTGACGCTGATATCGTTCAGCGCCCTGGCCGACTATGGTGTGTGTTGAACTTTTGATGCTTTATTTTTGATGTTGTCTACGTGGTCGGAGTCGGTTCAGTCAATTGACGTTCCCACAGGAAATAATCGCAAGGCGTTGCTGGTCTCATTTGGAATTATCGGGTCCATTACGAGTATGCTCTTCATCTTTGTCCCGCCATCATTGTTCGTGGTCGGGTCGATTTTGGTGGTCATTGGTATCACCTGTCTCGGATCGTCTTTCGTTTTCCTCAATTCGTTTCTACCAGTCCTCGTTGCAAACGATACTTCCATTCAAAGTAGCAAAGACGAGCAGTCGCATGAGCTTCCCGAATTGAACACCGATGGTGAATCGACGGACTTCCGTAGTTCCGACATGGATAGTATTGAAGGTGACTACGGCTACGCCCAGCATGCCTCTGCGTCCGTCGAGCCTGGTCCTGCAGCAAAACCGCCGACGTCGTCGCCGTCCCCGGAGCTTCAGTTGTCTACTCAAATTTCGTCGAAGGGAGTCGGTTTCGGATACTGCGCGGCAATCTTTGTGCAAATCTTGAGTATTTGTCTACTTCTGATCCTCTCAAAGACATCCTTGCCCAAAAAGTCCGCCTCGATTCCCCTACGATGCGTGCTACTCCTTGTTGGGATATGGTGGTTTTCGTTCACAATGCTAGCTCGACGGTGGCTACGCAACCGGCCTGGACCTCCATTGGAGTCGTCGACTCCAGGACACAAGAGTCGGTGGAAAATCTGGCTCAGCCTAGTGGCGTTTGCGTGGAAGTCATTATGGAAGACGGTCAAGGTGGCGGTTCGGCTACGAGAAGTGATTATTTTCCTCGTTGCATGGTTCCTCATATCAGACGCCATGGCCACAGTCTCCAGTACTGCCATCCTCTTCGCGCGGACGGAATTACATCTGAGTACGACAATGGTGGGATTGCTGTCGATTACGGCCATCTCGTCTGGCATGCTGGGTGCATTTCTGTGGCCGGTTGTGTCGAGGCGGTTCAGGCTCAAGTCGACCCATACGATCATCCTCTGCGTAGTGCTGTTCGAACTCATCCCGCTGTACGGCATGCTGGCGTACATCCCACTATTTAAGAAATGGGGAGTGATCGGCCTGCAACAGCCGTGGGAGATATACCCTCTTGCGATTGTACACGGAGCGGTGTCAGGCGGACTGGCATCCTACTGCCGTTCCTGTTTCGGGTTGCTGATTCCTCCCGGAAGCGAAGCAGCATTCTACGCGTTGTACGCGGCGACGGACAAAGGGAGCTCTTTTATCGGGCCAGCCCTGGTGGGTATGCTTGTTGACGCGACCGGGCAAGTGCGATCTGGATTTTTCGTGGTCGCGGTCCTTATTGCGCTACCGATCCCGCTGGTCTGGATGGTGAATGTAGAGAAAGGACGAGTGGATGGTGTGGCCATGGCGGAGGCGATTGAGACGTCCAAACTGAGCGGAGCGACTCCAGATTTGAGTGCAGACGACACGGAGGAAGCAGAGCGATTGCTCGCACGAGAATAACGGTTTATATGGCTACAGAAACTACATGAACTAAGGGAATGAACATGACGATACGGGTAGATAGAATATATTATACAGGGATTGTGGATTGTTCCACCGAATTCCCCATGCTTATACGGCCTACCGTCCCGAAACCGTGTTGATCGACAGGTCAGACTGCAGACAGACCGGGAACAGGAGGCATTTTTAGAGTCCCTAAGGGACCAAGCAATACGAGCAGAGACGTCGACCACAGCCTTGCCGAGGCATGAACGATACGAACGCCTCCACAGCGAACAGATCCTGCTGCAGAAGACCCTGCAGCTCCAGCTCTTGGCCGCTCCCGAGAAAAGTAATGATCTGGCGGGGAATGCACCGTGCGAGTGGTTCGATCGTACTAATTTGTTAGTCCGGAATAGTCGCGGGATTTTCGCTTGCTATTGAACCTTGCACATGGCAATTTGGGAGATGCAAATACTTTTGTCAGCCCACTGTATTCTAGATCCAGTCGCTATTCGTAATTCATGCCTCAAATGTAGGCCGCTGACTGCTCAAATGCGCCCAATAAACATGGTCATACCTCGTAAAAAAATAAGTAAAAAAATAGCATAAAACAGGAAAACTATGCACGGGAAACAGAAATTTGAAACGACCGCTCCACTTTCAGCCCGCTCGTAATGTTCTCGCCACTATTGCTCTGCCCTTCGTCGCTGCATCGTCCGACAACCGTAGTGGTGAGGCGGTAATCATCGTCGTGGCTGCTCCCCCACAGCTCGTCGCCTGTCCACTGGCGACTGGGCTTGCCTGACCTAGACAGGGGGAAGGAGGCTGTTCGGATTCGGCTGCGTCCGGATACAGATCCATCGCGGAGGATGCGGAAGAGAGGCCGGAGTGTTGTCAGGCTGCCTGCAGTGATTCCCAGGCCGGCTTCGATGTTAGACCAGATGGATATTTGGGTGCAGACGACTGCGATTGACGTTAGTGTCTTGACGTATACAGTGCTTGTAGCGGCTGTCTTACATATGAAGTTGGGTTGTTTGAACTTGTAGAGGAAGGGAATCCGGATGATCACCGCAGAGCACGCGCTGAAGGGACCAATGTTAGTTGATTGGTACGAGATGGTAATCGTCGAAATACTTACATGCAGCCAAGGCCCAAAATGCCAGCCAGGGCGATCTTTGACGGCCGGGGCATGTGCAGCTTCCAGACGATGAAAATGGGCAACAGGCCAATCGTGAAGTCAGTGAACGCGGCAATGGCGCTGTACAAGTACACGATTCCCAGGAGCAGATTCGTGTCGAGACACTTTCCGTCCACCGTAAGCCTGTCCCAGAAGTAGTTGACTGGGGAACATTCGAAGATGGTGAAGAAGAAGAAGATCAGGCCCCCGACCACGCTCAGCGTCATCACGGAGTAGAGAATCCACGAATGCATCTTGGACACGGTGATGCGCAGCAGGGAGATAGTGATAGACAGTTTTGCAACGACGCATGTTACCACGTAGAATATCTGGCCAACCCACCAGCACTGCATGTCGCCGTCGAGTCAGTCCAGCTCTCCGGTCTCGGGTTTGAAGACTCATCACCACATACCAGCAATGCGTTTTTAATATCGCCAGGCTGATACAAGGCAATATCTGGACTCCCTCCCATTCCATATGATGCTCCGATGAAGCCACAGATTGCGAATGCGACATTCAGGGTCTGCAGGGAGGAGACGGTCAGAAGCATTAGCCATTACACCGGCCATCCGCGGGATCTTTGAAGATACTAAGCACATACCATGGCTACGACCATGAAGCCATCGTCCCAGCCAAATGCGCGCACGACGCGTAGACGAACGTAGCATCGAAGAGAGACGGTGAGCAGCGAAATGGCCAGAAAGACTGCGGTGACGGCGACGATGGCTTCACTCCCGCTGCCCTGCTTCATAGTGATGAGATGCTATGCTGCAGCTGGAGATGAGAGCACTGAAGGACAAAGAAGACATGCTTTTAGAGCTCTCAGAGAAAAGCCAGAGGGCAGTCAGCCAACGTGGGAGGGGACCAGTGAATAATAGAGTGGAGATGGCCTCGCCCAACAGGGGTTTGTGGCCGGATGCGGCTAACAATGCATTCATCAAGTTTAATCCGTCCAGTCTGGCCTTCGTGAGGCGCCGACGGTGCTACTCTGTTCCCCTGAAGGCATCAGAGCGTGGGGAATGCTGGCTGTCTGCGTTCACTCCATGCGCAACGGCCTGCAATTCGCCCTGGAGGCCCTCTCGGCTGTTTCACATGGAGACTCCTTGTTGGCCCTCAGCCTGCATGTGGATAAAGGCTTACTAACCAATATAACCGTCGCAAGCCAGAGGCTAAATTGTGGGTGAATGACGGTAGAGTATAATACTAGCATAGCCATCCACGCTCTGCACCGCCTGAAGCCCTACTGGATTACCCGATGCGGAAGAGTTAAGGGCCCTCTTCACGCCAGTTCGACATCCCAGCGAGGATCTGCAGGCCGCGAGGCTCGTATGCTGAATAAGGGCTTGTAATAATATACAGACGTAGATTAATTATTAATCTACGGAGTACGGTGAGCTCCGTTGCCAGCATTGCGCCTGGCCTGAGGCTGAGGCTGCCTGAAAGACTCGAGGAGAAAGAGCCTGATCTTCTGAAGGCCAAAAAGGCAGCTAGTCGCTGGAGAGATAAGCCTAGAGGACTGATCCCTCTGGCATCCTTGATTCGTTCGAACTGTCGAGGATGTCGCAGAGTTCAGACCTGGATATGCGGGCTTCAGGGGTAGATAAGGGAGCAAGCTGAGCGCATCGTAACGTCGGGAAAGGAAAAAGCGCCGACGCACGGAGGAGCAGATCGAAATGGCGAAATAATCGACAGTCCGTGTTGTCTTTGCAGCTGCACAGCGCAGGATCGCAGCTAAATATGCACCATGTCACGATGTCGCCACGTTTCAGCACAGACTGCACCTGCATGCAGCAGCGCGACTCGACTGTTCTTGGAATCTCCAGGCATCTTAAATATAATCTGGAGTATATCACTGATCATACCCATCGACGACCATCTTTCTATCGTCTACCGGTGTGACAAAGGTTGAATAATGCTTGATAACACAGCTGGACCGCAAAAGCCCACCCACGGCTCGTGTCAAGAGTTTTGCCTCCCCCTCGCTGCAGAAGCTACAAGTGAGCTCGGGCATCTTGTCTGCCCGTCACTTGACCGGATAGAGGGCCTTGAGATGGCAGCCGACTTCCCCCCTTGGTCGCACTGAGCCGGTTTTGCCGTGCAGAAAGCTGGGCTGGCCGGTCTATGACATCAGGCGCGATGGGCGTCAAAGCGCGGTGGAGCGCTCGATCGGTGCGATTGGAATTCGTCGATGGTTGATGCTATTCTTGCTAAGGTCTTATTCATCTGCTTTGACATCAATCCCAGGGCATCCGGAGCCCCGATCGAGACGGCCGTGGCCTGTATAACATCATTTCCCGGCTTCTGGGCGAGCATCCCCATGCCGCCCCCGGCCGTGATTGGTGTTACTCTGTTTCTCCAGATACGACTCCATGGGGATGCGCCCAAGCCTACTCAGAAGAACTGCGTCATAATGTTATTTCTGTGAGCCTGGATGCTACGATGCCGTGGCAAGCTGGCACGGTTCTCGGGTATAAAAGGCTCTGTGGGATACAGCGATGAGCCATGGAACACTGGAACATTCCATCCGTGAACTTCCAATTCCCATCTCCCTTTGTCTCCAAACAACCACCCTTTTCTGTCGACACCAATCGTTTTTACCAACCTCTACTCTGCCACTATGCCTATCCCTGTCCCAAAGGCCGATAGCCTCCATGACCTCTTCAGCCTCAAGGGCAAGGTCATCGTTGTGACCGGCGCTTCCGGCCCCCGAGGCATGGGTATCGAAGCTGCTCGCGGCTGTGCGGAGATGGGCGCTGATATCGCCATCACCTATTCCTCCCGAAAAGAAGGCTGCGAGAGGAACGCAAAGGACCTCCACGAGAAATACGGTGTCAAAGTAAAGGCCTACAAGTGCAACGTCGCGGACTGGGAGGAGGTGTCCGCATTCGTGAAGCAGGTTATCACCGACTTTGGCAAGATCGACGCTTTTATCGCCAACGCGGGCCGCACCGCCGACGGAGGGGTGTTGGAGAGCTCTGTCGAGGACTGGAACAAGGTCGTGTTGACCGACCTTAACGGCACTTTCCACTGTGCCAAGGCCGTCGGGCAGCACTTCAAGGAACGCGGCACCGGCAGCTTCGTCATCACCGCCAGCATGTCGGGTCATATTGCAAACTTCCCGCAAGAGCAGACGTCGTGCAACGTCGCCAAGTCAGCAACCATCCACCTGGCCCGCTCACTCGCCAACGAATGGAGAGATTTCGCCCGAGTCAACAGCATCTCTCCCGGTTACATTGACACGGGCCTTTCGGACTTTGTGCCCCAGGATACTCAGAATCTGTGGCTGTCCATGATTCCTATGGGCCGCAACGGCCAGGCAAAGGAGTTGAAGGCGGCCTATGTCTACCTTTGCAGCGATGCCAGTTCATACATGACTGGTAATGACCTGTTGATCGATGGAGGATATTGTGTGCGGTAGAATGGCGTTCGAGGGCGATGATGTAAATAGCAAGGCGTTAAGGCGGAAACCACCTATCTAGTACCCGTTCATAATGAAGATTCATCCATATAACATTATTCAATGGTAATTGCATCTGTGTGTGACCAGGAGGATACAAATTAAGTCAATCCAAAAGGTATATATATATGTACAGCCAAACATGAATGGCAACCTGTTCCTTGCTCGATAGCTTCTAGACCCAGTCCAGTTCAATCTAACCTATCCGAGCAGCACCTGTCTCGCCGCATCCCGCACGCGATGCTATCCACGCTTCATTCAGGGCTCTTCGACCTCAGCAGGCTCAGCTGGGTCCTGGTCGGGAACCACCCTCTCCGGATTTTCCGGAACAATCACCTCCTGATCCGGTTTCACGCAGGCCGGTATCACGAATCGATCGGTATTCGGCACGCATTGATCGTAGCAATCGTCCACCACGATGTGAGGGTTGGTTTGTCCGTCCTCGCACCAGTAGATATTATGATATTTGAGTCGCAGGTCTCTGCCGCAAAAGTAACCGGAGCCAAGGCAGTTGGTCTGGGCAGCAACCAGGCCAAGCCCAGTGAGGAGGTAGAGGAGAACGGCGGTTTTCATGGGGGATGATAAAACAAAACGTGGGGATTTCGTATGATGTATTCTATGGGTACAAGTGGAGATGTCAGCCGCTGCGAAAGAGCGCTAGCTGCAATAAGGGCCATACCTTTATCCGAACCAGCCAGACTGTGGAAGAACGTAATCGAGTGACGCAGAGAAAAAATGTCAGGACGTAACTGTAAGCTGTACGGGGGAGAGATTACCCTCTGCTCCTGAGGACAACTGCGCCTCTGCTTCCCAACGACAGGGCCACTCACGTGCCACTGCCCGTGTTTCAGCTGCTCAGGGATATCCTAGTCATTATTGGCCCGGAGACACCTTGGCGCCAAGACCTTACGTACACCCGCATTAACCGCCTTTGGCTAGTCCCTATGGTTCACTCATTCCTAGGTAGGATTAGCGCTGCTTAGTTAGCAAAACGGGCCTGCCTGGTTAATCCCCATGACCCTGCACATGTGACACTCCATCGAAGACCAAGACAACCTCCCACAGAGGCAAGCATTCAAGGACATCCACCTCATCTGCATGACTATCATTCCGCTCCTAGTTATATGAGAATCGAACGTTTATCTACCTGAAATGGCTGAAAGAATGTCGAAGAGAACTTCAAGCCATCTCCCGAAGACTGGCTATGAGCACATCGTGACTTGGTGCTTCATGCCTCCGCACTTCAGCATGCGGGTGAAAAATTCTTATGCTGGCAGATTGTCTAGTCTGGACTCAACGCCTGCGACCAAACAACTGCCAGAACTTTTGGGGTCCTGTTAGGTAGGCTTATCCCCTCAGTTACATCCGTATATTATCCGCATATCATCCGCAGAATCCGCAGCTGCGCCATTCCATTGTGTCCGACTATGTGTCCTTCATTTGTTTCCGTATCACATTCATTATTGACGCAGTCAACAGGATTCGTGCGGGGAAATCTAGCATTTGGACGTTGGGGTTCAAGTCTCAACGAGATAAACTCTCGAATATACCCGGAGATGCCCCACGGGGGCTAAATATAGCAGAAGCTTGCACCATATTCCTCCAATCTTATTCCATCTGGTTCCACGAATAGCTGTGTCAGAGTGTCGTGTCGTGCATTATCCGGGAAGATACTAGAAGATCCGGGGTATCGCGGGTGATTCGCCTGGCAGGAATGCGGTTCCGCTTCGGATATGAAACTTGAAAGTTATCCCGCCTATCAAACATCAACAACTCCTTCCAAGCTATGAACAATGAGCTATACGGAGGCTCTCGACAATGAGGGGTATCCTCTGGTGGTTACGATCATGATTCCATTGGTCAAGCTGGCGACTGTATAGAACACATCACACGACTGTTACGACTGTTCTGGTTGGAGAAGAAATTAACTCATCATGTTCAGTCGAATCTCTCCATCCCCGGATTATTGAGAATATAAATACTGCTGGGTAGACCGTCGAAAACCCGGACTCCATAACCTGCTTATCAACCAAATATCTTCGTCTTCGAACAACTCGCAATTCTCGAGATCTTGACCGGAATGTCTACCACCAGTCTTCCCCAACAACAACGGGCCGTCGTCCGCGAAGGCTCAGGCGACACCGCACGAGCAGTCATTCAACAAGTCAAGGTCTCGGAGCCAGGGCCGGGTCAGATATTGGTCAAGATCAACTGGACTGGACTCTGCGGATCCGATAAAGCCCTTCTGTATGATGAATGGACAGACTTCGGCTTCAGTATGCTGCCAGCCACACACGGCATTGCTGGCCATGAGGGAGTCGGCGTCGTTGTAGCTGTTGGTCCCGGGATGGAGCGGCGGTGGAAAATCGGAGACCGTGCAGGCATTAAGTGGATTGCCTCTGTATGCGGAGAATGCGAGTTCTGTCTGAGTGGAACGGATGAAGTCCACTGTATCAAGCAGTTGAACAGTGGGTTTTCTGCACCAGGAAGCTTCCAAGAGTACTGTCTTGCAGATGGAAGATATACTTCAAAGATCCCTGACGGGGTGACGGATGAAGAGGCGGCCCCTATTCTCTGTGGTGGAGTCACTGCATATTCCGCATGTAAGAGGTACGCTATTGGGCCCTTTCCTTTGCCTTAATGACCCGGTTATCCATGTGGCTAGTCCTGGCTGACAACTGCATAGGTCTGGCGTTAAAACTGGTCAGTGGATCGCTCTCATTGGTGCTGGAGGTGGCTTGGGCCATTTGGCTATTCAGTATGCACGAGCTATGGGAATGCGAGTCATCGCAATCGATGGTGGGACGAAAAAGGGGAACTTTGCACCAAACTGGGTGCAGAGGCCTTCGTCGATTTCCAGAAGACCAAGGATATTACAGCTGAAGTTAAGAAGATCACCACTTATGGCGTACACGGCGTGATTGTCACAGCGGCATCGAAACCTGCATACGATCAAGCAGTAGCATTGCTCCGCCCGAAGGGGACTGTGGTGGTTGTGGGCCTGCCTAAAGATGCTACAATCGTAGCAGGTGCTGTGCCAATGGTAATGGCTATGAAGCAGCTGAAGGTCGTGGGCAGCGTTGTTGGAAGTTTGAATGATGTCAAGGAGGCTTTGGACTTGACGGCGCGAGGCCTAGTCCATGTGAGTTTTTTTTTTTTTTTCCTATTCTGCTTGCTGGTTCTCAGGCTGACACTCTTCTAGCCAATCCTAACCAAGGGCAAATTAGAGGAAGTGGACGATTACGTCAAGAAAATGGCTGCCGGTCAACTTGCTGGTCGTGTGGTTTTGAAGGTTGCCGAATAAACCCGGGCCATCCGGTTATCATTTACTACTGTTTATAGATGTGGGGAGCGTTGTCAGGAGCGTTGTCTTGATTTCAACACGAAAGCATATAACTGGCGTCGAAGATTGACTATGAATGATACTTGCATTATTATATATGTCGATCCTTGCTCAGTAACATCTTCAGTAGGGTCGAAGCCAGCGATATTGGTACATGAATGCTGTGTGCGAATGCCTCCATTGGTTCAATTTTCGACTGTCTGTAACTTCTGACACTGGATTCCATATCCATGGAATGAAGATGACGATATGATCCATGCAACCTCAATGACGTACGGATTTCCCAGCAGTACCATTTCTCGGACTGAGGAAATAGCGAAATCACATCCAAACAGAGACATGTTCCAGTGCGCTGTTCTTGAAGAATGAGAAGATGTCGCCGCTCAAAGTCATCGTTATCGGCGGAGGTTTCGCCGGCATGGTCTGCGCCCGAGTCCTGCGAGAACACCATGATGTGACGATCCTTGAACGGGTCCCTCACCCCCATATGCATGGTAGTGGGGTCAACCTTGGCCCTACTGCGATCAGGATCCTCACTTCGCTAGGCTTCTCCCGGGAGCGAGCCAAGTCGACAGTTATCGAGAGGTTTAGGCGATTTGACCGAGTTGGCGGTGTATTCCAAGACGACGACATGCGTCCGATTGCAGAGAAGGTTGGGGCACCTTGGTACACGCAACTGTGGGTTGACGGATGGAATGAATTGATGCGACTTGCTACAGCGCCATCCGATGAACTGGGAATCTCAGGGAAGCGACCGACATTTGTCTGGGGGGCTAAGGTAGTGGACGCTGACATAGAGAGGGGGGAGGTGCTAGTGGCAGACGGGAGGAAATTCCAAGCAGATCTCATAATTGGTAAGAGGGAGCGCACTTATTTAGCCCTGGTTTATACGATCTCCTGACTGTCTTATCCCTAGGTGCCGATGGAGTTAACTCCACGATTCGGAGGTTGGTCATCGACCAGGAGCATCTTGCTAGGGCTTGGCCTACAGGGACTTCGGCATTCCGGCTCACTGTCATGGCGAGTGAAGTGAAGGCTGCTATAGGAAAGACGCGTATCATGGATCCGGACCAGCCCCCATCTGTCGACCTTTATCTGGCCGGTGATGGCAGTCGAAGGGGCATCATCATGTACCCATGTCGCCAACATGAAGTGTTGAATATCAATTGCATTGCTCCCGACAGTATGATCCGCTGGCCAGCAGATGCTCCCTCAAATATGCCGGCCGATTTGAAAAATCTTGCTGAAATTTTTTCCGACTTTGGATTCGTCTGCAAATCTTTGTTAGGGTACGAATGAGTATATCAATGAACCGGACCGAACAGGAGAGATCTAATTGATGGGCGAGACAGGGCGGCAAAAAGTGCCAGGCTTTACCAACTAAGAGACGAAGATCCCTTGCCCACATACACCAGGGGCTGTGCCCTGCTCGTGGGAGATGCGGCACACGCAATGACACCGCATCAGGGCCAAGCAAGCAGCCAGTCTATTGAGGACGCGGAGGCCCTCAGACTCTTCTGTAAGGATGACATTGACACATCGTCGATCCAAGATATCCTGAGGACCATCGACAGTGTGCGTCGGCCACGGGCTTCACATGTTCAAAGACATACACGGGCTGGGATACGCTCTTCGGAGTACATGGGACTCCTCAGGCATATGCTGTATAACTGGCAGTACCCCGGAATCGAAGAGTGCGTGAGGCGGATGAAGAAGGGGGAGGACATGTTTCAAATAACCAACCCCTTCCAGCTGCATTGGGTTGCACCGTCATGAGTAGATATGTCAGACATGAGTCTGGAAAAGCTGGCCGATGACCCATGCAGGTGATGCATTGTTAGAATAGATATATCTGATGTGATAATGAGCAAGAGTGGCATTACATTACGATACCCTCCTATTACTGACTCTGCCAGGGTTGCCTATGCATCTTCCTTTCAGCGTGTACTGACTCGACCTGTTGTCTATAATCGTGTAAATGGCCTTGTACAGACAGGCTAACGGGGCATTCCTGCAGAGACAGGAATATTCTATTTCAGTCACCTTATTCACGGCGTTGTTTGGCAAGGCAGCCAGACGAGTTCATAATACATCAGTGGTAGCCTTTGACAACGGTGCTCGGAAACATATAACTGTATAGCTTCAACAGGCGGTACTCCGTATACGTGTCATGAAATATATGTATGTTCCGGGAGGAAGGACCAACATACGTAGAGACAGCAGTATATCGATATAGAGCGTTCACCACGATCCTTACAGATCCTACGGTATCCTTTTAGTATCTGGTATCCAGACGCCGCACCCCTGATCCACATCAGGTCCGATAGGACCAACTTCGGGAGTTTCCCCTTTGAGATAGTAATGAATCCTCAATTAGTTGAGTAGCATACAACGGAGCGAGTTGATTCATTCCAGGTCTGGGACCTGTAGTAGAGGCATTCATTTCTTAGTAGGCTACGTGCGTGTAGCCAACGCAGCTTCGTTCAGGCCCTCTTCCCCCGAAATACACAACAATTCTCTTGAAATTATTCCAATCACTCCTCTACGAGCAAGCCAATCAAACAGAAATATATATTCTACTCCGAACTCTCAGCATACAGGTGGCAGCCTACAGCATTATATTCGCAAACTGGAGACTCGGTTGCTAATACCTGGCCCCAGCCCCCTCTGGAGCGCCCACTGGGAGCCGAAAGCCCAAGACAGTTTCTTTATCCGCTATATCCACATCATCAAGAAGGCATCACTCCGGTCCTGCAGATTCTTCCGTTATCTACACGGCCGTGCCTTAGCTCACACAGAAGCCCTCAGAACTTTGCCCAAGCGAAGATCGTACACGTGGGCTGGAGCAGAACCTAGGCAGGGGAAAAGAGCAGCATCGATCACCACTGTCATCTGGAAGGCGGAGACGCGTGCCAAGCATCACCAAAGAGAGAATTCCCGAAACACTGTGGAACGACGATGGCACCGAGGTGCGCCAACTGCCAGACGGAGTCGATTTTCATGGTACAAACCGCATGGAGGAGGCGAGCGCTCTCCTCATGAACATCCAGGAAGTTCCCAGGAGGAATAGAGCTTGGCAGATTCTGTCGTGCAGAAAACAGTTTCGATATCCTCCCCATCAAATCCCAGTGCAAACTACATCAACGTTCCCTTCTCCAACCATGCAGTTATAGTGGAAAAGTCTTTTTCATCAAAGGTATCGCAGAATGTGAACTAGACAATGAGGAAAAGCTGATCCCGCTGCTCCTCTACAACACACTTCTCTCCCTCCAGATGTCCACGTGTATGCATTTCTCGGATCGTGTTTATTGGCGGCAGATCTGGCATTCTAGGTATCCGACGACGTATATTGCAGGAAGTGGAAGCATTATTCGAGAAGTACAGCTGGAACAGTTCATCACCATGTTTGACCATATTGATTACCCATTGCATTGTGTATTCAAGGCAGTAGTCTTGACCTGAGAGTGTGGTATTGACATTGTAGAAGAGGCCATTGATCTTTGGTTGTATTCCATATCTATTTCAGTGATTTTGTACGAATTTGAGCAGCTTCACCTGTGTTGGCAAGAGAAATTCATGTGGTTGTTTGGTTTTCTTGCCAGGGCTGTCTGTCACAGGGCGGGGGTCACAGTCCCAGATGATTAGATATTTTCTTTTTCCTCTCTCTGGTAGGAGAACTGCGGCACCCCATGCATGCCAGGGTTGATTGTCCCAGTTTGGATCACAAATGTAGGTAGAAGTCCAGGTGCTGAAGAGGCCTATCCAGACCTTCTTACCATCCTTCTTAGAGCACCACCAGGTGGAGTATGTATCACGGCTCTTGAAGTTGTCTGGGGGTAAAGCTGAAGCCCAGTTAGCCTTGTCCACGGCTGTGGGAAAGATAATAGGTTCTGGGTGTACATATGGAGCTCCAGACATGCTGGCGAATTGCTTTAGGAAGTCGGAAAGCTCTGGGGAAAGCATTGAGGGATTGGCGGGCAGTGGCTGGTTTGGGTAGGGGCGATCCAGGGATAAAAGTTGCGAAATGGTCTCTTCTGACACATATCGGCGTTGTGAGTCCATTATTTGAATATAGGAGTCGTAGCGTAAAAATATTTGTGGAGGTTAGATCAAAAGTTCGCACAGGCGGCAGACAGGCACTCTTATACTCGACAGGGCGTGGGCGCTAAACCAAAGGCAGGGGATCCACCCCAACTCATTTCGGCATCAACCTAATTCCACCCATGTTTAATGTAAATCCACCAGCGGTCCGCACCACCAAGTTCTGATAATACCCATATAAAAGGTGATGTTTTGAACTCTGATATCTCACCACAACTGCAATATTTTAGGCTTTTGGGCTGAGAATTGATGATAAAAAGCTGTAGTTATAGATTTTGTCTCTCTTTCGCAGAATACAGACAATTTTCTCTTCACTAGCCATCTCCAGGCTCAACTCCCCAGGCGGACCCAGTTGACTGTCGTTTCCAAAGTTCACTGTAGAACCCACTATAGTTAATGAGCTCTTCCTGTGTGCCCCTCTCCACAATATGGCCTTTGGAGATACGCCCTTCAATTACTCAAGGCACTTTCAGTCGAAGTTGTGATTCAATACAATGATAAATTACACAATGCCGCTGTGAACTGGATGTCTCGTCAGCCAGCCTTGAACAAAAAGAGGCATTCTGTTGCTAGCATCAAGGCCGACCTCTTTGTTTCGAGAGATGTGGCAGACGGTTGGAGGCATATCCCCGAGAAGATCAGAAGCAATTTCACGAAGATCCTCAAGATTTCTGGACAAAGTTGAAGCTCCTCAATAAAGGCCCGGTTCGCTGTTCATCAGCATCGGATCGGTATCACTTGGTCTTCTGCAAAGGTTATTTTCATGTCTTATATCGCGAGTCATACAAGAATGCCATGACTCCTTGGACTGCCGCAATTAAAAACTTGCATTTTTATTGCTGGAGAAGGGCTGGCATAGATAAGCTTCTCCAGAACATTGGGGAGCAGTCGATTTGTGGTGACCACACAGTTATCCGGAAGGGTGTCAGTGGAAATGGCGAATCCAGCTGGAAGACTTTCCACATCAAAACCAATCAGGCCTCCATCATCTGTTGCGAACAAACACAAAAGAAATGCCATCGAAGATATCAAAAACCATTTTGACTCAGCTACCTCAGAATGGTTTAGTCGCCGAGGCATCCCACATCGACGGGGCTATCTGTTCCATGGTCCCTGGAACCGGTAAATCAAGTTTAAGTCTTGCCATTGTTGGCCTCACAGGGCTTGATATTTTTATGATCAGTTTTAGCAATTTCAACGACAACAGTCTCGAGGTACTTTTTGGAGGATCTTCCCCCACTGTGTATTGTTCTCCTTGAAGACATTGATCAGGCCGGATTCAGAAACGTGAGTCCAATATTCTCCGGCATGATGAGGGTAACAACAGTGGCAAAGACAACAATCCTGGAAATGGCGTCACTCCCTCTAGTCTGCTGAATGTCATAGATGTTTTCGCGGCAAAGGAAGGCCACATTCCGATCATGACAACCCACCACGTTGACCGGCTGGATGATGCTCTTCTGCATGATGGGCGCGTGGACATGAAATTTTTTGTGGTCCTGCTGACCATTCCGATCTCCAAGAGCATTTCCTTATCTTGTACTTAACACTTGCCAACAAAGGTATTATGGAATTTCTACAGCCCGATGGCTCCATTCATCCAAGAGCCATGGCTGCCAGCCCGGACCGGGAGGTAGAAGAAATCAGGAGCCTGTCAGAAGAGTTTGCAAGTAAAGTTCCATCAAACCAATACAGCGCAGCGAAGATCCAAAACTATCTCATGCAGTATAGGAACGATCCATGGTCCGCAGTTAAGAATGTGACAGAGTGGACATATCTGCAAGGGAGGCACCTCGATCATTGATTTTACCAGGATGGTAGGATGTCGCCCCTCACCCAGCGAATACGCGCCAGACACTAAAAGTCGCGGTTTCAGACATACCCCTGTCAGTGATGCGCACTGAACACCTTACTACCACATTCGTTGATCATATTTCTTCTAGCCACCCCGAAACAAAATGGCATATGTCTTGTCAAAGTAGACCTGGCCTTAAAATGATTTCCGCATTTACCACATACAAATCATTGCTTCGTAGAGGTGGTATTGCATGAATTTATCATTAAGCTGGATAAGGTACAATTGTGTTTCTGAAATTCATTGGGGTTCTCACAAAGGACATGCAAAAAAATGAAGTGCGATGTTTTTTTTTTTTTTTTTTTTTTTAAGGCTAGGATCAGAGTACTGATCCCATTGGGGCCCTAGTTCGCGGAAAGCTGATCACAATAGAGTTAGATCTGTGCTACAGAGAATGTGCCCCGCTAGTAAAATGAATATCTATGTAGGGTGAGTAGTATAGAATAGCTGTATTTTGAAATTAGACACATTGGCAAGAAAATTGCAGTAGTCATCCTTGTTGCAACAGCACCTAGGCAATTCCAATACCATCCTATCAGCTTACTTGATGATTGCATGATAGATTGCTCCATTCGCAGAACTTCTGGTGTCTACCTTCAAGTTCTTCCCGGAGCTCGTCGCCCGCCGCAATTTTGCATTTTTCATTTGGCTGAAAGCCAGCGATGTATATAACCTTCTCTCTGTCCACATACCACACTGATGATCCCCGTGCATTAAGCGCATGTACCTACAAATGTCGACAACACAGTATATGGTGACCCCATCAATTGCATTAAGGCAATGCTTCAAGACATGCAAAACCGTTCCAGGTGGTATCTGGCTGTCACAGGTTGCTAGGGCATATTTTGTTCTTTGACCTCTAGATAGAGATTAGCAGGTTGAGAAATGCTAAAATAATGAGATGAATTCTCACAATTCTTCCAATTTCAATGAGCACCATTTACTAAATTCAGGAAAGGCAATGTGGAGGGACTGCGATGGCATTTCTGAGCCTCAGTTTTGAACAATGCTCATTATACAGTGAGAAGAGTCCTAGACCGTTATACCAAAGACAAAACAATGAGCAAAATACATGACTTAAGTTAAGGCAGGAATAGAGATTATATATGACGAGCAATAGTCCCTTGTACCGAAGGCCGGCGGCAAAAAAGGAGGCGTATGTATGAAGCTTTGGAAGTATCTTTGAAGTCGAGGTGGGAATGATCCCGTCTCATCACGGTAGGGAGGTAACTCCTTGCAGAAGGTCATGGGAGCTAAAATGACAGTTTTTGCTATTTCTAGTAAGCAGTCAACCTTGCATGGGGGATGGAAGGGTTCTCACCAGAGGTACAGCTAGGTGAAGCGCAAGAAAGGAACAATAGTGTTGTACGTTAGGAACAAGGCTGCGAAGGAGCGGTGAGGTATTTTATATCCCTGCTCATTTAATGGATCTTATAAAGACCTAGTCCCCGTGTGGTACTCATGAAGCCACTGAGTGATGCATGCCGTCACTACATCCATGATGAACAAGCAAAATCACAGAATGACCAGGAGGTCTTGACTATTTGCTTAGACCTTCATCAATTGAGAGACAGACATAGCTGTCCCTGGGAGGGTTGGTTAGATTGCTCTTGATACAGGGGTTCATACAGTAGTTTCCATAACATTCTATGTCCATGAAGATGGACAAGGGAAGGCATGACAGTTGATCGCGACAGAAGGAGGGGATAAGCAGCTTGGAATTTCAGCAGCGGATTGCCATGCCTAGACTGGAGCAGCAACTGCATACATCAGAATGCAATTCCACCCAAGTAGAGTGTAGCGACTGGTGCATGTCCGTGGATGATATGATGTCAATAGGATCCTTATCAATGTCCTCTAGAATGCTACGATTTCCCGCTGTGATAGACACAATTTTCATACACACCACCAACTACTGGCCACAATCTGTTACTGAAATTCATGCGTACTTCTAGAAAGGCCCAACTTTCTCGATGAATTGCAGTGTTTGCAGGTGTGATGCTCAGAAATCTTAAAAAAATGAGTTTATATTAACCTGGCGCGTTTATGGATATCTGTATTCGTATTTGGCCCGTTCAGCTCACTATAGCGATCGATTATCTATTCAAAATTACTAACGACCTTCAGCTAATGCAAGGAAGCTTTCTACAAACTGCCTATCACTGTTCTCTTCGACATGACAATCTCCACAGTGGATCACTTCAAACGGGTACTCCCGCTGAACTATATATACTCAATCCTGGTTGGTTACAACTAGATCTGTTGAACGTGTACGCAGATGGATCAGCGTCAAGCTAGGACTCTTAACATTCCTCACTCATTAACAGAACAATGCGATACCTGCACGGAATGGACTGACCTACATGTGTAACTGCATCTACTTCTTGGTCCCAACGTTGAACATGAATAGCATTTCAAGCATCACGACAACTCCACGGAAAATATCTCCAACAGAAATGATGCCACATATTTTTCTAAGGGATGTACCTGCTACTGTAGCAATAGAACAGGTATCACGATGATTTGCTATGCTTGGTGATTCCTGACGGTAGGATGCGGTGTTGGGCCTATCACATGGCCTCAATTTGCCCCTGGAGCCCTGAGGAAAGATGCTAAATGCCAGAAGAAGCCTGTTCCAGCTGACCTCCAAGCCAGACTATAGTCCATCGTCATTTGGGAGGCGAAAAGAAAGTAGTAGATCCTGACCAAGATTACTGTGTGATGCTAGTTGCTGCAGTCTCTCAGTTTCTGCTGCTACCCAGGCATTGACTTCATCTACTGTATATCCTCGTCTTCTTCTCTTCCTGGAAACCTTAGTGCCTGAAGAATGATATTCATCCTCACCTGCTGTGGATAGCTCAGCTACTAAACGCAATAGTGGATTTGAGCAGTAAAAACTGTAGCATTCCTCAGCAATAATTCCCTGTGTCTTATTACCTTTGTCATTGATCATGAAGTGGAAACCACGGTCTCTCAGTGCATTGAAAAATGTTGTTAGCTCCACTGCATCGTTGGGCAATGCTTACTGTTCTTATACCATGGTTAGAGATGGCAATATCCAAGTGGAAGAATGAGTTTGGAAAGGGATATGTATGCTGTTCCTCGCCCAAGACTGGACTGAATATGCTCGTAAAGTTTGTTAGATATTCGGGCAGAAGATGGCTAAATGGAAAATATTGTATGGCTGGCTCCCCATCCATTGCTGGTCTTGCGTCCATTTCTGGCTCTCCATTCAGTTCTTTGGCCTGGTTATTGTCACCAGCTCGATTGTTCAATGGATCATTAATCCCTGGATTTAGCATGGTACCAGTAGGATCTGGGTCAGGATTCCTGAAAAAGGCACAGAAAATCGACCTCTGGACAAAGCCAACTGACACATGTCAGATTTTCTGAGCTTCTGCCAAGTCTACTGAGAGTGCAAATCGCTTAGCTTTGACAGTATCATCGAACAGAATCCCACAATGTTGAATTACTAGTTCATCTTGGTCCATCTCTGGGGGATGATCACACTGTACCAGTATAGGAAGCACTGCCTGCTGAGGCTCAATGCCATCTGGCACAGGCACATTGAACCCTTTCTGGCTAACCAGCCAGAAGAAATGGCACCAGAGTGTTCTTGGTTCGATGCTAGACTCATTGGTCACCATGTGGTTCCTTCTTGGTTTGACATTTTATGATATATGCCGTGCACTGCTGGTCATTTCAAACCTATATTGGAAGCTGAAGCATCAGAACTCGCACAGCTGACACTTGATTGTGAGCTTCCTGCTGTGCATGTCAACAGTCACGTTTGCATGATAATGTGCTCCAAGGGCTTCATCAATTGTCACCTTCTGCTCTGGGTCAGGTATGAACAAGCTGCGCATTACGTTGCGTGCAATGGTGAGGTAGTGGAGATCTTGGAAACAAGTATGTAAGGTTGGGATAGGAACATCAATTGTCTGCAGCTGGTGCCAAATGGAATCATGTTTCCTGTGGTCTTCAATGAATGGAAACAGTGTTCCATCATCCATTTTTCTTCGTGGAAATTCCAGGTCTCCATTGGAAATCTTTGGAGTCCGAGATTGAAGTATCTGGGCACTATGAGCGTTAACATGAACCAGGTCAGCTCCACCTTCAAAAATGCTGTTGAAGGTCCGTAGGATATGTTCCAGATAGCACAATATCTTCTATTATCTATCAACCTACTGTCAGCCAGGGTTTGTCTGTTTCAAACATACATTGTCAACACGCAGGGAGATCATTGTGTGAAGCACGCCAAAGCGCATTGCATCCCAGAGACCAGGAATGGGTAGCAGAGCATTAAAGACCTGCGGAAAGCTTCCATGGCGCAGGAAGGCCTTGAGGTACACGTGCTTTTTACTTTTGGGGTCGCTTTGAAGAATCGCCCACCACCGGTTTTCGGCCTCCTCATCACGTGGACCACCCAGGTGGCCTTTGATGAGTGATGTGGATCAGGGGTGCGGCGTCTGGGCACCAGATACTAAAGGGATACCATAGGATTCGTAAGGATCGTGGTGAACGCTCTATATCGATATACTTCTGTCTCTAGTACATCTTGAAGCTCTAAATGATGCGCTTCCTCTCTACAACTCCAGGATATACGTATGTTGGTCCTTCCTCCGGAACATACATACTCCGTATCCGGGACCGGATTATCAGATAATCCACCTGTCCGAAATAGTATATCCTCATCACCAGACAGCAGATTTCTCTTCTTCAGGCTTCCAGAGCGCAGAATGCCACGAATCCGTGTGGACAGATATGGTAAGCCTACAATTCAACCAGAGTAGCTGTAGCTAAGACCTTGGACAATCAGGAACGTGCCTCCGCATCTTCGCTGCTGGTGGGCAACCATGGCGTGCCTGCACCAATCGCGGGTCGCGCCGTCGTGGACACGACGAGACAGACCGTCAGGACGATCCAGTGCGTCCGACCCTCGATGCCCCTTTCGAGGAAGAAGTCAAGCCTGTGAGTAGCAAATATCATAGACCAAACTGAATCGCCAGTTGTCTTACAGGTTCCTCCTGGCACAGAAACCCTATTATGTGAATCGGGTGAAGGATTAGACAACGGAAAAGTAGCCCATTGACCCGGACTCTGATAAGGGGAAGTGCTTCTCGCGCCTGCTGGAAAAGTAAGTTATTCTCTTGGATGAGGCAGATGCGTTCATGGAGCAACGCAAATCCTACCATGATACTCACAATCGTCTGGTGACGGTTTTCCTCCGAAAACTGAAGTATTACCAGGGCGTCCTATTCTTACCACAAATCGAAGGATAGATTTCGACGAGGCGATCTTGAGCAGGATTCATTTGACCATCAAATATAGTGGCTTGACACCGGAGTTTCTGGGAGAATCTATTATCCCAAGCACACACGGCCCAGGGTCCTCCTGTTGTTGAACAAGATGAGCTGCAGCAGTTGGACAAGTTTTCCCTAAATGGACGAGATGTTAGTCTCCAGTGATGCTAGTCATTTGTCTGCCTGCTGACCATCATTAGATCAAGAATCTTGTTTCCATTGCACATGCAGTTTGCCACGGTCGAGGAAGAGCCCGTGACCTACAAATGTCTGAAAACCGCTGCGAATCGAATGAAAGACTTTCGGAAGTTTCGTCAAGCACAGTGTGTTGAGAGTATGTTTATCTAGGGTAGATGGGTTCGTCTTCAGGGTCTTTCGACGCAGTGCAGTTCAAGACTCCCTGACAGTTTCAAGAGGTCCTCAAGCCACATGATGAAACATAAGTATGATATATTGTTTATGCCCAGCCTGAAGAGAATCTTAGTAATTATTAAATTATATCTTCCTTTTAACCCTGCGGCCAAGTTTCTTTGAAGCTTAATCGATAAACTGGTCTGAAACACAGACTGAACTATTCTAGGTACTCGAGCTGGAAACATGTCAAAACTTTGATCTGGTGGTTCTTCCCTCTGTTAACTTCATGTGTGGATTGACGGTCTTTGTAGTCGGCTTTAGGGCTGTTGGCAAAGTAATGTGGGGGTGGATGAGTCCTTGGCATTGCCGATCTGTACTAGTAATGAGCAAAGTATATGTCGGAGGGTCAAACTCGCTGAGTTGGTTGATCTAGCTAGGGAGGCCCGGAGCCGGGCGAACTATCTACACAGTGCGCTGACTAATGTGGGCTAAACCTAACTAGGAAGGAGCTGAGCCATGGGAACCACCGACAAATAATAACTGAACTGAACTCATGCCGAAATGATGGTTTCACCCAGTACATCCTTTAGAATAGCATCAGGGGGTGAGAATGATCATTGTAAGCCCCGAAACTGGGACAACGTGCAGAACTTGTTCCACATATCACATTCCCTTGGACATAATTTGGCAGGCTGCTCCCATGTTCCTTTTGCAGATGTCAAAGCTCATAAGAATAACTTTCAAAAGGAAGAAACGGGCAACATTTCAACAGTTTCCAAGCGCATCCTTTCGTAGCACACGTTTTTTGGGTCCCTAATCTGGTAATATCTCAATCGTTGTAGATGATGCAGGTCTGTAAAGTGAGAAAAGGAGATAAAGCTCACTCCAGCATGCCTCGTTCTCGCAATGCAAAGGTATCAAGATCTAAATCTGGCTGTTCTTCCTCTTCGCTGTCTGAGCAGTACGGAGGTGGCTCGAATATCTCCCAAAATGTGTCTTGTGCATAAGTCTTGACCGCCTCTTGCTTTTCTGTGCGTGATCCTTTGACTGGTGTGCTTGTTGGAGACAAATTAATCGCAGTTTCCACTTGATGGACTATGAAATTATACACAATCTCAAGATCCCTCTCATCTACAGTATCATAGGTTTTGCTAGAGTGTAGCATGCCGTCTGAGGTCAAAAGCTGGAAAGTATAGCGTTGGCCATCAGTGCTAAAGCCTTGTACAGACGGGACAGATTTGTTGGCCTTTTTCCTTTCATGATAGCAGATAGCCAAGTACGCAGTCAACTGCAGCTCAGCATTCCCAAATGTTTCTTTCTTCTTGGCCTCAACACAAACCAGAATGGAGTCTGAAAATCCACGGCCAGAGTGCCCCGCTGCCCAGTCAGCGCGACCAGTGAACACATAGGGAACACCAGACTCTGGGTGGTTGATCTCAGCTCGCAAATCATATTCGTGAAACATTTTCAGATCTTGTCGGGGGACCTCAGCATCAGTATCATGTCTTATTGGTGTCATGGAAGCAGGATGCTTTTTCTTGAGAGCGCCTCTGGTGGATGACCGCAAAGGGATGTTTGCATTACGCCGTGCCTGAACCAATGCAGGCATCATAACAAACTCTGCTCGCAATCTGCAGTACTGTTCATTGTTCCAGTCATATCCAGCATTTTCTAAGACTTCAAAATTTTTCAATATTTCCTCAGGGATGGAATGGAGCGAAGTGTCGTCTTTGAGACGAAGAGGTATCGCAGCCTCTTCAAGGTTAAATATATTCAGGATTTCATCTTTTCCAGCTTCACCAGCGACTCGGTAGACCTTGTTGGACTCTCCCAATAGAAACCTAGCCAAATCAAGTGGCGTCGCTATCTGGCTTTCTGCCAAGCGACAGATCTGTTCAATAATATAGCCACGTTTAAATTTGGCAGTCTTTGGAATCGTAGCAGCTTTCTGTCTGATCTCTGTAACTTGGTGTGCCAAATCAATGTCAACCTTGAAGACACATCCAGACCGCACATCTAACTCTCTGAGGCTCTTGTCGGACGGTAGCCGAGCTCCCGTGCAGGTGAGAATAATCTTTTGGCCTCCAGTTTCACTCTTAATCAGTTCAATGAGCTGTGCTCCTGTTAAACTGTCTTGGACCTGTCCAGAGGAGTCAATAATCAGGCCAATACGATGGACAAGAATGAAGAAGCAAACATTTAGAAAAATCTGTCGGTTGTCTGAAAATTTGAGGCAAATATTGACGTCCATATTTGGGGTGCTGATGGAGATAATATCAGGCAATTCCAGTAATTGGTCAAGTCTAGACGAGAACTGCCTAAAAGCTGGTTCTGGAAGCCAGATAGGGCAGCTGTGACATGCCAGGCCGCACAACAGATGTATTAACAGATGTATTAAGTCGGCTGTAATGGACGAAGAGATGTATCAGTGAAACGAAATAAGACCCGTGACAAAAAAAGAGGTTTTGCTAGGAAGCTTGTCAGTTTCAGAACGAGGCCAAAAAGACGTTGTCATTCTGCCCGCGCTAGTCCTAATTGGAATAAAGCGGTGAGAGGGAAAGGCTATCCCAGAAACGGTAAACACTATACCGCAAGAGGCAATGGGATACCCGTCAGCGGCAGAAGAGGCGGTTCAACGAGGGCCGTTCTGACGCCCCGCTAACTGTCACAACGTATACATGTACATAACTTGCGGACGTCAATCAAAGCAACGATGTATTTGGGCTTTGCGATATTCATGCCATTTGGGTATGTCGTCAACGAAATGATGTGCAGTTCCTACTTTCACGTGTTGGGTTTACATGCACTCACGCGTTTCGCTGGATACTGATGGGCCCAGAGTGGATGCCGAAGGAAGAGGACTAAGGCTACGCCCGCATCCGTCAGATCGGACAATTCAATAAGACTTACCTGTCCGGATATTGGTGTTGTACAAGGAGTTGTGAACCGACAGCTTCTTCAATGGTCTGATGATATGGCAATGGAGATTGAACCGAACCTCGACCTCAGGACCGCTTCATCCCAATAGACGTGGCCTAGACGTCTCATGTATAATTCAAAGAAGCACACTTGAGTTCTGTGATACAACTAGACAGGCTATGATCAAAGGCAGTGAGTTGATAGTTTGGCTAAGGACTAGCCTTCACGTTCATAGAGGAAAAGTCAAATTTAGCATGACTGGTGACAAGTCACACCTGGTCAAGATAGTTATAAACAATGGATAACTATGAAGGACTGTAGGATTTTCCCCATTTCCCTCCAATATGCCTTATCTCACAACCCCCAATTCAGTTGAGCCTTTCCCGCTTGTCTCCGATTCCTTCACTGGAGTTGAGATGGCCGCCGAAAAAAATAAAGGAGAACTATCTACACAGTGCGCTGACTAATGTGGACTAAACCCAACTAGGAAGGAGCTGAGCCATGGGAACCACCGACACATGTTAGTACACGTGAGGTTCTGCCGTCCTAGACCGCCCTCGCTACCTATCTCGCGGCACAGGCAGGCCTACCTAGTAATACGACCATACATGTGCCTATCCATTACGAGTGTAAGTCATATCACGTGCATTTGGTAAAACCCCAGCAGCCCCCAGCTCTGCAGCGAGGCCTTTTTTTTTTCCCACAAAATCGTATCAAGTCGCGAAAGGCTTGTAGCAGCTGCTAAAATTGTGATAGTCAGCAGAAGCCTGATCAGATCCATCAAGAAGCATCAGGTAATACTACTCTATAATGTCTGAATTACTCCTATGTATTTGCTGCTGCTTCTCATACTCATTGAACTATAAGGCAGAACCAGTCTTTTGTGAAAAGTCTGGTAGACCGGTTTCAAAAGTCCATTCGCAGTCATTGTCGTATCCCTGCGCGATTCTCTCAACATTGACGACAGCATCCCACGCCGCCAATGTCCTCCTGTATCTTTCCTCTCCATCATCGACATTGACAGCATCCAGGTCTTCCTGGCGCCCATCATCGCACTCGCAGCGCAGAACAGACCTCAGCACATCTAACAGTTCCCTCCTCCACTCAGGTTGATGGCCCCCAGACAGCCGTGCCGCGTCGTACTCAAAGTACGCTGGCATGATGTTGGCCATCTCCCAGTCAAGGAAACCCGTCACCGCGAGCGTGCAGGGGTCCACGAGGATGTTCCGATCAGACAAGTCCCCATGCGAGAGGACAGGACGGTCCCAATCACCTGCGCCAGCGGTGTCACGCTGTACTCGCTCAAGGGCGACTGCACATTCCGCGTCCGGGGCAGAGGCCTGCAGCGCACGGACGCGCGAGTCATCCCACTCTGAGCGGGAGGCGCAATATACATACGTCTCTATGCCGAATTCGGAGAAGAGGAGGTACGGCTGCCGCGTGGGCCGGCCGTAGTAAGAGAAGTGGTGCGTACGCATACGCACAAGGAGACGGCAGAGCTCCGTCTTGATGGTCTGGCGCTGCAGAGGGGTGAGTGATGGCCAGAGCTCAACTAGCGGCATGCCCGGCTGGTGAGTGAGGATGAGGCCCTGTTGGGTGCGGTTGGGCATCAAGGCGTCGGAGGTTATTCTCGGAAGCGTGACGACGCAAATGACGCGTGGGACACAGGGGCCCAGGATGGAATGGGCGAGCGCAGTCATCTTGCCTTCGCTATCGTCAGTGCCCAGTTTGAGGATGGTAGAGGGAGAATGAGTAAAAAACTGGCGTCCAACTTTTGGAACGGTCGGCCCTGAGAACAGAGGGAGGCTGGGGAGAAAGGCCCAGTTCTCCCGAGGAAGCTGCTCTGGTTCCTGAGAGCTCTTGTCATGTAGTGTCATGGTGAGCGGCGATGCGTGGAGAGCAGTCCAGAGTATCAGGCCGTATTGAGGGTTTACTTAGTTAAGTAACCTGGTGCTAAAGTGCGATGTCCTCTGAGGAAGATCTCACCCCTGCTCAGCCCCCGCTCAGGGCGTGCTCAGATCTACTCAGTGAGCAAGGGGTGAGCACCAAAACGGAAAGGGAAAGCCTTCCAATGCATCTAGAATTTCCAGTATATATGTATATATACCGGAGCAGAAAGTATCGAATTACTCGTAACCATTGTCCATTTAAAGAGTCCGAAATTCTATCTTACATGGAGAGGAAGGAAAGTAACCACCTTGATCAGTGGGGAGTTTGGCATTCGCACTATTTACATAGAAAAGACCCACCACCCAACATTAAGATGACCTGATGGTATAAAGGGTGAATAATCTCAAGAAAAGAGACGGAGACCGGGACGAGGTAGTTTGGACTCCGGCTGCAGCGGATACTTCCGGTACATAACGTCCGATCTTAAAGTATACTTGACTCCACGGAATACAGGATCGCCTGAATGGCAGAGATCAAACTGTTGGAACACCAGAACAGAGCCCGTCTTGGGAAAAACGTGGACGGCTGGGCCGTTTTCGTCGAAAGGTGGAGTGAAAGATGTTGCTCCTCCGAGAAGTTTGTCCAGGGCGTTCTGATTGACAACACTGGTTGTACCCTCTTGTGCCATTTTGATTTTCTCGCGGTTCAGCTCGTCAAGATCTTGCTCCCCCTCGCCATTAAGGTATATATGAACTGTTAAAAAAGAGATCTCCTCTTTGTCCGGGGTTTCGTAAAAGCCATCGCAATGGCAACGGAAGAATTCGCCTCCTTCGTACTTGAGGAAGCGTAGCCGTTCATTGAGCCGCGAAAGGCGATAGCCAAATCGGCGTTTTGCGAGTCCCGTTAGCCTTGTTCGATTCTCGATGGTCTCGAGATCATTGTCTCGCAAGAAAGGTGTCAGACGGTCCAATATTCTTTGAGCAATGACAGGCGTATCGAAGATAATCCTTCCACAGTTTCGGGTGTCTATTGAGAGGGCCTGCATTCCGCCCCCGATATTGATCATGGCCCGTTCCCAAGTCGGCGTCGAGTCCCCCGAGAGGGTGCTAGCCTCTGCAAGACGGATCAACTCCTTGCATTCCGACTCGGTGAGGAAATTATCAATCACAGCCGCAAAGAGGTCCTTGTACTGGGGTAGCGGGGTCGTGACGAAATCGATTATTCGAGAACAAGCGTTTTCCGGCATGTTAGGAGGCAGGAAGCCATCGGGAATCGCTATGGAGGCCATGGTTTATGTCGAACCGATGGTTTCCTCACGAACGACGGATATCCTGGCCACATAGTTGACCGGGACACCTAGTCGGTGTATAAACGACATGATTCACGGAACTCTGGAGGCTGAAAGAGCCTTGGTAACGTGTTACGTGTTCGAGTGCAGCCTAGAGACTCAGCACTCTGATAAGAACTGATATGGATCAGGGGTGCGGCGTCTGAATATCAGATAATAAAAGGATACCGTAGGGTTTGTAAGGATCATGGCGAACGCTCTACATCGATATACTGCTGTCTCTAGTACATCTTGAAGCTCTAAATGATGCGCTTTCTTCGCTTCCTTTTCTTTTTACAACTCCAGGATATACGTATGTTGGACCTTCCCTCCGGAACATACATACTCCGTATCCGGGACCGGATTATCAGATAATCCACCTGTCCGAAATAGTATATCCTCATCAGGTTTCTGTTAGAGGTCACGTGGGTTCTTCCCGGTTAGGTCGGCCTAGCAGCTGGTTCAGGAAGTGCACCTCGCACCCCAGGCATACCAAGACCTGGGCATCTGTCCCCATACGAAGAGCAGCCGGGCCCAGGAACACAAACTGCCACGCTGGGTACTAGGCAGGCTCATTGCAGCCCGCACTGGACATGGGGACTTTGCAGCATATCACGAACGCTTCCACCACACGGACTACCTAGCAACCTGCTCCTGCAAGAAGCTAAAAACTCCAGTACATTTCTTCTTCTGCCCACATACTAGGAAGCGCTGGAAGGAGAGATGGAAACACACACCTGTTGGGCCGGCAAAAACCATTGACTGGCTCCTAGGGACTGCTGCTGGGCTGAGGAATTCAGCCGCATCGTGCAAAACACATCCTTCTTTACGGATATATGCCCAAACTGGGCCCGCCTAAGCACAGAGTAGTGTAACAGTCCAAGCATATCTTCCTGGGAAAGAGGGATTGGCTCCCCCTCTCACCTATAGGGAGGCAAGACAGGTTTTTCTACCGCTTGAAGCCCCAGCCAGGGTAGTGCTGGGAGCTTCCCCAACCCTACAGCACGTAGTGCTCAAATTTGTCTCCTTTAAGCATGTATTTAGATCCTTTTAGATAGTATACGCTTGGGAGGCACGTCCGGTTGCCCTTCGGGAGGCCGCGGTCACCCGCCACGTGACCGCCAAGCGACGTTAAATAATAATAACATAACATAACAGGAAGTGCACCTCGATAGGAATACAACAATAGCTTCACTGTGTTGCTCAATCCAGTCGCCGTATTCACGCCAACATGGCCTGCCATGGGACGGGGCTGTATTAAACCACCAGCGCCTTTGGGAGAATTGAAGGATGGCATCGTGGTAAGAATCGTCAATAGTCTACTGCCGAACAGATCCCTGACCAGGGCGAGTTGTCGACTGACGCAGGCGGAAAATCCCCAGAAATCCGTTCGACAACGAATTTGGATATGCCTTGTTCGCACATGAAGCAATTAGACTTCAGCCTCAAACTGCTGGTGCATTTCGGAAAGGAAGCGGACGTGGAGTACATCTCAAGGGATTCCAATCAGATTTGCGTGGATTCGTTCCTGGTAGTCTTCATGGCACTGCTGATTAGGCTGCCATTAGTACTTGAACTTGTGGCCATAGAACTCTGAATAGCTAAATGCATGCAAGGACGGAGTAATACGAGGCATGACCCGTGTTAGACCCTCTCTGCATGCAGATATACCTGATCTGTGCCTCATCTGGCTGCTATCCTGCCTGCTTTCCCAGTTCAGCACTCGTATTGCATCATGAGCGATTCCTAGTGTTCGATACTCATCTCAAGCTGAACGACGTATGCATGTATCAATCTGCCAATGGGTTGCTGGAGTCCCGCTTGAACCGTCGACCTTGGAAATGGCGGACATCTTTCATGCTGAGGATAGATTCAATGGAACTTGTCAGGGCTGTTATTGATATGGTCCTCCGTGCTCCAGCAATCTATAGGGAAGTAGGGAAATAGAGTCAATCAGAGGATTTCTATGACACAACAGCCCATCTGCGAGTGGCTCCCTCTTGAAGAGCACATTCTATCTGTATTTCTCTTTCATTCCTTCAGCCATCTCCAGCCATCTCCAGCCCTCGAGTCCCACAAATGACAACCCATCGGCCACTGACACTATGCACAAACCATTGTGAAAGTAGAGCCTGTCATTACCGAAGCATCACTGCCGTGGGCTGGTATTGGCAACGACCGATCGGACTCCGTTCGGCGGTCCACAACAGCCGCAATAGCCACTCTTGCACGAAGAGGAAGCAGAAGAAAAGAACGTTCCGGCTACGACGTCAGCCAATCCAGGCATCGGTACACGTATCATGCCGTGTACCCGTCCAGCGCTGTTCCGGTTCAGCGATCCGACTGGTAAACAATCCCCAACGTGTGGGTTGATTTTTCAGCATGTTGGGCGGGTTCCCGGTAGGAGGTTCGCATCCACACCACGTTCGGGATGGTGCCGAGAGCAGTCGATGGGGTGGTCGATTGCATGACGGCTGTGATTCCTCGAAAAAGTGAGTCAGTTCCCGGTTACCACCAGAGGATTCCACCAGACAAGATCTGACACGGCCGTGCGGAAGACACGCCGCGGCGTAGCGTTTGAAACCGAGCCCGCAATGCGGATAACTGTTGAGCGGGGGTTTCATCCTTCCATTTCTTCGATAATCCGAGTCACAGCCATAAAATCAGATCGAATCCCCAAGTAGACACGGTCCTGTCTGTTTCCCACCCGAGTCTGTTCAAGCACCGAACCGAGCCGGGATTGTTATGGTTGTACGAGCGCCTCGTCTTGTGCGCAACCCGTCCCGCATCCTCTTCCGTACTCATTTGATCCCACGGGCTTCTCCCTTCAAGCCATTAGCCGTCCAAGCAAGCCCCTTCAGTAGTGGCACTCTTAGTATGGAGGTAAGATTGGGTGACAAGCCGGGGGTCGACGGTCCCAGTCTGTTGTAGCTCGTCGCTGATGCATCGTGCAACGACCAGAACATGAAAGCATTGGTGTACACCGGCCCTGGGAAGCTGGAATTCCAGGAGCGCGCCATCCCTACCATCCAGTCTCCCACCGATGCAATTGTCAAGATGCGCCACACCACTATCTGCGGAACGGATCTGCACATCCTGAAGGGGGATGTTCCGTCGATAGAATACGGTCGAGTGTTAGGTCACGAGGGCGTTGGATCGATCGTCGCTGTGGGATCTGCAGTGACCGAGTTCAAGGCCGATGATACCGTTCTTATTTCGGCCATCACAGGATGCGGTGTCTGCTCTTATTGTCGCAGGGGGATGAGCTCTCACTGTTCCAGTGGCGGATGGCTCCTAGGCAATTCCCAGGATGGCACGCAAGCCGAATACGTGAGGATTCCTCACGCAACATCCTCCCTGTACAAGATCCCGGCCTCTATTGATCCCAGGGCCGCCGTGACCCTGTCCGACGCGTTTCCTACTGGGATGGAGTCCGGAGCCATGAATGCCTGCGTGCAACCGGGGAGCACCGTGGCCGTCATCGGTGCAGGTCCGGTCGGCCTGGCAGCGATGCTGACTGCAAAACTATACTCACCTTCGTACCTGGTGGCTATCGATTTGGATGAGACCCGACTGGGCCATGCAAAGAGACTGGGAGCAGATGAGACTGTGAATCCAAGCTCCCCAAGCGCCATGGAGGCCTTGGAGAAGGCGACTGACGGCGTGGGATTTGACGCTGTTATTGAAGCAGTGGGCGTACCAAAGACGTTTGAGCTCAGCCAGAAGCTGGTTGCTCCTGGAGGTTCCCTTGCCAATGTCGGAGTTCATGGCCAGAAAGTAGATCTGCATCTCGACAAGCTTTGGGACCGCAACATCGGTGAGTTGGCCGAAGAAACTTGAGATTCAAGGTCGCTGACAGCTATACCAAAGCCATACGGACCAAGTTGCTGGATGCGTACACAATCCCGACGCTTATTCGGCTCTCTAGCAGGGGCATAATTGATCCAGCTGCCTTGCTCACACATCGTACGTGTGCTTACACTGTTATTCAATGCGCGGAATAGCTAACGCCACACGCAGATTTCCCATTCTCTCAAAGTCTCGAGGCCTATGAAGCCTTCAAGGCAGCGTCCGTACAAGGAACGCTCAAGGTTGCAATTGATTTCTGATCTTCTGATCTTCTGATATTCGGATGTTCATACAGTCAATAGTAATGGGAGCGGAATAATTTGCGTTGCATTCAGCTTCTGGCATCAAGACATTCGCTAGTCCAATTTATAGAGCCCCAATGCACTTCGACAGCGTACGGTAGAGAACCTCACGTATTCTGATGCTGTTTGTTCCAGAAAAGTAAACAGGTGCGATGCTATTTATAGAGCATTCCCGGGGACTCGAAGATCATCTTCATTTAATTTAATCAACGCAGCGTGGATGGCCAGGTCTTGGAAATGATCTTCCAGACAATCTCTTGACAAGGCTTGCTCAAGATAACAATTCATTGAACGCGTAAGTCGTCGAACTTCGGAGGGATGGGATCCTCCAGCTCGGGTCAAACAACCACTGAAGGCGAAGGCTGACTTGCTGGCCATGGCCTATTCTCGACTACAATTTGCCGGGCAGTGCCACAGAAAAAGCATGCTTCTTTCACGCTTGCTTTGTTCGATGGCTTAGGAGATTTCGTCGCTCGTTTTGATAGACACCAGGGAAGCATGTGGTTGAAGCATGTCATGGGGGCGTTCCTCGCAGCGACGGCACTGGCGTCTCCAACACTCGTTCTGCATGAAAAGAGAGGCTCCTCTCCCGGTGGATGGGTTCGAAAATCGGCGGCGCATTCAGATGCGATTATCCCATTGCGCATCGCACTTGGCTCTCGCAATGAAGAAGCGGCTCATGACAGGTTGATGGACATCTCCGATCCCTCATCGCCCAATTTTGGAAAACATTGGACAGCCCAACAGGTGTCCGAATTCTTTGCTCCTAGCACAGAGACACTAGATGCTGTGCAGAGCTGGCTGTCTTCGTCGGGAATCCCACCGTCTCGCCAGAACGTCAGCCCCAGCCGTGCTTTCATCAAAGTCAGCGCGACGGTCAACGAGGCGGAATCTCTCCTGGGGACCAAGTACTATGTCTGGGAGAATACCAGAAGCAATACTCTTAGCATCTCCTGCGATGGATACTACATTCCGCAGCACCTGCAGCCATACATCGCCTTCATCAGCCCGACTGTCAATCTCCATCCGTCATATCCCTCTTCCGGTCGTTCTCGGCAACATAAGCGCACCATGCCATTGAGATCATCAAGATCCATTTCTCATCCTCCAATCGGGCACAGAGTCGCGAATGCTATGAATCTGACCGAGTGCTGGTCGTCAGTAACCCCTGGATGCATCCGAGCCCTCTATGGTGTGCCAGTTCCCAGCACAGCTGCCCAGGGGAACGAATTGGGCATCTTCGAGTCCGGCGACGTCTACGACCAAGAAGACCTCGATTTATTCTTCACGCAATTTGCAGGTAACATCCCAAATGGGACTCACCCCATCCTCCAAAGTGTCGATGGAGGAAGTGCCCCTGTGTCGACAGAAGATGGTGGTGGCGAGAGCGCTCTTGACTTCGATCTTTCGTTCCCTTTGGTCTACCCACAGCAGATCAAACTGTTTCAGACCTTCAATGAACGTACCGCGTATTCCGGCTCCAGCTTTTTTGACTCGTTCCTCGACGCCCTGGACGGCAGTTACTGCGCGTATGAGGGCGGCGATGACCCCAGGTACGATTCTCATTTCCCCAATGCCACTCTCTGGAACGGGACTCGACAGTGTGGTGTCTATGAGCCGACAAACGTCATTTCGTTGTCGTATGAGCTGGCTGAAGCTGCCTATTCGCCGGCGTATGAAAAGCGTATCTGCCAGGAGTACTTGAAGCTCTCCCTGATGGGAACATCTATCATCTATTCCTCCGGAGACAATGGCACCTTGTCTCGAGCGGGTGTCTGGGGTTGTTTGGCTGATGGGGCACAGAATCCAAGCTTTCCGTCGTCATGCCCATATGGTAGGTAAATTGTTATTATCGTTGTTGCTGTGTTCATCCAACCCAGTAGTTAATCATACGCAGTGACTTCTGTTGGAGCAACCCAGATCGCACCAGGCGCCCCAGTCACTGCTCCTGAAGTCGCAGTCAACCCTGACAACAATCCAGACGGGCTTCTCTTTAATCTCCAATTCTCCAGTGGAGGAGGATTTTCCAACATCTTCACCCAACCGTCGTACCAGAAAGCCGCTGTAAATGCCTTCCTCAGCAATTCTACGGGGCTCCCACCTGCTCATACATTCAACCGCACGGGACGAGGATTCCCAGACGTGTCTGCAAATGGCTACAACATCGCAGTCTACACGAATGGCTACTACGGCTTGTCCTTGGGCACGTCGGCCTCAGCACCAATCTTTGCATCCATCATCACTCGGTTGAACGAGGAGAGAATCCTGGTGGGCAAGAAAGCCGTAGGATTCTTGAATAACATTCTCTACCAGCACCCGGAGATGTTCAATGACATCACGGAAGGATACAATCTAGGATGCAATGCACGCGCTGCTTTCTATGCCTCCAAGGGCTGGGACCCGGTAACAGGGCTAGGCACGCCGAATTACCCCAAGATGCGTGACGTATTCCTGAGTCTGCCATAGGGACATCTGTTTACATCTAGTGTGAGAAGGCATTTAGTTTTGTGAATTAGACAGGCATGCAACTGAATCTGTATGCGGTGGATAGCGATGTAGCATCCATGGAGGACAGTTTCTGTGCCGCCAGGAATGGTGGACTGATACAATGCTAACAAAAGAGCAATAAATTTCAACTCCATGCTGATTCCGTGCATGTTTAAGTGAAACCCGCCATGAAAAGGGCCCGTAGGAACAGAAAAGTCATCACAAGCTGCGACTTCTGTCGCTCGCAGAAGGACGCCTGCTGGGTTTGCAGTCGATAGGAGTGTAGCAACGCTGGCCAAAAGAGGACAATGGAAAAAGAGTTCGTCCAAGTAGTCTCGGAGCACTAGATCCCGGACACTTCTACCTATCTTTCTGTGGACGAATCGGGAAATTTCAACAGCCTTGGTCCTTCATCTGCGTGGCAAATGGGAGTCGACGGTACCAAATGCACCGAAACAGTGAGCGATGCAAATTCAAGGCAACCCTGGTGGCTAATTTCCTTGAAGAGTCAATTGGAATCAACTAGTTAGTCTTGAAGAGGTTCACGGTGTGCCGGTTGAGCTGGCGAACTGATAAAACACGATCTTCTCCTTCAACCAAGCCTGCCGAGAATCGTTGGCCTGTTACTCCTGGGATCAACTTATGTGGTGATTGATGTGACGACCAAGGCTGGCTGCTCATAAGATACACTCTACACATGGTCTGTGATCTTGGTCTTCATACTGAGCGAAACATCCCTGGCGAGGCTGCAATTGAAGAAGAGATCCGGAAGAGGATTTTCTGGGGTACGTTTGTCTGTCGACAAACTTCAGAGCTTGTGTTTAGGGAGGCCATTTGCTATCAAGCTTCATCCTTGACAGCAGGATTCCAAGTGAAACCGGGATTTTTCCTGCGGTGCTGCTCCACGGCCTTGTTGTATGACTGGATAGCATCCAAGAGCTCGGTCCTGACTGCAAGGTCACACTCGGTACACTTGTCCGCCAGTTTATCGAGAGTCAAAGCGGTGATCTTTTCCACAATACAATCTTGGTACTCTTCTGAGCGCAGCCAAGGAATGGTCTGAAAAACCCAGATCTGGAAGCTAGTCGGTCAACCATTCGGCTAAGAGGCATGTTGGCATGGAATTGCACGTGTTCCTGGCCGTTCACATGATGTTATTGATCAGATAGGACAGTAGAATGTCAAATGATACTTTGCTGGCACATTGCGATACTAGAATCTTTCGCTGTGACATGCATCCAGCGGCTGAGTAAATTCTGGCGGAAACCCGGCGCGGATGCTATCAACCCAGCAATTGCCACTTCATCAACCTCGGTTTAGAGCTTTGGTGAAACATCGGTGGACAACAGCGTTAGCCCGACCAAGAGGAACATTCTAATAACCGATTTTGTTGTTAGGCAGGCTGTATGTTTGTTACATACTTTACGTCATCTTCAATAGAGAAATACACGTTTACTGCGCCGATCCACCAGCCTATACAAACAATTCGAACTCTTCCACCTTACACTTCCACACGGAGGCAAACGATAGGAAAATCATGACATACGATATGATATCAATGCGGCAGATATGCTGTCAAGGACTGGTATGTACTGTCTCAGTCCTGGAAGACCAAGTTTTAATACAAGAGCCATCCCATGCCGCGCCAGCTGACAGCGATCTTAAAGAAGCACCCTGTTCCGATGGATGGGACGGCAATTGATAATACGGCGTACGATATTACTATTCCCGGACCAGGTGGGAGCAACCCATCCACTAAGCCATATAATTTTAATTACAGCCACCGGCAATCGTTCAGTATCAACTCTAGCGGCCAATTTCATTCCGCGTTATTCCATCCAAGAGTCATGGGGGATCTGAAAAAGACGTCAATAGAACATTCTGCCTAGAGAAATATCATGATGCAATGTTGCATGACCTGTCATACCTGCTCTCCTCGCGCTGTTGAGTCTCTGAGCTTGGCAGGTCAAGTAACTTCCACTGTGCCTCTTAGCAAGTAGAAATGTTCGATCAGTAATATGCAGTAGGAGAGAAGATACTGTGTTTTGGTCGCGATTACTAAGTTGTTGGACTCAACTGATGGTATAAATATGCGTGAGCACATTGCAAGGCATTTCGATTTTCCGCAGTGGTGAGATCGACAGTCCCATCCCCGCATTGCGGCCGCGCTAAACTGCGCCCCGCAATGCGGGGGAGCACGTGAACCGGAGCCCGCCAATGACCTCATCGCCATATGTTCTTGTCGAAGGTTTATACCATATTGGATGCTTTCTGTGAGCGAACACTGTTACACCCTAGTAAACATAGGCCAAGCTATCCCTCCTGTTCATCCATTGCGAGTTTCCCAGTAACCTCAATAGATGAAGTACCCCCGCGTAAGATGTGGGGGGAGAGCCATTCTCAGAGGCTTGAATGGCGCTAGAAGCCATTGTAGACTGTTGCTGTTGAAGCACACGGATCTCTGGAGTAGCAAAGGCCAATTAACTTTGGATTCAGGGTTGTATCCGCTCTCAAAGCCCTGCCGTTCTTCTCCCGGAATCAGTCAGTGGCGGGCAGGCCATATAAAGCCCTGGTCCTCCACCCGACTTCCATGGTAGACTTATAATATCACTGGGATTCAATCATCTTATTCTTTACTTCATTACCTGCAGATAGATTGCACAGAGATGTTGAAAAAAGATATTCTCGAGGACGAGCACCCCAAGGTGCAACTCTCTCATCATGAAGATATCGATAGCAAAGCACCACTGGCTATCGCAGATCATATCTCGTACGGACCAACTGGAATCAGGGGCCTTCTGCAGTCGCCCTACGTTTTCGGTGCTGCACTTCTTGCGTCCCTGGGCGGTTTCTCCTTTGGGTATGATCAAGGCGTGATTTCGGTCATCAATGTTATGTCGCAGTTCCATACTCGTTTCCCAAACACGGATCCCGACCATAAGGGTAGTGGGTTTTACACGGGATTTATGACCGCAATGATGGAACTTGGTGCGTTTCTCGGCTGCTTCTTCATGCCAAAATTGGCAGACACGATCTCCAGGAAATGGGCCCTGACGTTTGTTGTGGTTATCTTCGATATCGGGGCAATTATCCAGACAGCAGCCACCAATTATGGCATGCTTGTTGCTGGGAGATTTATCGGTGGGATAGGCGTCGGAACGTTAGCAATGGTAGGTCTACAGCAGTCGAAAATAAACATGATCATCTCTTGTCTCACAGGATATTTCACTGCACAGGGTGCGCCCTTGTACATTTCCGAAATTGCACCGCCCAACTTGCGAGGATCGCTACTCGTTCTCGAAGCAATGTCCGTAGTGGTCGGTGTTGTTATATCCTACTGGATCACCTTTGGCACGCGATATCTGGACGGCGAGGTTAGCTTCCGGCTTCCTTTTGGTCTTCAAATGGTTTGCTCCACACTGCTTGGTGTAGCAATCCATATATTCCCATATTCCCCGCGTTGGCTATGCCTCGTGGGACGGAGACAAGAAGCCTTGAGGAGCCTTGCCAAACTCCGCCGTTTACCAGAATCGGACAGTCGCATTCAAACAGAGTGGCGCGGAATTATGACGGAAGTAGAGTACCAAAAGATTATATTGGAAAAACACCATCCGGGAAAACGAGGACTCACGCTAGAAATCCTCACTTGGCTAGATTTGTTCAAGAACAAGACCTGGAGGAGAACGGTAGTTGGCTGTGGAGTCGGCTTCTTCCAGCAGGCAAGCTCTTACCCTCTGATCTATCCAGATACTATGGTCAACTACTGACACTGCGGCTCTAGTTCTCTGGTATCAATGCCTTTATATATTACGCCCCGATACTGTTCAGTTCGATGGGTCTGTCGGACGACTTGTCAAAGATCGTATCTGGTGCGCTCAACGTTGGTCAGCTAGTTGCTACGGCTTCTTGTTTCTTCATCATCGACCATGTAGGCAGACGTCCCTTGGCGATTCTGGGCGGAATTTGCTCCATGGTTCCTTACATTATTATGGCTGTTCTGTTTGGAATGTATTCGGACGACTGGCCGGCCCATAGAGCTGCGGGTTGGGGTTGCGTTGCAATGGCGTGTAAGTCTGGAACCATTCCTCGTCTCGCGATTCGAAACCACTGATTGTGCAAACCATGAGAGCATAGTTGTTTACATTTTCGCCTACGGATCAACGTACTCACCTCTTGGATGGACCCTGCCGGCGGAGATATTCACCAATGCAACACGCTCGAAGGGCGTGGCTCTATCCACAGCTACAATCTGGCTCTGTAATTTCATCATTGGCGTAGCGACACCACCGATGATCGATTCGGCAGGATTTGGCACGTTTGTCTTCTTCGCCTGCTTCTGTGGGCTAGCCGCAATATGGGCATATTTCTTGGTGCCGGAGACAAAGGGCCGCTCCCTGGAGGAGTTGGTGAAGATATTCGATGACGATGCCGTGCCTGAAGATGCAGAAATAATCTGCCAAGCCGTCGCCAAGGTGAATTCAAATACCAATAACACGCAAGGCGTGTGATGGAGCATGGGAGGATGATGTTCACAGAAAAGGGAGCAATCTCGGAATTGCAGAACAGGTATTCTGCATTGGGTTATTTTCTTCGGGCGATGTATTCATTATTTATACCAGCAACAGTCTTTGTCACTATTATTTATTCAGTGTACATGGAGCAATGGATCCTGGGACGAGGCACACGAACAGTTGAAACGTAGCCGGGGGCTATTAACACCTCTGCTTGATACTAGTTATGGATAGCGCCCAATAATTCCGGCGACGTCAGGGATGGCGATTATTCCTCAATTACTTGAATATAATTGCCCAAAAGCATCAATGTTGGCTTTGGGACCTTGTCATTGCCGTGTGGCAGAAGAGGATGAGACAGCCCATTGAAAGAAGTGACCAGCAGGCAACTTCTCTCAGGGTGGGGTGGGAGGTTCAACTGAGCGCAGAAGAAACGCCTTTATAGAACAGAAACTGTATTTTCTGATGGATCCCGGCTACTCTCAGGGTGGCATGGTCTGCCCATGCGAGATTCTACGTTTCGTGCTGAATACGGTTGCAGCACTAGTAATGCGACTTCAATGTGGCAGAGACATACGGGAGATCAGAGCCCTAAGTCAGGGCTTTTCTATCAATCAGGGTTAGAATCCCGCAATTCTTAGCCTGCCTTCCAGCGGACGAATGACAGGGACGTCGCATCACATCTTCTCCACCGGATATTATGTCGAATACCTAGTACTATATCATCCGAAAACAGATGTTTGGTTCGTTCTAACTGACATCAGGGGCCATCCAGTGATCTGCCGCCTCGCAAACCTTACCCGACGCTAAGATCTACCCCGGTATATCGGTACATGTTAGTGCCGGTCCGGAGTTAATCTCCCTGGCTAGGCCATAGCTGGGTTTAGCGCCGCGTAGTCGAGATAACGGCGCTAGCTAGATTAGCAGGCGGAATCTGGTCGCTCGGGTTGCGTACTCCCTCCGCCGTGGACCAAGGCCTATTTTCTTCACACCATTTCGGGTTGATCATGGCGGGCAACACGCAATGCTCAGATGCAGACCCAGATGAGACTATGCGTCTGGCCGTGGAACGTTTTCGCACCAAAATGGAGTCCTCCAGTCAGCGATTCCTGCAAGACCGCATCAATGAGATTGAAGCCATGGGCCTCTACTGAAGAAGAAAAATTGAAGAAGATGTGCTTATACTGGCCTGATTTAGGTGTCAAAGGCGAGGACCAGTGGAATGATGCCGCCCCTCCGGGTCCTGTTCGACAATCTCGCAAAACGAGAAACGCTGCACGGCTGGAAGATGTCAAATCAATATTCCATCAGTATATGGATGGAATCATTCCACCAACCTTGGTAACGGATGAATAGCACCATCTCCAGCGTTTGGAGCTACTTACTACAGCATAGAGATGGAGGAAAGGCAAATAATATAGTTTCGATAGTTCATACAGAGTTGAAGGCAAGGGATATTGTTTTTCTAGAGGTGTTACGCCTTTATACTTCGATTTCTCTCGGCTTTGAAGAAAGTCTTAAAACCCGTGATGCCATGCGTTTCAGACATCCATATAAACTGCTCGTCACTGCCAGTCTTGGGGCTGGGAATACAACTCTTCTGATGGGTTGGATAACTTCGTCTTCTTCTGCTAGTCATCACTACCAACCGATCACCACTGAAGTCATATTCTCGGCAAAATGCACGCACTCGGGGCTTGTGTCTCTCTTCAACAGCCAACGCAACCATGTTCTGCCAATTTCGTGACGTACGCAGAAGCCATAGATATATAGTGGTTTCAATGTTGGAACTCATGGCAGTCGCACAAATCGACCCGCACCCAGTCCCAGTCGCATGCCTCCCCTGTCATCAGCCATGGGACATCTACAGTCTACTGCGATGAATAGAGTCTATATCACTACACTTCTGGACAATGGCTTTGGAACGAGAAAGAACAGCTCTCTCGCCGTTACGCCAGGCTTAATCTGACCGAACTTGTCCGCATCGCTATACATGCAATACAGGTAATAGAGGTAACAGGGTCCAAGTCCTGCATCCAAGTGCAGAAGCTCCCAGAAGGAAGCTCCACATGGTCTTTCTCGTCACGACGATGGCAAAGAAGTCATTGCAAAACTTCCCGACCCATCCAATGCTGCCCGCCTATCTGAAGCTGCTGCTGAGTGGTGCAAAAATAATGGACATTCAGGGCCTTCTCTGTGTATGCTGAAGCCTACCTGGAGCACTGTGTCTGGGCACTGCGAGTCCATGGATAGGACCCTTCTCCCCCGTTTTCGTCTTGTGAAACCCTACCATACTCGAGTATGGTGGAGTTCATAACAGAAGGATACCTGAGGCATGCCTCCTCCTAGGTAGTTTCGATGAATCAAGCCTAGTTTTCATTTTTCAAGTTTGCTTCACTAGTCTTGTCGCCATCGTACTGTACAGAGCTCAGCTCCATTTTCACTGTCTTCTTCCTTTTGTCATTTGGTTTTCTTACTAGAGTATTCTCGTATTCCATCTAAACACCGAAAGCCACAGCAAAAGCACAGCAGGAGCACAGCAAAGTCGAGCACGCAATCATCCCGCATGCTGATGCTTCAAATGACGTTAACCATTTCTGAGCCGGATTCCTCTCGCCACACTCCATGTCTATTAACTTGTCTAAGGTGTTGTCTCCCTAGAAAGTGCTCAAGAATAGCTGTCTGCATAGCTGCCTGCACACTCACCCTCTCATGTTTCGGGGAATGACTGGACCGCCGCTTATCAAAACTGTCGCCATCATCGGCGCTGGCGCTGCAGGTAAGCTCGGTATCTGAATGCAAGCGATAATCCTGAGAGACAGGCGGATTGCTAACGGCACAGTGTATTGCACAAGGTGCTGCTGCAGCCGCAGCATTCGATGCAGAAGAATACTTTGAAACAATCCGCGTGTTTGAGCGCAGAGAGAGCGCCGGTGGGATATGGTCTGTTCATCCACGGTTCCATATCATCTAGCGCTTCAGTGAGGAGAGCAGGAGCCCCGCAGTCCACATGTGGTGCCTGAAATAGTGTACCGAGAGGATAAGAAATAAACGTCAAGCCAACACTAATGATAAATTGCTGAATTTGAATCTCACAACCAGGATCTATGACCCGGACCCCAGCTCCATGATCACGCCTTGTCCGGGCAAGCTTCCACCAGACATTGACCCCCCGCTGAAGATTCCCAGCAACCTGCCTGCTGTCACTAAACCCTCAACCCAAGAGCGATACGAGAAGACACCTATCCATGAGAAGCTTACGTAAGTGTTTGCTGTCCCAGAGGGCAATACGGCAGAAGATAGCGATAGATATCTAACATGGGGTATAGAACAAATGTTCCGGCCATAGCAATGTCACTGGCCGGTATCCCATTTCCATACGGTCCATTTGTGCCGCATCACGTCCCAAAGCAGTATATCGAGAACTATTTTGCGGTGCATCGGACAGATCGCTACCTCGTTCTGGGTACGACGGTGGAAGATGTCTCCCGAGCGACGGGCAGCCGGGATAAATGGGTGTTGACGTTGCGGCAGCGCGATCCGGTCGACCATGTGGATTGGTGGTGGACTGAGGAATTCGACGCGGTCGTGTTTGCCAATGGCCACTATAGCGTCCCCTATGTAGGTACCAAGCCAATCTGAGACCCCGACATAATATATGGTGTATCGACGGGTGTAGTCAGTCTGACACAGTTGCAGGTACCGCCGGTCAAGGGTTTGGATGAATACATCAAAACATATCCTGGACGCATCATCCACTCCAAGTCATACCGTTCTGGCGAGCAGTTCCGGGATAAGAGAGTCCTCGTGGTTGGCAATTCGGCATCAGGGCACGATGTAACAGTTGGCGTTGTTGAAACGGCACGTCACCCAGTCTATCAGTCGCGGCGCTCGCCCTCGCGCTGCGATGGAGACGAACCTCCGCCAGGAATCGAATGGAAGCCTATAGTGAGAGAGTACCTGCCGACCACCGGCGAGATTATCTTCGATGACGGCTCCGTGCTTTGTGATATTGATGTCGTGGTCTACTGCACCGGATACAAGACGTCGTTTCCATTCTGGAACACCAAGGCAAACGGCGCGTCAATCTTTGACTATGCTGAGGACCATCTGGTGGGAAACTACCTGCATATCTTCCTGACGGACTTCCCCACTGTCGGCATCGTGGGCATCCCTCGGACCTTGACATTTCGTAGCTTCGACTACCAGGCCATCGCCCTCGCCCGGGTCTTTGCCGGACGCAATGCACGGCCGCTGCCGTCTCGTGAAGTACAGAAACGATGGGAAGCAGCACGCTGGGAACTTGTCAGCAGTCAGCACCGTAAGTTTCACGACATTCAGTGGGATAACGGTGAGACTCTCGACTACTTCAGAGAGCTCTATGACCTTGCTGGGCTGCCTCGCATCGAAGGACAGGGCCGTGTCCCCCCCGTGCTTGACAAGGAGACTCGCTGGGCGATTGAACATGTCCGAAAATATGCAGACCCGGAACATGCGGCAGATCACGATCAGTGTAGTTGGGAGATTGTGGAGAGAGGATATTGTCGAGACAGTCTACATTTTATATAGAGCAGGGCCATGGATCATGTTTATATATATATATATGAATGCCGCGTCTATGGTTAACGTATTCGAGCTATGAGAATCTCGTTAGGGTTGTTGCGGATTGGCCCTCGCAAGCTGCCATCTGAGGTTTGGAAACTAAGTACAGGCATAGTTATTTACCAGAGTAGTGTGCAGAGTATTCCTGGAAGTATTACACTTTATTCCCTTCTTGCAGCGCTTCGAGACCCAATGCAGCTACATTTGCAGAGCATGACCAAGATACTTGCTTGGCCTATCCTCGACTGATGTAGTCTCCACGCTCGTTCTCTTAGGGAAACCGTCAAGGGACTCCGCATACGTGGCGACGGAGTGAGCAATAAGCTATAACCCGAGGGTTGAGGTTAGCCACTGTACAAGCAGAACGGGAATAGAGAAACTTGTACCTTCGTGCTGACTTCCCAGGCAGTCACATTCAAGTTATCCACCCCATCACACAGTTGATGATAGCACGGATCAAAAGGGATGCCTGCTTTCCCGCCAAACAACTCCTCCTCTTCCGGAGTTTTGATGACCTCAGCGCCGGTCGCAATACCACCACCGGGAATGCCATTCTTGATGAATGCATCATAATCGCTTCGTCCATCAAAAGGAATAAATGTGTATCCCAGCCCATGTGACTCGTAGAAATCAACGTAGAGGTCCCGTAGTTCCTCTGACCCGACGGGATTCGCGGCATTCGTTGCGTTGTAGATCTGATAGGCAAAGTTCGGTCCCGCCATCATATCATAATCCATAAACATTCGGATTTTCAGGTTCTCTTCCGCAGGCAGCGTCTCGACATAGTAGTTTGAGCCAAGTAACCCTTCTTCTTCACCACCCCACCATGCAAAGCGCACGCAGTTGTTGACGCGGAAATTGGCAAGGTGGGTTGCGACTTCGAGGAGGGAGAGCGTGCCGGACCCGTCATCATTGATTCCCGGGCCTGCCTCGACGCTGTCACTGTGAGCACCGAGCATGACACAATTATCTGGGTCACCGTCAACGGTTTGCGCGATTACATTGGTAGTGGTGATAGTCCGGACGGTGGAGTCTATAAAAGCAATCGCATCGAGGTCGGATCCGTTTTTGAGTTTCTCCAGATATGGAGCGGCGTCGCGACTGGATATACCGAATGTAGCGACATGGTATGGAGAAGGTTCGCCTAGAGTTCCACCAAAGGGACCTTTCTCGTTGTTATAGACCACAGCGGCCACAGCCCCAGCCTGTCCAGCCAGCTCGGACTTGGTACCAAAGGGACAGACACCACGGCTGATGAAGGCAATAGCACCCGTGACGTTGGATGGAAAATCTCCTCGGTCGCATCCAAAGTTATTGACAAGCACAACCGGCCCATAGACAGGCTCGCGGGATCGCGTCGGAGGCGTAAGTTGCATTGGCTCGGCCGACTTTGGCACGTCGCTACCAAGGACCAGGCGGGACCGGTAAACCTTGCCCGTAACTGCAGGGAAGTCTTGCGTGTATACATGGTAGTAGTCGCCTAGGCTGGTGATTGTATCGTAGATATAGTCGATCGTCCCCAGATGTCCTAGTGATTACAAGGTGCGGTGGTCAGCGTGACTCTTATCAGCGCAGCGAACCAAGAAATGAATGACGGTACCCTTGCTCCCAATGACTCTCGTGGGATGACCATACTCATCAATAGCCCGCTCGGCAATCCCGTACAGCTCTTTGGCTCTCCGGACGAGATTCTGAGGATCAACCAAAGCTTGCAGCTCTGCGGAACTAACCCAGCCTCGCTCAGCTTCCGTTATCGGGGTCTGAGATATCGAGGATCCAGGAATCGAAAGAGGGGATGAGGAAGCCCCCCCAAGAAGGGCAATAGCAGCGACAAGATAGACAGCCATATTAGACAACTGGCCAGGAAGGACAATGACTGTCTATGGTCTTGGTTGTCGAGAAATGCGGCCAGGAATGCTGGATATCACATCAACCAGCCGGGATTGGGGAATCATTTATCCGAAAGATAACGATGTTGATTACTAATCCGTCTGTTGACTGCTCCGAGGGAATTTCCTTGATTTCGATCACTTTGTGCAGAGAACTCATCACCATCCGTACAACACTCTAGCCAGGATACTACACAGGCTCTGATCAAGGTTGTTGAATTATTTGCAAACAGTATCTACATTGAGTCCATCTCAATCGATGCGTAGACCGGCCTCTTTCAGCAGCGGTAGAATCTTCTGCCCGAAGTGCTCCAGATCAACGCGGAAGTCGTAGAAGTTGATCTGAATCCCGTCAATGCCAATGCGGTGCAGGGCAGTGATCTGGTCCACGATCTGTGCTGGGGTACCGATGATCTCAATATTACCACCGAGGTTATAGCCCTGCTTGTGCCGGGGATCGCTTCGTCCGCGCCAGGCATGAGCGTCACTGTCATACGCTCGCCCGGCGAAGACCTTCTGTGGTGGCAACTTCTCTTTGCTCTTCACAATGCTCCGGACGTAGTCGTCAGTTTCCTCGGGCGTGTCACGCGAGACAATGATGGGATTGATCAGGGTCTTGATCCTGCGACCCGCCGCCTGGGCGGCGTTCTTGATCATCGCAATATGACCCGGAAGCGTCTCCAGAGCGCTTTCGATGTGCGCCCCACCGGGAGAAGTGATAAAAATCAAGTCGGAATAGTGCACGGCGAAGTTGATGCCGGCCGGGGAGCCCGTCGCATTGACGAGCACCGGACGGCCATACAGTGGCTTCGGTGTGATCCACGCATTGGATAGCTTCCATGGTGACACTTTGCCCTCGTAGGATATGTTCTCCGTTTCTCCCCAGAGGCTGTTGACCACGTCAAACAGCTCACCCGCCATCTCGTACCGTTTGTCGTGTTCGATACGCTGCCAGCCGAACATTTCATGCTCCACTGCACGGTGACCAGTGACGATATTGATTCCCCAGCGGCCCTTAGCAATGTGGTCCAGAGTGGCACCGTACTTGGCAATATGTAACGGATGGAGCGGCCCATAGAGCACATGCATGGTCGAAATCAGGAGGATCTTTTTCGTCACGGCAGCCATGGCGCCAAGGCCAATGAAGGCGTCCAGCGAGGCCTCGCCATCGTAGCCGCCCTTCGGTAACCACTGAGTGCGGCTAAAGGCAAGATCAAACCCCAATTCTTCGGCCCTGCGGACGATATCGACGTTGTAGTCGAACGTCCAACTATTGCTAGTGGGGTGGTTGGAGACCGTGATGTCTTGCAGGTTGAGGAACAATCCCAGGAGCAGCGGCTGACGCCCTGCTTGGCTCAGAGGGCTCTCTTCAAAATCCCACGGACCCTTGAGGGCCGGGCCGCCCTTTCGGACGGAGACAGCAGTGGTCGTCATGATGTTGCAGACAGCGCCGGAGAAAGATCAAGTCTTTGGAGCGATGTACCGGTGCGGGTGTCTTTGCTTTCTTTTAAATCATCCATGTCGTCGCACGTCCGGGTTGGGCTTGAGGGGCGCGATTGGGTATGGTACGGATTGCGTGCCAGGGAGGCTTGATGTCAAAAGTGCTGTCAGTTTAGCGCCGGGAGAGCTGTGTGGCAGCGGCCGCAGGTTATTGATCTAACTGAAGATTAGCAGACATCAATTACTATGTACAAGGTGCTCGAAAACGGAGCTTGCTGAGAGATAATCTGGTATAGGATTCATCGGTTGTTAGGCCACAGCTGTTATTTGGCCGAGCTGTTCTTATATGCAAAGGCAGAAGAAGCCTGTCAGAGTGTGATTATATATCTATACACGTGTCCTAGTGGCCACAGCCAGATCGTTCCAGCGCAAAGAAAGGCCCAATGATACGAGGGGTCATATGGTTACTGTACATTCAGAGAAAGATGAAATGCTAGACCCGCGCTCCCACTCAGATATACTCCCACACGTCGGGCGATGAGGTGTCCTTGCCACCTTGAATACCAAAGGACAGACACTCCGATGAGAAGTTCTTGGATGGAATAGCCGCGAAGATTTGCCATGGGTACTCTCCACTGGCAGGACAGGCAGTGAAGCCAGTACTGCCGTTGCCATTGTAGTTGACTATGGAAATGCCGGGTTCGTTTTGGGCAGGCTGTGATGGTTAGTAGGAAAACCCCTCACAGTCAAAAGCAGCCTCGGAGAAGAATACATACAGTGAAGGAGAACCCGTCCAGTATCGAGCCTGGGGGGAACACGCCCTCCTGGTGTGGCTCCGTGAACGAGAGCGAGGCATCCGGAGCGATATAGACGTCCTGTCCGCCGGGGACAAGAGTGTACTGCGTCAGATCCACGTCAGCATGCTTCAAGCCCATTGGAATGGAGTCAGAAGGTCGAGAGCGGCATACCAGGGAGGCCCTTCCAGTGTCGCTGGACAGCGAGATCACCGTGTCATTTCCCGTGGGACAGTTCCCAGCCTGTGGCGGGCAGTAGGTTTTGGGACCGGGTCCCCAGATCCAGAACTTGCCGTTTGCAGCATTGACCTGGCCGAAGTGAATGGGCGAGAGCGAACGCAGCGACATGAGGCCTCCGAGGACGGTGGAGTCGGACTGCGCCTGCACAGAGGCGCCGAGCAGGGCGGCCGCGGCGGCCAGTGACGAGATGAGCTGCATTTTGGATGTTGTGTTTATTTTTTGTCGCTGGTTTGAAAATGTAAAGGACGGAGGATATGACGAGAACTAGACTTCCTTTTATAATAATGACTCTTCCGTGAACTGCAAGTCTGATCAGAGGGAGAAAAGAAACAAATGGTTGCGATCTCGTCCCTCTCGCACCTGTATTCCGACTCTGGCATGTCCCATGAATGGAATTGTCGATCAATCTGCTGATGAAGAGTGATCATTGCCCTTTTTAGAATATTCCAACACATCCCTGCTTGCAGGCCATAACCCGAGTCTAGCGATGATGTGCATGTCTTACTTTAGCTCCATGATCTGCTGCGCTGGGGACTCCATCGACACCGGGAAGCGAACACCATCGGTCCATATCCGCAGGAACACTGCTATTCTTAGTGCCCACATGCCTTGGGTGTTTAATAAGAAAGAATATACTCCGTACACCAGCTCTGGTTCACATCTCTGCGCTGAGCTAGCGGCTCGTCTATGTGAGCAACGGTAGGTCTTCTAAATTGACTGTGTCCTAGCTGACCTTTACCTATCTGCACGTCCATGCATTCACCATGGATAGAGTGTCCGTCGGTGCTGCATGCTAATGACAGGAAGGACCAGATAGCTCTCATTTGTATAGCTACTGTCGTATCCAAACACGATGAGGCGTACGGGTGCAGTTTCTGTTTCCCATCCATCCGGGATGCCCTTTGCGTAAAAGTCGTGGGAACACTACAGATCGTCAATGGTCCCAGGACGAACAAATCGTGCCATCCCTGGGAAGCGTGAATCCTCAGCTATCTCCGAGAGGTGGAGGCAGCGTCGAAAGTGCAGAAAGAGTCTTCGCGATGGGACTTCCGGTAACGTTATGACCCGGCTGTTATATGTGCATGTTCAGTCCCAGTTCTTGTAACCGTTGCCTTCATCTGCTTTTCGGTACTCCAGGATATGGCCTCCAACATAGAGAACAATGCCGCTCTGAACAACATACAGTGCGACGAGTTGCAGTACGGAATCGGTGCTGTCGGAGGCCAGGCAAACGGGGAGACCTCAAAGCTTGTGGCTCAGTCTGTCGTATCAGATGCTCTCATCCCCTTTGTTGTAGCTCATAATGATACTCGATTTCTTATACCGCCGACGACCACTAACAGGAACGTAACCATTAATCCCTGTGGTGCGCCTCGTCCTGTGCTGATTCCTGTGAGATTCGACAGCTATAGGAGATCCCGTTCAAGGTTTCAACTTGCGTACATATACTGACCATGGTGGTCCGGAAAGACCTCATCAGTTATTGCCAATTGTTTCTCAGGAAGCAGCGTTATTGCACTCCACAATTCATGGATCTATCCCATAAATGGCGGTGCACTGACATACCGGTCATTGATACAAAATAATTCGATTAACTCGGATCAAATTATTAACGCATAGGTCTATATCTATCATAGCTGCATTGAATCAACAATCTCATAGATTGCTCTGACATAGGCTTCAGTATTCTCATTACCCAGAGCTCCAGCTCCCATCTTGTTCATCGCATAGGCAATAGTCATCCGCCGATCGCGATCCATAATGAGAATTGATCCGCCCCAGCCAAACCAGAAGCCAATGCGGCCTTGGGGAATCCAAGGAAAAGTTGAAGGTACAGGCAGTCCCACTCCAAGACCAAACCGTAAGTGCGAGAGTAGCACGAGATCCTCGCCACTGATCTTCTCCTGGAGCATCTGGTCAACGGTTTCTGGGGAAAGGTACCGCTTCCCATCAACCTCGCCGCCTTGGGAGACCATCGATCCAATACGAGCCAGCGCGCGAGCGTTGCTGAATCCATTGATGGCACCGACGGACGCTTTCCTGAAGCCGGTGCTCATGGATCCCACCGCGGGAACGAGCCCACCAGCAAAGGTCTTACCTGCCACACTCTGCGGGTCAAGACCGTCCAATGTAATAGGGGGCGGAGGGACGATATCGGCGGCGCGCGGCCAGTCCACCTCTGGCACTCCGAGTTGGAAGTCCGCACGCAGGGGACGGGCGATCTCTTCTGCAATAAACTGTGCCAGTGGCTTTCCGCTTGTCCGCTGCACCAGTTCACCGATCAAATGGCCATAGTTCACCATATGGTATCCGGAAACTTCGCCCGGTTTCCACCAAGGGGCTTGCTGCGCCAGAGCATCAGTTGACTTCTTCACGTTGTAAATGTCCTCCACAGCGATTGGCGGGTCCCACGAAGCGACGCCAGAGGAATGGGTGAGAATATGGGCTACCAAGACACCGTCCTTGCCGTTGGCAGCGAACTCGGGCCAATATTTGGATACCTTTTCGTTCGGGTCGAGCAAGCCACGATCGATGAGGATATTTGCCGCAAGACTGCTGACCACCTTAGTGGTCGACCAGACGACGGTGATAGTGTCTTCATTCCACGGCTTGGTATGTGCCGCATCTGCGTAGCCGCCCCAGAGGTCGACGACATTCTTCCCGTCGATGTTCACACAGAGGGAGGCACCCAGTTCATCGCCCTGACTCAACCGTTGCTGCAAGAGCTCATGCAGCCAGCTGAAGGCGGGATCACAGTGCCCATGCGTCGTGGCCATTCCGCGACGATGAGATGGAAGGAAATCGGCAAAAACGAGTAGCTTGCAGTGCGGATATTTTCTCGACTTGGAGAAGGGATGAATAGCGCACTAATTATTTATAACACAAAATAGGCAGCAGCCATGCACTTGGTTGTAAGATGTTCGTGATACTGTTGGCGGAGAGATCTCATGCTGACAGAAAATCGGGGCTTCCATTGCCCCTCCGGGCCTTGGCCCCGTAGATAAGATTCAGAAAACGGTCAAACATTGATACGGTCCTTGATTCTGGGGGATCATTGGGATGCTGCAGTAATCACGGAGTGAGTACAGAGTAACACTGTCAAGCATTGAGAATAATATGCTCCCCGGTTGAGAGGGGAGCAATAGCTCGTTACATCGCGGTGGCTTATGTAATCACACCGGACGTGATGCCACGGTTCAATCCCTCCCAAGCTCCAACTGTGGATTCGACGATTTCAGCTTTCCACAGTTCAGCTCCTACAGGATCGATCCATCACCAAGGATTCCCCGGATCGATCGGTGCGGAGGTTCGTGAGAGCAAGCTCAATCGTATCTAACAAGTCCAGCCAGCTAATTCGCACAGTAGCAGGATTACTCGATAAATCCCAACGAAAAACGTGGATATTCATTGTCCTGTTCGAAGAGAAAATAGCATTATTGTCAATACAAACAGATTGAGATACCTTCGACCTTCGCGAAGACACGGTGGAATGACGCAGGTATTCTGGAGCAAGTAAGGCCTACGCCCGAGATACATCGATCATCCCACTGACAGCAGTTTCTAGAAGTGTCATAAACACCTCGCCCATTACGCACGTGGGCACAACAGGCGCGATGAAAGGCCTTGTGGACGGCCTGGTGCTGCAAGGGGCCGTCGAAGGATGAACCTCCGGAGATGAGCTGGTGGCTTCTCGTCCGGATCGCGTCGGCTTTGCCGTGCAAAGCTTGTTCCGTGGGGTTGTTATCAATCAATCGAGTCCCGTTCCTGTCTGACAACCGCCCTACGCATCTACTAATAATGGTCTGATCCATGTCTGGCATCGGACAACAATGCGAGCAATGCGACGTTCCATCGCCGACTTGAACGCGTCCTGCACGTGGGTGCCTGCAGTTGCTCCCATTCCTCCTCAGGCGAATTTTCCTCAGTCATCGTGATCGGTACGCTATCCTGGCATACGTCAGCTGCTGCCATGCAAGATTGCTACCCGAACCACTATAAAGAACCTGCTACGCCTGGTGTGAACGATGTGAAAAAGCAGCAGAGCGGCCTTCATCTCTATATGCCTCTCGTCTCTTTTCTCGCCGGGACACCAACAATCATGCAGTTGATCTTCGCGGTTGCAGCCATCGCGAGTGTGGCGGCCGGGTTTCAGTCCGTGATTAGCGAAAAGCAATTCTCTCAAGAATTCTTGGACAACTACAGCATCCTGAAGCACTATGGCGGTAATGGCCCTTACTCCAGCCGCCGGTCCTACGGGATCTCGCGCGAACCTCCCGACTCATGCTCCGTCGACCAGGTCATCCTGATCATGCGTCATGGCGAGCGATATCCGTCTCCCGACCTCGGAGCCAGCATCGAAGCAGCTCTCGCCAAGATCAAGTCCTCGAACGTGTCCACATATCAGGGCGACCTGGCTTTCCTGAATTCCTGGACCTACTATGTCCCCAATCACTGTGCCTACAATGCCGAGACCTCCACCGGACCGTATGCTGGTCTCCTCGAGGCATTCAAGCGAGGTGGCGACTACCGCGCTCGTTACGGCCATTTGTGGGACGGGAAGTCGATTGTCCCAATCTTCGCTGCTGGTTACCAGCGTATCATTGCTACTGCTCGAAAATTCGGCGAGGGTTTCTTCGCCGCCAACTATTCCACCAATGCGGCCATCAATATTATCCCTGAGGCAAAGGAGATGGGTGCAAATAGCCTCACACCCACTTGCGATCACGACAATGACACCAGCACTTGCAACTCCCTGACAACGGTGTGGCCACAGTTCAAAGTCGCTGCAGCCCGTTTGAGTTCTCAAAACCCCGGTTTGGACCTGAATGCCACTGACATCTACTATCTGATGTGTATGTATAGTCCTTCCTACCCTGCCTCTATTGCTGTATGGAAGACTTATTGGTCGCAGCCATGGCTTCTTTTGAATTGAACGCTCGGCCGTACTCCGACTGGATCAATGTTTTTACCCTTGACGAGTGGGTGATGTTTGGTTACGTTCAGGACCTGAATTATTATTACTGCGCCGGGTATGAATCTCTGGTTGTCCCAAGTCTGGGTGACAGTCGCTGATCTTTCACGCAGCCCAGGAGACAAGAACATGGCCGCTGTGGGGGCCGTATATGTAAATGCATCTCTGACTCTTCTCAACCAAGGCCCGTCGGCTGGCACATTATGGTTTAACTTGTTAGTACCTTCTTCCCAGCAATGGCCCTCTATTCCTTGCTAACCCATGTTGCAGTGCCCATGATACAAACATCACTCCCATTCTTGCAGCCCTCGGCGTCCTCACCCCGGAGCATGATCTTCCCACAGACCGTGTTGTCTTCGATAGCAAGTGGTCCTCCGGGGACATCGTCCCCCAGGCCGGCCACCTGACAATCGAGCGACTGAACTGCACGAGCACCGCCGCATCACCTGCCGGCGCCTATGTCCGCTTGGTCCAAAATGAGGCCGTCATCCCAGTTGGAGTGTGCCAATCGGGTCCTGGGTACTCCTGCCCCCTGGCCAACTTCACTGAAATTATGTCCAAGCAGCTTCCCGATTTCGTATCGACTTGCAGTATTCCCTCGTCGTACCCTCAGCACCTAGACTTCTGGTGGAACTACAACACGACCACTGATCTGAACTATCCGAAGGGCCCGGTTCCCTGTGCCGAGGGAGTGGCGACAAGCTAGTAGGCTCTACGCTTTCCTCACGGACATCACTACTCTTCCCATCACAACCATGACGATACTTACTGAACAGTCCGTTTCATTATATGGGGGTCTCTGGTGTATAATATGTCAGTCCTTTCCGCAGGCTTAGAAATACAAGTAATTGACCGTCCTGGTCGACAGTCCTCTAGTGGCCAGGAAAAATGGGAATGCTTACAGCGGCGAGCCGCCGCTTGACTGCCAAGCACCTGTGTAGCATCACTATTCTGCACCAGCCAAGAGCTTTTTAGTCACATGTAGTGTAAAGGGGGGCGTAGATAGACCAAAATGATGGCGCTATACCACGCGGCACTGAACGATCTAGTAAGGAAAGGATATAATGAAAGAAGAAACAACTACGTCGGAGCCTCGCTTCGTTCGTTATCGGTTCTCGCTGAGATTGGTTCCTGACACTGAGGAATTTACATATCTAGCCTTAAAATTGCTGTAGGCCGAGGTTTGCTGGCTTTGCCAATAGAATACCGCTCAATCCCCAATGAAGCCCTCAGCGAAGCCCGCAGCGGCCCCAGCAGTTCATATGCGTATCACTGGCCTGGACAAAAGACAATGAGCGAGACTCCAATATAGACCCTACCATGACTTCTGCTGGCGAGCTGATCCGCTCTATGATGTCCCTGCCAGTTCTGGCGCTCTAAATTTATTGTCCTAATGCCAGGAGTCCGAGCAAGCTCTAGGCCCAACCAAGAGCAGATTTATTAGACATATACAACGATTGTACAGTACGTAAAAATATGCAGGCTAGGAGGTTGTTTCTGTTCCAGGCCAGTACCTAGGAGGAAGCTGGATAGCCAAATAATAGACCTATTTCAGATTATAGAGAAGGTCAGCCATGTACATTCTTCTCGGGGCTACGCGTAGTAGCGTGTACCCATCAGTTTCTTTTCAGTGCTGATTTGAATGCTTGCTAATCTGTCTATATAGAGGAGATGTACAGTAGAAGTCCAGCGACACCTTCAAGACGGCTATAGAATACTGGTCCAATCGTTGATTCTTTCAAATTCAGGATATTACTTTCTAATAATGGCTTCAGTCTGCTCAGTTTCAAAAGAAGAAAATAAAACAGCAATAAGCAAAAAGCTATTAGTACAATTTGTGCCTAGTATTTTGGCTAGGTAAATCGATATTTTGATGCACACACATATCAGACAATAAATGGAATATTGTACAACGAGAAGGGGAAGAAAAAAAAAGATTATATATATCACAGGGAGTGGGGGGTCTTAGATGGGAAGACCAGCAATATCTGTAACGGGCCAGAGTGTTAGTACACGTGAGGTTCTGCCGTCCTAGACCGCCCTCGCTACCTATCTCACGGCACAGGCAGGCCTACCTAGTAATACGACCATACATGCGCCTATCCATTACAGAGCCCTTCTGGGATCACGTGCGACCACGTGCCCGGCAGTCTATCTGATGTGGATCAGGGGTGCGGCGTCTGGATATCAGATACTAAAAGGATACCGTAGGATTCATAGGGATCGTGGTGAACGCTCTAGTTAGTTAGTTAGTTAGTTATTATTATTTAACGTCGCTTGGCGGTCACGTGGCGGGTGACCGCGGCCTCCCGAAGGGCAACCGGACGTGCCTCCCAAGCGTATACTATCTAAAAGGATCTAAATACATGCTTAAAGGAGACAAATTTGAGCACTACGTGCTGTAGGGTTGGGGAAGTTCCCAGCACTACCCTGGCTGGGGCTTCAAGCGGTAGAAAAACCTGTCTTGCCTCCCTATAGGTGAGAGGGGGAGCCAATCCCTCTTTCCCAGGAAGATATGCTTGGACTGTTACACTACTCTGTGCTTAGGCGGGCCCAGTTTGGGCATATATCCGTAAAGAAGGATGTGTTTTGCACGATGCGGCTGAATTCCTCAGCCCCAGCAGCAGTCCCTAGGAGCCAGTCAATGGTTTTTGCCGGCCCAACAGGTGTGTGTTTCCATCTCTCCTTCCAGCGCTTCCTAGTATGTGGGCAGAAGAAGAAATGTACTGGAGTTTTTAGCTTCTTGCAGGAGCAGGTTGCTAGGTAGTCCGTGTGGTGGAGGCGTTCGTGATATGCTGCAAAGTCCCCATGTCCAGTGCGGGCTGCAATGAGCCTGCCTAGTACCCAGCGTGGCAGTTTGTGTTCCTGGGCCCGGCTGCTCTTCGTATGGGGACAGATGCCCAGGTCTTGGTATGCCTGGGGTGCGTTGCGTATATACGCTGCCTGGGTGGCAGTACGGAGTTGTTGTTTCGCCTCTCGTCTTAGGTATGCCGGGGAGGGGGGGATGTGGGAGCCATCCATGGCTGCTCCCTGCTTTGCTAGCCTGTCTGCCAGCTCATTGCCTGCGATTCCAGTGTGCCCTGGTACCCAGGAGACCCGTACGGGCCTGCGGGGGGAGGCTAGGATGTACGGCAGGCTGAGCCACTGCGTGGAGAGCTGGTGGAAGGTGTCTGTGAGATGGCGTCTGTGTGGCGCGGGCCTGCCATCTGCTAGTAGACTGGCCGCTGCCAGGTTGTCTAGGAAGATGTTCAGCTGGTTGGCATATGCAGTGCATGGCAAACCCACTGCTGCCCGGAGACCTTCCACAGCACCCATGATCTCCGCGTCATAGACCTCTGTCCGGGGGCCTGATGGGCCCTGTCCCTGGGTGACTAGGATGGAGCCGTAGTATATGGCGTATCCATATCCAGCGCCTTGGCCCGTGTGGGAGCCATCTGAGTAGACTGATATGGCTAGTGGTGAGGAGATGTGCCCTTCCCGGTGGGTTGGCAGCATGCGTAGTGGTGGCAGCTGTGGCTCTACCCACCTGCGTTCTGGTGCTGGTGTGGGGATGCGTTGCAGGATCCTGGTGAGCCTTGTGTTGTACCCATAGTTTGGGGCTGCATGGATGCGTGCTATGGGGTGCTTTGCATCTAGGCCTGCGTATCTAGCAGCTGCCCTCTGGAGGGTGCTCTCCAAAAGGGCTCTTGGGTCTGGCAGGTCTGCCTCTCGGAGGAGTGCTGCTGTGGGTGTTGTCTTGTATGCTGGGAGGATTGCTAGGGCTGCTATTCGGAGTAGAGACTGGAGGGAGCTGACAGCCTTTAGTTGCTGTTGGCCAGTGTAAAAGAGTTCAGCTCCATACAATGCTGTTGGGAGGACACACTGAAGCACTGCAGCACGCATAGGTGCTACTGGGCACCCATGTTGGGTGTTGCTAAGTCTCTGGAGGTGCTGTGCTAGCTGCTTACCACGGCTGTATGCCCAGTTGATATGTGGTTTAAAGGTAAGTTTTGTATCCAAGAGGACCCCTAGCCAGCGGGTGTATGGTGTGGGAGAGATCTCACCCACACCAGGCAGCCTGACTGCTGGGGGAGGCTGCTTGAGTTTTCTAGAGAAGTGTTGTATCTCTGTCTTTTCCACTGAAAAGGGGAGACCTACCTCTGTTCCCAGGGCTGTTACTGCCTTGTATGTTTCTGCTAGTTGTTGGGATGTCTCCTGGAGAGAATCCCCTACAAAGAGGATTCCTAGGTCGTCTGCATAGCAGAAGGAGGCTTTGTAAGTGGCCACTACCCTTGCTGCATAGAGCAGGAATAGGATTGGGGAGAGGGGGGATCCTTGTGGGAGTCCTCCCTTTATTGAGGCTTTGGCATTTGCCTCTCCAATCTGGACAGATGCTGAGCGGTTGGAAAGCCAATCTTGGGTCCATATGAGCAGGCAATCATCCCATCCCTGAAGGCGTAGGTATGAAAGAAGCCTTTGGTGGTCTACTGCGTCAAAGGCTCCCTTTACATCCATCAACAGTAGTGAGGCTACCTTTCCCTGTTGGAAGGCTTTCTCCACTCTATGAACTAGTACTTGGACGAGGTCAATAGCAGAGCGGCCTGGGAGAGCACCAAAGTGGCATGGTGTGAGTAGTTTTCCCTGGATTGCTTGTACAGCCATCCATTTTGCAATAAGACGTTCTAGGCCTTTGCCTAAGGTGGATAGGAGGCTGATGGGCCGCCATGAGCCCAGTTGGGTAAGGTCTCTCTTGCCTGGCTTTGGCAACATGATGATTTTTGCTGCTTTGAAGGTCTGCGGGAACTGGCCTTTCTCCAGGCTTTGGTGGTATAGTGCTGTAACTGTATCTCCTATAATAGGCCATAGGTTTCTCCATACAGATGTGGTAAGATTGTCCTCCCCAGGGGCAGATGGGGTAGGAGAGCAAAGGGCATTCCAGCATTCTTCCTTTGTTGGTAAAGGTATAGGATCTAGAGGTCTGTTTGGTGGTCCTTCTTCAAGCTGGTTTGGAAGGGAGGCTCCCTTTTCCAGGAGGTAGGTGAGGAAGGCGTCTGCTTTGCCCTGTGGGGTGGTGATTTGGTTGCCTTGTACAAGTAGGGGGGGCGCAGCTAGTTGGTTGGAGGGCTTCTGCCATTTTGCTAGTGCAAAGGCTTTAGTGGGAGTTGTTGCCTGCTCAATCCGTTCCTTCCAGTAATTAGCTTTTGCCTTGGAAATTGCCTTCTGAAGAGGTTGGAGGTCTGATGGATGTTGTCTTGCTTGCCGGAGTAGGTTTGTGAGCTCTGGTGTCCACCATGGGGTGTGTGGGAGCCTGCGGGTGTTGTATTCTGATGCTCCCTGGATGGCTAGATGTACCCGGCTGACCAGTTCCTCTGCCAGAGTATCTGTTGGTAGGTTGGTGTCTGGGGGGACCAGGAGTTCTCGAGCCTTTTCCCAGTTAGTGGAGCCTAGTTTGTGTTGTGGCTGTGGCTCCCTCCATTTTAGCTGTGCTAGGATGGTTTTATGGTCACTAAAAGTGCTAAGGTGGTCCTCTACTGTAGCCACCACTGGGAGGTTGGCAAAGACTAGGTCCAAGGTGTTGGGTCCGCGGGTTGGAGTGCCTGGTTCCATGCAGAGCACTAGTCCTTGGGTTTCTAGCCATTCTACCAGAGCTGTGGCTCCTGCAGAGAGGGTGTGTGGTTGGGTTTCTGGTTGCCATAATGGGTGGTGGGTGTTGAAGTCTCCTGCGATGATGGTGTTCCGTGGGACAGGGTATTGGAGTAGGGTGTGGAGTGTAGATATGGTGGATGAAGAGAGAGTAGCTGGGTCCTTTGGGGGGCGGTAGACATTGATAGTTGTGAGGCCATCTACCTCTACTGCCGTGATGTCTGGGGAGGATGGTTGTGGAAGTGCGTGAGCTGGAAGGTCTTTGCGTACGTATGTTAGAGTTCGGGGCCTGATTTCCCAGTGGGGGTTGGGCTGAAGAGTTGATATCTTGGGTGTGTTTTTGTGAGGTGTTTTGCCATATTGGTCCAAGGCTCTTGGACCAGGATGATGTCTGCTGTGAAGGATAGCAGCAGGTCATGGGAGGGGCCGCCCCTCCCTACATTGGCCTGTATGATTTTCATAGTTCTTCTGGAGAGGTCTGACTGGCTAGCTCTTGGGTGAGCTGTCTTGATGGGTGGTCTGTGGCCTGGTTTAGGGTGTGTGGGCTTGCCTGTGTAGCCTGCACCTTTCCAGCTTGTTGCTGGAAAGCCAGTCTCCCAGCTTTGCGTATTGCTGCTAGTGCTTCTTTAGAAAGGTGGGTGATGGTCCCTTTACGGGAGATAGGCCGGGCTGGGCACTTTGGGTAGTCTGCTGCATGGGGGCCATGGCAGTTGATGCATTGTACACGGCAGGTATGCTCTATTTTGGTGGAGCCACAAGAGATGCAGCGAGTGTTAGAGCGGCAAGCTCGTGTGTCATGGAAATGGTGGCAGCGGGAGCATTGTAGTGGTCTTTGTTTGGGGCGTGTAGGTCTAGATAGGCCAGAGATGCCAAATAATTGTATTGCATGTTTGGGCTTCTTTGGGAAGGCAATGACTGCAGTGATTGAGCCTGCCTCTGTAAGGTGGTTTGAGGGCTTGACGTGACATGGTTTAATGCCTGTGATACGCTCCGCTTCAGTGCTGATGTCTTCTAGTGTGGTTTCTGTCCATCCCTCTAGGGACCAGAGCCTCTGGGGAATCCGGGGAATGACAATTTGGTGGTATTCTATTGGCATTTCAAAGTATCCATCTGCAGCTAGCTCTTTCGCTTGTGCAGAGAGTAAAAAGGCCTTGCCTTCATCTGTGGTTGTGATGGCATAGCCTGTGGGGATTATCTGTACACGAGAGATCCCTCCAGGGACCTTTCCTGTAAGGGCTATGCGGATTCCATGAGGGCCTATTTTCCGCAGGTTGGAGGGTTCTGGGAGGCGGAGGAAGATGCGGTTATCTATCCTCCTTGCCTGCTGCGGCTGCTTGGCAGGTTTGGGTCTGGTGGCTTGCCATCCCTTTTGGTCTAGTCCTGGGGCCACTACTGAGGCCCAGGATGGTGCTTGGGGTGTCTGTCCAGTTGGAGTGGCCTGTTTGGCCTGTACAGGCTCTGGAGTTGGTTTGGGGGGAGCTATAGGAGGCTTTTCTGGTCCTAGCTGGGGTGTGCTGCCTTTGGCCAGAGTCAGGAACCTGGCTGCCAGTCCTTTGGCGAGTTCTTTGGGCCGGCCGTGGAGGGAGGAGACAGTCGAATCGAGCGCGTCTGCGAGCGAAGTTAGTGCCTGCCTCCAATCCTTCAGGAGGAGGAGCTGGTCTTCAGCTACCGCATTGATCTGCTGGCGAATTGACAGCGTGTTTGGCCTGCTAGGTGTTGGGCCTGAGGGAGTATCAGGCATCTTGTCCGGGGAGGAGAGGGCTCTCCGTTTGTGGGTGTTGCGGTGGAGGGGGGTAGGAGTGGTGGGTTCCGAAGGAGGATCCGACTTTTCGTCCCAGGAGGCGGTTCCTGGGTAGGGGACGACCGCCGGGGGTCGTCCACCTCCATCCGGTGGAGGGTGAGCGCTATCGTGTAAGTAGTATCTCTCGATGTTGGTATATTGGGGGACAGCGTGTCGTCCGGTCCTGCTCGCTCGTGAATGTGGGTGAACGCTCTATATCGATATTGTAACGGGCCAGAGCCCGGTTAGGATCACGTGCAATCACGTGACCAGCAAGTTATCTACGCGGACCGTCAAGCAGCACGTTCTTCCTCTCTTTGAAGCTTTTGGTAGATAGCATCTGGCATCGTTAGATTGAATCAAATCTTGCTTTAGCCCTTCACATACCAAAAGCTTCCCTTCAGAAGAAGTATCAGTTGAAAAGCGCACGACACCTTACCCAAGCAACAGCGATCCGTCCCCTTCCCCAGCACAATGGCAGGACAGGACGCGTCGGTTGACTCTACTCCCCCAATCTGGGCGCAGAGTTTGTTGCAGAATGTTGCACAGATAGAAGGAGCAATCCAGCAGTTCACTGTGAATAGAACTGCCCAAGAAGAGCAAATTTGTTGATTGGAAGAGATGCTAGCGCAGCGAGCAGACTCTACGACTACCCCAGCAGAGGTCACCACACCTCCAGCTGAGGCTAAACCAACGCAAGAACAGAAGCAATCAGATGTGAAACAACCCTGAGCACGCCTGCCTGACCCAATCCCGTTTGCTGGAAATGCAGCAGACTGGCCAGCATGGCAGATCACCATGGAGAACAAGTTAAGCGTGGATGGAGAGGCAATTGGGACACCCCAGGACCAGTTCCTATACATCTTCTCAAGATTAGAGAAATTGGCATAGAAGAACACCAGAACCTATGTAAAGCTTTGAAGGAATGATGCTACCCCACAGGAGCTCCTGGAACACTTAGAGAGCATATATGGGGACCCAAATGCAAAGGCACGCGCTGCCCAACACCTGCACCAGATGCGACAATGAGAAGATTAATCATTTTCTAAATTCTTACCACTGTTGGAGAGGGAATTTGCCAATGCTGGTGCACTAGAATGGCATGATGAAGCAAAAAGACAGATCCTTCTAGGGGCCCTCAATTGAATGATGACCAAAGCATTAATGAATAGAGGCATCCCTCCCACCTTCTTAGGTCTGGTATCTCAACTACATGAAATCAGCACTGATATGGACGCTCTAAACATTAACCACCCACGACGTGTCCACTCACCAAAGCCTGAGGACCAGATGGATTGGATGCCCCCATCACCTCCGCCCATAAGGACTAACACCCTATCCTCTCAACAGAGAACTTGCCCTATCTACACCACGCAAGCAGACGAAGATGAACACCTGGTAGGAAAGAGGGCCAAATGGGTTGATAAAGAAGAATTGGACCGTCAACAACAGGAAGGGAGATGCCTTTGTTGTGGAAGAGATGGCTGTTGGCTTTCTAAATGCCCATTGGAACCTGCTAGATCTCCTAATAGCCAGCCAAGATGAACCTGTGTCACTATTGCTGCAATTGAGCAAAACACTCAAGGCAACCACACAAGGAACCAAAATCCCCCTACTCCCATACGGAAAGCAAAGACCACAGGAGGCTGAGACCTGAACAGTGAAGATATCTCCTCCACTGAAGAAACCAGTTTGGAAAAAGAGTAGCTCCTGTCCAAAACTGTGGACAGGAGCAGAAGGGAGTTAAAAAGCTACTACAACAGGAGGAACCTTTTTTTATGTTGATGCCCTGGTGAATGAGACACAGTTTACTCAAGCTCTTATTGATTGTGGCTGCCAGAGCTATGCAACTGTTAGTGATTCCCTTGTGAAGTCCTTTGATCTCCCGCGTATCCATGTTTCCCCTAGAAGCTTGGAGGCTGTTACAGGGGTGGCAGGGACTATTCATTTCATGACTTGCTTTGACCTAGATGTACACGGTCACAGGCAATCGGCAGTTTACGCTTATATTGTACCGGACCAGATAGACAAAATAATCCTGGGAAAACCCTGGATGACAGATGTGGACGCCATCTTCTCTTCCCGACATGGATATATGGATATTGTGGATGAACTAGGCAGAATGACACGCTGCTGGAACCGCAGAGACCCATCAGTTGGCCCTACTGGAGTGAAGCATCTACAAGTGGCCAGAGTGAGCGTTAAAAGGTTCTCAGCCATAATTGAAGGAACCCCAGCACCAAGACATCTTCAAATTGGTAAAGTCACCATGGCAGATATCGATAAAGCACTCCAGAAGAAGAAGCCCATTGACCCAAAGATAAAACTCCCTAAGCAGTATCAGCCATGGCTCAAGGTCTTTAGCCAGAAGCTGGCCGATACGCTACCAAATCACTGTCCCAGAGTTGACCATTCTATACCGATGAAGAAGGACGCAGCTGGGAACGAGGCAGTACCACCATATGGGCCCTTATACAGCATGAATCAGGAGGAACTACTAGTGTTGCGGAAGATGTTGACAGACCTCCTAGGCAAGAACTTTATCTGTGTGAGCTGGTCCCCTGCTGCAGCCCCAGTACTACTAGTACAGAAGCTAGGGGGAGGAATTTGTTTCTGTGTGGATTACTGTGCATTGAACGATATCACAATCAAAGACTGCTACCCCCTACCCCTGATCAAGGAGACCCTACGGAACATGTCTAAAGCCTGATGGTTCACCAAACTAGACATCATTGCCGCATTCCATAAGATTTGAGTTAGTCCTGGTAAAGAATGGAAGACAGCCTTCCGGACCCGTTATGGCCTTTTTGAATGGCTGGTCACCCCTTTTGGCCTGACTGGTGCCCCAGCAACATTCCAACGCTACATTAATCAAGTCCTACAAGAATACCTTGATGACTTTGTTTCAGCCTATGTGGATGACATTATTATTTACTCAAGCAGGACACTCAGTGATCATCACCAGAAGGTTAAATTGGTCCTTCAGAAACTCCTGGATGCTGGCCTCCAATGTGATATTACAAAATCAGAGTTTGAACAGGACACTGTGAAGTATCTTAGGTTTATTCTCCAAGCTGGGAAAGGGCTCTGCGTTGACCCAAAGAAGGTAGAAGCCATCCAGGCATGGGAAGTACCCAAGACAGTAAGAGATGTCCGCGGCTTTATTGGATTTGCTAACTTCTACCAAACCTTTATACCTAAGTTTGCCGATATTGCAGCCCCATTGATAGCACTCACTAAGAAGAATGCAACATTCCAGTGGAACCAATCCTGTCAACAAGCATTCACAGACCTAAAGGAGCTCTTCATTACTGCCCCAATTCTGGCAAATTTTGAGGAAGACCATGAGACCGTGGTAGAGACAGACTCATCAGGATGGGCCACCGGCGCTGTGCTCTCACAAAGACAGGAGGACGGCTCTCTAAAACCCTGTGCCTACCTCTCCCAGAAGCTCTCCCCAGCCGAAGCAAATTATGAAATTCATGATAAGGAACTATTAGCAATCATTAGGGCACTTCAAGAATGGTGAGCAGAGCTGAAGATGGTCCCAAAGTTCCAGATACTTACTGACCACAAGAACCTCCACTACTTTAACAAGGCACGACAGCTCAATGAACGACAGATATGATGGGCAGGGACCCTTGCTGAATTTGATTTTGATCTCCAATACCGCCTAGGGAAGCTAGCTCCTTGTCCAGATGCGTTGTCTCAACGGAGCCAGGACATGCCTTGTAGTTTAGCCGATGAGAGACTATCGAACCGCTTCCAGACCTTATTCCCCCTAGTGAAGATCAATACAGGCAAAATTGGAGAAAATGATATTCCCCTCAACTTCCAAACCCCTATCCCACTTTTTGATGAGTACAAGCTGCAGGAACTCTGGCAGGAAGCACAGCAAAGAGACACTACATATCACAAGATTTCAGAAGCCTTACAGAAAGAGGAGAAGCAGGTTGCAGCAGACACGCATGTGAAAACAAGTTTATCAGAATGCCATTTAGATGAACGTGGCCTCCTGTGTTTCCGGAAGAGGATATGGATACCAGAGAGTGAACCCCTGCGGACTAGGATCATTCAAAAGATTCACGACTCCCATGTTACAGGACATCTAGGACGAGATACCACCTACACAATACTCTCGCGACGTTTCTTCTGGCCAGGCGCGGCAAAAGATGTACGCAGATTCCTTCAGAACTGTACTATCTGTGGGAGAAGCACCATCTGGCGAGATACAAAACATGGACTCCTAAAGCCGTTGCCAATTCCCCAAAGGATCTGGGCAGAAATATCAATGGACTTCATCACAGACCTTCCATCAGCTTGTGGAACAGGTGCAACGAACTGCCTGGTAGTTACGGACCACCTAACAAAGAGTGTTATACTAGTTGCCATGCACTCAACTACTTCAGATTCCCTGGCTGAAGCATTTCTGGAACACTTCTACATGCACCATGGTTTACCACTAGCCATTACCAGCGATCGAGGTCCCCAGTTCGTGAGCGGATTCTGGGGCCGAGTGTGTGAAAGGCTATCCATCCAACGCCGTTTATCTACAGCATTCCACCCACAGAGTGATGGCTCTACAGAGAGAGCAAATCAAGAAGTTGAACGTACATTACGTGTATTTACAACCTATGCACAAAATGATTGGGCGAGGCTTCTACCTATTATCACGGTGCTGGACCAACGTACACCGTATGACGGTCCGGAGGCCGGTTCTGCCTGTACTGACCGCCCCTGCACGTGCCTGCGAGGAAATATCTTGAACCTCTGTCTCGATCTTGTTGTAGCTCTTCGAGCTACGTCCTGTCTACCTGCCTGTACGATAGCTTGCCTGCCTGCCTGCCTGCGTGTTCTTTCCAATCTATTTCTGTTTCCTGATCGCCTGAATCCGCACCTTGACATTACGTAGCTCCTCCTATTGGGAAGAACATGATGTCTACGAATGCCTGCCCCCGACCACCCTTCCTGCCTGGCAACGAAGAGAGCTTCGCAGCTCACGTCCCCAACCACCTGACGGAGTGGTACCACTACTTCCGTGAAGCCTACGATTATATGGAACGGAATGAAACGATCACGGCTGAGCTGAAGGGACAAATTGACCATCTGATGCTACAGAACCAGGCCGTCCAGCAAGAGCACGAAAACCTGAAGACTGAGCTTGTCGGGGAACAGCAGAACAGCACCCGCCTCCAAGGCGTGGTAGATTATCAGAAGACACAGCTTAGGGAAGCCCAGCAGCAATATATGGAGGCTGTAATGGACAAGCACAAAGCCATCAATGCCACCATGCCAACCGTCAGCACCCCACTGCCTGTGCCCACCCCTGAACCTGCTGCTAAAAGCCCTGCAGCTACTCCTGTGGGAGCGCCTGCGTCAATTACTCCCCCATCTACCAGCTCCGCCCACCTTTCAGAGCGACTTCCTGACCCTGACCCCTTTGAAGGAGACCAGAAGGACCTCTGCTGTTTTGTCACCCAGATCCGAGGGAAGATGACTGTCAACCAGGACCAGTTTCCAACACCACAAAGCTGTATGACATACGTGACCAGCCGCCTGAAGGGAGCTCCCTACGACCAGATCCTACCATATCTACATGGTGGAACGTGCCAGCTACCTGATTATGAAGAAATATTGAATATATTGGAACGCGCCTTTGGAGACCCAAACTGAGTCTGCAATGCCTATAACACTCTATTCTGCCTGCAACAAGGTAATAAGGAGTTCAGCATCTTCTTTGCCGAATTCCACCGCCTAGCCTTAGAAGGGGAAATGCCTGAAGCTGCCCTACCAACACTCCTAGAACAAGCTATTAACAGGGAACTACGAAGCATGCTTTTACACCACCAGCCCCCAGAAGGTGACTACCACCAGCTTGCAACCTTCCTACAGAATCTGGAGACCTGTCACATGCAGTATGATACCGCCTCTCACACCTATGCCAGAGCCACCCAGAGTACCTACCCAACCCGCCCTATCCAACCCGCCTGGAGTCAACAAGGGAAGTTTACACCTAAGACACCCAACATTAGCACAACACAACTACGCCAGCCAACCTTAGGGCCCCAGCCGGAGCCTATGGACCTATCTACATCCCGCCGTGCCTCATCCCTGGGCCTAACATGCCGTGAGAAAGGGGAATGCTTCCGATGTGGATCTAAGGATCATCTAGTCTGAAACTGCCCCCACCCTGACAACCGCCCAACTCAGTTAGCCAGTGGGAATATCCAGTTACCACGCGACTCACCACCTAGGAGCCCCCCAAGGGGCTGTTCCCCAGTTTCTGACAGGTCCTCTGAACCTGAATATTCAGCAAAAGGTGTAAGCCTGGTCTAAGTCGCGATCAGGCTCCAACTATGCATAATCTCCAAATCTCCATGACTGCTGTCCTAGGCCTGCCTATTGAGCAAGAAGTCCAGCAATCTAACCTGATGGTCCTACCTGCCAGCCTGACCCAACAAGATAAAGAGCGCCCAACCTATGCAATGCTGGATTCTGGAGCTGAAGGAGCAAGATTTATAGATAAAGAATGGGCTAGACACCATAACCTGACCCTGCACCCTCTGAAACACCATATCCACATGACAGGGTTTGATGGAACTGAAGTAGAGCTAGGATCCATCAAACATTTTGTCCAAGCTACCCTGTGAATTGAAGACCATGTGGAAAGGGATGTCCTATTCCTAGTTACCCAGCTTGCCCATTTTCCAATCATACTGGGCTTACCGTGGTTAAAGAAGCATGACCCAAGAGTTGGCTTTGCAGCTCACAACATCCTGTTTGACAGCAACTACTGCTGCCAGCACTGCAACATACCCTCTCAAACCTCTAAGATCCTGGCATTACACGATATCCCACCTAAAGCTCGCCCACACCACCTACCGGACCGCCCGCCTGTATTGAAAAATCATGATATTGCCCCCATCTCCCTGAGAGCCTGTTCTGCCTATGCACAAAGGAAATACAAGATATACATCATCACACTAAACCAGATCAACGAGCTGTTACAGAACAATAACCCTGAAGGAACCCCAACTGATACCACTACCTCACTGCCTGCTGAATTTCAGGACTTTGCTGATGTGTTCTCCCCAAAAGAGGCTGAACAGCTGCCTCCCCACCGTCCTTATGACCATGATATCCGCCTGGTTGAGGGAAAGATGCCTCCTTTTGGACCTCTGTACCCTATGTCCCGTACTGAACTACAAGCTTTAAAGGAATGGATTGAGGACAACCTGCGCAAGGGGTTTATCTGCCTAAGCTCTTCACCTGCTGCTTCGCCTATCCTGTTTGTTGCTAAACCTGGGGGGGACTCCGATTTTGCGTGGACTACTGTGCACTGAATGCCATCACCATCAAGGACCACTACCCATTGCCACTAGTCAAAGAGACCCTGAACAACCTAGCTAACATGAGGTATTTCACCAAGGTTGACATTATCTCTGCATTCAATAACATCCGGATCAAGAGGGGTCAAGAATACCTTACCACATTCCGTACTCGCCTAGGCCTGTTTGAATCCCTTGTTATGCCATTTGGTTTGACAGGAGCACCTGCTACCTTCCAACAATATATCAATCATACCCTGGCTGAATACCTGGATGTCTTCTGTACCGCCTATCTTGATGATATCTTAATCTATAGCAAAACCCGCTCTGAACATGTTGAACATGTCCGCCTGGTCCTGGGACGTCTACGGAAGGCTGGCCTATACGCCAAGCTAGCTAAATGCGAGTTTATTGTCCCTGAAACCAAGTTCTTGGGTATTATTATTGGACGAGATGGGATCAGGATAGACCCTGAGAAAGTTAAGACTATATCTAACTGGCCTGTACCCACCTCCATTTCTGATATACAAGCATTTATTGGCTTTGCAAATTTTTACCGCCGATTTATCCAAGACTTTTCTAAGATAATCGCACCACTGACTGCCCTAACCCAGAAGCATGTCAAATTTACTTGGACTACTACCTGCCAGCTCAGTTTTGAAGCCCTAAAGGAAGCCTTCACTAAAGCACCTATCCTGAAACCATTCAATTGGGACCGAGAGATTATTCTGGAAACTGATGCATCTGATTATGTCTCAGCAGGAGTCCTATCCCAGTATGATAATGATGGGATACTTCACCCTGTTGCATTCTTCTCTAAGAAACACTCTGTTACAGAATGCAACTATGAGATTTATGATAAGGAGCTACGTAATGTCAAGGAACGGGTTCAGGCAATCAGGAAACAGAAATAGATTGGAAAGAACACGCAGGCAGGCAGGCAGGCAAGCTATCGTACAGGTAGGTAGACAGAACGTAGCTCGAAGAGCTACAACAAGATCGAGACAGAGGTTCAAGATATTTCCTCGCAGGCACGTGCGGGGGCGGTCAGTACAGGCAGAACCGGCCTCCGGACCGTCATACGGTGTACGTTGGTCCAGCACCGTGATACTGTTGGAGCTTTGGTGGGGCTTCTATAGGGAGTCTGAGAGCTTGTTTCAGACACCTTTGGGCCCTCTGACATAATACTTTTTGGTAGTTCTGCTTTTTCTGTTTCCATTCAGCTTTCTTATTAAAAAGCTGATCTACCTCATCAAGGCTCATGGTGTGAAGGGCTAAAGCAAGATTTGATTCAATCTAACGATGCCAGATGCTATCTACCAAAAGCTTCAAAGAGAGGAAGAGCTCGTGCTGCTCGACAACTCGTGTAGATAGACTGCTGGGCACATGGTTGCACGTGATCCAGGACGGGCTCTGGCCCGTTACACATGGAGCTGGCTGGGGAGAGCTTGATAGGAGATGGCTTTCTCTTCATATTGATATTTTTAGCGTTTCCTCCTCTTTCTAGGTTTTTGGCCTTCGCTTCCCTTTTCTTCTTCGCTTCCCTGTATCGCTGCGCTCTCCAAAATTTTGGGTGGTGTGTGTGGGAGTAGGGTGCGGGTGCTGACTAAGCAACCCTACCAACCACAACCTTACTGAGGCTAGGGCTAGGAGTAGGGCTGTAAGCCAGCACAGGAAGTTCCAAAAAAAAAAAAAAAAAGAGACTGGACTAGGCCAAAGGCGTATAAGATTGCTTCCCTTTTCTTTTCACTTCCCTTTTCTTTGGTGCGCTCTTTCTCGCTGCGCTCCCCCTGAATTCAACATTTTGAGGTGTGTGCGGGTGCTTAGTCACCAACTTCCTGGCTTAGGCAGAGCTAGGGCTAGTGGAGGGCTAGTCCTAGCTTAGGGTTTCCTATCACGTCAATGATATCTCCAGGATATATGGGAGTGTCTATGGAGTCGACAAAATTCACAAGGTGAATCGAAGGGTTCAGCAAGTCAACCAGCTCCCTAGGTTGAAGGAGCTCAGTGCTTAAAGGACAATGAATCGGTAACGCGGACATATCATCCGGATTTGCGCTTTGTCTCCGACAGAGGTCATGATGTCGATAGTTGTTTGTTTGCGATCCATCTGGATGGCCAACAGGACTTTGGTTGGGAAGAGAAAATCAATGTAACTGATTCTCTTGCACAGCGCAAATATCTTGGGCCCCCATGACATTGCCATCCTCGAATAGGGCTGGTGTAGATATACCTGTCCAATAAGTAAACGCATACGAATTGTTGAAGCTTCTGTACTCACATACTTCCGTATGGTTCTCATCATTTGCAGACTGATCTCCAGTCATACTTGTCCCTGTTGAGGGAGTCTCTGTCAGAGGCATCTAACGATGTGTGTGAGAAGAGCATGTACCAGTATATGAAACCACCGTATCATCGTCGCTCATGGACTCCGGGAGATGCCTCGTTGGTATGGTTGGATGATTCTTGAACATAGCTTGTTGAACTTTTATATTGTTGTCGTATAGCCTTTGGCATTTTTCATACCATTTGGTCAGATCTTCTGCTGCTCTGCGAATTCTTTCATATTTCAGCATATGCAGAAATAGTTCCAGAAAGACTGACAGTTCAGGGTAGCTCAGCATTTTATACCAGCTCGGTAATCTCCACAGCAGAGCGGATATACCACAGCTCCCAAAAAGTTCCTCAAGAACAAGCATTTTAGTGCCAGATACTATCATCCATTTGAATGTCTCGCTGTCGGCGATATGGTTCTTTTTGATGAATGCATCGATGGTAGCTTCGTCTTGGGTCTTGTCAGAATTCGATGTAAGCCACTTTACCTGCTTGGCTACCCTGGAATGGCCATCGCCACGTTTCTTGTTTTGAAACTTTGCAAAGTCCATGCTAATATTCCTGATGGCTAACGCTGTCTGGAGCATCAACTTTGGCTTCTTCTTTGTAGCGACACGGTAGATCCGGGCGTCGATAACTCTGGGGTCCTTGTGGGACAGCGGTGCTTGTTCGAGTGCGTCCTTTGCCTCTTTCCGACCGAGGGAGAGGATACTGGCGAGGTCTTTCTGTATACTATCGAGTACCCTCCGGGACGATTTCTCGAGTGGATCGATAGACGGAGGCTCAACCCTCAGGGAGAGTATGACTCTTGGAGGGAGACCTAGAACCCTCTCTAGCTTCTGAACGGCATCTAGAGCTTTTTCGCGACACAGTAGGATTTCTTCTTCGCTAGCCGCGTCAATGAAGTCCAAGGCCACTTGAACAAGTGACATGATGTGGGCGGGAAAAGAACTTCAGGAAAGATCGTTCAGTCCGAGTTGCACGGAAGGAGTCCTCATGTCACCTGGATCAGTTTAGGGGGATTGCTGACACCACCCCACTCTCCTTTCATTGGAAGAAGAGGCTGCCAACGTTCACCGTTGTTTTTACTTTTTCTCTCCCTCCACTGGCAGTGGAAGGTGGAATATGAATGAAGCAGGTCACTTAAGAAACCGCATTCTGTGTTCCTGAGGTGCAGGCGTTCGTTGGCTACGTCTTTCTGCACGAAAGCAAAATTTTGTCCTCCAAATTCTTGTTTGCTGTGTGGGCGGAGGGAAGTGTAGTTGGAGAGAGAGTGTTGGCACACAAAGTCTGCGCAACGCAAACGCCATGGGTTGGGTTTTGCTCCTTTCTCATTGGCACAGTACTGAGACGCTAAATAGCACCGCCTGGACCTGGGACAAATGTTAGGACAAGGATAGTGCCAACACACATGGAATGAATAGCGCTGCACGCGTCATGGGAAGACCTCATTTGATATCGGAAAAAAAAAGCAAACCCTGGGAGCAGGATCTTTGATCAATACACTATTCTTGATGATGAAGTGGGCTTTCCACGTGTCTGAGAGAAGTTGTTTGTTTATATTAAGATACCAGATTATCTATAAAGCCAACACAATACTCATGACACCAGAAACACTCGCCTGCCGATCATAAAAGTAAATATTGTCAATCCCAAAACACCAATGGTAGTTGTGACTGGCCGATCTCTCGTGTACTCCTTGATAGAATGAAGGAAGGAAGCCGTACACGGTTGATTGATAGGATAGGGACGACGTGGATCGACGGAATCCAATGCTCGCAGGAGGCTGTGCGCGCTGCGAAATTCACTGTTCCAGCAGGCTTCAACTATCCGATCAAGCCAAAGCCCCTCGGTGCTAGGCAGAGACTTCCTCTCCGGCCAATGCGCTCTGCCGTCGGTGGGAGAGTTGTGTTCGAAAAGGTCGACCTCACACTTTGTGCCTGTCATAACTTCGTACATGACTGTTCCAAGGAGGCTGACGTCGATTTGTGTGGTGTATCCATTGTCGTCAACGGTCTCCATATTGGACTCCAGTGGCAGAAGAGACGCCTCTGAGAAGTCGCAGATTTTGGCAGACAGATCTGTATCAAGGAGAAAATTTCGAGTAGCGATGTCTGCAACAAGCACACGTTTGTCATGTATATAGCAAAGTGTACGTGCCATCTCCCGAAACCATGCGAGTTGAAGCTCAGGAGGCGGCCGGTGCTTCTGGAGATAGGCACGAAGGTCGCCATTAGCCATGTAAGCCAGTTGGGTGGACTCAGCTGAAAACTCAATACAACTGACGATGCCTTTTGAACGGTCATCCTTATCGCTTTGCAAGCGACGATAGATATCTTGTTCGCGTCGGACGCAATGAAGGTTCACTTCGACATCGGAGTCTGAGCTCCAAAGATACCGTAACGGGGTTTTGACGGCAATGCCTCCTTGAAGCAGAACTACTGCTGAGCTTCCACATCCAAGAACCTGCTCCTGGGGGATTGGATCGCCTCGAAGGTCAAGGAATGGGGACGACATGATGATACGAAAGACAATGGGATGGATTTTGTCACGCTTCAGGAGGTTGGGATGACCCCTTTAAATACAAACTTGTCATCACGTGACCGATAAACACACGTTACAAACCAGAAGCCGCTTATCACCAAAGCCTTCCTTCACCATCCTTCCAAAGATGCGAATAACATCCGGACTTAGCGGTGCGCAGGGCAGTTGACTTTACGCCTGGTTGAGCTTGCTTGAGTTGTTGGAGTCAAAGTATCGCACACGCTGCCTCTCTTCTCGGCTTCGATGCACCATTGGATATGGTCATGGGTAGGATCGTATTCGATACAGTTGTTTTGGCTTTTTCCTTTGCAATCAGGGAATTTGGCAGGGGTTTTCCATCTTCGCCAGCACATTTTGCTATCCAAGTAGTTAGCCAAACCCTTGAAGGTGGGATGTGTGGGCGATACCAGGTTTGATATGATGCGTGTATCTCTTGGAATTGCGGATGAGAACAGGTTTGATCCGAGAAAAGGGCCGTAGTCTACGAAGACTTTAAATACTCTGCGGGATGTGCGGTAAGACCACTACTTTCTGCGAATACAGATAACCTATACGTAGCATCAATTCGGGAGGATGATTATGCGGGAAGGTCTATTGAGTCGATCGGGCAACCATTGGCTAAAATATCCCTATCACACCAAACTATTCTGGCCGGTCTCTTTGTCGCCAAAGATATTCCCTAGTAAGGAAGTTCGATACACAGCCCTAGGTATGTGTCAATCCCCACGGCTTTCTTGCGCACAGAATAATAAAAAATATATATGGTGCCAATTTAGCTGAAAATGCTTCCGCGAGGAAGATGAGACTTGTGGACTGCACAGCGACACTGTGGCTGACGACTTAAGACTGATCCAGTGTGCTCTGCTAATTATTGGTAAACCATGCATGTTAACACACATGCAAGTGTGCGCTGCCCTGGTATTTCGTCCAGAAGCGAAGGTGAAGCGATTGTAGAGGTCCAATCAAATCATAGGTCATGGCGACCCCTGCAATCTTGATTCTCCGGAAACAAGATGCAGGGATCCCCCGCACTCGAAAAGACAAGGTCCAGCGATAGGAGGGTCTGATTATATTTCCATATACATCTGAGTAAGTCAATCACTTACTGTCAAGGTGCGGATTCTGGTGATCAGGAAACTGAAATAGATTGGAAAGAACACACAGGCAGACAGGCAGGCAAGCTATTGTACAGGCAGGTAGACAGAACGTAGCTCGAAGAGCTACAACAAGTTAGTTAGTTATTATTATTTGTCGGTGGTTCCCATGGCTCAGCTCCTTCCTAGTTAGGTTTAGCCCACATTAGTCAGCGCACTGTGTAGATAGTTCGCCCGGCTCCGGGCCTCCCTAGCTAGATCAACCAACTCAGCGAGTTCGACCCCCTCCAACATTATTTAACGTCGCTTGGCGGTCACGTGGCGGGTGACCGCGGCCTCCCGAAGGGCAACCGGACGTGCCTCCCAAGCGTGTACTATCTAAAAGGATCTAAATACGTGCAACGATCTAAATACATGCTTAAAGGAGACAAATTTGAGCACTATGTGCCGTAGAGTTGGGGAAGTTCCCAGCACTGCCCTGGCTGGGGCTTCAAGCGGTAGAAAACCCTGTCTTGCCTCCCTATAGGTGAGAGGGGAGCCAGTCCCTCTTTCCCAGGAAGATATGTGTTGACTGTACACTACTCTGTGTTTAGGTGGGCCCAGTTTGGGCATATATCCGTAAAGAAGGATGTGTTTTGCACGATGCGGCTAAATTCCTCAGCCCCAGCAGCAGTCCCTAGGAGCCAGTCAATAGTTTTTGCTGGCCCAGCTAGTGTATGTTTCCATCTCTCCTTCCAGCGCTTCCTAGTATGTGGGCAGAAGAAGAAATGTACTGGGGTCTTTAGCTTCTTGCAGGAGCAGGTTGCTAGGTAGTCTGTGTGGTGGAAGCGTTCATGATATGCTGCGAAGTCCCCATGCCAGTGCAGGCTGCAATGAGCCTGCCTAGTACCCAGCATGGCAATTTTATGTTCCTGGGCCCAGCTGCTCTTCGTATGGAGGCGGATGCCTAGGTCTTGGTATGCCTGGGGTGCGTTGCGCGTATACGCTGCCTGGGTAGCAGTATGGAGTTGTTGTTTTGCCTCTCGTCTCAAGTATGCCGGGGAGGGGGGGATGTGGGAGCCATCCATGGCTGCTCCCTGCTTTGCTAGCCTGTCTGCCAGCTCATTGCCTGCGATTCCAGTGTGCCCTGGTACCCAGGAGACCCGTACGGGCCTGCGGGGGGAGGCTAGGATGTACGGCAGGCTGAGCCACTGCTTGGAGAGCTGGTGGAAGTGTCTGTGAGATGGCATCTGTATGGCGCGGGCCTACCATCTGCTAGTAGACTGGCTGCTGCCAGGTTGTCTAGGAAGATGTTCAGCTGGCTGGTGTATGCGGTGCATGGCAAACCAACTGCTGCCTGGAGACCTTCCACAGCACCCATGATCTCCGCGTCATAGACCTCTGTCTGGGGGCCTGCTGGGCCCTGTCCCTGGGTGACTAGGATGGAGCTGTAGTATATGGCGTATCCATATCCAGCGCCTTGGCCCGTGTGGGAGCTATCTGAGTAGACTGATATGGCTAGTGGTGAGGAGATGTGCCCTTCCTGGTGGGTTGGCAGCATGCGTAGTGGTAGGAGCCGTGGCTTTACCCACCTGCGTTCTGGTGCTGGTGTGGGGATGCGTTGCAGGATCCTGGTGAGCCTTGTGTGTACCCATAGTTTGGGGCTGCATGGATGCGTGTTATATGGTGCTTTGCATCTAGGCCTCCGTATCTAGCAGCTGCCCTCTGGAGGGTGCTCTCCAAAAGGGCTTTTGGATCTGGCAGGTCTGCCTCTCGGAGGAGTGCTGTTGTGGGTGTTGTCTTGTAGGCTGGGAGTATTGCTAGGGCTGCTATTTGGAGTAGAGACTGGAGGGAGCTGACAGCCTTTAGTTGCTGTTGGCTGGCATAAAAGAGTTCAGCTCCATACAATGTTATTGGGAGGACACACTGAAGCACTGCAGCACACATAGATGTTATTGAGCACCCATGTTGGGTGTTGCTAAGTCTCTGGAGGTGCTGTGCTAGCTGCTTACCATGGCTGTATGCCAGTTGATATGTGGTTTGAAAGTAAGTTTTGTGTCCAAGAGGACCCCTAGCCAGCGGTGTATGATGTGGGAGAGATCTCACCCACACCAGGCAGCCTGACTGCTGGGGTGGCTGCTTGAGTTTTCTAGAGAAGTGTTGTATCTCTGTCTTTTCAGCTGAAAAAGGAGACCTACCTCTGTTCCTAGGGCTGTTACTGCCTTGTATGTTTCCACTAGTTGTTGGGATGTCTCCTGGAGAGAGTCCCCTACAAAGAGGATTCCTAGGTCATCTGCGTAGCAGAAGGAGGCTTTGTAGGTGGCCACCACCATTGCTGCATAGAGCAAGAATAGGATTGGGGAGAGGGAGGATCCTTGTGGG